>CM037879.1:136183991-136783991 GCA_021292165.1 Shinisaurus crocodilurus
AAAAACTGTCTTGATTGTAGGTAGGTGGTCCTGCTCTGCTTCCAAACTGATTGACGCTCAATCACCTGCTGTTAGGATGTATGTTTGTGTAAATCAGTGGGACTTACTTCTGAGTAAACATACATAGGATCTAGTGATGCCTTTCATTTATCTTACTGAAACCGGCAGTATTTTAAGGCATTATGATCCTATGCTTTTCTTTCAGTCTTCAAGCTTCGTTTGATCAACAAAAGATAGTGGGGGGAAAATATTACCAGTCACCCACAGGCATTTTTCAGGCTAGCCTTATAAATTCTTTTGAATTCTCCCCCCCCCCCCCTTAACAATACAATACTTCAATTATGGGTAAATAAATGGAAACAAATGTGAACCTTTTGTGCTTGTGTCAGAATATTATCTGCGTAATAAGGGAAATTGTCAAAACAAGATGCAGCATTGGACCGTTTCTAAACTTTAATATTTCAGCTATGCATGATCACTTACAATAAAGTATTTGGTTAAATAATTTATGAGGAGAGCTTAACTTTACACCATTAATATTAATAAATACTTATATAGCAGCAAGCAAACAACCAGACTTCAAAGCAAGTGTTGTTTCTTTCCATTTTCAGCTGAGATCTGACCTAGATTGTAGGTTAGAGAATGCTGTCAACATTAATACAAAATTGTGATTCCAATTTCTAAGAAGCAACATGATGATCTACTATCTTGCTTGAAAGTCTGAAATGGAATACTCCAAGTGATACAGAACTGCAAGGAGTTTTGGTGCTTATTATAACTTCTGTACAGAAAGAGACCTGAAATATTTATTATTTCAGCCAGACCACCAAAGTACCATCCATCTAATTCTACATGCATCTGAGCCCCAATCTAGCAGCTCCCTGGATGTGTTGGAATTAATAAGAAAGGACCTTTTTGTTCACTGCTATGTCAAGGACGCCTAGCTGTCTCCCAGCCTTCTTCATTGGTGAACCAGGGATCCAACCTGGCTCTCCACAGTGAGAGACAGCAACAGATGTTGGGTTGTACGGACAGTTTAGGAATTCAGTTAGTGTACCACACACCCTGCTGACTAATGGTTTCCTTACCTGAGCTGATGGAGGTAGTCTCAGAGTTGGTGCTGATGACTCCAAGTATGGTAGGCTAGGGGCAACATTCTCAGTCAGGGCATGAAAGACCACATTATCCCATATGAGTCTGGCCAGATTTTAAGATCTTCTCTTGGCCCCATCACTGGAGGCATGTTTGGTGGGGACACAAGAGAGGGCATTATCAGTGGCTTCCTCCAGGCTCTGGAACTTCCTGCCAAGAAAGCCTAGGTTGGCTCTCTCTTTGTTGACCTTCTGCCAGCAGGCAAATATGTTTTTATTCAGGCAAGCCTTTGGCATGGAAGCTGGCCTGTTGCTGAAGGCAGTTTTTAATTGGTTGAGTGCTGTTTATTTCTTTTATTGTGTGTTTAATTCTGTTCTTAAGTTATTTGTTTTTAATTATTGCTTTTAATTAAGTTTTTCTTTTAATCTTGATTTTATTGATGTTAGCTACCTTAAGTGTCATTTTTTGGCGGAAAGGCGGGATACAAATAAAATAGATGAGTTCATATCCCAGGCAAGACCTGCTTGCTAGAAAGAGAGACCTGTCTGAAACCTGGAGAGCCACTACTGTCAATGTAGATATCACTGAACTAGATGGTAAAATGGTCTGATTTGGTATAAGGCAGCTTCATATGGTTATATATGTTCAAACTTCATGTAGGTAGTCTTGGGGGACCTCAACATTCATGCCAAGGTTGCATTGTCAAGGGAGACTCAGAACTTCATGAACAGCATAACAACAGTAGGGCTGCCCCGAAAATGTCATTGCTCCAACACACATGGCAAAACATATGACCCAACATTCTTGACGTAGCGCAATGAGCATGTAAACTTAGCGAGGTTGGCCAGGTGACCTACTTTACAGAGAATAGCCCTCTATTCAAAGGTGTCCTCTCTTTGAAGGGCTGTCCTGTCCAAGTCTAGTTTAAAGATAAAGAACCGCAAGAAGAGAGAACAGCGGCCCTGAAGGTCCCATCCACAATTAGCACCTGGACAGCAGACTGAGTGGGCACACAGTATACCTGGTCACAGTCTTCTCCATTGTGGAGAGATGTATTGCATTTCAATTTAAATTATAGTAATTATTTCTAAATTTGCATCTCTATATATATTAGCATATGCAAATAATTTGGAAATCTGTGTCCTCTTTTTTAGTGATGCATTTCCTCTTTTTTTGGTTATGTGTAGTAGGCTTCCTAAAGTAGGCTTCCAAGTGTACTTCCTTTCCTGGATCACACACTAAGAGTCTTGCTGAAATGCATATGTGTTGGCTCTCTACACCCAGGATGCAGAGCTGTGCACATAGGTTCCCGACCCTGGAAAAAGCACATGCAGTGCCAGATATATGACTGGGAATGCCCACTGTCACTGCACAGATCAGTGGGTATGGTGGTAAAATGAATTCAGGCCTCCCTGAATGAAGAACACCCACATAAACATTTTCTTCACTCGGCAATGTACATATGCAATAATTGTTAAAAAGATTGTGTGAGAACAATCCATCCCACTCACGCATGCAGCTCACAGAACTATGCATGCTGGAGGGGTTGGATTATGCCCTTATTTTGCAGAATGACTACAAGAGATTTTGAAAATATCAGCTCAGCAAAAAAAAAACCAACCCAAAGAAACCTCCTCCATTTATGAAAGCTAATCTTTTTTTTGTTAGTTAGTTAGTTAGTTAACTAACTAACTAACTAACTATTAAGGAATAGTTAATTAGGGCATTATAGAATTTTAAATTAATTGAAGTCACAATCCTGTGATCCCTGGGAGGACATCCAAGGGGCCACAGGTTATCGCAGACCTCCGCCTCCATGGGCAACAAAGGGATCCACAGATAGAGAAGGACATCAACCACTGGAGGCCTCCTCATTGTGGTGGCAGAAATCTCCACCACTATTGCATGAAAACAAGCATATCAGGGACATGTCAGGGGCGGATCAAGGAGGCCTTGAATCTGCTGAATCGGAAGCCCTTTCATTCCCATGGCACACATCCCGAAAAGGGTGAAATACTATTCCAGCTCTGGAGCTGGCAGAGTGAATCTCCCTCCCATGAGAACCAGTAGGATGGAAATATATATATATATATATATATATATATATATATACACACACACAACAACAACAACAATGGCAAGTGAAATGAAAAAGGCAGAAGGTGAGGGAGAATACGGCCATCTGTCAGGGATGCTTTGACCTGGATTCCTGCATTGGGCAGGGGGTCAGACTCGATGTCTTTGTAGGCCCCTTCCAACTCTATGATCTATGATTCTATGATTCTAATACCTTTTGCTCTGGATGCTGCAAGTCTGGCCAGCAAGGATTGGAAGTGGCAGTTCCTCCACCATGGAACCTCCGCGCTCCCAACCTCCATAGGATCACTTTGTAATCTGAACATATTGGTAAAAATTAGATCGGGGGGGGGGGCACTTATCTCCTTTCTTTCAACCAAAACAGATTTTGTTTTACTCTACATCACTGCGAAAATGGCCTTGTATTGATTCAAGTGTTGTATTGTCTATTGCAGGGCTCTCCAACCTACAGCTCCCAGAATCCCTTGCCATTAGCCATGCTGGCTGGGTATGCTGGGAGCTGTAGGCCAGCAACATCTGGGGACGCAAGGTTGGAGAGCCCTGGTCTATTGAATATAATATTTTTAAAAATCAACCAGGAAAATATTTTAAAATCCATACTTCTAGGTACTTCTTTATTTCTGAGGTGGCTGTAGAAAATAGGAGGTAAGGTAAGGATGGGTAGAATCCAACTTCACATTTTACACAGTTATGACTATTTCTTTGTGGAGACAACTGCAGCTTTAGGGAACAGCAGGACAGTTCTGTACCATGCTACCTTCAGCACTTGGCAGAAATAATTTACAAACTCAGTAGGATGTGGAAACGGTGATCCACCACAGTCCAGATCTTTGTGTTTGCAATGCAGCCCAGTTTTAGAAACATAGATGAGTTTATGAGTAAGCCCATGATGCACAGGGAGCCTGACTCATGCTGAAGCATTTTTCCCCCCAAGAGAGAAAACTGTAAAGCCTAGCTACTGAGTAATGGTTTTGTTGTGATTACTGGTGCGTGAATGTTTGCTTTAAAAACTGTGCTATTTATTTATTTATTTACTAGCTACGGTATATTGTTTATGTTTATAAGCTGCCTTTTCTCAAGGCGGCATACATAGTTCTCCCCACCCCCCACCCCCACCCCACCCCCTGCCCCCCGCCCCCCGCATTTTGTCCTCACAACAACCCTGTGAGTTAGGTCAAGCTGAGAGATCATCACTGGCTCCAAGTCATCCAGTGACCATCATGGCTGAGCACGGATCTGAACCCGGTCTTCCCCAGTCCTCCTATTATTAAAAACAAGGTTGTGTGATACAGTGGCAGTGGGAGGGGGGATGCTCATTGACCCTCAGCCCACTTGTGATGAGACTAAGTCCGCTAAATCTTGGCTAAATTCTGCAAGCAGGTTGATAATTATTACAGATCAATGTGAGCAAAGAGATATCTACCAAAAGAGTTTGAAATAAGAATGTTGGTGATTCATAGGGTTCAGCAGGTTGTGAATCACTTGATGTAGCTCAAAACAAAACATGCTAATTTTAATAGCAAACAATATTTTCCTAATGTCAGAAGGGGTATTTTTAGATGAGAATTGTGCTGATTACTTAATACACTTTAAATAGTTATATTTGATTAGTTGTATGTCACGGTTTCTCCCTCCTGCTGCACATCTCCTCCACCCCCTGGGTTTAGATACCCTTCTTGCACATTTTTATATAAAAATAATAATCTTTTACCAAACAACAACAACAACCTACCAACATATACTTGTGTGTCAGACATGTAAAAATGTAACTTATTAAGGGATGGTTCTGCTGGGTACTTCCACATGAACAATAAGACTCAGTTAAATAGGTAGTGCCTAATTGATCCATATTCCAAACCAAGGTGAAAATAATCTGAATCTGAAAAAGCCTTGCAGTTCCATTACTAACATCTTATGATATATAACTCAAATCAACATATGTGATCAAATGATTTAATATTGTTAGAGTCATTGGCCCCAACCCAGGTTTCAATAGTGGCAAATGTGTGTGTGTGTGTGTGTGTGTGTGTGTGTATGCAAACACACACACACACATTTTACCAGTCAAATCCCCAAGAAAACAGTGTGTCACAGTTTGTGGCATTATCAGAGGTACAAGAAAACATTCCTCTGGATTTTCCAACAGTTTGGATCTTCTATACTAGGGAGGCACTTCTCCTTTAGTTGGATGAGATCAGTACAGTGAGATATTTTCCCCTGTGCATTTCCGAGTCACTACAGCTCTGAATGAAAAATCTTCAACTAACCAGAGTATCCTGTAAGGTCTAGTGCAAAAAAATCATCCATGGCTGCATCACCCCTGAAATTTATGAAGTTGTAAGTATTATGCAGTTTCAGTCTGGGCTAAAGGCTTCTCTGTGCCTTGCCTTACTTATAGGGCTATTTCATTTCTCCAGTTCTTGTGATGACTCTGTCCTCACTAAAATAGATCCCTTGCATCTGCTTGACTTCCAGCTTCTAATTTTCCTCCTTGTAATAAAAGTATATGTAGAAATAGTGCATGGACCATTGCACTGATGCTAATTAGACCTTTACATGCCCTTTACACTCTTAAGTCAATCCCTTATTGTTATGAGTCATATTATGGAAATTGTAAAATGCAATCAAAGAATGGTTATCATACAAACATTAAGTTGTTGCAGGCTGCACCTAATCTTTCCATCACCGAAAGAGGCATTTAAATGTGTCAAGATTATATTCACTGCTTTCCTTCTTTCCTTCTTTTTTCAAGGAGAGAACTCTCATTGTCTGGATCATGTCCATTTTGGGGACAGATCTACCCTTTCTGCAGCAAAGTCTGGTCTGGGAAACCCAGCAATCACACTGGGTAGGTGTGATTTGCAGGGAAGAATCTGCAGGCACAGGAGTTATGCTTAAGCCTTCCTCTGCCCACTGTTCTTTCCTCTAGCCAGGGTTTCAAGAGCTATGTTTGATGCATCGCAACCAGTGGGGGGAAGCACGGGGGAGTAGTTGCAAAGGAAAACCAGGAAGGATGGGAAGGACGAGGCACACAGACACAACCTGCCTGTTGTCCTCTACAAATCACACACACGTACAATCTTGCAAGCAAGAAGCAGTGGCCATAAATTCAAGACTAGTGCTGTGATCCAAATCTATCCTCCAATTTCCCCAAATTTTTCTTCCACTGTTTTTCTGCCTTATTATCAGCAGTGGAGGCTGGTGGCACCCATGTCAGTGGGGCTGTGTATCTGCTCTGGATTTCACTCTGAACTTTTGAGGAGCTATCCGTGGTGCTGAACCCTATCCCCAAAATAGGTTCAGCACCATGGATAGTGACTTAAAAGTTCAACATAAAACCTGGAGTGAATACACAGCCCCACTGACATGGGCGCCACCGGCCTCCACTGATTATCAGGGCACTCCGTGCTTTGGAATTTCTTTGGAATTTCATTCGGTGGTGTTTTTGAGCTTACCTCATTGTTGCAAGGTGGCCAAGGATGCTGTGTGCTTTTTTCCCCTTCCTGTTACAAATCTCCATCACTCTGCAGCTTCCCCAGCTGCCTGCACTCCCTAATCTGAAAAAGGTCCGTGAGAGAAGTTACCTCATCATGGCATCTTCCTCTGAGATTTAACTGAAGCTCAGGTAACCAGGAAGCCTGCAGACTGTGGGAGAGATGACTGTACAGTGAAAGATAGTACACTCACAGATACTTCTTGGCCACCTCATAACTAAGGTGATAAAAGTTTATATAATTATGCATGGTGCAGAGAACGTGGACGGGGAGACATTTTTCTCCTTCTCTCATAATATTAGAACCTGGGGTCATCCCATGAAGCTGATTCCTGGGTGATTCCGGATAGGAAAGAAGTCAGAAGAAATCTTCTTGGCACAGCTGTATTCCAGATCTAGGTTTGCCATCAAAAGCGTAGACTGGCCCATAGACTTGGCACTTGATGACTTCAAAATGTTAAAACAAGCTTGTGTGAATCAGAATTTGTTTGGACTATGTGAAAGTAGAACTGTTGTGCACTCTTACAAATAGGCTCCAAAGGCAACCTCAGAGTTTGACAGCTAGACATGAGGAAATCTAATATCTATCAGCTCTGACACATTGGGACAGTCACCTTACTTGTCTATGTACCTCCTCTAATACAGAGCAATAGAGCAAACAGAGGTGAAGGAAAACCTTTGACCCACAAAATCTATTACACTAAGCTCAACAACTGAAATAGTTGACCTTATTTTGAAAATGCATAGTGGTGAGAGTGTTGGACTGGAACTCGGGAGATCCGTGTTCTAGTCCCCGCTTGGCATGAAACTCACTGGGTGACTTTGGGCCAGTCACTGACTCTCAGCCTAACCTACCTCACAGGGTTGTTGTGAGGATAAAATGGAGAGGAGGGGGGGGAGGAGGAGGAGGAGGAGGAGGAGGAGGAGGAGGAGGAGGAGGATGAGGAGGATTATGTAAGCCGCCTTGTAGGAAAAAGGTGGGGTATAAATATAATAAATAAATAAATAAATAAGTGGCAATCTCAGTGTTGAACCAAGCAGTTTTGCATGTTTAGGTAATACAGGGAGAATTGGTTCAGATGTTATTGCAGCCACTTAACAGCGCAAATAGCTGTTCACATGAATGTTGTATTCATTTGAGCATTCAGCGTGGACCTGGGGAGGAGACATGGAAGGTTGCAGAGACACCTCTGGATTAGAAAAAAAAATCTCATGCATTCCAGGTTTTTTTAAATCACTGGGAAGGAAACGTGATCTTCAGCTTATACCCTTATCATATGTGAGGGTGCTTCCCAGTGAGCCCTCGTCTCACCTGATGCCCCGCTCTGAGGATTCCTGAGAATTGTGCCAGCCACTCTCTTGCTGCGGCATTGGCTGCAGCAGGAGAGTGGTCGGCACGGCTTTCCCGAACAGCTGCCCACTCTGAGAGGTCCTCAGGGTGGGGCATAAGGTGGGTAGTGGTGGCCACTATGGAGAGCTATGCTGGCTGCTTTCCTACTGTGGCATTTACTGCAGTAGGAGAGTGGCCAGCAGGGCTCCCTGGAATGGCCTCCCATCCTAGAGTGAGGCATAGGGTGGTGACAGAGCATGCACCCCTCCTGGTGATGGTGGTGGGAGTTGCGATGTGCTGCCCTTCCAGATCCACCACCTGAGGTGGTGTTGGGGTGTGCAACAAGATGTCAACTCTGCAGGGAGGGGTTTTTTCTTAGGTTGATTTATTTATTTATTTCTTATATTTATTAATCGCCCATCTGGCCGGTTACCCGTTAAAGGATGATTACCCATTAAAGGGTTCAGGTAGACTTTTATACTCTGGATGAAGGACAAAGGGAGAAAACAAGCTTCTCTGTGTAGCCAGGGGGCAGGGTTCAGTGGAATGAACCACTTGGTTATATCAGGGGAGGGAATTCTGGACATTGCCTAGCAACCAGGTTAGAGTTTTCTTCACTCTCTCCCTGACAGTTAGGACAGTTGACAGTTAACCATTGTAACTGACCCTTGCTTGGTTTAGCAGACAACTTGTCTTGTTGGTTTTCCTTCCTTCACAGAATAAGAAACATTTGAGCAACTGCACTTACTAAAAATCTGTAACCATCAAGCCTATAGTATGCAAGAAAAACTTGTGTTACTGCTGTTTACTTTAAAGCGTCTGCTTTTGAAACAAGGTGCGCGCGTGTGTGTATGTCTTAGGGATGTGTGAGGAGTTTGTTCAGGGGTGGAAATCCGGCGAACTGGCTGGGCTTGACTCCCCTGAACTCCACCCCACTCAGCTCCTTCCCTGGCTCAACTCACGTTCTCCTGAGTCGAGCCAGGGAAGTGACTTCCGGGTTCCCGGCAGGCTGCTTTGTTTAACATAGAAAATGCTGTAAGATATGCCAAAAGTGGCCACAATTTGCATAACTTGCGCAAATTGTGGCCACTTTTAACATATCTTACAGCATTTTTTACAGAAAAAGCAGCCCACCGGGAACCCGAAAGTCCACCAAGTGGCTCGGCATGTGTCCACTTTTGACCCAGCTTGGAGGCGGGTGGGGTTGCTGCAGGATCGCCCACCACCAGTGTATCTGTTGAATATACTCTGCTGCTGCTGCTGCTGCTGCTACTGTGCTCTACCATCAGGTGGTGCAATCTGCTGCCTTTCCAGATCCACCGCCTGAGGTGGGAGACTCACCCCAGCTTATGGGAGGGCTGGCCCTCAGTGCTTCTCTGATGCTGGGAACTTTGACGTGGAGAGAACAAAAAGGAGGCCTGCTAGAGGCATGCTGGGATACGGTATGGATCGATCAGATCCAAAGCCCTCCTGTTCCCCAGACACACCCTCAGAATGAGCCAAAAACTATGCCAGCTTTCGAGCTAGTGAAGTTTATTTCCCTCCCACTGAGAGCAATGGGAGGGGAACAGGGTTTTTTTTTTAAAAAAAAAATAGCCATAAAAAGCTCAAAAAATGGGGAAGCTTTGTTCCCCATCTTCTGTTCTGTGCTGAGAGATGACAAGGGATAGGAAATGGTGGTTCCTCCACCTCAGTTTCTTCCTCTCCCTCCTGTAGAGGTTATTAAGGTTCGAAAGACACTCCCCGATAGGATAGCTTTTCTGATGTTGGAGGAACACCAGCTCTGGACATTTGTGCAGCTGCAGGTAGGAAGCTGTTAAGGTTGGATGATGATGATGATGATGATGATGATGATGATGATGATGATGTTGATGATGATGATTTCATTGCCAAACATAGACAATAGAAGATATTAAGCTCAGACATTTTCTATGAATTAATGCATGACAGAGAAGTATCTGGGCGGTGGGGGTGAGGACTGCCAAACCTATTAAATTGTTTTGAACATACCCATTTATGAGCTAGTGCTCCTGAACATTATGGTGAAAGTAGGAAAGGCTACGTAGTTTTACCAACAGCAAGTTCATATTTCATGGTTTGGGGAACACGTATCTGACAAAGAAGAATTAAACACAAAATTGCTTCTCTGGTTTTTTGTACTGCACAATAATACTTTAAAAGAAAACCAATAACTGATGTTAATTGTAGTGGAACAGCTGCTATAGATGAATAGATTTTTTTTTAAAAAAAGATCAATGCTAGACTCTCTTGTTCTCAGCTTGTTAGTTATAAATGAAGACATTAGAAACAATTGTACGCTCTTACTTTCAGGATTGCATTTGTTTTTCTCTAGATGTACCGCTATCACCACAAAACACCCATGCTTTTCCTGTCTCCATAGAAATTGTTTCTATGGCAATCATAGTATCTAGTGTATGCAGTTTTTATTTATGTAGTACTACATGTGAACAGGACATACTGAAAAGTGCTCCGATTTCTTTGCCTTTCGCTCTTTAGGGATCCAGGCAAACAATATATGCATTGTCTCTGTGTGTGTGTGTGGGGGGACTACGAATGAAGAAAATAAGTAGTAGATTTTTTTTCAGGAATTAAGTTCAAATATGGGGTAACCTGAAGAGCAGATTATTTTCTGGAATTGTCGGACTACTCTCAGGTTTCTCTCATGTTCTCATTTTTCCATTCTTAAATTTGTTCCATCCTTTTCCACATGAATTTGTGACTTTAAAAAATAATCATCATATGCATTTGTGCTGGTAGTCTGGAGCCTGGGGCAGAGGAACTGGAGAGAGGATGCAATAAATGCACATAGAAACAGGTTTGGGGCTAAAGTTAGCCATAACTTTTGTTTGGTTAGAGCTACAACATATGGCAGGGAGTAAAAGCCTGAATCCCTATCATTGGGCAGCCTGACTGCTGGCTGATACCACCCATCCAGCCCGTGTGCTGGAGTGACATAAATGGAGGTGGCAGGAAATTTTGGGCCCACTTTGGTGTACACACATCTGTGAGTACTTCCTGCACCCTGAGTGTGTGGCAGGCATGCCAGCCCCTTGCTAGGTAGGGCCTTGCCACCACACCCCCACAATCCCTTACGGGAATCCTTTGTGGGGCCTGGGGAGCCCATCCCCTGCTTTCCCCCAGCCCGGGATCCAGCCGGAAGCCTCCAATGCCATCCCACAAAGTTCTGACCAAAAACAAAGAAATGTGATGAGTAACAATAACCTAACATTATTTCCTGAAGCCGAAACACAAAGTCTCTTGCTTTGAGGAAGGCAAACTCCCCACACCACTGATCCAATTATGAATATGGGTAATATTCTTTCCCAGATCAGTTAACTGTGCCAGAGCCAGGGGACAGGGCCTCTGTTTAAGGCCCAGAAGGAGGGAGTTCTCCTTCCGGTCCACCTGAAAGCCCCACGTCCAAAAGCCAACCAGTTTCTCTGACTGGCCCATGGGGATGGTGCCTAAGAACTGCCACGGCTGCACTGCAGTAGATGCATCCGTGGCTAGCCGCACCACAATCCACTCTGCCTCTCAGCCAGACACAGGCACAAAGTGGGGCTTCCCACAAAAGCAGGGCATTGTGGCTTCCATGCACATTTCTCCTAATAGATGCAATTTTGTATGGAATTTTGCCTAATCCACACATCTGTTGCAAGCAGTTTTCTCTTATATAATGCTTTTTGTACATTTCCCCCCACTCATATACACATCTTTGTGCACACAGTTCTTTAACATACCCATTTTTGTATGCATGTTTCTGTTTGGAGAACTGCATCACAACGTTCTGAGAAGTGCAAATGCCAATGGAGAACTGTGTGCCGGTTCACATACTGGTTCAGAAAGTGTGAATTTGGTAAAGTTCTTCTCAAAATGGAAACTGAATGACATTCTTCCCCATCCCTGTGGTTTGTAGATGTAAAATGAACTGACTTACTACTTCAGTAGATGCATTTCATATCTAGCTATCCACCAACTAGTCACATATTATTGTTTCACACTCCATGGGCAGTATCCAATGCTAGCAATTTGCCAGCTCTAAAAACATTGCGCTAGTGGGAACAACCACTAGGGCAACGGGGAAGTAGCACGTGGTAGCGCAACCCAAGAAACTACCAGTAACAGCTGCCTCTGGAATAGGACAAGTCAGAGGAGCTCCCTTCCATGACCTCCACTGACTTGTCCCATTCTGGATGCTGTAGTTTGGCGTTTCGCTAGCTAGCAAGCACTACTTTCCCACTGTGCTAGAAGAATGACTAGTAGCGCAGCAGCTAGGGATGTGAAAGAGGATCTGTTTGGGGGGTAAAAATCCACCGGATGTCTTCGGTTTGGCCTCCCAGATTCCTGTTTGCTTCCCATGTGCAGCCGCTGACTTGCTACAGCACAAGTCAAGTCAGCTCCTGGACTTCCAGCTGTAAGATGGACTGCGATTTGTGTATTCCCCCCCCCCTCAAACCACCAAAAAAGCCACATGCTTTCCTGGTGCCGGTTTGTGGGAAATTATTGGTGGTTTCAGATCAGAAGTGGGCAGGAAATCCGGCAAACTCCAACAAGACGGATTTCCCTGTTTTGATATATCTGTAGCAGCAGCAGTATTAGATACTGCCCCATTGCTCCTCAAACAGTAAGTCCCAGGAGAGCCTCTTCCAGGGACAGTTTGCTTATGGGGAGAGATACTGGAGACTTACGGTGTCTTTTGTAATTGATGGTTTATTTCCAAAACTATGGGTTGAACAGATGAGGAGCAAGCATCTGTGCAGGTGGTACACACATTCCAGCAACTTCAGTTTAAGTCCCCATTATTCCAGGAGCTGTCTTTTGCCAGCCAGAAACTTACAACCTTTTCCATCTCCAAACTGAGCCTGTTTTTTTCTCTCTTCTGTCCACATTCAACCTGCAAAAGACTTTATTTCTGCTCCCACCCACTGAAATGAGGAAAAGCTGTAAGTAAGAGCACAATTCCAAGAAACCCACTTATAGCTGGGAACCATTCAAGCTAAATTTGCTCAGGATTACAAGCCGGGTGCATGGTACTTCAGGCTTGATTGATGGATCGTGGTGCATTTATCAGTTACACCATAACTAGGGATCTCTGGGTGAAAAAGAATTAAAACAAAATTAAAATCACAAACTGAATAAATCTATCAAATGGCAGCACAAAAATGCTATAAACAAAAACAAGCAGCAGATCAGATCAGAGATTCACACAATTTCAGCCAGTATCATATAATATAAGACAGAGTCACAAAACATCCTTGTCGATCTAATAAATCATATGGAAATTAAAGAGGGTATGATTTCTTTTTTGGTACTGAGCATCCTTTCACCTCAAAATTCCTATGAAAGGAATTCCCAGCTGAGTCCCAAAACCAGTGCCAGCTCCAGGTTTTTTTGAAGGCCCTTGGGCAAGGTACCCTGAATGGGCCCCCTCCCTCAGTGAGTCCACCTTCTCACCGCCAATGTCACCAGCTGCCATTGCTCATCCTCCTCTTTTTCATCATTACTACCAGTTGCTTGCTTGACAGGCAAGGAAACAGGAAGCAAGTAGGCAGGGGCATCCGCTGCTCCTCCTTCTCTCCACCACTGTTGTCTGGGCCAGAGAGGGAGGGAGGTGAATAAGCAGCTTGCAATGGTGAAGAGGAGGAGCAACTCCAGGGGGCCCTTCTCAGTGGGCCCTTGCTGGGATGTGGGCCCTTGGCAGGTGCCCAGCCATGCCTACCTCTGATGACAGCTCTGCCCAAGACACATAACCTAGCTAACACATATATTAATGCTGTGTTGACAGGCCTGTGCCTTACGCTGGCTCAGCTTGTCTGAGCGTGGAAAGCTAAGCAGGGTCAGGCCTGGTTATTACTTGGATGGGAGACCCCTCCTCTAGTTTCCTGCATTGAGCAGGGGGTTGGACTCGATAGCCTTGTAGGCTCCTTCCAACTCTATGATCTATAAGTTGCTAGCAGATGTGGATCTTTATAAATTATGAACTTTCAGGTGTGTCTGTTAAATTCTCTGATATCTGTTGAGTTAGCTGTCTTGGGAAGAGATGGGGAGTGGTTGTTGGCGAATGCATAACTGCGTGTCCAGGTTTTTTAAATCACTGCATGTCCAGAAAACTATTAGACATCTGCACAATTTATAAAAGCCCTTTAAGTTTTAAATGAACAAATTACTCAGAGTGGGAGGTAGCTCAGGCAACCAATCTTTGTCTTCTACTCCTCCCCCCTCCCCCTGCAGCTGTACTCCATCTCCAAAGGGTCTAGAAGAAGGCTCCTGAACAATGTGGACTCCGTCACACAGAACTGCAGCGTGAATGGGGAATCACCCAAAATTGGGTGGCGGGTACCAGTGGGAGCTCCACTGGCACAAGATCCATCTGCCGAATTTTGGGCAATTCCCTCCTCCTCACACTGCAGCTCCATACAACACAAGCCACGCTGTCCAGAAGGGCCCCCAACTCTCAGGAGAGGGTTTTCAGAGGGGCACAAGGGGATGAGAGCATAAGAAGGATCCGTTGCATGAGCTGCCTCCAACTCATGCAACCATAGGATACAACCCCAAGTCTAAACATGAGGAGGTCATAAAACAGTAAAGACAATCTTCGAGAACCACTGCATATATTTATATGACATTCCCCCCCCCCCTTGTTTCCTTGTTCTTCTTTTATGGGGGTTTCTTGTTTTGTTTGGTGGAAAACACAACAGGAAAGCCTGTGTGTGGGTGTGCGCACATGCATGCATTTGTACCCAAGCGCATAATTGTATTCAAGTCCTCTCATTTAAAAAACCCCACCTGAAGTGCTGTTATATGTTCATTTGATGAAACAGCTTGTCATCTTAAGTATCAACAACTATTATATACTCTGAAAGGATTATAAATTCTACAAAAGAATAACACTCCTATGCGATCTATCTTTTAGAACAGAATAACTGTTATGGGTAATCAGAAGGTTAACAATCTCTACTTCTATGTCTTATTAGGATTTCATGAATCCAGTAGACCTCCCCCCCCTTCCCCCTTTTTTTGCTGAAAAGCACTGTCAAATTTTTTTATTAAAGTGAAAATAATCTTGCCCTCTTTGATGGGACTTACTAATACGTTTCTCAGTGAATATGAAAATAGCCTGAGAAACGCCATTGTAGTGATGGACAAATCAGTCTATTTCCAATCCATGTCATCTTTGCATGTGTTCACCCATAAGTCCCTTCCATCCCATTTCAGCCTTGATCTGCGATTTTAAAAAAATCTGCCCTCAAAGTCATATTTAAATATGTAATTAAATACGTATTCTAAAAGCAATTTCCCTCAAAATATTCATTTCTAAACTTATTTTGATACATTTAAACTGCTGAGAACTGTATTGCAATATCTGAAGATGTGCTAAATATGGTGGACAGCTACATTCTGATGCATGCATTAATGCAAAAGGTACAGATCAAGTAAGTTCATATCAGAAATTGCAAAAATCAAATTTATCAGGCACCCTTCTGTCATTGTTCTATTTAGGCTGCAATCATGTACACATTTACCTGGGAGTAAGTCCCATTGAACTCTATGGAACTTCCAAAAATACATGTATAGGATTGCGCTGTGTTACTAGACTTTCAGAATTTGAAGTGTGTTCGTAACTGATTAAGCTCTGAGGCTCCTATTTCTTAATGTTGGCTCAAATGAATAAGTTGCATAAAATATTTTATAAACTTGTCGGAAATATCTAGCAGTTCACACACACTTTTTTAACGTGCAATAATTATAGGACAATACTATTTTGTTAGGTTTTTATCTGGACTTGTGCTTGTAATTTAGCAGTGAAATTAGTGTTACTTTCATGAAGTATTTTTACCTTTACCTTTGTATAAATATGAAATTACCTGCCACCATTTTATATTTATGAATAAATATTACTGTGGCCACCATTTTATAGATATTGGTGGCCAGTAATGCAGTACTAACTGTGACGATAACGTGGCCGGTTATTTACTTTTATTTCTCTCAGTACCACCTGGCTGTTAGTTCACTTTCTTCACTAGCCCAGTGGCTGAGATATGGTAGCTCCAGGGTATTAGTTCACCCTATTTTAAACTATCCCTGTTCCAACTCTGTCACAAGTCTTCACTCACTCCCAGACAAACCCGAGCGGACAGTCTGTCTGTGGGAGATAAACTCTGTTAAAATACCATTGCTGGTTATTGTGGTGTTTACGCTGGGTAGATATTGTTTATCTTGCTCTTAGCAGCTGTACCAAGTGATTAGGGGTGAGCTTCAGGATAGAAACAGTTACCAGACAGTCTCCTCAGTAACCCAACAAATGGTTCTTTATTTTCTTAAGTAAAACATTTCTTCAAACAGGAACAAACTCTTTTCCATAAAGGCAATAGTTTATGTTGAATTAACTTTATGACTCTTATCTGACTGACTGACTAGAATCCCCCAACTCACTTCCCTCCAACTCACTTCTCCCTAACTCACTTCTCTCATCTCATCTCTCATCTCCCTAACTCTAACTCTAACACTCTAACTCTAACACTCTAACTAACTCCTCTCACACACACAGGCACATATATATACAGAGCTCCCCCTCCCATCAGAACTTTCTACAGGTGAGCCCCGATAGGTTGCCGGTAGTGGTGGGGCCGAGCTGGAGTCGGCTGGAGGCTCGCTCCGGGCTCGGCCCACCCGCGAACAGCGGCAGCCCGATCCCGCTCTTCAGAGTGGCGTGGAGCGTTGCTCGCGCCGCTTGCGCCGCTCGCGCCGCTCACGCCATCACCAGAGAAAACCCCCCGCCCCTGCTGGAGAAGCCCCCCCACCCCCCCGCCACTGCCGCCAGGACCCCCCCGCCGCCTACCTGGTCTGCTGCTGCCACCGGAGCCACTGCTCCGGTGCGCTGGACCCCCACCCGCGCTCTGTTTTGGCGCGAGGAACCAGGGCAACAGGGCTTAAACAGCCCTGTTGCCATGGTTTCCCCAGCCAAAAACAGAGCGTGGGGGTCCAGCGCGACGGAGCAGGGTCCCATCGCGTCACTTCCTCCGCGCCAGAAGTGACGCGATGGGACCCGTCGGACAGAGAAGGAAGGCTCTCCGCTCGGCGGAGAGCCCAGGTAAAGCCCGCATGTGTGGCCGAGCAGCCCGTCGGACATGAGCAGGCCCAGTTCGGGCCTTGCTCCTGTCTGACAGGCTGCTCGGCTACATCCCTAGTTGCCGGGCGTGACCACTCTGTCTGGCAATGCTAGATGTTAACCCTTTCATCACACTAACCTCCTGATATTGATGACTAGCGGGGGTTAGAATGACGCATGTGTGACTCTTTGCTAGCAAAGAGGAGCACTGCTGTGGGGTTTGGCCATAGTGGAGTCCCCCATTGTGCATAGCTAATTTTCCCCCCTCACAAAGGGAAAGCATAGCTAATTTCCCGCAGATGTCAATGGTCAGGGATGGGGGAATTGTGAATGCAAAGAACCATTGGGCTGAAAAGTCTGGCAAAACTCAGACACACGCACACTTGGGAAGTGGTGGGACATCTGCCACTCTGCTCCTCCCCAGTCCCACTTACGATTACTCTGCAAGTCATTTGGCCTACCATTATGTGGTTATGGTTGCTGCATCATGAGTTAGTTTTTCATCACCCAACAGAACAATGAGTAGAAAGCAATGAGATTATCACTACAGTAGTGGGTTGTTAACAAGTTGTCTGAATCCACATCATGTTGTCTGAATCCTCTCTGACTTTTTGGTTCTTCTTCCCAGTACCTGCTCGCAATACTCCCCATGTCCTTCTTGCTTCCAACAAATCAACACAACGACACACCTGAAAACAGAATGTCAATCTTTTACACTGCCATAAATGCTATTGGGTCACAATAATACTGCTTTCAACCTAAATCTCAATTATTATACCTATTGTAGCCATTTTCTATAGTTTTGAGTGATAAAGAAAATATCAAGGGTGGTCTGGGGTATGGGCAGCAGGTTCAGAACCTGTGAGATAGGTCTTAGCGGAAGTGGCTGTAAGGCAGAATAGGGTCTAGGGCAGAAGCAAAACAAGTTCAGCTCCATAAACTCCACGGTGCAGTGGCGGGACCCAGGCATATAATCAACACTGTTAACAAACTCAGAACAGGCTCAAGGATTGGTACACAAATGTGGCATACCAGGTATACATTTTAAAAATTAAAACAGAAAGAGAACAAAGGCTGCAAAGTGGTAAACAGTCCACCCCTCACCCATCTGATGTGTATTTCACTAGTCCTAGCCTTTAAAACTATGGTAAAACAACTTTTAATCTTGATTGTACTAGGAAGCCATTAGATAATGTCTTGAAGTACTGTTGTCATTATTGTACCCACTCAGTAAATATTGGTCCATTCACAGCTTATTTCTGACTACAGATGTACATGCACTAAAGTCCTCCTGGAATAAGAAATCCCCTTTGATCTTCAGCAAATGTCTCCTTGCCCCCTATAAGGTTGCCCTTAGTAAACACCTAAGGTTACTTATTGAGAAGGCTGAACCCAATTATACAGTATCCCCTGTAACTGGCAGGAATAATATGCTATTGCATATGAAAACGTAAGAGGAGTGGCGTGATACCGTTTTTTCTTGTGTTATTCAGCAGCTATAGGATTTCACTGCCTGCCACTTTTCCTTAGATTTAGACTGAGTAATTGCAAAGCTATCTTCTTCCTTACAAGAATTTTCCATTAGGGACCAAACCGCTATTGAAGCTTCACTGCAATACATACGGTTAACTGCAAATACTTGAAATGATTTCCCCCAAAAAAGGGTAACTTTTTTCCTATTTAAAAGTAATTACTAGGTTGTTGCTATAGGGATTGCTAAATGTATTGTGCACCATTTGCAGGGTAACTGACCGTGGGTCATACAAATTGTACAGATGTTCTTGTGCCTAATTTGAAAAGGCTGCTAAAGCACCCATTTCACTGACAATTTCAGGATATAAAGTATATATTGTATATACAGAGGGGTGTGATTAACACTTAATCTGCTATATTTGTAATGGGTGGGCAATCAGCACTCTCCTTCCCGCCCCGAACTCTAAGGGCAATATTTGAGAGAGAGAAAGAAAATGCACCTATGTGTGTTCACAGTGGTTTTTGGATAGGCAGGCTAAAGGTGTGGATTGTTCTCTGGCTAGTTTTATCGGTGTACACCCACTGAGGCCATTGAAGTCTACACTGTGGTCAGTAGCCTTTGAGCATTTTTGAAACTTGAAATAATGGCTTCATCTTTCATCAATTGTAGCAGGGGGACCTCAGCTAATTCCTTTGAAGAAAATAGTGTTTCTGCCTATAAAACATTGCGATAAATAGCCCATAGCTCTACTCAATTGTTGTTGTCATTATTGTTGTTGTTGCTTAAAGAAAAACCCTCCAGAATAATCCAGAAGCTCAGAACTCTCATGTTGATGTGTCTCCTAGGTGTGGCGGGTTGTGGATGCAAAGTGTTTGGATGCTGCAACAGCTTATAGAGAGCTCTCCTACTTGCCTCTGACATCTCTCCCTAGACTTCTACAGCACTGCATCTTTTATAGCAGGGGTCAGAACCTCTTTCAGCCCAAATTCCATTTCAGAGAAGTCCTTGGGGGCCACAGACCTCAAAATACCAAAACATACCAGCATTGTTTAGCTTAAAGCTCTTCCTGCCAGTAACTAAGCCTTAAGAAAGGCATTTCAACCTTTTTGGAATGGGGGAAAAAACTGCACAAAAGCCAAAAAACCACCAATCAGTGGTAGGGAAAAGGGGTGGGAAAGAGGCATGGCATGGCATGGCATGGCATGGCATGGCCTTCTGGGGAACCCCAGAGGGCTGAAATGGGACCTCTGGAGGACCAGATTTGGCCCACAGGCCTGACTTTCTCCACCCATTTTATAAGGCCTAGCCCTCCCCTAAGCAGCCTCTTCCTGAAAGGAAGTCCCTTTCTGATGCACAGTCCCACTTACTGTGCATCAGCAGTAAACCAGCCCTTTTTAATGTTTTTCTTCTGCCTAAATTGCACTCAGCCATTGTTCTCCTATGTCACAAACATATTCTAAGGCATAAGTATAAAGGAGAGCAATATAGTGGGTTTTTTTGTTTGTTTGTTTTTCAAAGCTGCCATTTCTACTGGTACTGTGGTAGGAGTGTTATTACATTGAGTTGAAATATTTGTTTTTAATTATCACATTGTTTTCCCCCTCAGCAGATCTTATTTAATGCAGAGTACATAAAGGTGGCAGGGAGAGCATCTTTAATAATTCTGTGTTCCAAACTTTCCATTTGAAAGTACTTGATGGCTAACACTTAACATTGTCTCCAGGGATTTCAGCAAGCTTTTGGGTTGGCCTTAGGTAGAAGCAATGCAAATAATAGCTTTTAGGGATTCATTATTTCCATGGTAACACACTGGGAGCATTGACATTTCTTTTTAAGCAATGGGGTGTTCCTATCGCTATGGCGATGATGGATGTATACATTACCTGGAAAGATCAATATACATATGCAACCAAACTCCCTATGAGCAGTAGGGGTGGAAGGTGAGTTCATTCTCAAAGCCTCATTTCCCGGAGCCCTAAAGGCCTGGGAATTATGATGCTGGCCATAAATACGCAAAACTATTCTTACGAATGCCAGTTTGCAGGACTGCTAACCTCAGGCATTCAAAGCTTGTGTCTGGAGTAAAACAAGAACAGATTTGACCTAAATAATTGAAATGCACACACAGAAAAGTTAAGGTGTGTTTTTTTAAAGTTTGCTTTCATGCATTTTCAAAACTTGCAAATTGTGTATACATTATATTTTATGGGCTTTGGTAAAGAATCCAAAAGGTTGGAGAAATGGAATAGAGACTGTGAGAAGGATCTCCCGCATTTAGGTTGGCCATGTGTCCTCTTTTATAGAGGGCAGTCCTCTATTTGAAACACTGCCAGAGGACTGTCCTGTATTTTGAAGGTGTTCCCTGTTTGAAGGGCTGTCTAGTCCAAGTCCAGTTTAAAGATAAAGAACCATCAGAAGTGAGAGCTGGGCCTTGAAGCTGCCCATCAAGACCACCTGGACAGCAGACTGAAAATGGCACACAGGTCACCTGTTCACAGTCTTCCACACTATGGTGAGATGTACTGTATTTCTATTTGAATTTTAATTGTTATTTCTAAATTTGCGTGTATGCATATAACTTAGCATATGAAAATAGTGTTCTTTTTTGTCCTCTTTTTGGTGATTCACAAGTGGCCACCCTACCTCTCCCCTCTCCCCATATACTCTATCTATCTATCTATCTATCTATCTATCTATATGTACCAGCACCTAGAAATACAGAATATTCATTTAATTATATGGAAATTTCATTCTGGAATAAGAGGCAATTTGGTTAAAGTGAGGGCTACCAAGCAATTCTAGGCCTCAAATAAGGTGACCAGCTAAGAACAAACACTTCATTAACTACTGAACAGAAGAAGAGCACGAGCTTCCAGTTCTGGTCTGGATGGGACTTGCTTTGGGCCAGCTCCTCTGGGTGTCTCTCTTTTTCTGCTTTGTCAGTCCAGACCTGGCTGGAAGCCAGCCCAGCACCCTAGCTACCTCCTGAGGTACAAGCAATATTTGTCTTTGTATGAGAATGGCATAGCAGGCATGTTTAGGGTTTTTTAAAAAATGTTATTTCAACAACACTGGCAGGTTCAATGCAAGAACCATGTGGATCAACAAGGGGAGGGGGGAACCTGCTCAACATATTTAGGTCAGGGGTGCAGAACCTCAGGCCCAGGGACCAAATGCAGCCTTCCAGGGTTTGTTAAGTGGCCACACACCCTGTCCCCTGACCACACCCCCTTTCCCCCAGCCACCATTCATTTGGTGGTTTCCCAGCTTTGGGGCAGTTCTTTCCCCCATTCTAGAAGATTGAGATGCCTCTCCTAACTAAGTCATAGTTACTGGCAGCAAAGCTTTAAACTAAAATATGCTGCTATTTTGGCCCCAACCTTTTTCCCTCTGGACCCGCCCACCACTGGAATGTGCCCCCTGAGCACTTCTCTAAAATTGAATTCATCCCTCGGGCTGAAAGAGGTTTGACATGCCTGATTTAGGTTAACCTTACATGCACCCCAGTGTACAAGCATATTGTTTCAGTTATAAACAAGCAGATATCCTCATTTTGAATATGAAACGCAGCCCTGCTAAATGTAACTTAAAATGGAACTGAGATTTTTCAGAATTAAGGTGCTGAAATTGTCCCCTGCCAGCTGTGAGACTAAGTGTCCATGAAAGGTGGGTTTAAAGCATCTTGTCCTAGTTCTGTATGTGCAGCCAAATATGCTGTAGTCATGGCATGCAATAATACTACTGTCTCAAAGTTGGAATGCAGCTGCTCAAGTGATATTCAAGGTGACCACATCATTTATGAGTTCCTTCGACCTTCAACTATATATGTCTCTCTTATGGAAGTTCAGTGACAGTGTTAATTTCAGTATAAAAGAACAAATTACTACAAATAAATTGGAGATCTTTGGTGCAGGCTTAATTATGCAGACTTGACATGATGTGGAGGTTATAAAAAGATCCTTCTAATATTGAAATCTCTGGAGATTAAAATACAAACTTGAGGTGTGATCTAGCCAAAGTTTGATAGGAAGTTCAGAGAGGGCCTTCTTGGTTGCTGCTCTCAGGCTCTGGAACCCCTTCCCAGGGGAGACCCACCAAGGTCTGATGACCTTACTCCAGCAAGCAAAGTCACTTTGATTCCAATAGGACCTTGGCCCACAAGTTGACTTGTAAATATGTTGTAACTGGTTTTATTTTTAGCTGGTTGTTTTCATTGCTGTTTTACTTATCTTGTTTTTATGTTTTTTTTACCATGTATGTCATTTTTATAGTATTTGCATTATTGTAGTTTACCAACTTGAGCACCATTTGGTGGAAAGGCAAGATACAAAATTAACAAATAAAATAAATAATTAAATTAGGGATGGATTAATCAATATATTTCTAGTTTGTGTCAGTTTCACATGTATATAGTCATCATGAGTCCATTCTTCCCATGTTTCCATATCAGTCTGCAAATTTCTGTTTTTAATGCATAAAAATGCACATTTATTTTTTTTAACTCAATTTCTCCTAAGATATACATCTTGTATACAATTTCCCCTAATATAAGCATTTTGGTACACAACATTCCATAATATACACATTCAGAGAAGTGTGAAATCCAAAGGATAACTGTGTTCCAATCACATATTAGTCTAAGAAGTGCAAATTGGGTCAGTTTGTTTGCTTAAAAATGCAGACCAAACAAAATCCTCCCCCAGCACTTAAATAAATGGGCATCTCTTTAAGCCCATTTGATTTCAGCTGAAGAATTCAGGATGTGCTTAACTCTTTCCCATTGACATCAATCAGACTTATGCTCAGCTTTGGTTCGATTGTGCCTTTGATGAATAATAATTGATCTGAATGTTTTTACAAGTAACAGCAATGACTGTGAATGCCAAGTTAGAAAAGTTGGAAAGTTGTGGTGCATCCAAGTTAATGTGTTCTGAAATGTATGGGGGAAGGCTGTAAACTTCGCTACATAGATCATTATCAATCGAAGAATTGTAGATGAAAACATTGTATTCACTCAGAAACATCAGACTCTTTTTTGAGGCTCGGGCTTCTCTGCAGGTTTCTTTGTAAAACCTGTGCAGGGGGGCATTACTTTTTTATGAGAAACTTTGTTCTAGTGTTCTGACTTTCTCTAAGTTGCTCAAACACATAAGAGATCTATTTTTGAAGTTAGCACCTTATCATAATTTTTTTTTAAAATGATCTTCATAATAATAATTGAAACTATTGGGCGGGTTCGCATGTCACGACAACCCACCCTGCAAATAAGCTACGCGGGGTGGGTTGTTCATGTAAGCATTTCCATTGGTGGAACAGAGGAGGAGGCAACTTTTGCTTAATCTCCTTTCTTCCTGTTGTCCTATATGGCCGCTGAAAGTTGGCTCCAGAAAGTTGGTGGATCCTCTGGAACAACTTCAGAGGTGGCACTGAGGGCTGAAGTGGGAGGAGGGAACAGGGAAAACAAGCACCGCTACCTCCCGTGAACAGGAGCATCCTGAGTGTGACTCTGCTTAGGGAGTGCTCCCATTAGTAGAAAACACTAGATCCCACCCATTGGGCAGTATCCAATGGTGACCACCCACAAGTGGCCTGCCCCATGCGATGCCATTGTGCAAGCAGCACCCACCATTTGCATAATGAAAATTTAACTCTTTGGGGGGCAACTCAAAATGAGCAGAAACACTCATTTCTGGAATGGGGCAGGTCAGCAGAGCTTGCATAATAAAGCTCTGCCTACCTGCCCCATTCTAGAAATGAGCATTTCCGCTGCCCTGGAACACTAAATCTTCATTGCTCTAGCAGTGGGTACCACTTGAGCAGTGGAATCGTGTGGGGCTGGTCGCTCACAGAATGGAAGCAGCAGTGGGCACCATTTGCAGACAGGCAGCATTGGATATTTCCCATTGGGTTGAAAATTGACCGTTAACATTAAAAATCAGAATCAAAAACATTCAGATCACCCTGCTTCAGCTCAGGAAAGAATGAGTACTAAGGCTGCAATCTATCTAATGCACAGTTGTATGAGAATAAATACCCACTGAACACACTTCCAAGTAAACTGATGAACAAGAGCTTGCCTGCCAATGATACTAAATTCATGTTTTCATCTGTGCTGTGAACTGTGCTCCTAACAGACCAAAAAGTGTTCCTCATTAGGAAACTTCCAGCACAGTCTTAAACATGTTTACTTGGAAGTAAGTTCCGTTGGGTCGAAGGGGCTTACCTCCAAAGTCCTAATATACATTCCTAATATACTAATGTCCCATTAGTGAAGTAAATATTTTTCTTGTCTTTTACACTCCTTTAATCTTCATGGCAACCCTTGCAGCCATGAATCTTCTTTTTTACGGAAGCCTATCCGGCCAAGACATGTTTAATCACCTGTTCAGGAGAGATATGTAGTACAGCTTAATCCATGCTCCCCTTTCCTTGTCCATCTAATGAGGAAGAAAGGGGAGGTAATTTCAGTCTCCCACACCTACCTCTCTAAACAGCTGACAAGACTGACCATCTGTTGTGTGTTGTGTATGTGGTTAGTGGCACAGATTTTAAGATTTTAAGCCCTGGACTTTATGGTCTTATGCCCCCCCCCTTTTGATGTCCATGAGTATTCAGTTTTGAAGCACACAACTAACATCCCCCCCCCCACGACATGTGCCATTCCATGCTTTATGACTGCTTCTACATTCCTGATATGTTAGAATGTTTGCCAACCCTGATTTTTTTAAAAAAAAAAAAACGTTAAGCAGGTGCATTTTGCATTTTAAACTCACTTAAATCATAGAAACATGATGAATATAGGAATAAAATGCAGTTTGTTTCTGCTGTCCTGATGCCCTCATCACCTGTCACTCTCTGGGTGGTCATTTGGGGGGCTTCCCTGGGCTTCGTGGCCCTGGTCTTTGGCCCCAAGTTCTGTATCTGGAGTCCAGAATAACACACACACACAATCCCAAATATTGGATTCAAAGAGCCAAGTGCGTGCATAGCATTCTTTGCACAGTTCCCAATCCAGCAGAATAAATCTGTACAGAAGCGTGCCCCCGAGTGTGCATCACAGTGGCAGATTACAGCAAAAATAAATAGTAATGGTGCCTAGGACCAAAACCATTAGTCTTTAGAGAAAGTTTTAACATTAAAAGCACAGCTAAATGGAAGTAAACACTATGCTTTATTTGCATATTAAAACAAAATTATGGTAAATTAATTATATATTCAACCTGATTGTTTAAAGCTGGGCTTTAATGGATATGCAGATTATAAACCTGGCTTCTATATGGGACAATTATGTGAAACTTCTTTTATTATCAATGTAAATTAAATTCTTATTAGTACATAAACTTTGCAGTATTTTTAATGTACTTAAAGGGGTTATTTAGCCATTTAATTGGTATGAAGCATTATTATAGTTATTGTTAATTTGTGCTATCAAATTCTAATTCTATTAATGTATTTATTGTATGCCCGGTAGTGTTATTAGCAATTTATTTAATTAGCTTGTTAAAACTATCTTGCTAAATCCCAGTTAAATATCTGAACATTCCACAAGAGATTAGATGTCTTTTCAGGAATGTAATTACATTGCTAATTTACTGCTTATGGAACTTTGGGGTAATTACTTGGGAAGTCAAGTCAGTTCTGTCTATTATTTATCCAAAAAAATCTTAAGCAGTAACATTCCTTCATATACACGTGTTAATATCTGATATTAAGTGCTTTTAATAATACTCAACAAAAGTTGGGTATACCTGTGGAAGCATTTATCACAGCTTGCAAAATCAAGTAAAATATTCCAGAGTTTAATGCAGAATATGACACAGTTTTCACTTGCTTGCATTGGGAGAAGACAGACATGCATCAAAGTTTTCATTCCTCCAATGGAAGAAGCACCCTCCAAAGAAAAGACTCCTTCTTCCAAAGGAAGGGAGCCTTTGGATGCAACCCAATATATATAATAAAGAAGATGCATACTGCCCAATACTGTAAGGCCATCCTCACAATTGAACTGAGAGATGGCCATTCCGAGCTGCAGTCTTTCCCCTCCCTGATCACTTACCCCCTGCTGCTGTAACTTCCACCACCACCTCCTACCCTGACTTGGAAAAGCTACGTAATTAAAGAGTCCTGCAACTTTAGGGAATCTTCACTTTTCAAGCACACTGCTGCAAGACACTTTGTTAACATTCCCCAGCCAGAGGAGGAGGAGGAGCAGGGGACAGCAGCAAATAAAAACAGGAGCAGGCAGAGAGAGGCGTGGCTACTAGCTTGAACCAGTGTTTGATTCATTGGTATGCTTGTCTGTCAGTTTACTTGTGAAGATGAGCTCAAAGTGTGCCTGAAGAATGAATGCACTGCTAGTTCTCTTTTTGGTGCTACCTCTGTCTTCTCCCTTAGCTTAGGGTGTACCTGGCTCTTTGCAGGCATCCAGCTATTTATTTATTTATTTATTATATTTATACCCCGCCTTTTTTCCTGCAAGGAACCCAAGGCGGCTTACATAATCTTCCTTCTCCTCTCCATTTTATCCTCACAACAACCCTGTGAGGTAGGTTAGGCTGAGAGGCAGTGACTGGCCCAAAGTCACCCAGTGAACTTCATGGCCGAGCAGGGACTAGAACCCGGATCTCCCAAGTCCCCAGTCCAACACTCTCACCACTACACCACACTGGCTCCAGCTATCCATTTGCTCAGTTCTGCTCTGTTTGTATGAGCATCTGGTGTTTTTCATGCAGCTTTATAGAATGCAAGATTCTAGATTATAGAAATAATCTTTTATGAACTATGTCTATCATGTATCATCTGATTCCTGTGATACCTATGGTTTAGAATATATACCATAAGTACTGCAGTAGTTCCCTGAATTTTCCCCCCTGAACTTATTTGGTAACTCTTTCACTAAACATGCCTTTGGTTTCATTGGAAAAATGGTGGGCATGATCCAGTTGCCCTTCATCTTTTCCTCCTCTTGGAGCAGTGCATCCACACTGTATGCACTGGGGTTCCCTGCCCCTGGTTCCCTTCCCTCACTTTGTAGGCATCGCTCCTGTAAGCTAAGATGTGTATGCAGAACAGCTGCACACGCCTACTACAGCAATGGCAAATGAAAGCTTCTGACTGGATCGCAACCTAAACATACGAACTGGGATCCATCCTAAGATCTACTTCAGGTGAGCTCAAGGGCTCGTGGCGTGTGTACCCATTGGGAATGTTGACTCCTTTCTTCTGAACAGCACACACACTATGTCACACAAATTGCTTTGAAACTTCCCTCTCTTGAAAAATGGTTTTCCATGTATTTTCCATGTATTTTTATTTTCTGAGAAAATAAAGGAAGATAAAAGAGTTTATATCAATTAGAAAGATCTAGATTTACCACATGTATATTAAGAGTATATAGAACAGTATCCAATGCTGCCGAGCGGAAATGTACACTAGCACAATGGGGAGCTTGCTACTGCAACTGGAAACTGGCACAAGTTAGCACTTTGGGGGAATGGGACAAGTAAGTAGAGCTCCTGGAAGGGAGTTCTGTTTACATGTCCCATTCCAGAAGCACCAGTTTGGGCTGGTTTCCCAGTTCATATGTTTAGGTTGTGACCCAGTCAGACGCTTCCATATGCCATTAGGTATGCACAGCTGTTTGTTTCCAGTAGTGCAACATATTTACCATTGGCAGACTGCCAGAATTGGATGCTGCCCTATGAAACTTAGAAATCTGTTATACGCTGGTATGTGGATCTAGTTCCATAGTGTTTGGAGAGTCTGGTCATAAAAAACTGGAATGCCTTCACTGCTTTAATGAATTTCTTCAAGTGTCTTACCAGATCCTACTATTACGTTGTTTTAGTAGTTTTATCTTCTTTTTATTAATCTTTTTGTTAGCTTCTTTGGACCTTCAAAGAAGCAGGGGGGAAATATAAATGTATGAAACATTAAAAACCAGACGAATAGCTCAGAATAGTTTCCCAAGAAGTAGCCCTTAAAAAATAGGTCGTCAAATGCTAGAAATTAAGCCATGATGCCTTCAACTGGCACATACAGAGTAAGTTAGTCCAGTGAAAGTCAAACAGTCTTAGATTATTTTAAAAACAGTCATAGATTATTTGGAAAAGAGGGAAAATTATGAGTCAAAACTCTTTTCAAATCAAAAAGAAGAGAGAAGAGTTTATGTTAATTAGAGATCTAGATGTACTGAAGGGAAAAAATGTTAAAAGGGTATTATGAAATTTAGAAATCTGCTAACTGCATTCCCAGCCTATAACACACTGTCTATGAAGCAGGGGTATCAATAAATCAAGCCAGCAGGTGTCCACTTTAATGTATTGAGAACAGAAATAGAGATTCATTTCATAAACTGTAAAAATAGCACTTATGGAGAACTAATAAAGGACACCTTTGAGGTGTTCGCAGAATGCTTTTTTAAAACTTTCCTTAAAATATCATGTAAGGCTAAACAGTTTGGAAAACCAATGCAGTTCCTTCAGATGCACATAAAGACTATTTCAATGAACTTATTCAGTTACAAGAACCTGTATTATACAGATATTGAAAGCTCCAAGTCCATACAGGTTTCTGTTAGAAGTGCAACCCATTGAAATCTTGAGTCTCCTCATGAAGATTTGGTAGGACTATTTATTTATTTATTTATTTTCTATAATGCCCAATAACTGAAGCTCTCTGGGCAGTTCACGGCAATTCACAAAATCACCCCCGGGGGTGGGGGGTGGGATTTCATTGTGTAGTCCTGGGGGGGAGCAGGGATTTCATTGTGCAGTCCCGGGGGGCGGACAGAGATTTGATTGTGTAGTCCGGGGGGGGGGGGAGGAAAGCAGGGATTTCATTGTACAGTCCCGGAGGGGGGAGCAGGGAATTCATTGTTGTGTAGTCCCGGGGGGGGGGAATTCATTGTTGTGTGGACCCGAGGGAGCTGGGATTTCACTGTTGTGTAGTCCCGGGGGGGAAGCAGGGATTTCTTTGTTGTGTAGTCCGGGGGCGGAGCTGAGATTTCACTGTGTAGTCCCAGGGGAGCAGGGATTTCATTGTGTAGTCCTGGGGGTAGGGATGTAACTTTTGCCCACGCGGGCACGAGTGAGGCCAGAACTCGGCCTGCCTCGTGCCCACGCGGGCAGGGATGTACTTCGGGCCCTACGTGGGCCCGAAGTTCTCCGCGGCTCGGACCTCCGCGGTGGCGGCGACCCGATCTCGCTCTTCAGAGCGGCATGGAGCAGTTCTCCATGCCGCTCGAAGCCGCCGCCGCCGCCGGAGGACCACCCCCAGCCCTTCCCGCTGCTGTCGCCGTTGCCGCTGGAGAACCCCCACCGCCCCCCACCGCCGTCGTCCTCCAGTCCTACCTGATCCTCCTGTGCTCCGGTGCGCCTCCGCCTCCTCCTGTTGCCTTGGTTCCCCCCGCCAAAAACATAGCGTGGGGGGTCCAGCAGCGCTCTGGAGCAGCAGGATGCGGTGGTGGTGGCTCTGGCAGCGGCAGTGGCTCCAGCGGCTCAAGCGGCGCGGAGAACGCTTCACGCCGCTCAGAAGATCGAGAGTGGGGCGGCGGTGGCACGGAGGGGCGAGCCGCGGAGAGTCCCAAGTCACAGAGAGGTACAGGTAACCCCCATACCTGGGGGGGGAGAGAGCTGGGATTTCATTGTGCAGTCCCGGAGGAGCTGGTAGTCCCGGGGGAGCTGTGATTTCATTGTGTAATCCCAGGGGAGCTGAGATTCCTAGGGGAGCTGGGATTCCATCATGTTTCTTTTAAATACAATTGTACCAAATCCTAAAATCCACACGAGCGAAGCCGCAGACAACAGCTAGTATAGCATAAAATACAGATACAATTAAAAAAAATACACCTTAAAATACAGATACCATAAAAAACAGCATAAAATTTCAATATACAAAATTTAAAACAGTATGAACAGCTAAAACAATTTCAATACATATGGATAACAATGCATTGGAATGATACTCTATGGATCTACCCAGTGAGATGTAGGGGAGTGAAGGGGAAATCAAAGGGAAGAAAACTGATCCTCCTCACATCCCAAATCCACACCTCTTCTTTTCATAGCCCACTCTCCTTCTTCTCCCTTTCCGTGCCTGTCTTATTTTCAGTGCCTCAGCTGTGACAGTTTGCTCCTGCTCTTTCAGCAGGATGGAGTGGAGTGACATTAATATGGCACCTGATTTGGTCAAGATGTTATCTTAAAATCACAATCTATCCAACCCAGGCTGGAGGAACAAGAAAACAGTGGGAGGGCAGGGCAAACAGATAGGGAGAGGGGGAGTAGGACGAGTAGGACGAGTGAAGCAGGGCAGCCGAATCAAGAGAGGGGCAGACTAGGAAGCCTTAGCAACCAAAGCTTCTCCCAGGCATTTTAATCATCTTAATCTTGATTCTTGTAATTGTTTTTAATTCCGTTATTGTAACTGCTGCTGCTAGCTCTGCTGTTTGTTTTTAATCTGTGGTTTAAAATTTTATATTTTATATTGTATTTTATGATTTTAACTGTTGTAAACTGCCCAGAGAGCTTCGGCTATTGGGCAGTATAAAAATGTATTAAACCAATAAATAAATAAATAAAGCTTCCCTGTGCAAAGATCTGAAGATCCTTGAGAATTGTATAGCCCACATACTATGCCCCTCACTATCATAAAGTCTAAATCAGCCTTCCCCAGCCTGATGCCTTCCAGATACATTGGACTGCAACTCCCATCACCCCAGCCATCATGCCCATTGGTCATGCTGGCTGGGGACGATAGGGCTTGTTGTCCAACACATCTGGAAGGTGTCAAGTTGGGGAAAACTGCTCTAAATTATAGCAAAGTTCTTACTATTCTATCCTATAGTAACAGTGAGTTATTTCGCTGCCCTTTTCCTTGCCTGTTTTTCAGTAAGACAACATATGAGGCATAACGAGGAAAAATAACATGCATCCAGTGCTATGTACTTTTCTATTTGTCATACTTTTTTTAAGGGGGGGGTGAATCATCTCTAGGTACTTCAAATGTGGCAATATAAAAAAGGTTTGGGTTGTTTTCATGTGAAAAAGAAGCAGAGTGCTTTCGCTGTGCTTTAATGCACTCCTAAAAGAACCTAGCACTACAGTGTACAATACCACTCAAAGCTCAGCTCAGTCCCAGGAGGTACTGAGTCTCTGTTGGTGCATATTGTGCTACATTTCACTCTGTATAAAAGCAAAAGCATAGAAAAGGATGGATGGGTATAGCAGGTTCTTCTGACAGGTTAAACAAAACATTCCAAAACCCTAGTCTAGAAGTATCTGTTACAGCAACCTTGCCCCCAAAAATGCAACTAAGTATCTTCAGAAATGTGAGATGTTTACAGAGAGGATAGTGAACTGAACAGCATTGTCTTGGATCTTTACAGAGCTGGTGATCTTTCTTGTACTTCCACTTGTCATGACAGACTACAGAGCAGGTCTTTGCTTGCTGAGCTTTTGTTCTGTTTAGGGACCATCACTGTTTACATTCAAGGATGTTCTTCAAGGCTGGGCTAGGAATGCCAAACTCTCCAGCATTTCCCACACATTTTATTATGGACAATGTTGACCTTCAGGACTAGAACTTGGTACAGGCAGGCAGAGCTGGGATTCAGACTCATAACCAGGGCTGTGTCAGGGCTTACCTGGCTTAGAACCACCTCCCCTCTTGTTTTTGTTTACTCTAAAAGTACATGCATGGGCCCAGATCCAGATTGGGACCATCACATGTGGGGACATTTAATTCTTCCTCCTTGGGAGAAGGATGAACCGTCAATAAAGATGGAACACAGCATCCAAAAAGAGGACACTGATGTGCATAAAATCTGCACATGCTAATTTATATGTATGAGTGCAAATTTAGGGGGGAAATATTATAATTTAAATAAAAATACAGTACATCTCATAATAGTGTGGAAGACTGTGACCAGGTGACCTGTGTGCCTGCCTGTTTGGTCTGCTGTCCAGGTGCTCACTGGTGATGGGCAACAGTTCTGATGGTTCTTTATTTTTAAACTGGAATTGGACCAGACAGCTCTTCAAATAGAGGATGCCTTCAAAATAGATGACAGTCCTCTGTAAAAGAGGATACGTGGCCACCCTATCCTTCTCCCAGCCCACCCAGCCCTACATAAAGACATTTCTATGTAGCAGTAAAGAAAAAGCCCTCCATTGGTTTTAATAGAAGCTTTTTTAAGACTGCCCCATGGGGGGTGGGGGTAGATTTCAAGAGGGAAGGATGAAACCTCCCCTCCCTGTGTGCAGTGGTTCTGCTCCAGATCAGTGCCACGATCTGGATCAGAATCATAGAATCATAGAAAATCATTTACATTAGATCAGAACAGAACAGGATCAGAACATTTACATTAAACTAAAGCAAGAGAGGGAGCTGCATACTCTGTAAGTAATGTAACATAATGTAACATTACACCAGTGTGGCGTAGTGGTGAGAGTGTTGGACTGGGACTCAGGAGATCCGGGTTCTAGTCCCCGCTCGGCCATGAAACTCACTGGGTGACTTTGGGTCAGTCACTGACTCTCAGCCTAACCTACCTCACAGGGTTGTTGTGAGGATAAAATGGAGAGGAGGAGGAGGAGGATTATGTAAGCCATCTTGAGTTCCTTGCAGGAAAAAAGGCGGGGTATAAATATAATAAATAAATAAATAAATAAACATGTAGTTTGGCCCTCAGGGGAGGAGTAGTGAAGGTGGCTTGCCTCAGGACACTTCCCCCCCTAAACCCCTCCCCCAACAACCTGGAGCTTGTACTGCACATGGGAGGAGCTGGAGCCAGGATAGACATGGTCAGGAGCAGAGCTTGGCAATATTTGGCAGGATGTGGGCAGAACATTAGTAGTTCCAGGGACAGGAAAATGTGCAGAACAATATATATTTGTCTGGTTGGCTCTGACGTTCAGGAACTTTCCTGCCATCATGACATCTTCTCCTCATGTGTTGTGCTTTACTAGACTATAATCCTACAGGTAAGGCCACATCTGCTTTAATTTTTCATGGCATCAGGATAGTGACAGGTATAACTAAAAAATGATGGTGTTAATTTTCAAACCCGGATACTGGTTACCTACCAGAATGTGGTTTTACTAGTCATCTCAAGAAAAGAATAGCCAGGTGATCCTGCTGGCCTTTTTCTCCAAACATCCATTTGGGATGGCAACAGCCCTGTTCTGTTCATAGAATATCTCTCACATAATACAGCTTTCACAAGAGCCCCCCTCCCCCCAAAAAAATCTCTCAAGTGTATTACTAGAAAAATCTGTCAAGCACTCATAAGAAATTACAGGGGTGTGTGTGTAGTTTTAAATTACACAATTAAGCAAAATAATTATGCCGTCCCGCCCAATCTGATGATATGCTTTCTGAACATCTTAGAATACAAAGTTAATCTTGCAGCTTTGTTTCCCCATGCAAGGGTATCTTTAATTTGTTATAGGCCCCAAGCGATGAAGCAGGCATCAAAAATAAAGTGTGATTACGCCGCCGCATTCATTTTGAAGGTTGCTTTTTTTTTCCCCCAAAGGCAATTTGGAGGGTGTATAACACTTCCACAGAAGCAGAAGTAGCACAGGTTGGCATGCAAAAGCAACACAGTGTTTCCTAGAAAGTTAAAGCAACATATATATTCATCAGCCTTCCTCCACCTGGTTCCCTCCAGATATGTTGTGGTGCAATGTCCATCATCCCCAGCCAGTATGGTAGTAGTTTTATTCTTTGTTAGTCATTGTCAAAAACTCTAAAAAAGATTCATTGATTAGTTCCGTTTGGCCAAAAGCAGTGTTAAGTGAGGGTCTCAGAAAACTATTCTTCAGAAACTATACTAACAATACAGTTCCAGCAAACCAGAACAGGAATTGGAATTAAGAGCACAATCCTATTGATTGCACCCTCGATGATTGGAAGCCCCTGAATGCAGAGGCTTCCAATCATCCAATGCAGGGCGAGAGGAGAGGTGGAAGTGACCTTTGCCCCCCTGTCCTCCCGCCCTGCATTTTTCACTAGATGGGCTATTTTGCCCGTACACAGACAGCACTTCAGAGGGGGAGCCTGGAAGAGGCTCAGGGATAGCTTGTATTCCGGCCTCTCTGGTCTACTTCCTTCCCTGCCCACCAAAATGCCCCCTTTTTTCCCTCTCCGAGGTTGATTTTCCTACCTTGAAGAGTAGCCAGCACGGTTCTTTCTGCGCTGGCTGGGAGGGGCAGGGAAGAGGGGTTGAATCTTTGACTCCCCCTTTTGAGGTCAGAGCACTGTCTCAGGTCTCCGTGGGGGGGGGGTCCCCAGTATCCTATGGCCCCTCAGACAATGTCTAGGGGCCATAGGATTGCTCCCTAAAATACCTTTATTCTATAATGCATGTTAATAGATATAATGAATTGATAGCATGTTAGCAAGTAATATCTGCTACCGTGGTTAATTTGCTCAATTAACTAGCAAAAAATATGACATCCAGTTGCTTTTTAATAATGACTTTACTGTGTTCAGTTTTGGTATAACAGTAAATAATATATCTTTCTATTAAGGTCCAGACCATGACACCAGTCAATAAAATGGGGTGGGCAGAAAGTAGATCGCCAGCTATTTTGGACTTCAACTCCCAGTATTCTTGACCATTGGCCATTCTGGTAGGGGCTTCTGGGAGTTGAAGTCCAAAGCATCTGGAGATCTACCTTCTGCCCACCCGTGCTCTAGATTGTCTTGCTAGATTAGGGCCAAACTAGATATTTGCTTGATACGTACCATGCAGCTACAGATCAAGTTTTCCTTCCTTAATTACAAGCACGTGGGGGAGGGTCCTTGTAGGAACATAGTAGAGCCCCAGCGTAATTGGAGCCAAAATCCACCCACCCATCTGCATCACTAGAATATTTAGGGGGAAAGTTTCCATTGGTATCAGCAGGGATTGTTGAAGAGTCCTTGGTCTCGAGTCACAAGTCGAGTCACGAGTCTTTGGACCTGAGTCTCGAGTCCGAGTCCTTGGTCCAAAATGGTGAGTCACGAGTCACGAGTCCCAAGTCACTCCCAAAACTGACTCCACGAGTCCCTATTAAAATCAATGGGGGTTTTCCCCAACAAAATAAGGCTACTTCAGATGTGTGGCTTAAATAAATTCTAGGCACAAGTGTGCCTTTTTATTTCAAAACTCTGCAACTGATTTTGACAAGAACAGACCAGGCAGACAAACCCAAAATAACCAGGCAGGCAGAGGAGGCAGGGAACCCCAAAGCAGGCAGGCAGAGGCCTTTGTCTTGGACAATTCAACTGTTGAACTTGATCTTCTCCGGCGATCGCACTCCTCTCCACTCCTTCTGGCACAGCCCAGGGATGTTGACAAGTCCTTGGTCTCGAGTCCCGAGTCGAGTCTCGACTCGAGTCCCATTAAAAATATTGGGACTCGAGTCAGACTCGAGTCAAAGGGGGGACTCAGTCCGACTCATGAGTCGAGTCCTCGAGTTCGAGTCCCCATCCCTGGGTATCAGTGAAAATAATAACTTTTAAAAATGAAGTGAACTACCCCCAGTGCTTTACACATATTTAAAGATGGCAGTTTTCGGGGGGGGGAGTGACAGAGCTTAAGAGAAGTTAAGGCTGAGCTTAAAAGAAACATGTCTGAGCTTAAGAGGGAGGTCCTGTGGGGCCGAGACAGCATCTGAGGGTCCTCAGGATACAGCGCATCACATCCTTCGAGGCCAGCTAGAGACAGGGCTCCGACCTCAACGGGTAAAATCTGACTGTGGATCTCCTGCCGTCCCTCCCCCCTCATCCCCACCTAGCTGCATTGGAAAGCTCCATGGTGGCTCCTCTCCCAAGGTTGGGACTCTGAACTCAGGAGGGGAGGAAATGGGTATGTTGGGGGCAGGCAATGAGCAAGGAGGGGAGAGGCTGTGGATCTGCTGGATCCAAAGGCCTCTCCGCTCCTGTCCCCGCCCCTGACAGGGGGGATTTCTAACACAAAAAGCTAAATCAGAGGCAAAAACAGCTTCTGTTGCTCCTCCCTTTTGCCTCTTACTGGCAAGAGCCTGGCAGGGCTTAGGATGAATGGAGGGTTCTGACCAGGGATGGGGACTTGGACTCCAGGACTCGACTCGTGAGTCGGACTGAGTCCCCCCTCTGACTCGAGTCAGACTCGAGTCCCAATATTTTTAATGGGACTCAAGACTCGACTCGGGACTCGAGACCAAGGACTCGTGTTCCAAAATCGTGTTCCTCAAATGCAACATGGATAGGTTTTAGGAAGTACAGCAAGTTTATTTTTTAAAATCATTTCCCTAAAATGCAACCTTTCAGACATTTTGGGTTTGGCTGCCTCTGCCTGCCTGCCTGCCTGGGGTTCCCAGACTCCTCTGCTTGCCTGGTCTCTTCTTGACCAGTTCTGCAGTTTGAATTGTCCAAGACAAAGGCCTCTGTCTGCCTGTTTTGGGGTTCCCTGCCTCCTCTGCCTGTCTGGTTATTTTGGGTTTGTCTGCCTGGTCTATTCTTGCCAAAATCAGTTGCAGAGTTTTGAAATAAAAAGGCACACTTGTTGTGCCTAGAATTTATCTAAGCCACACATCTGAAATAGCCTTATTTTGTTGGGAAAAAAACCCCCATTGATTTTAATAGGGACTCGTGGAGTCAGCTTTGGGAGTGACTCGTGAGTCACCATTTTGGACCAAGGACTCGGACTCGAACTCGAGACTCGGGTCCAAAGACTCGTGACTCAACTCGTGACTCGAAACCAAGGACTCTTCAACATCCCTGGTTCTGACATTGGAGCCCTCTGTCCCTTGGGGATCTAGCCCTTAAGATTGCGCCCTATGTCTGCCAGGAAGCCATCTCCTAGGATCTGGAAGCCCTGGCCCCTAGTCCTAAAATGTGTGGGAGTTGGCTGTGCTCAGTGCGTGGGACAGATTGAAATATGCTCAGAGGCACTCTTTATTATACGTGTGTGTGTGTGTGTGTGTGTGTTTTGCTGAATCTTAACTTTGAAAAAAGGGCTCTAGGTCTGAGCCCTCGCTCAAATTAAGCCCCAATTAAAAACTATTTGTAAGTTTGTTTAAAATGGGGTGGGGGAAATAAGGAGGAAACACCAGTGATATAATTTGAAAAGTGAATCTGTAATTTCTTGAGGAAATGTTGAAGGGGGAAGTATTCAGACACAATTGCTGCAAATCTTCAACATCTATAAATTCTGAACACACTGATGTTCTTTCTGACATTATTTCATAAATAAGAGAAGTCAAATATGAACCAATGGAATATGAAAAATAAAATATGTACATATTATATCCGAGAAAAATCTAATGTTCTGGTTCATAAAAATGTAACTTCTAAAGTGTCTTACCATTATTAATGTATCAAGTAGCCATTGTGCCGGCATACAAATAAGTTAAATGCTACATACTGCAGGAAGATTCGTATTTCAATCTAAAAAAAATTCTGTCATCCTGAAACCATAATCTCAAATCATGAAGCTGTGTCTGCTTCTTGTCCAAGGTTGTTGGTTCCCTACAGCTCTCATTAATATCTTAACTGACTGCTGAAGACCTGCATTTTCATTGTTAGGCAGAGAAAACAAGGATGTATCCTGCATATGTTTAATGCCCCAGTGTCTCAATATGAGCTTTAATATTGATTCGAAATGCAGTGTTGGGGGATGGTCAAAATTGTATTAATGAAAATCTGAATTTTATTAAGAATATTGTGCCATTGTGTATTTTACTGTCAGATTTTAGAATATCAACCTCCAAATATAAATAATATCTGTCTGTCTGTCTGTCTTATAGATATAGATAGTGGGTTGGATCCAGATTTATGCTGGATCAGCTGTGCTAGCAGAAGTGGGCTTCCTAACTCCCTCCTTCCTGCGGCAGTTCCTCCAGCCCCCTGAAAATGCTACGCTGAGTCAGGGGTCCATGCTGAATGGGGTGAGCTGTGGTGTGAGGGCAATGGGGCATCGGGAAAAGTAGAGCCCTTCTTCTCAAGCCCTTCCTCCAATCCATGTAAACTGCTGATTTTTTTTTTTATGAAACACAATGTTTCGCAAGATCCAAATAAAAATATAAATTATTCCTATCAGATAAATACACATGGTATGTTACAGGTAATGGTTCTGATCAAATGGTTCTGATCAAATTATAGGGGCAGCGAGGGTCTAATTTGTCATTCATTCCAGCCAAAATATGCAATTTTGAGTACATTAATTGTGCCCACTCTCTTTATATGAAGATGGCCAATGTGTCAAAAAGGTTATCAGTTCACTCACTTGCTCTTATTCCTGGATAGGCCAGTGTAGGGGAGTCATAGTTCAATGGCAGAGCACATTCTTCACCTGCAGAAGGTTCCAGGTTCAATCCCTATCCAGTTAGGCTGGGAACGGCCCCTGCCTGAAACCCTGGAGAGTCTCTGTCAAGTCAGTGTGAACAATACTGAGGTAGATGAACCAATGGTCTGACCTAGCAAAAGGCAGTTTCCTGTGTTCATATGTATTTTGTGTGATGGTGCTAAAAAAAAATGGGGGGGGATATCAGCTTTCATTTAATTAAAAGTTTCTAGCCCACTTTATTTTGAGGAGAGGCTTGCAAGTGTGTGGACAACAGTCATTCAAGTTAACTGGTCCTCCTCTGTGATTCATCACTATGTAATGTACTGGAGCAACATGGGACTGGACCACAAGCAAACTGCTCCCATACAGCTCTGGTAATGTAAGAATCAAATCTAGGAAAGCGGGCATTAACTTAATAATTTTTACATCATTGAGGGCACAATCCTATGCTTGTTTAGGCAGAAAAGGGTCCCAGGCTGGCTGGGGAATGCTGGGAGTTGTAGGGACTTTTTTCCTTACTTACCTTACTTGTTCTTAGATGTGTTTGCATGCTTAATTGTTAAACACGCAATGCTACGTATAGCTCTTTATACTGCAGAGTCTACAGTCTAATGACTTGGATGAGGAGGTGCAGGGAATGCTTATCAAATTTGCAGATGACACAAGTTGGGTGGAACAGCTAATACTCTGGAAGACAGAAACAAAATTCAAAGTGATCTCGATAGGCTGGAGCGCTGGGCCAAAAACAACAGAATGAAATTTAATAGGGATAAATGCCAAGTGCTGCACCTAGGAAAAGGAAACCAAATGCTACAGTTACAGGATGGCGGATACTTGGCTCAACAATACTACAAGTGAGAAGGATCTTGGAATTGTTGTAGATCACAAACTGAATATGACCCAGCAATGTGATGTGGCTGCAAAGAAGGCAAATGCTATTTTGGGCTGCAATAATAGAAGTATAGCTTCCAAATCGCGTGAAGTGATAATTCCCCTTTACTCAGCACTGGTTAGGCCTCATCTTGAGTACTGCGTCTAGTTCTGGGTACCACACTTTAAGAAGGATGTAGACAAACTGGAGAGGGTTCAGAGGAGGGCAACAAAGATGATAAAGGGACTGGAAACAAGGCCCTATGAGGAGAGACTGAAAGAACTGGGCATGTTTAGCCTTCAGAAGAGGAGACTGAGAGGGGAGATATGATAGCACTCTTCCAGTACTTGAAGTGTTGTCACAAAGAGGAGGGCCAGGATCTCTTCTCGATCATCCCAGTTTGCAGGACACTGAATAATGGGCTCAAGTTACAGGAACCCAGATTCCACCTAAACATCAGGAAAAATTCCCTGACTGTTAGAGCAATAAGACAATGGAACCAACTACCTAGGGAGGTGGTGGGCTCTCCCACCCTGGAGGCATTCAAGGTGCAGCTGTACAACTATCTGTCAGGGATGCTTTGACTTGGATTCCTGTGTTGCGCAGGGGGGTTGGACTCGATGGCCTTATAGGCCCCTTCCAACTCTACTTTTCTATGATTCTATGATTCATAGAAATATAAATGAGATCAAAGTTACCCTTAATCTCACATTTAAGCTGCAGAGGTGATATGGCTTGAAAACAGATGTGGAATGGTTTCAAAGTAAAACATCTGACATTTTCTGTACTATTTCTAAAACAGTTTTCAAAGTATTTCTGTTTTAGTGCTGAAAAATGTCATATTTTCCTCAGTGCTGACATTTCTGACAGCATGCTTAGGAAGAAGTTTCATACTTTTTCAAACAACATTTGCTGTTGTGTGGTTTAAACAATTAGCTTTATTTAATCATCCCTGACTGTGCCATCTGGCACTCAGGATCTTGAACATTTGCCCCCCTTTATCTGCCTCCTGTGTCATCATCTCTGCAGCGCCCTGATTGCTGAGGGCTCTTGTTGGTCCAAAGGCAGGGTATAAATTTTGTAAAATAAAAATGAATAAAATAACATACCTCATCCAAAGTTTTCATATACTGGCATAGCAAGCCTTGTAGTTTCATAGATTTCATAGATCATAGTGGAAGGAGCCTACAAGGCTATCGAGTCCAACCCCCTGCTCAATGCAGGAAACTAGAGGAGGGGTCTCCCATCCAAGTAATAACCAGGCCTGACCCTGCTTGGCTTTCCACACTCAGACAAGCTGAGCCAACGTGAGCCACAGGCCTGATAACATTGATAAAGGACTTCTGCTACACAAGCTATTGCTGCTTGTTGGGTTGCTTTAATAGTTGACTATGTTTTAAAATTGTATCAGAGATTTATTTCCCCTCTCCTTTATGTTGTAAATATAGTACATTTTAAGCCACTCCAAAAGTCCATTATGGGCTACTAAGCAGGTTATAAATGTTAGAATGAATAGCAAATAAAATAATAAATGAACCAGCTTGTTTCTGAATGAATAATAAAAGTGGAGTGTTAATTTAACCAAAGTGTTCTGTGCTGCTCAAAAGCATTTTGCCTCCTGTAAAAAAGCTCTAAGAGTACTTTCCCAGGGGTTTTTTAGAGCAGGGGAAATGGAGAGCTTTTCTACATGAGGCATTTATTGTGTGCTGATCATTCCCTACTCACAGTTGTTTACAGATTATTTAGATGATGATGTGACCCTCCAGTTTCACTTCTGTTTTAAAAATTCAGCAATATTTTTTTTTAGAGCAGGGAAAATGCAGCAGTATTTTTTGTGAAAGTGAAAGAAAATGCTTTTTCCACTTGTGTAATTGTGCTATTCTGCTATACCACAATGCCACCTAAAGTCTATGTGGCAGAAAAGCAGGAAAGGAAATGCTTTTCATGTAGTGCTTGGATCTCAATTCTGTGACAAAACCAAAAGTAGATATAGCAGATTAACAGCCTTGTGTAGAAAAACTCAGAGTGTTATCTGTGAAAGCGAAAGAATTCATATTTTCCTACTGGTGTAATCGTGTTATTCCACTACAGCACACTGCCATCTAGAGGTTATGTAGCAGAAAAGCAGGATTTAGCTTGCATGGAGCTCGGATCTCAATTCTACGATGAGACTGAGAGCAGATACAGTGGATTAACAGCCTTGTGTAGAAAAGCATGCACTCTCAGATGTCAGATGTGCCAGATTCAGTGTCTTAACTTTCCATCTCATTAAACAGGAAGCTGCTCTGTAGATCCCATTGGGATGGGAACAGTAGAAGGAGATAGAGAAGGACAAAGCAGGAGATTGATAACCATCTCATGCACAGCCTGTGTTGCAGCCTGGTAACTTTACATGTACTATGTCTGATTGCTCCTAAGTCTAATAATACATTGATATGAAAAGATATTGAGATGTTACACAGAGACTACACTATTCTAGTACAAACAGGAGGTTTGGAGTGCATAAATGCTGTCTCCTGCCTTGCCCTGCCTTGCCTTTCAACACATCTGATGTCTTATTAATCCCTCCTATTCATTCTTGAGCATTTTGCTTCTACACAGAGACCACCTTTTGCCAGATTCCAGTCTGCAAAACAAAATAAAATCCCAGTGGGATTGATTAGATGCTTCTGGAAAGATAGGATAATTAATTATTTGAAACACATGCACAGATTGCACCCATATTGCAGAAGGAAAGTAATTACACAGAAGCAGAGCATGCTACTACCACACAGATTCACATTGTGTTATGAACTACAAATTAATCTAATGTCTATCCCGGAGCCATTATCATCTTCTGGTTTCTTTGAAGAAGAGCATAAGCCAATCAGTGTCTACCTTGCCCATATTATCTGGTGACGAGAGGTTGGCTGAGATATAGGAAATTAGGAATAGTCCTTAGAACAATTCCCAGTTCTCCACTGGTTGCACTCATTATGAGGTTTCTGAAAGAGAATTCCCCTAAAACCTCAGGATTGCTGAGATTGGGTGTGGGGAAGTGGGTGGGGCTTACCAGGCACTGCTTTCAACCCTCTACGATCCAAACTACATGTTGTGCTAATTGTGTGGTGTATAACTGAATCTTCTCTTCTTACTCTCAGATTGGGGCCATTGCACTTCGAGAGGGGAGGGTTAAAGCTTTCCCTCCACCCATTTTTCCTGGTACCCCCCCCTCAGTCAATGGAGGCTTGTTTTCTTTTTTAACTCCCCCAAGGGTGGGTTGGGGGATGGGAGGAGGTTTAATCTTTCCTTCCCAGAGTACCATGGTCCAGATCCAAATCAGGGCCACACACTTACATGACAGTAAAAAGTAAGAGAAGCCTCATCTACACACTATGTGATTAAAGGAATGTGTAGTTTGGCCTAAGATGAACTAAAACTGCCACCATTTTACTGCTCTTCTGCCTGTAACAACATCTTATCATACCAAAATTAAGCAAGTAAAACTTTTCCTATCACTTATCATCACCATGCTAGGGGAAGTTTTCCCTGCTAAATTTCTATGCGTCAGGTTAACACTGCAGGTATAGGAACAGCGCTAGTGAAAAAGGTAGTAGCTCTACATTGAGCCAAGGAAAGACCTTCTCCTACGGAAGATGCTCATTGGTTGACCCTAGTCGTCCCCTGAAATTCATCCACATGTAGCTTAACTTCATCCACATGGAGCTTAACTTCATCTACATCAGCTTAACTTCGAAATTGCCTTACTTGCGATTTAGAAATACACTGACAATATATTGCGAAATAGTGATCCATTAAAGCAAATTGACCACTGTTTGGCAGTATAGGCTGATACAGGACCCCAATCTGGATTGAGACTACAGTGGGGGCTGGGGGGGCGGTCAGGCTTCTTGCGGTTACTCTATATAGTACAAATGACAAAAAGATGTAGCTGCTTGCTATATCTTTAAAGTAACATGTGCTTTGGGTCTCAGTTCCCATTAAAAGTGGCCAGCCATAGACCATTCCACCATATTAAGAGAGAAGGAGGTGAATTTTTGTTTCACCATTAGCAGTTGTAATGCATCAGTACTACGCGAGGGTAGATGTTTTTATAAAGAGTTCCTACAGTTTCTCCATGTGTCCTTCAAATTCTGCACTCCTTCCTCCTCCTTGAAAGGGTGAAGAAGATGGAGAAGGCCAATCGTATAATACATTAATCCGATAACAGTATAACAATTCTTTAATGAATGACCGAATTGTAAATCCCCTCATTTGCATTTGTTGAAGGGTTTATAGTTCTCACTACCACCACCACTACCACTGCACTCAGTGTTTTTAATTGGGTATGCATCTTGCACAAGCTCAGAGATTTGTGCACAAAGGTTGCACAGCACAACATAGAAACCTATAAGCCCCCTCATCCCAGCCGTTTATTCAGAAGTCGCTGCACTGTAGAAGTGCAACTGTCAAGAAGTTTCAGACTGTTTCCAGGACCAACGGTTACACAGTGCATTGCACAAACATGTTGAAAGGGCGGGGTGGGGGAGGCAACAGCTTTTTTTAGTGGAAAAAACACACCAATGTGAAGAAGATGTTCAGAAACTCCATGTATATCTGAGACACTCTGCAGAGTTTCCATAGATAGACACCATGGTGTAGTGGACCAATGGAAAGTATGGAACAAGTTCCACAGTTCCCTAAACTTATAATGCTGTATCTTTCATACCTCACAGAAAATACTCACAGTATTTTTTCATAGGGTCTGTTTCTCCAGAATGAGTCACTGAAAATTTCGTATTGACATACACGTGAAGTACTATGTCAGTACTATATACCTTCTGCACACACATCTGTGTCCAGACATGTTATTAAATTCTCTTCCTAGATAAGAAACATCTGTCATGAGGAGGCTTATGCTGGCTTATGCTGGCTCAGCTTGTCTGAGCGTGGAAAGCTAAGCAGGGTCAGGCCTGGTTATTACTTGGATGGGAGACCCCTCCTCTAGTTCCCTGCATTGAGCAGGGGGTTGGACTCGATAGCCTTGTAGGCTCCTTCCAACTCTATGATCTATGAATCTATGAAAACTGTGAGCAATTATATTCTCAGCATTGAAAAGTGTCCAGTCTATAATAGCTATAGAATTGTATTGTTATAGATCTTTTTGTTTGTTAACCCAGACATCTGACTTTGGACACCATTTCTGGGCCCATTTAAACACATCGTTAGCTAATAGAGCACATTTCGTGCTCTAACATCCTCAGCGAGTATACGTGTTCCACAGAATTTAATCTTTTATTGAGTTTCCTGACTGAGAGCAAGACAGTCATTCCTAGTGAGTGGCTGTATATCATTTAGTCATCTCTCTGTGAAAAGCAGCCATTTGGGCAAGATTTAAAATTAAAGAAGTCATGGATTCAGGAACTTTAAGGGCCTCCCTTTTGTCCATAATGGATAAGAAACATGACTTTCAGAACTGGATGGAAGCACTAAGAATAGTGTTTTGTGCAATGGTAATTGTACAGCTATGTATCACCTCTTTGCTGACTGACTCATTCAATTAGCTTGTCAGTTCTTGGTAGTAGATAATTCACTGATGAAAGCTTTGAGCTGGCTATGCTTTGATTTGATTTTTTTGCCTTTGTGTACCTCTAAAAATATTAATAGTTTTAGACCAATTAATATGTCCAAGTGCACTTCAGTATACAAAGAACTGTGCTTTGGGAGCAAAATGTCTATAATAATATTGATACCTAATTATCCCTAACATGGTAGTTCACAGCCAAACCTCTAATCTAAAACAGCTACTCCACAACAACAATGGATCACCTGTCATAGGTGGAAATGAACAGGGTGGATTATTTTTGGACAACAAGCCAGCCTGACAACCCATGGCTTGATCTAGGGGTTATTGGACCCATGATGGGTTGGCGTGTCATCTGAACCTGGCACACTAATCTCATTGTGGGTCCAGGGAAGCGGTGAGCGAGCCACTTGGCAAGAGCAGCAAAAAAAACCTTGCCCCTCTTACCAAGCTCCTTCAGGCAACTGTCAGTGACAGCTGCCCCACCAAGTGCTCAAGTAGTATTTTGGAGTGACCGTCACTGGCTTGCTCTCCCCACTGTACCACTTTTGCGGTTGCTGTAGCTTTGTTTCCCCTTTATTTCAGCTTTTCATGATCTCCAAAGTGACAGCCCCTTCAAAGTAACCAAGCAGCACATTGGAGGGGCCATCACTGGTTTGCCAACTATTATTATTATTATTATTATTATTATTATTATTATTATTATTATTTTGTACACTGAACTAAGGTGGCCACTTATGAATCACCAAACAAGAGGACAAAAGGTTACAGTGATTTGCATAACATTTGCATATGCTAATTTATATGTATAGGTGCATGTATGTATAGATCATGTAGAAATAATTATTGTAATTTAAATAGAAATAGAGTACATCTCACCATTCTGTGGAAGACTGACCAGGTGACCTGTGTGCCTGCCTGTTCAGTCTGCTCTCCAGACAATTCTTATGTTCCTTTATCTTTAAACTGGAATTGGACAAAACAATCCTCAAAATAGAGGACTTTCCTCTGCAGAGGACACGTGGCAACCCTGCAAATTCCTGCATTGGACCAGGGTACTGGCCAATGCAAAGCTTCCCCTGATGCCTGGGAAGACTCCTGAGCACTGGGGTTGCTTCCCAAAGTGGGCCAACTGGCCACAGAAGAGAAGAGGTGGCACCACCTCTTCCATCCTGCAACTATCTCTCATAGGTATAGCAGTTCCAGGGGGAGACTTTTCTATTGTGTTGTCACTGCTTATATATAGGCAAGGGAATATCATAGATTCATAGAGTTGGAAGGGGCCTACAAGGCCATCAAGTCCAACCCCCTGCTCAATGCAGGAAACTAGAGGAGGGGTCTCCCATCCAACCAGGCCTGACCCTACTTAGCTTTCCACACTCAGACAAGCTGAGCCAGCATGAGCCACAGAAGCAGATGGTGCCCTGGGCCTCCGCACTAGGCATTAGGATGTCATAACATCACTACAGCTATATCATTACTTTACCAGAGGTTTTAAATAAATGTTTTGTGCTCTCAGCTCTGGCCATATCTGTTATATGAAGGCGGGGGCGTTGATCCTCTTTCCACCCAAGGGCTGAATTCCATTTTGGAGAAGCTCTCGTGAGTTGCATTCCAGCGATGGGTGGGACTAAAGAGAAAAGGGGAGGGGCCAAAACCATGAAAAATATCAGCATGTTGTAGCTTAAAGCTCTTACTGCCCATAACTAAGTATTTGGAGAGACATTTCAACCTTTTAGAATGGAGGAAAATATATGAGAGCCAGAGTGGTGTAGTGATTAAAGTGTTGGACTGGGACTTCCGTGACCCCGGTTCTAGTCCCCACTTGGCCATGAAGCTCACTGGGTGCCTTTGGGCCAGATACTGACTCTTAGCCTAACCTACCTCACAGGGTTGTTGTGAGGATAAAATGGATAGGAGCAGGAGGACCATGTAAGCTGCCTTGGGTTCCTTGCAAAAGGAAAAAAAGCGGGATATAAGTGCAATAATAAATTAAATTAAATAAATAAATATGATCAGTGGCTGGGGGAAGGAGGCGTGGGCTGGGGAAGGGGGTGTGGCCATCTGGAAAACCCCAGAGGGCTGGATTGGGATCTGGCCCCTAGCCCTGAGGTTCTGCACTTTTGTATTCCCATTCAAATCCCCCTCTTGTTTTCTTGTGCAGTTTTCAGTATAATGAACCAAATCAATTATTTTCTACAGAACCTCACCAGCCAGTCCTCTCTTGCTTGTACGCACATGGATTTCAGGTGCAGACTAAAAATAAAGAAGTGACATACATTCATGAGACAACGGGCACCTTTGGAGGCATTTATCTTTTCCTGGTGACTTTGTAGCTCAGTGGTGCAGTTTTCATTCTCTGTCCATCACAGGTCAAATGGGAAAATGAAGATGAAAAGCTTCTTTATCAAAGTTCAAATATCGGTCAAAATAGCTAATTGCAGCCCTGCTCTCCATATTCTTAAGTCACAGTGTTGTTGCATCCAATATAAAAACGAATAAAGATGCATCATAGTCTTCATCCACCTAGATCTGAAGCAAGGGCTGAATTGATGAAAAATGCTCCCAGAATCTCATTCCATTTTTAAGTTCACTAATTTTTGTGAACATTTATTCCTTTTCCGCAGTAGGATATTTTTCAGTACAGTCAAGGATTTATGTGGCTGCATACTTGGGCCGCTCTATTAATAAAGGCCTTCACTCGTTTTTTAGAAATCTGCAAAATATGTTCAGAGAATAACCCTTCTATTTCTGCTCTTGATATTCATTAACTTTGGCCATTTCCAACATATAGAAAATGACATCAGCATTAATGTGTAATAAAAGATTGCCTATTTGGAGTCTGCCAATATGTGCCAGAATACCTGTCATTATGTTATTCATTAGCTGGCTTTTTACAAGAGTAGCATGTACTCTACGTGCTGCGAAAAAACAAAGAGGGTACAAAGAACCTATTTAATGGGGTGACCTTATGTTTTAGATCTGCATGGCTCCTTGCTTCTCCCCATGACTGCAACTTATGCAAATTAAACAAATATAGGTTTAACAAATTAAACAAATTTTCTTAACTTGCATAATTAATACAGGTTACGATGTCAGCTTGCCTTGGTACTGCATAATACACACAGGCCTGGTTATTATTTGTCACAAGCAGTAACCAAAGCAGGAGTCTGCACACATTAAACCACATCTGTATCACACATCAATCCCCATTATCCTGAATGAACATACATGGCTGGATTCAGATTTGCACTGTGCTGGTGAAAGTGTATTTCCTCGCCCCCTCCTTCGCACGGCAGCCCCTCCAGCCCCCTGCTGAATGGGGTGAACTGTGGTATATGTGGGGGGGGATCCCCAAAGATCAGGTGGAGGGACCTTCCATGAGTGGATCCCTTCCTCCCATGGAAAGTTCCTTCTTGCAGAAGGCAGATCCTGGATCTAGTCCACAATGTTCCAGATACAAACAGAGCTTATCTAATTAAATAATAGTGGAGTTAGGCGCTGCAGATGTCTCAAGCAAGTTAGTGAACTATGTACCACATACTAGAAGGAAAGGCAGAAGAGCACTAGTAACTGTTCTTGAAACTATCCATGGTGTATAGGAGTTATACATTACTTGCAAGTCACATCTAAGAGCTCCCTTTGAATTGATCTGAGGCAGCAGCGTGTGTGGGGGTTGATCCTTTTCTAAGTCATCTCACACTTAACCTACCATAAGAACTATTGCCTTGCACTGTTTTGTACTCGGAGTGTTAGCTAGAAACTGAACATATGTACTTTTTGCATCTTTGGATTTTCCTAGGTGAAGGGCTATATCGCCAAAGATTGGCATTCAGCATGCAAACTGGGATGGATAAAGGAAATCTGTAGCTTCTCATTACATCACTAATTAATTCTTCCTCCTAAGCATTACAGAACATTGGCACACATGACTATTGCAACAAATCAGGATTAGCCTGGCAAAAAAAGCATCTGAGACTCATTTTATCCTCAGCAGTGCAGATCAGACAAAGACAGGTTGGAGGGTTGTTACAGAAACCTCATGACATCTCTTTGGATAATTCTGAGTCATATGGATTCCTTTTCATTCAGTTTACCTGGTAATTTCTTTCCCTTTCCCATTCCAAAGAGCAACCTGCTTTCTGATTTTAAAAGTTGGGTTGATATGATCATTGTATTATCCATTTTGTTCAAGGTTTTATCTCTGAAAACTGATCTGACTGTGGGTCAAAACTGGTGCCAGGGATTGGCATTGCCAGGCACCTATCAAGACCCCACATTTCAGCAGGGGACCTATAGCTGTCTAATAGAAACCACTTTCTCTGAAGCTGCTGTTTGCATTTCAAGGGAAGGCTCCAATGGTGCCACTGGAGGCTTCCCTTGAAATGCAAATAGCAGCTTAGTAAAGGGCATTTTGTCAGGACCAGGGCAGGAAGAGAAAGAGTTAAATTCCCCCTCTCCACCTGCCATAGTCCCAAGGCTGCTCAAGATTCCCCATGGCATCTATTTACATAACAAAAAGAAATCCACATTAATTTAAAATATAAGAACATTTATATTCTGAGTTTTCCCGAGTTTTCCAATATCATACACCCCGAGCACTCGGGGTGTATGATATTGGAAAACTCGGGAAAACTCGGGTCAGAAATGTGTTGAAAGTCCGTCGAGCTCAAATGTTATATTTGAGCTCAACAGACTTTCAACACATTTCTGACCCGACAGCCAAAAGCAGGCTGAGTCAGGTTTTTCTCCCAACTTCCACGAAATTGCTTGAAATATTTGTACATATTTGTACAAGAGCTGCATATCTCTGGCGCAGTTTGTGCAAATCATGATTTGTGCAAATTGCATAAACTTGCGCAAATTGGGACCAACCCATTAGATTCGAGTCTTTGTTGATGCTCTTGTCGTTGTTCTTGTTGTAGCATTTAACATGAGAAGTATATGGAAGCATCCTCCCCTCACTGCATATGCACACACTCCAACTTGGCCACCTTGAATTTTCTGACACTTAATTTCAGATGTGTACAAAATTCAGACCTCCTCTCCACAATTTGCACAGATTTGTGCAATTTGTGTAAATTTGCACAAATTGGGGCTGACTTGTTAGATTTGAGTCATTCTTGTTGTAGCATTCCACATGAGAAGTATGGAAGCATCCTCCTCTAGCTGCAGATGCACACACTCTACCTTGGCCACCTTGAATTTTCTGACAGTTAATTTCAGATTTGTGTAAACATTCCCCAGCTTAAAAAAAAGAAATTACGTAAATTGTGGCCCATTAAAAAACAGAAGTCTGCGTGCTGGTTCGACTTGCGTCAGATCGAGTTGGAGCCAGTGCAGGGTTGACGGAATAGAATACGTGGGGCCATGTTGTGAAAATTCATCAGATTTTCACCCCTCATCAGATTCCTCACACACCCCTAAAGCACCTTCCCGCTTGTGTTCCCTAGTAATTAGTATACAGAGGCACACTGTCTCTGATCCTTGAGATAATAAATATCCATCAAGACTAGCCTCATCCTCCATGAACTTGTCTAATCCCCTTTTAAAGCCATTCAAATTTGTGGCCATCACTACATCTTATGGTAGCAAATCCCATAGCTTAACTATGCTCTGTGTAAAGCTCATAGTTGTGAGCTGTGTGACTGCATAAACACAATTAACATCATGTCTAGTGTGGCCCTCAAATAGATAAACCCCTTCAATATAGAATATTCTCCTTCTAGTTTTGTAGTTAAAGAATGTTCTAAGTAACAGATCTCATTCCAACTGCCACACTGTGCTGCTGAGTATTACTCAGGCAGTCACAAATTTTGTACATACACAGCCTGTCATTAAAACCTATATATATCGTAGTTTCCAAAGTTTTTAATTTTCTTGTGGTGGTGGGCCAGTTTTTGTGTCAACACTGAATACCCCTCAGCTCAATTTAATTCTTTTTTATGGACTATTTTACTAATCCCCATGGATTGTTCTCCAGAGTAGAACAGTGATGACTTGCATGGACATTCTGAAGCCAATCAGAGTAATGATTCGTGCCCTCTTTCTGATGCCTCCTGGTGGGAAAATGGTGGCCATTAGCCACCAGATCACCAGGAATGCTGGCAGTAAGTCCAACACCCCCATTTCTCCTCCAACATCATACCTTCTGAAGGGTGGTGAATTGGGCGGGCCGGGGGGGGCATTTTGGCTCAGCCCGAGCCAGAATAGAATCTTGCTCCCTGAAATGGTGCAGGGATTTAAAAAAAATAATAATTATGGACTAGCATTCAATTATATGAGCCCCCACCTGCAATCTGACACTAGTTTACCTTCTCAGTGAAAACAAGGCCTTAGCATCCAATATCTTGTTTTAGTGTAAGCAGCATTGGATTTTCATAATATCCTTTAAAATGACAAACTTTCTGACCTAAACCTTTCAAGAGAAAGACCTGGCTCTAAGATTGTTCTTTAAAATGGCATTAAACCTCTTTTGGAGTATAAGAAAATATCAGGCCACAACGCTGATATTGGTGGGTTTAGTAGACATCCTCAGTGAGTGTAGAAATAGAAATGTCAGTTTTATTTCTATGCTACTATCTGAACCTCAGTGTTTTTTCAATATTCCTGCTGAATGTATACATTGCAGCAGATAGGTCACAAGCCAATTGTGAAGGTGATTCTTTGCCTTCTGCAGCTACAAGGCATCATAAATAGTGAGCTGGATGTCATAGTCATGATCCTACAGTGTGCAGAGGTATTTAAAGAATCTGGCCCACTTGTCATGCAATTGCTAGGCTGCTATATCCTGTTCAAGTCTCTGTATAGGCCTATTCATGTGACATATCCACACATGTGGGATTGCAGCCACTGGCCCTCAGTGACTCTGCACATTCAGCTGAAGGTGCAAACAAAGCCTACCCATGGGCAACCATACATGCATAGATTCTATGCGCACAGTCAGGAATCTTGCCTTTTGAAGAATTTATGATTGTGCAGAAAGAGTCCACATGCATAGAAGTTGTATACACAGAGACTCCATGCAAACATTCATCTGAACACATGTACATACAGGGTGGGGCTTGTAATATTATTCCCTTCTATGCATGTTGGTTCACTCTGGATGTGTCGTGAAAACAGGGCTGTAGAGTAAGAAACTGACAACACAGTCCTATGGATTAATTGCTGTGAACTGCCCAGAGAGCTTTGGCTATTGGGAAGTATAAAAATGAAATAAATAAATAATAAATAAATAAAGGATGTCTGCTCAGAAATTAGACACACTGAGTTCAATGGGACTTACTCCCAGATAAGTGTATATAGGATTGCAGCCTAAGAGTAAGTTTGCACATTACACTGAAGCAGAGGAACTGCATTGAGTTGTGCATCCTCAAATGGAGCTCCTGGTTTGATGTGTAAAAGAAATGTATGGGGAGCTTTAAAGGCTGCAGATGTGGAAAAAGCTTGTCTCACCCCTGTAAGTTCAAGAATAAGAATAATTTATACATAGTCTTTGATTGATTTGTTGTGGATTATTTTTTAAAAGATAATGCAGGATACCAATTTTCAAAAAAAATAAATCTCGGTTAAATCAATTGGACCTGGACATTTAACTTTGCTCCTACTGTAGGTAAAGAATCCTCCTGTTCAGATGAATTTCATTGTACCAGATATGTTTAAGTCAGGGCCAAAGTAGACATGATTCCATTGGCACAAATGAGAGCTTTTCTTCCATTGCAAATAGCAAGTGTGGGGCTCTCAACGCAGACTGGGACTGCAGTGTGGGGCAAAGGGTTTAAACCCCACTATAGCCCACCAAGGTCCTGACCCAGATTGGCTCCACCCACCTTCTATTTACTTTTTTAAAAGCCATTCACACAATTCCTAAAAAGCCATTCATGCAACTTGTTTAGTTTGGCCCTCAGAGTGAGTGTTCCTACTAATTCTATAGTTCTGTTCTGTGTAATTTAATTTTTATTTCTAAATACTAAGATCATCCTTAATGGGCTGTTTCTTATGTTGTTTGAAGACAGAACAGCTGAAGACATGCATGGCTACAATATAAATGATAGATGTTTTCAAAATTAAAACATGCATTTTCTCTTTCCGCATTTTTCAGAATTTTATATAGTTGACTTCAGAGGGGTAAATCAACATTGTTTCATCTTTATAATCTTCTGTTGTTCAACGTATAACCCAACACAGAACTGATATCATAACAATCTGTTAGCATTCAGATGTATCCATGGAAAGAAAACATCTAAGTCTAATTAATCACAATCATAGTTCATCTGGGAGAGTTAAAAGCTGATATGTATATAATTAACAGACGAGGAAAACTTAGTACAAAAGCTATGAGTCTATGAGAAAACATGCATTTTCTCTTTCCGCATTTTTCAGAATTTTATATAGTTGACTTCAGAGGGGTAAATCAACATTGTTTCATCTTTATAATCTTCTGTTGTTCAACGTATAACCCAACACAGAACTGATATCATAACAATCTGTTAGCATTCAGATGTATCCATGGAAAGAAAACATCTAAGTCTAATTAATCACAATCATAGTTCATCTGGGAGAGTTAAAAGCTGATATGTATATAATTAACAGACGAGGAAAACTTAGTACAAAAGCTATGAGTCTATGGTAAGGAAAAGGATACAGCTGAATTAATATCAGGCTGAACTAAACCCCTTAACTGAATCATCAAGCCACCCCACATGTCATGTTATCCACATATTGATTAAAATAAGGGTAGGAAGAGACACTTATGGGAAGAGGATGGTACCAGTGCTGGTAGTTGTGTGCAAGCTTTGGGGATTGTATCCAGTGGTGTTCGGTACACTGACAGGAGGCTTTTTTTTTTTTATCCAGCAGAGGCTTCCACCAGTGGAACAGGGAGGCCATTTTGGCAAATCACCCTCCCTCCTGCAGCCCCAGCAATGCCACCCACGCTCTTCTGAAAGGTCCCTCAACCTCCTGGAGCATGTTTGGGGGCATAGGAGGGGCTGCGGTGGGGAGGGGGAATCGGCAAAAATTGCCTCCCTCTAATGGAAGCCTCCGCTGGATCAAAGAGCCTTCCATCAACAAAGGGACACCATAGGATACAACCCTTGGCCTACAGAGCTTTTCATAAGGCTGAGAGGAGAAAGCTATAAATATATGAAGCTGCCTTGTACAGTCAGACCATTTGTCTCACTAGCCCAGAATGGCTTACTCAACCTGGCAGTGACTCTCCAAGGCTGCAGAAAGAGGTTCTGAGATAAAGAAGGTATCAGAGGCTGAAGCTGGGATCTTTTGCATAAAAACAAATACTCTATCACTAACCTCCCAGTAAATAAAATCAATTCAAATAAATTGGTAGGCTGTACGTTTAACCCAGATACTTTTGGTAGAAGGAGCAGGACATATTCTGAACAGGATTTGGTTCAAGTCAAACTGGTCAGCCATTCTGTTTCCTTCCAAATAACTAAGGAAAGGTTAAGCACTTTCAGGTTCTCCTAGCATCCAGCCAACGATAAGCACTTTTAAGTTCCCCATGTCAATGGAAGAGAGTTAAACATGTGCTTGGGATGGATTGTACCCCCTAATTTATTTTACAAAATAATAACTACACTATTTATTCAAAAAGCTTAATAAAATTGCTTTAACATGAACATGGGAAGTATCCATTTGGCTTCTATATTTCTATATTATACTCCTCATTTACAGAAACTGAACTTTTGTATATTAGATAAAAAATGGCCCTTTTGCATAATTTCAAATGTTTTTATCCATCACACCTTTCTATTTAAAACTGGATTTTATCTTCATTTCTCCTGTGCATGTTACACATTTTTCATGTCTGTCTAACCATTTCTCCAATATTTTTAACAGTTTCTCAAATGCAGCTCTATATTTTTCAAATGCATTTTTATTATGCATTGCAGCTAAGAGTTCTTGACTCAAAGTACATCAGTTTTCTGAATAATAATACAGCCATGTCAAAATCTGTTTCTTTTACTGGCTGGCAGTAGGAACAGAGGAGAGAGAAAAAGGAACAGGCAGACCCTTAACACTATACAGGAGGAAAGTTATACCTAATAGATTAGCTCATTTCTCAAGCACTTAATCATACAATTTGCTATTTCGTAGTGTTTCTTCTAAATTTACTGACTGGAGAAATCAGCATGAAATGTTAGTGGTTTTAGATATAGTATATAATAAAGAAGATGCTTTGTAGTGTTCTGAGACACAAATGAGAGAAAGAGAGAGCTGAGATTGCATTTTCGCCCCCTTCTTTTTTAGCAATGCCTTTTCAGTGACAGGCAAAGACCTTTATTTTCCAAGCTTTTTAAATCTTGTTCTTAGCTCGGTTATTTTATCCTCCACTCTTTGTTTCATTTCATTTTTATCTTGTTTTGGATCTTATCTCAAAGTTGTTTTAATGCTCTATTAAACCTATTGTATCATATACTTTGTTGTTATTTTTAAATTGTTGATTTTTATTTTGTGAGCCAGCCTAAGAACTCTTTATTATCAGGTGGCATATAAATAACATACATACATACTAACATAAATGCCGTTCAAACCATTTCAGATGACAATGGATATCTAAAACTCTATTTGCCTCAGGCTGTAGGGAGATCTAAAACTCTAGTGGCCTCCTAATCACATCTACCAGGGAGTGTAAATCCCATTGGACTCAGAGGGACTTACTTCTGAGTAAACATGCTTAAGATTGAGCTTAACACATTTGGAGAATCCCCTGAAAAATCTCCTTTGAACTATGTTCTGTGAATTTTGGCTTTGAGCTTCACAGAGTCTTCTCATATGTGCATCCATTATTTCACTAGGGCTTTAAGTCAGTGGAGAGCTATATAATTCTTTTTCCACTGCTGCATTGAATTGCTCCAAATATGCACACTCTTTACACACAGAAGATGACTTGGGCACATTCGCATGTCATGCTAAGCTATCCTGCAAATAAGCCATGGCAGGTTGTTTGTTTGCTGAATAGGCCACAGTATGCCTGACAGACGATCATGGGTTGTTCTCATCCTCCTTCCCCCTAATCCTCCAGCTGGATCTGGTACGTATCCCATTGTCCTTTGTGGCAGAACCCATCTTGTCTCCCACCCCCACTCTGATCGCTACCCCTCTTTGTTTGATGCCGCCACGGTTATTGTGTGTTTTTGGGAGCCTCAGAAAAGATTGGGGTCATTTTTTTTCAGCCCCTGAAAATTGTGCAACTGTGTTGTTGTTGTGATGATGATGATGATGATGATGATGATGATGATACCCTTAAAAGGTGGCTTTTAACAGGATGGAGCAAATGGGGCACCAGCACCAGCAGTACTTACACCCACTCCCCACACCCATAGAGCCCCATTCACTCCACCCCATGCAGCATGCAGCCTTCTAAGTTTTTGTTTTTTTTTTTAAACATGTCAGGGAACCGCAGTAACTGCAGCAGTAAGGAGCCGCAAAAAGGAGCTGCGAAAATGACAGGAGTTAACATCTCCCCTTTCTGGAGTAGCTGGAGAGTTGCAGTCTGCAGAAGTGTTGAAAAGGTGGAGGACAGTGAGAAGTGTCAGTTGAACAATTAAAACTGAAAGGTTCACATTGCCAAGGGGGAGATATTGTCTCCCATACTCCTTTGGCCCTTTCCCCACATTTTCCCCATTGATAGCTGAAACATACAAGGAATTTTGACCAGGCAAGACTACACATATCAAACAGTTGAAAGAGTGCACTTATGAAAGACGGATGACGACGACGACGACGACGACGACGACGACGATGAAAAAATATGACCCCAATTGCACATTGCTGAGGCACCAAAAAATAAAAAATAAAAAGCTGGGGAACAAGTGACATCCCTCAATTGCCATACAAAAATTTGCTATGCACATTCTATTGCAGTAGAAGTCACCCACACATTTTCTGAAACATATAAATGGTTGATAGGAAGCATGAAAAGGCATTTGCTAGTTCATTCTGCAGTGCAGGCCTGATAATTTCACAACTAGTGGAAACAGTTACGTTCCTATCTGAAATGTCCATGTCTGAAGCCTCAAAAGTAATATATCTTGCTGCTCGCATTATAAATTTGCTAGTGCCACATTTGATGAACCCTCAGTGGAAGATAGATAAGAGTAATTAAAGGGGTAGATGGCAGAGTGTACTGGAGCATCTGCACAATACTATTGAAGTATTAATTTCTGCTGTAATGATTAGATCATAGATGTGAATGTTAATATCAGCTTTTAATTGGAATTTCAAATACAGAATGGGTATGTAAAAGGAAACTCCACACTGTCACATGTGCTATTGGGAAGGAAATTTGAACTGGTCCATGTAACAGAAAGTATTGAAGGCAAAGGATTCAAACTTCAAGTTCTTCCACACTCTCATGAAAGGAGGCCAGTCCAGGCTACTGATCTTCTTTAACCTCAGATAATCACCAGTTCAGAGCGAGGCAAGGAGCATGATCTTCACCTTTCTCTCAGCATTGGGCCCAGTCAGTGCTAGCTAGTTGTATATGTAGGATTGCACAGTTAGTAAAAGAGATTTTTTTTTCCAGATCACATCACAAGTCTGGGAAAATCTTCTTTACTAACCATGCAATCCTACATATGTTTACTCAGATGTTAGCCCCACTGTGTTCAAGAGGACTTACTCCCTAATAAGTGTGTTTGAAATTGCAGCCTGAATTCCTCAGTTTGCCTCTTGGTTTTGTTGTTGTTATTTTGCTTTCCCTACAATGGGTCCTTGCAGCCATTGAGGCAGGTGACGAAGGACCAACAGAAGCTTAAGATCTGTGGCTGTTTCTCATCAATTATTTTCTTTATTTACTTAGGGAACAACCATGTCAGCTTGACACCCGTGAAGCGGAAGTCTCTGATCTTGGAGGCTTCAGAGTATCCTATGCACTGCTAGGCGGCTGCCAGCAAAGCAGGAGGCGTGACGGGACGGATGCGATTTTTGCCTCTGCATCCTCCTTTTTTTTTTTTTTAACTTTTTCCTCTAGATGGGCCTTTGAGCCCATCTAGTGGAGGCCTGCAGGTAGGGGTGGGGCTGGAGAGGCCATGGGATTTTTCATATCCCAGTCTCTCCTCTCCCCTCCCTAAACCATCCACTGGAATGCCCCTTTTTACCTCTACGAGGTTCTTGGAAACTGCCTTCATGACTTCAGAAAGCAGGTGCTGCATTTTTTTTCCCTGTGGAGAAAACATTTATCCCACGTCAGCTTCCAATAAAATTTAAAATCCAAACTAACACAGAGAAAGAAAGAGGGGGAGGAGAAGCAATAGAACATTATAAATTAATATAACCATGAAACAGCAGAGAGGTTGTGCAACAGGGTTTGTTTGACACCATTGATGAACCTGGCTTTTCATCATAACTTATTAAGGATGCTAGTGAAGAGATGTAGCCCCTCGCCTGATAATATGATTGCTAAGCAAGAAAAGCAAGATGTGGAGGAAGAGGCACCTCTTTAGAAGATGTGAGGTGAAGGAACCCTTAGAAGGCTGGGTGCCCTAACATCACTAAGCTGCGGCATCCCAGGGTGATGTAGGAGATCGCTCAAACAGGCCTTGATAAAGCCCCCTCAAATCCCTACATCCCATACTTCCCTGTCTTTGTGAGGCAATTGATTGTGAGGTGTGGGAACTTGAATATTAGCCATGCTGGCTGGGTATGCTGGGAGCTGTAGGCCAGCAACATCTGGGGACCCAAGGTTGGAGAGCCCTGCTTTAGAGGATGCTGAGATCAGGCCAGGCCAGCACCTGCAGACAGAGCTAGGAAATACTTCTCTCTGAAACCCTGGAGAGTTGCTACCAGTCAGTGGATACAGTACCAAGCTAGATGAACCAACCAGCAGTCTGGCTTAGTATAAGGCAGCTTCCTGTGTTTCCACATCCCCTATCCAGTGCAGCTCATTCTGCATTACTGTCCGTAGGGAGAATATTTTCTGTTAGTTTGCCTCTTTCTTCCATGTGCCATTGGTAAAAGAAGAGCTCTCTGTTAATAATGGTATGATACCCAAATGTTATGGAGAATGAGGTCATAAAACTGCTACTTGTCCTATATTGGTGCACTTTTTCTAAGAACATGGTTTTGATATAGCTGTATGTGGGGCTTCCTTTGTGCCTGCCACATAGCAGAGGGAGCACAGGGAATCTCAGACTTCTCCCCTGATGCTCAGCTGGTGACTCACTGCCCGGTTCATCACTCAGTTGTGCTATAGAACATACATTGCCTCTGGAGCCAATCAGTTGCACCAGCTGGTTCTCAGAGGTGAAGCTTGGGGGCAGACCAGAGGGGGAAAACTTCTTTCTCTGGTTCACTCCTAGGCCTTAAATAGAGTGGCCTGATCTCAAGGCATTGGGCCAGATCCATAACAGGGTGCGCAAGGCTTGGGCACCCTGCTCCCAACTGGGGGATTCCCATAAGGGATCTTGGGGTATCACTTCAAGGCTCCAGCTCAGCTTAGGGGCTGGCATACCTGCCACACTCCCAGGCTGCAGGATGGGCTCCCCATTAGTGATTTGTGCTGCAGTGAGCCAAACACTCCTGCCACTGCCATCTCCATTATCCCATTGTGAAGGATTGAGGCCTACACAGGCTTGAGTTAGTTTGAAGCCTGGAGACCCAAACGTCTCCTGATGGGAGGGGAGCATTTGTGAGTTTCATTTTCCCCTCATGAAGTTTCCTTTTCATGAAAAAAAAAAACAACCTTGACACCCATCATGCAGACTGGGATGGTGATATTGGCCAGCGGGTGGGGTGGGGTGGGCTGCCCAGTGACTAGATCCTTGCCCTGAGCTGTAGCCAATAAAGTTGTGGCCATTTGTAAGGCACCTCAGCCTAAGTGTAGTTCTTGCTAAGGCATCTCAACCCCACTTCACACACTGCTGGCACAAATGCTAACATCAGTTAAATTAACTTGCAGAGGATGAACAAAGATAAACAGAATAGGTGGACAAGCAGGAATAACTACCAGTGAATCTCTGTATTTTATATTCTGTGATTTGTGTTCTTGAGTAATGTTTTTTTGTATCATTCTGTGCCCCAGAGGAGCATTTGGATGCTTCTAGAAGTTAATAAATTTTATTGCTTGTTTAAACAGCACCCTTGCCATTATGAGACCCGCTCCTGTAAACTACTGAGGAAATCTATTAAAGAAAATCCATTCAAGTGCAGATTGTAAATAAACTCTAATTTTCTCTTGAACCAAACACCACAGTCTTATTCCCTTTGGAGTCTTCATTCTCAAGTAGGTGATCACTGGACACTCTTTTCCTCTCAACTACAAGTTGAAAGAGAACAGATGCTGGGATTTTTAATCTGCTTATGGAATAAGCCTGTACATATTTACTTATTTATTTATATATATATTTAAAAAACTTCTGTTCCACCTTTCCTGCAAAGCAGACACAAGGCAGCTAACAACAAACAAAATAAAATAATATGGCCTCATAACAATAAACAAACATTAAAATATAATAAAACAAGAGATGATTAAAACTAGTCAGAGCAGTATCAATAATGGAGAAAGTTGTTTGTTCTCAAGATACAAAATAATTAATTGTAAATCTGTTAACGGCAGGAAGATTAATGATAGCAAGGAAATGGAAAGTTCAACATAATTTTTTAATTGTTGATTGGTATAAGGAGAGTGTGGGATATTGCTTTAAATGATAAATTAGCTTGTAGAATCAAATGTAAAAAGGGACAACTTAAGAAAAATAATTTTAAGGATATTTGGGGGGGGTTTTAGATTTTGTTTTAAATAAGGGGAAAGGGAGCAGGCCATGTCAAGATATGTTGTATTTTTGGAATGATGAATAACAATTGATTATAGAGATAGAAAGTTCCTTTGGTCCCGTGGTGATGGGAGCACTATATAAGTTGAATGTATGTTACTTTAGTTGTTTTATATATTGTTTTTTGAAAAACTTTAAATAAAAATTATTTTAAAAAAACTAGTCAGAGCAGATATAGAAGCAATAAAAACAAAGAATGCTGAGCAGTCTTCTTAAAAAGTGCCTGTTAACACAGACCTGTCTTAAGTGCTCACTTAAAATGTTTTTTTAATGTTTTTATTCATGTTTCATATAAATGTTTTACGAATTATTATGTATTTAATTGTATTTTAATGTATAGCCTAATGTAGTTTAATGTATTTAATGCAAACAGTTTAGAGATATTTTTAAATATGGTCAGCAGTATATAAATCTATTAAATAACAACAACAACAGGCAATGAGGGAGGTAAATACACCTCTCTGGGGAGGTCATTCCATAGTTTGCGGTCCACCATCTGAAAGGCCCTCTCTCGTTGCCACCAACTGAACTTCCACCAGTGGTGGGAGTGTAAGGAGGGCCTCAGAAGCTGAGCAACGTTCCCAAACAGATTCACGTGGGAGGAGGTGATTCCAAAATTACCTCAGTTGCAAACCATTTAGGGCAGGTTGCAGAACCTCCGACCTGCGAGCCTAATCTGGCCAGCACGGCAGCCCAATCTGTCCCACACAGCCTCTTGGAGTTATTCCAGGGGGTGCGGCTAAGGCTCCAACAAGATCCACCCCCTGGAGGAATCCCCTCAGACTGCAGATAATAGTGGGGATTCTCCTGCCTGCACATGACAGCAGCAGAAGCCACATTGTTATCCGGTGGGGTTCGGGGTCGGGATGAGGGGCAGTGGCAGCAGCATTTGGATTTCCTCACGCAGAGGGAGACAGGAGGTCTCCCTGCACAGAGGCGATTGGAAATAGGAGTGAGGATGAGGGGCAGCAGCCGTTAGGACTCACCTGCACCGAAGAAAGCAGCCGCTGTCCCCACGCCCAGGCAAGTCCCCTTCTCCTTTGCGCGCCGCGCCCTGCCTCCAGATTGGGGTGTGTAGTGGCTAAGTCACCTTTGCTCCTCCATTGGAGAAGCAAAGGGGACTTGGCCGCCTCGTCTTCGTGAGCCTGCCTCCTTCCCACTCTGCAGGAAGGAGGTGGGGCAAGCAAAGGTGGGGTAGGGCTTGAAATTTTAGGGCTTTTAAGGCTAAGGGAGCTGGGGGACCTCGGGAGGCAGTATAAGTGCCTCTCCGCTGGTGGAGACTGAGATATCCCAGTAGGATGACACACCACTAGAAGCCCACAGGCCACCCACAGAAATCTCCACAGGCATAGCTGTTCCACTGGCAGAGCAAAGGGGAAATGGGGCAGGCTGGGGATGTGTTGGGGGTATGTTGGGAGGGGCCAGGCATGGAGACATCATATCCTAAGCCCCTTTGTTTCCCCAACACACATCAGGAATTGATGCAGGTTCAGACAGCAGCAATCTGGCTGTAGCATTCTGGATAAACTTGATCATGTTTCTTCTTCTTCTTCTTCTTCTTCTTCTTCTTCTTCTTCTTCTTCTTCTTCTTCTGTTATTAAATACAGAGAGTTCTCCCAGTCTGGTACTATAGTGCACAATTGGGAGTGATGTGTGTCCTGGAAGAGATCTTTCATTCAAGGGGGGTGGGGTGCATGGTGGCAATGACAATGGGGGGCGACAGCAGCAATGGCGGAAGTCGACCATGTCAGTGTGGAGAGTGGCAGCATGCTCCTCCCACCTCAAGCGACGGGATATCTTGCACCACTGCTGGGTCCACCAAACCACAGGGCTCTTTCTCCATTATACACACCAGGGCAAAGTGGGAGGGGGTAAGAATATTGTAAAATTGGGTAGTGTGGAGGCAGTTATCAGCTAAATGCCCACAGGTGTCTGCATTTTTGTGCTCCTGAAGAAGTATTTTTTAACCAAATATATTATTTTTCTTCCAAAGATTGTTCTGTGGAAGTTACGATGACAGGATATTATGCCTGTAGTTTGTTTTCTTCCTTAAAATCTACCTGCCTCAGTGCATTCGTCACCTGGTGGGCACTGAGGAATCAGGATTTCACACAGTCAGTCTGTTAAAACGCAAACTGTCATGAAGATATATCTGCAGAACGTGATTTATAAATTTACATTCTTTTTAAAGAATAGCAATTGAACTTTAACCTCATGCTGATTTCTACTGCAACCTTACCAAATGAAAACTCAAAGCCATTCCCCATTTGAAACTGTATTGATGAAGAAAATGTTTTCCTTAACTGGCATTATAATTATTATTGGTACCATAACTCATTGAAGATCTAAATTTAAGCCACTATATTTCCATTGTCTTTAATGGGGCTAAATCAGGCTTAAGTGACGTGTTTTGGCTTAATTGGGTTGTAGCAATGTCTGATTGTGATTTAACTTAATTTATGTTGTAGTAGCTGATAAATTGAGCCTATCGAGCACCAACTCTTCTTTTTGGATTAAAAGGAAAAGTCTGAATGAAATACTAAGAGAAAGTAAGCTATAGAAACTCTTTATCCCTGTTGTGTTCAAACAAAGATTACGGGGGGGGGGGGGAATAAAGTAAAATCCTAGTATCTTCTTAAATATCACATAGCAAGGATCACCAAAATGCTTTCACAGATATAATAATAGACAAAGCAGCAGGGTAAAAGAGAACAGAAATTTGAAATAACACTTTACTGTTTTACAGCAAGATAATATTTCTTTCATATATTGCTTTACCAAGATAGAAACAGATTGTCTTTAGGCTTAAAAACACACACACACACACACCCCAAAAAATTGCTGGCCACACATTCCAGCTACCTTCCTACAATATTTTCCGTACAATAAAATTATCATTCTTATTGATACGATTTGTTCTTTGCCTTCCTGCAGAAAAAAAAGCAAGAAATGTATATGCTGAAGTGAACCATATGAATAAAAAGATACCCTGACTGAGCAGGGTCCCCATCCTCACAGAGAGAGCCTTGTCCATTTACATTTATATGTGCATAACCCAGTTCAGACTGACGCTGATCATGCATCATCCAGAGCTTTTCTATGCGGGACTGTTAATCAGCTATTAATCTGCTATATCTACTTTCAGTTTCATTGCAGAATTGAGATCTGAGCATGAGGAGCATTTCCTTTCCTGCTTTTCCACTAGGTGGCACTGCAGTATAGCAGAATAGCATAAAATACACTAGCGAAAAAGCTGTTTCTTTCACTTTCACAATTAAATGCTGCATTTCCTCTGCTCTAAAAAAAATTGCTGAAAATGCTTGTTAGTCAAACTAGCAGGCTGCAACATCATCTAAAGAACCCATAAACAACTGTGAGTAGGGAATGACGAGCGCACGATAAATGCCTCATGCAGAAAAGCTCCCAGAGGCATGGCTGGTGCACATATCACCATCTATGGGTAAGGGCTAGACTGCACATTTTGGTTATCCCTTTCATACATTTGGTATTCATGAACAGGGCTTTTGTTTCTGTTTTCAGAGAAAGAAGGAACAGGGCAGCAAAACAATATTTTTTGTACTGACATTTCCTTTATTGACATATGATTAATTTAAAAAAAAAATGTCTGCAAAATACAAAATGGTGACTCACATGAGAATATTGTCATCATGACCTCTGGAAATTTTATTGCATTCTGGAAGTTACTCTTCAGAAAAGCCTGCCACAACTTGGTCCTTCAAACTTTCTGCATAAGGAGCAAAAGCTTCCTTTTTAGGAAGGTATTTCAGGATGTAGAGATAATATTTAGGGCACAATCCAATGAGGCTGCCTGTAGCCCTCCATACTCGGAGGGCTATGGAGGATTATAGGCATCCTATGCAGGGCGGAAAGGGCGCAGAGGCGAAGATCGCCTCAGCACTCCCACGCCCTGTAATTCAGCTAGACAGCCGATTTCAGCTGTCTAACTGCGGCGGTTTGGAATGGGAGGGAAGGAGGCTGAGGCGCCACCAGGATACATCGTATCTTGGCTGCACCAGCCTCCTCCCCTCCCCCTGGAATGCCCCCTAAACCCCTTCTGCACGGTCACTTTTATGACCTCAGAGAAGCAGCCGGCATGGGGGTTTATCATGCCAGCTGCAAGGCAGATCCCCCACTCTGAGGTCAGAGCTGTTTTCAACCTTGGAGCTGGGAATCTGGATGATCCTGTTGGCCCTATAAGCTGTCAAGGGGCCATAGGATTGCTCTGTTAAGAAGTTAGTTATGGATTTTTATTGTTTTCATGTAGGAATGTATTTGATTCTTCTCAATCAGCTTACTGTTTTTGAGAAACATGCCATATAAATATTTTAATAATAATAAAATTGTTCTGTCTGGTCACTTTGAGTTCAGTTCAAGAATGGAATATGAATTTTAAAATAAATAAATAAAGTTAGATTGTAATTAGATAGCAGTAATTGCAATGTGGCAGAAATGCAGTGTATTATGCAAAGTGCAATATTTATGTAACAGGATGAAAAAATACTCTGAAATCATTTGGTTTATTGAACAATACAGAAGTCAGTTCTCTGTTAACTCATTGACCCAGTTCACATGATCACTGCAGCCCATTGTGTCTTATTTAATCCAAGGTGGGTTGCAGTGTGTGCCAGTGTTGGCATGGTTAACAAACCATCCACAACCCTAAAACAACCCATAAAACCAACCAACCCATTATTTAATAGCTTCCATACTTAGAATAGCTTCTGGCTTAATTATTCAGCACATGTTATGAAGAGTTATGGATAAAATCCTGGAATACAAATGTTTCCCAATGGTAATTAAGAATATATATATTCTTAATTATATATATATATATGAGATACAATATGCAGTATGGTACTATGTAATGTCTATATTGCCTCCAGTGAATGTCCTAGCAGCAATTTAGGGCACAATCCTATGCTTGTTTAGACAGAAAGAAATCCTGATTCCCAACATGCCCCAGCCAGCATGGATGGCTGGAGGGATGCTGGAAGTTGTAGAACTTCTTTCAATCTAAACTGCATAGGAGTGCACCCTTAGTTTTGCAACTACTGATTATAACTGGTGCTGACAGCATGATTTTTCTGTGTTGCTGCCTTTATTTGACTGGTAAAAGGATTACACATCCCAATTCCCAAGCAATAAAGGGACTGTAGTGAATATTGATAAGTTGGTAAATACAACTGAAGGCTAATAAGATCTACGTTATCTCCTATACCATGGCCACAAGCAGTGCAAGGCTCCTATATCTGGTTCTGTTTTCAGAACTGGGACTGGAAATATTACTAAATGAAATGATTTCTGCCACAGTCTTTAAAGCCTGTTGTGTTCTGTCCCCCACCCCACAAATATTTTTTTTTTCTTTTACGTATGTTTTTTGTCATTGGATATACTTGCATGTGTCACTTATTGCTAATGAGTAGCCCAGTTCCAGCTAAATGGGCAATCTAGAAGTACAATAAATACATTTTAAAAAATGATGGGTGAACCCACAAAAATCAGCTCCAGAATTAATCTGTTATCCATTACTCATAGTTCCCATCACTCCTGGACACACCACGCATGTGAATATGTGCTAGATTCCCAGGCCAGGACTACATGTCCTGTTATAGCCTTCATCATGGGTAACAGAGCATTCGCCATCATCTCACCAACAACAGTAAGCAGCCCAAAACAGTGGGAAGTGGAGACGGTCCCATCCACTATGTGAACTGATTGGACTGATTGGGGTCCAGTCCAAAATGCATCCAAGGGATGAGAACACCAACCCTTTCCCCTAATTATAAATTTGTCAACATTTCTAGGTGTTGCCCAGTAGAACCCATGGCAGCACATGTTGGTAATGCAGAACTATAGTTCCTGCATTTCTCTTCTCACTTCTATTAGAGTAATTTCCAGTTCAATCCACACACATTTAAAGCAGATAGAATAACTTCATTTCATTCCCCAATTAACAGCAGTTTTCTCATGTAGCTATTTATTTATTTAAAGTGTTTTTATCCCACTCCTCAGCCAAAAAGTATCCTGTGAAGGGTTACCAGTAATCAGTTAAAGAAGATAATCCCTGCCCCCAGGCTTACAATCTAAAAAGATAAAACACACAAGGAAAAGGAATGGGGAGGGAAGAAGGTGAAATTAAGTTTTTCAGCAGGGCTGGTGGAATGGCACTGCTTCCCCTTCTCATCTTCCTTAGTACAGCCTGCTAGAGATGGCTGCTGGAGATGACAGCTGATGGAGGAGGAGGGCTGGAGGAGGAGGGTCTTCAGCAGGGCTGGTGGAATGGCCCTGATTCTCCCTCTCATCCCCATGTTAGATAATGTATTCAGGAAAACATGTATCAATGTAATTCTGAAATTATCATAGGCCACTGATTTTGATGGCTGTATGCAGTACTGGCTGCAGGTTGGGGGGGGGGAGTTTCAGCAAGATCCCACAGCACAGAATTGACCCACCTTTCTCCTCATCACTGTCACTGTTGCCCATTTGCTTGTCCTTTCCCTCTGGGGCCCATCTGCAAACACGCCCAGAAGGAGGAGGTAAAGTCAGTGGAGGATGCTGTTCCTTCTCCTCACTCTTGTCATGCTAGGAGAGGGCAGCTGAGCAAGCAGCAACTGCAAGGAGGAGGACGAGGGCCAGGAGGCTCTGGGACTCCGCAGTAAACCCTCTGCTGGAGTCTGGGCCTTGGGAGGAGGCCAACAGTGCTGCATGTGGAAACTGAACTGGCCTGGGCCTGAAAGGAAGAGCTCAGCATCATGACTCCTTTTAAATGGAGAATGACATTTGCAGAGCTGTCAGAGGGAGCGCTTACAAAATGGCACCACCTTCTTATAAATAGCTTCTGTCACTCCAGAGCACCCAGAACCAAAACTTGAACACAACTTGATTCCAGTTCTGATTACAAGCAAACTACATCATGCAGCTAGCCTGACTCCATCCTTTGTTAAATAAGCAAAGAATGTTTTATTCAATTCACTTACTGCCAGTTTGTGTAAATAAACTGGCTGTCATGGGTTCATCTGGTATGGTAATGGTGCCTAAATTTAAGTGGCTACTCGACCATGATGAAATGTTTTCATCTCTCTCTTTCCCTGATCTCTCCTAGCAGCACAGGCTTTGCTTCTCCATTTCAAAAAAAAATCACTGCACATGCAAGACTAGTAACATTTTTGCCAGGATTCATCCTTTAGTATGGATGTTATTGTTGCTCTGTTCATGAGTCCTCCTTCAGGAGAAAAAAATCCTTGCAGTAGCATTTCCTTAACTATTAATTTTGATGTGATGGAAGTGTGATGGTCGTTAATATCCAGCCTGCATATGGAACATGACAATTCTAGTTGCCTAGCAACCACCAGCCGTCTTTGTAGAAAACTGAAAGCAGCTATGAGATTAGGAAGGTTTAGGCACTTTCAGGTTGCCAGGCTGAGCAAAAGCTAAACGAATTCATGCTGAAAACTGACTCCAAAGGTGAGGGAAAGCCATTTATATATACAACCTTCCTAAAACTGCAATCCTATACACACTTACTTTGGAGTAAGCCCCACTGTACTTAATTGGATTTACATCTGAGTAGACATGTATAGGATTGCAGTGTAACTTATCACATGGTTAGATGCACACTCTGGGAAATTTGCACTTGTTATACCTGTGGTAACTTACTAGGGAGTGCAGGTAACTCATCACCTGATTATGCCCCGCATATATACTGGAAATGGATTTGAGCTCTGGAGGAGGGATATCCCTAGGAGTCTGGGACAGGGACTAAGAGAAGAGTGGAGATTATGGTGATCGCCAAAATGGGGAGAAGAAAGTAGTGTTTCTGTCATGAATAAATGAGTCTCCACTGCTCACCAACTCACCAATCCGGAAAGCTGTATTTATGAAAAAGAAAAAAAGGTCTACATACATAAACAAGGCAATCCTATTCTGAAACATTCTTATTTTATTCACCAGTTTCTCTATAATGGAAATAAATAGTTCTGCTCCATGAAATACAGGAAACATACTCCAAGCATTTTGAAGGGATTTAACCCACTTGGCTCTACTTTCAACTTCCTTTCTACCAGTTCCCTTATTTTAGAGAAGTTTCCTCTTTTGAAGTCAAATGATACAGTGTTGGGCTTGTCAGTTTTCCACTTAAATATATATTAAATCTGATAGCACTGTGGTCACTGTTTCCAATTGGTTCAACAACACTCACATCTCACACTAGGTCCTGGGTGCCACCACTTAGGATTAAATCCAGGGTCTCCTTCCCTTGGGTTGTTCCATGACCAACTATTTTAGCACTGCCACATAGTCACTTAGGGCATTGAAAAATTTAACCTCTTTGTCATGACTGGAACATGCATTTATCTAGTCAACGTGAAGGTAATTGAAGTCACCCATTATTACAATACTTGGATGCCTACCTGATTTCATTTTCCATCTCAAGATCAAACTGAGCATTCTGGTCTGGGAAACTGATAACATGTTCCTAGTACTAAATTGCTTTTGGAGCCTGGTATTGCCATCTACAGTAGCCCTCCTAATGCCACATCAATAACTAAAGCTACAGTTGTAATGAAAGCCCTTTGGAGGCATTCTTCCCTCACACAATTACATGCTGGTGGCCCTGCCATCATGTTCTTTCTGGCCCTCTTTTGCTGGCCCATGCGCTGCAGGAAAGATCTGACTCTCAGCCTAACCTACCTCACAGGATTGTTGTGAGGATAAAATGGAGAGGAGGAGGAGGATTATGTAAGCCGCCTTGGGTTCCTTGCAGGAAAAAAGGCGGGGTATAAATATAATAAATAAATAAATAAATAAAATGGAAGCCTGTTCTACACATGTAGACTCCCCGCATGATTTAAAACTCTATATGATCATGGTTCTCAATCATGCAGGGACCTACACATGTTGAGCAGGCTCCCGTCTTCAGACCTGCCCAATCATCATCTGGATGACAGGGGGCAGTGTGGCATGGGGCAGGGCCTTGCTCTCCTCCTCACACAAATGTAGATGCATGAGTGGGGATGCCTGAAAATGGCTACACTTACATGTTTGTAAGTCCCATTGAAAACAAAGGGCCTTACATCAGAGTAAGCATTTTCAGATTGCACCACACATCTTCAGGTGCCATTCCTGGGTTGAGATGGTAAGAACCACTTTAGATAAACATTCACACCAGATGCAATGCTTTGAAAGGCACAAAATTTATCTCTTAATAATCAAGGTATTTTAAAAAGAAATATTTGAGGCCATTATTGCAACAAACGGCTTGCCCAGCAAAGTTATACTTGAGGAAAACCAGAAAGATTTTTTTTCATTTTTTCCAAGGGATTAAAATCAGCTGTGTGCTGCTCCTACGCAATTCTCATTCACATCCAGAAAGCTTGTGTGGGAGCTTGCACACCAGGAGGTGAGCAAAATCCTTATTATACACAGAAGAGAACAGTGCTGGAAACATTCCACTACAGATACATAGAAGTAAAACACTTTCTCTGGGATGTTAACGCCTGTCCAAATGAGAATAAAAATGACAGATCTCTGTTTCTTTAAAAATCACAGACATTGACTGGGTTCACAATCACAACACATGCTAAACCTCAGTAGCTTAATCCCAACCGAGGTGTAGTGTGTGTCATCTGACCCTCACATGGTGCTTTAGAAGCTAACCTATGGCTTCTAAACCCACCTGTGAAACCATGCCTTGCATTAGGGTTACGCTAACCCTGGTAGGTTTAGCATGTCATCCAAACCCAGACAAGACGCTAACCCTACCACAAGCTGAAAGGGGCATAGAGGCCCCTAGCCAGAGAGGCAAAAAATGGCTGCCACTCTGGGCATGGGGCTCTGGCCAGTGAAAGCCAGCCAAGTGCCCAAGCTGCACTTAGCGCAGCTGTCATCGGCTTCCTCCCACGCCCACTCTCCTGGCAATCCCACTCTCCTGGCATTGGCTGCAGCGTGGGGGATCCAGGCGCCCCAGCCACAATTGTTCTCAATAGCAAACGAGGCCGTGTGCCTGGATCCCCTGTGGTGCTGCCTTTGCCACTACTGCTGCTGTCCTTTCTGCCGAAAGGACAGCAGCAGCAGTGGCAGCGGTGGGGGTGGGAACCAGCTGTCGAGGCCTCACTAGGCCTGGCCAGCTGGATCCTGCCCCTGCCTTTGCTGCCACCACTGCAGTCCTTTCCACAGCTGTGGTGGCGGAGGCACTTCCTCCTGCCATCCCCTGAGCCTCACTCACTGCATCAGCCACTGCCCGGGGGCGGGGGCTCATCGCCCTCGCTTGGCAGGGACACAACCCCACCAAGCGAGGGCAAAGAGCCTCTCTGACAGCTGCCAAAAAGTGCCACTTGGGCACTTTTTGGCAGCTGTCATCCCCACTCCTCTCCCCTCAGTGCTCCCGCAGAGTCCCCTGGGATACCGACCGGAGGACTGAGGAGGAAGGCGGCACCTCTGGACCCCCGCTGTGCCCCACCATTAGTTGAGCACAGCCGGGGCCTGGGGCCACTTTAAACCCACAGAGGTTTCAGAACCAAAAAAGAGGAAATGCATCTCCAAAAAAAGATGATAAAAGAGGGTATGGATTTGCATAACATTTGCATATGCTAATTCAAATCCATAGATGTACATTTAGAATAATGACTAAATAAGAATACAGTGCATCACACCATAGTGGGGAAGACTGTGGCCAGGTGACCTGTGCAAGCAGGCAGCAGAATTTTTTTTAGCAGAATGCCTTCCTACTGAACAGGACACCACACTGTCTGCTATCAAAGATCTGCTATCAACACAGTCACTCACCACAAAGTGGGTTTTTTCACGACACAGCACCCAACACTGCAGAGCCTAGCCTATTGGGTATAAACATGACTCTTAATGTTCGTCTCCAAGAGAGAAGGAGTAATGAGAGAGAGAGAGAGAGAGAGAGAGCGCTCTGCTTGGGATCATGTGGCGCACTACCTGACTTGACTGACCATAAAAGGATGGACGGGCCATCTTGGTGCCGGTCACACCATAAAAACTCTAAATAGGCTGCTGGAAACAGTAGCTAGTGAATATAGACATTCTTTTTCTTTCATGAGAAATGAGACATGCTTGTTCCATAAGAGATATTGACATAGCTAAATAAGAATGGTGCTGTGCAGGGTAATTTTACACACACACACACACGGTCAGTGCTTTAGGAGTGCCCTGATAGCTGGAAAAATACTGCCACCATCTCCCAAAGTCTTTGGGTCGCTCTCAGCTATGACAAAGAGGGTACTAAACAGGGTTTATTCATAACTGTTGTTTTTCCTTGCTTGAGAAACCCTTATGGGCTCCATTGAAAACTGTTCTGGATGTTAACCACACTTTATTGTTGTATAGCATGCCACATTAGAGGACATTTCAACTTTGTGAGGAAAAACACAACCATAACTCTCAGCAAGTCATGCGGCACAGACTTCTCTGACAGAATAAAACATAGGTTCTTTGTAACTCTGGGTTCATTGTGTGGAACCAAAGTTGAGGAGTATTATATCTGCACAGCACCGTATCTGGAAACAGGATGACTAAGAGTCATTCTAATGCTTTTATTTCAGCCAGTTGAGCTGGAATGGCTATGACTATGCCCTGTTGTAAGGCAAGAGGCTATTCTGAAAGCAACCAAAGACTTAACATATAAGTCATAAGCAAAGGAAAAATGGGGCATGCTGCACGGTATGGACATCTGAGAAGTGGAGCCACAAAAAACATAATTTGCTCCAATGGTTTTTTGAGCAGCCATGAAATATGTCTTTTCAATGCCCATCTGAGAACGCTAAAAAGGACGTGGATTTGTTTGCACATAAACATCCTGCCATGATCCCTGCCCCCGGGCATATTTATTTTGTGTGTGTGAACTGGGAGCCATTTTGGTGGTGTGTAAAGAAAAGGAAAATCCCTGGATCTTTGTTCTGAAGCCCACATGCCCCTTCATTTTCAAAGGAAAGACACCAAAGCAAAACAGATGTTAACATCTTTCCTTCCTGCTGTTTCTGAAGGGTGTCTTCCTCTAATGCCCCAGGTACAACTAGCCTAAAAGACAAGGGGAAATACTGGGGCTGCAACATTTAGTCAATTAGGGTGCAATCCTATGCAGCTTTAGACAGTAAAAGCCCTATAGCTAGAGCCAGTGTAGTGTAGTGGTTAGAGTGCTGGACTGAGACTCGGGAGATCTGGGTTCTAGTCCCTATTTGGCCATGAGGCTCCCTGGGTGACTTTGGGCCAGTCACTGACTCTCAGCCTAACCTACCTCACAGGGTTGTTGTGAGGATAAAAAATGGAGAGAAGGAAGAGAATTCTGTAAGCCGCCTTGGGTTCCTTGCAGGAAAAAGGGCAGGATATAAATATAGTAAATAAATAATACAGCTCCCAGCATTCCCCAGCCAGCATGCTGGGAGTTGTAGAACCTTTTTCTGTCTAAACATGCATAGGATTGCACACTTAATTGGTTAGATGAATTGATAAACCCAGTTTTTTGCTTAATCTGACAGCCGAGTTTTTAAACTGCTAATTAATCTGTTCAAAGCAAGTACACGGAAAAAGCACAGGAGACATGCAGCATCTTAGAGGAGACATTCCTCTTCTTTCTCAAATGGGAGGGAATGATTATTCTACTGGAACATGTGTACTCATCATCTATAAAACTCACATGTCTCAGAAGAATAGTTTTATTTGTATGCAAATATTTGCAGGTTTAGGTTGCAATGCTATGCATACTTACCTGGGAGGAAGCCCCACTGAACATTGTAGGATCAGTGGCAGCAGTAAATTTTGAAGTGCAGGAGCGCATCATGATTGTCCCCATAGCCAGGCCCCCAAGGAGAGTCCAAAAATGCAGGTAGCTGTGTTGATCCATATCTATATCTCTCTGTGTGTATCTGCATTATGTATGTGTGTGTGTGTGTGTGTGTGTATACACACACACGCACACGCACACACACACACACACAAAGAGCAGTAGCACATAGAATAATACCCAATTTATTGGGTATCAACTGACACTCAGAGAATAGAGCTGACAGTCAGAGCTGACAAAAGGTAGCGTAGATCTTAGCATGTTGGACTTTGGCAGGAGAGACCTGAGATAGCATGAGAAAGAGAGGGACACAACGGCTGGGTTCAGACAACATGATAACCCACACTCAAGGGTTGAGTATGGGTTGAATGTGGGTTGTGGTTGAACTGTGGGTTGTGGTTGAAATGTGGGTTATAGTATTGTTGGAACCCAGCTGTACTAACAATACAAACCGTGGCTTGTTAACCACGAACAACTCATGAAGGGAACCCCCGGTTTGTTGTTGGGTTGTGAACTGCGGGTTGTTGTTCCCCATCGTTTGTTATCTCAACTGGGGTAAGCGAACACAATAACCCACATTTCGACAAAACCCACAGCTCAACAACAACACACATTCAAACCCTGAGTGTGGGTTATTGTGTTGTTTGAACCAAGTCACTATTTATTTATTTATTTATCATATTTCTGAATTGCCCATCTGGCCGGTGACCCAGCCACTCTGGGCGATATACAATATATATAAAAATACAATAAAACAAAATACAAAATACCATTACAACTTTAAAATCCTAACCCACCCCATATTCCTGCCTGAAAAACCATGTTTTTGCACGGCGGAAGCTCATCAAGGAGGGGGCATGGCGGAGGTCACTGGGGAGAGAGTTCCATAACTTGGGGGCTGCCACAGAAAAGGCCCTCTTCCTAGTCCCCACCAGCCTGGCTGCTCTGGCTGATGGAACAAGGAGAAGGCCATCTGTGGCAGATCTTGTTGAACAGCATACTTGATGTTGCTGGAGACGCTGCTTGAGATAAACTGGACCGGAGCCGAATACGGTTTTAAAGATCAAAACCAACACCTTGAATTCAGCTTGGCAAGCAACTGGTCACTAGGTTCCCGAACAGCAATAGACCACCTGCCTAAGATTTTCCAGCATCTGTCCCCGTCCTCCCCCCCCCCCCGGGCACCAGAGAGAAATAGTTTACCAGATCTAGCAGTTTTCATCTCTATCAGGAGCAGGACGTTTGTATAACAAATGGATCTTAATACTTAATACAACCAAAAACTTTGCATTACAACAGGGATAGCTCACAGCAATATACTATGCTATGCCCCACCACCCCCAGCTACTGTGAGGATTACAGCTAAATTCAGAGGGAACAGGGAAGTCTGAAGGAGGTGGCAGATGAACAGGCCTGTGGCTCACGCTGGCTCAGCTTGTCTGAGCGTGGAAAGCTAAGCAGGGTCAAGCCTGGTTATTACTTGGATGGGAGACCCCTCCTCTAGTTTCCTGCATTGAGCAGGGGGTTGGACTCGATAGCCTTGTAGGCTCCTTCCAACTCTATGATCTATGAAATCTATGACACTATCATCCGAATCCGCTCATCAAAAAGTCCTGGCAGTTCAACCCTACGAGCCCTGGCTCCAGTACACCATTGTGTGGGACTTTCTTTTGGGTAAACGTGCATAGGATTGCACTGCCAATCAATTCACCATGAATTCCTAAGATTCTTTACTCGGAACTCAATAGGGAGTGCTCCCTAATAAGTGTGCTGACAATTGCACTACAGGACATACAGCGAATCAAATAAGATTCCCGTAATCAGCTGGCAGCTCTAAAATTAGGGATCCCTCCCTCCAGATGGAGGGCTCCTAGTGCTAACATTCAAAAGGCATTGTGTTGCTATTCTGTCTTTTCTTCCTTAGTGGATTTTTTTTCCTGGTAAGAAAAAAGATGGGAGAAGCCGTTGGACAGCATGGGAGCTGCTACAAATGGAGGACAACATCATACCCAGACCCTCTGTAAAATTCCATGAATGTGGCAGTGCGACTGCATAATAAAAGCCTCATCTGGAATCACCCTGCCGCTTTTGAATACCGTGGGAAAGTTTGAGAACCTTTTTCTTTTTCCGTCATGTCAGTGGAAAGCAATATGTGGTCATGTGGGCTCAGCCCCAGGATATCCTATCTAGCAGCAATGCTAGGGCTACTTAGGAAATGATCATATGTACATCCAGTAAGAAATGCTTTTATGATTTAAATGAAAAAAGTCTAGTTAATGCACTGTAGAAAAAGAGGGGATGTTATCACATATAACAGGATAACCTGATGATCCGATAAGAGGATGTGTTCAGAGCTATGTGCTAAAATATGTTGCTATATATTCTGATGTTGGTCCTATCTCAGTATATGTATTTCTGATTCAGATTGACTTAATATCAAATACAGGGGGGGGGGGGAATAGTTCTGTGCAAATGTTAGCATTTCTTTTTATAGGGAGCGAGTTAGTTGCATGAAGCTGCAATCCTGTATGTACTTACCAGGGAGTAAGCCCCATTGAACTTAATGGGATTTTCTTCTGAGTAGACGTGCATAGGATTGCTGTGTAAAACTGAAACTACTGGTGAAATGTTTTGCTGTAGCCTATTGCACCATTATAAGGCTATTATTCTTTAACATCTCTTCTTCTCTGAAATAACTACATTTATACTTACATTTGCAGTCATTACTCAAACCTCCAAATGATGTGAGATCAAATCGGTTATGAGGCAAGTTAAAATGACCAAGAGTGAATTGTTTGTTTAATGCATATAGACTCCCACACACACACACACACACACACACACACCCTCTGTTTGCATATAATTTGCAAACAGACTGCAAAAAATGAATTGTTTACTAAAGACTGCTGACTTGGCACTCGGACTATTTGCTATTCCTTATTTGTGTTATGTGATTGCTAAAGTCACCTCATTCACATGATGGCATTTATTTAGTTTTCTTCCATCACTGAGGAAATGGATGAAAAGTTTACAAATGGGGGGGGCAGGCAGGGGGAATCAAATAAATTTCAAGATGGAACATGGTAACATTTGCAGCACAAAACTCTCCTTAAACATGTCCATAAGAATATTCTTCATCTTGCCTGCCCAGTACAAAGAGGCTGGGAATGTCACTAAGTTTTTTTACCTGAAGGGATGTAAGTGATATTTTTGCAGCATTTGACCTTCTTCGTAACCACTGAAATCTTCCTTTAATGTAAACGAAGACCAGTCTCTGTGCTTTGCCTCTGATTCTATGAAGGTGCAAAATTCTACTGTGCAATCACATTTGTCTCCATGAGGCTGGATGGGCAAGCTTGCATTGAAGCAAAAATTAGTTGTACCATATAACTCAAGGCAAATTTAGGGGTTGTGATTCTTGTAAAACACACACACACCCTTACAACAGCAGTTGTTTGCATTTTGTTTGCACTTAAAGTAGAATAGCTGACATTAAATCAAATACTTTTTACTTAGGCTTTGGAGACGGCGTTCCCTTTTACATCATGCTCTTTTTGCCCATCAAATTTAATATAAGCCTGCGCAGCCTGAGGCCAATGTGGCAGAACACAGCTTGGCCTGCTAGGAAATGACAGCCTCTGCACCTCCCCTCCTCATTTTTGCAGTCCAGAAAAAGAACAAAAACAGAAGCTTTATTGGGGGCCTTTATGAACTGCAACACATGGCTGGTTAAGTGTACTTAACTTAATAGATCACCAAATTGTGCATGACTCGGAATTTAATATTAAATGTTTATCTCACACAAGCAGGCTTAATGTGCCAGCATTTTATCCAGGGATGGGCAGAGAGTAGATCTCCAGATGTTTTGGACTTCAACTCCCAGCATTCCTGACCATTGGCCATACAGGCAGGGGCTTCTGGGAGTTGAAGTCCAAAAATCTGGAGATCTACCTTCTGCTGTATACGGTACCAGCTACAGGTTTTGGAGGTCCTTGGGATGTCTTCAGTGCAGCCACCTCCTCTTTGTGACTATCATTGCTGTCCATTTACTTGCCCTCTGCCTCTGGGCCCGCAACACTGCCCAGCCCCAGACAGAGAGGGCAAGATGATTTCATAGATTTCATAGATCATAGAGTTGGAAGGAGCCTACAAGGCTATCGAGTCTAACCCCCTGCTCAATGCAGGAAACTAGAGGAGGGGTCTCCCATCCAAGTAATAACCAGGCCTGACCCTGCTTAGCTTTCCACACTCGGACAAGCTGAGCCAGCATGAGCCACAGGCCTGTATGCAGAAGCTGCTGTTCCTTCTCCATGCTTGGAGAAGGCAGGTGAATAGGCAGTGTCTTCAAGGAGGAGGAACAGCAGGGTCAGGTGGCTCTGGTGGTCAGTAGTGCCCCCCTCGATGGATCATGGGTCACAGCAGGTGCCCAACTATGCCATCCTCTGATGTTGCTCTGCCTGCATACTCCTATGCTACAAGATCCTTGTATGAACTGTCAACCAGGAAGCCTCTGGTTCAACTCTTGCCTCAGCCTTAAATGTTTACATCTGCAATATGTGGACAACAATAATTACTACCTCTGTGCAAAGCTCTTTAGAGTATTCAAAGTGGTTTACATAATGCCAATGATAAAAGTGGCTAGATTCTATGCTGGAAATGTCCCAGAGACGATTGGCCACTGCTAAAAGGCTTCCGAAGAGTTCAGGGGTTCTGCATGTGCTGTACGTCTGACACAAACCGATATTGTTGTGTGCAACTGGGCTTATCATGCATAGTTTAGCTCTTCTCTGTGGAGCTCACTGTTGGCCTGCTTTCTTTCCGACAGATTTGTTTTCCTTGCTCCAAGCTTCCAGCTATGTAAAAGGTTAGAAGAAGCAGTAAGGGTTTTGGATCCTTAGAACAATAAACTCAAGGGCTTGTTGAGGACAATTTAGAGAGTGATTAGATGCGACAGTGGGCAGGGCTTAAGCATCTTTAGAAGCTCTGCAAAAGAAGAAATTGCAGCAGGTGAAGCTTGTCATGGCATAGTACTACAGCATGGAGGAAACCTGCTGAAATTCCCTCTCCTAGATTCCTGTAAAGGTACAGAAGCATTAGCATCCCCTAGACTTCTTTTCTCCTTGGTGAATGCATGTGGGGACTTGAGGATGATATTTGATTCTAATGTATTCACTGGGTGATGGCTTCTGTGGTCCGAGTTTTGTAAGCACAGTAATATGTCACTTACATTTGATCAGTTCATTTAAAAAAATTAAATTGCTTCATTTGTAAATGTGAAGAAATGCCTGTATATAACTTATTGTGGTTTTGTAATGTGTACTTTGTGTGGCCTCTGTGAAGTTACAATGTCTCTGAGTAGGCCCAAGGCCTTATTTTGTTTCTGTCAAAGTCCTGTGTGGTAGTTGCTTAGCGACATTCTGAAGGGGTTGGGAGAGACAATCGCTTTGAATATGGTTAGATGGAGCCTGGATCAGGAAAATTCAGTTCTGATTGGCTGGGGATTCTAGTGAGTTGGGAAAGAACAGTTGGGAAATGACAGTTAAAGGTATGACTATTGACAGCTGGGAGTCTGTGGTAGAGAGGGAGAAGGTCTGCTGGCTAGTGTGTGGTGTTTGAGAACCACGTCTTAGAGAATGCTGAGGAGAAAGGGAATAGTTATTCTATATCTGTGGGATAACCTTAGGTGGCTGGTGAAGATAAGGAGTAGGGAGTAGGTGGCTGTGTTATGGCATGACGCTGCCCTAAGATCTTGCTAGAAGAAAGTTATAAAAGCGGGCGGTAAAAGCACAGATAAACCATCCAAGCAGCCAATAATACAATGGGAGGAGCTTGGGTGTCAGAAGAAGACTGTACCCTGAAGCTGGACCTGGTTGTATTTGGCTGGGTGAAGGTTATGGGAATTTGGCCTGAGATAAAAATTTCATTTCATTTCATTTATTACATTTCTATACCACCCAAAAGCCAGTTCTCTGGGCAGTTTATGAAGATTAAAACCTTAAAAATGCAGTATAAAAACCATATACATACAAACATATAAATGTACAACACAGACACACACACACACACACATATCTAAAAACAATTTTAAACAATCAACAAGAAAAATTCAAGATTTGATTAAAACTGCACCATATGCTGCCAAATGCCTGAGAGAAGAAGAAGGTATTAACCTGGCACCGAAAATATAACAATGTTGGTGCCAGGTGGGGCCTTATTCCATAACTGGGGAGCAACCACTGAGAAGGCCCTATCCCTCATTGCTGTCTTCTGAGGCTCCCTAGGAGGAGGCACCTGGAAGAGGGCCTTAGATGATGACCGTATAGTATGGGTAGGTTCATGCCAGGAGAAGTGCTCCATCAGTTGTTATGGTCCTGAGCCATGTAAGGCTTTGCAGTTCAAAACCAGGACCTTGAATTGGGCTCAGAAACATACAAGCAGCCAGTGCAAGCGGGCAAGAATTGGTGTGATATGTTCAGACCTTCTGGTCGCTGTTATCAACCTCGCCACCACATTTGCATGGGCTGCAACTTCTGAACTGTCTTCAGAGGCAGCCCCACATAGAGTTCATTGCAGTAATCTAGCTTGGACATTACCGGAGCATAAACAACTGATGCCAGGTTATCCCTGTCCCGATAGGGGTGTAGCTAGGCCATAACACAGTCACCAGATAGGAGTGTAGCTGGGCTACCTGAACCTCAAGAGACAAAGATGGCTCCAGGAGAACCCCCAAGCCATGAACTCACCCTTTCAGGGGGAGCACAACCCCATGCAGAACAGGTTGCGCGCCCGCCATCTGATCAGAAGAAGCACCCACTAACAGCATCTCAGTCTTGTCTAGATTGAGTTTCAGTTTATTAGCCCTCATCCAGTCCATTGTCACAGCCAGGCACCAATCTAGCACATCTACAGCTTCACCTGACAAAGTTGAAAAGAAGAAATATAGCTCTTTGCCATCAGCATATGACAGCACGTCCCCAACTTCGAATGACTGCACTCAATGGTTTCATGTAGATGTTAAATAGCATGGGGGACATGCTTAGGGCCAGCATGTAATGGGACCCTGTGGAACCCCATCCTAGAGAATCCACAGGGCCAAGCAATATTCCCCAAGCACTAACTTCTGGAGTTGATCATCCAAGCAGGAGTGAAACCACCGTAATGCAGTACCCCCCACTCCCAGTTCAGACAATCTCCCCAGAAGGATATCATGGTCAATGGTACTGAAAACCAGTGCGAGATCAAGGAGAATCAACAAGGTCACACTCCTCCTGTCTCTCTCTTGACATAGGTTGTACAGGACAACCAAGGCTGTTTCCATGCCAAAAGTGTATTACAGTGGGCCTCAGACAGATAAACAGTATCCTTAGGGCCAGCATGTAATGGGACCCAGACAACCCTGAAAAGCTCCGCTGGGTGACACATAGAGGATTCAGTAGAGGCAGCAAGATGTTGTTTCTTCGCTGTCCTCACTGCCCCTGAATATACATGGCCATAGGCACACACCAGTGTTTGATTGCATCCACTAGGAGTTTTTCTCCATCTGCACTCAAGCTGTCTCCTATTTTGCTTCATTGCTCTCAGCTCTGGGGGTATACCATGGAGCATTATGAGCTTTGCTCTGGAGAGGGTGCTCAGAGAGGCTTACAACAGCAACAGTGTCTCTTCAGTCCTAAGGAATTGTCACTCAGCAGTCTTTTGAAAACCCCAAAGTAAATATTAATAATCCCTTATGTACAAAATATCCCTTTGATAAATTAGTTGTTTAATTGTTCAGCTTGTCTCTAGTGCTGGTGCCCATCTCATGCCTAAACTTCTTATACCAGCTACTAGGAGATTTTAAGGTATTCTAACAGAATTGGTGGCAATGGGAAGGGAATGGGTCAGCTTGCGGAACTCTGAGTTATAGTGACAGAGACTTCCTTAGGCCCTGAAATATAAGCTTTTGCTATAAATAAGAAACCCCATAGGTGGGTCTGCTGAGTGAGGGAGCAGTTTTCCCATAGGTGATGGCAGTAGTGGGGAGAGGAAATCCCCCATAGTGAACTAAGAAAAATATTGTTTCATTTGTGAAAAGAAGCGGGCGGTGCCTTTGAACAATTATGAGTTAATTGAATCTCCGACCTAATTTATGAATTCTGCCAAGGTGGTCACAGTGAAATAGAGTGACGAGTAAAGCATAGGTAATAATTGAGTGCAGGGACAGATTTATTGCAAGAATACCCAACCCCCTGTTTTGAGCTATAGCTCTTCATCAGAGTAGTGCTGCAGAAGACAATAGCATGTGAATCAAAAAGACATAACACAATAGAGAGTAATTACTCAAAAGAACTAGGGCATACTTCACTGTGTACTTCAGTCTATAGCAAGAATAAAATAGATCTTCATTATTTGCATTTTGTAGAATTACCCCTGATGGAGCTATATGTAGCTCAAAACCTGTTGTGTTTCAAGATATTCTTGCAGTAGATCTGTCTTTGCACTTGGATACTGACTACCTAATGCATGAAATAATGAAATTCTGTACCTAATGATTGAAATCTGCCTTTTTTTTAAAAAAAAAGGCAAACACACAAGCAAAATGGCAGTAGGTCTGAGAAATGGAATAACTAGAAATGAGATAACATATGCCTCTGCCTGATCCATGAATGTGGGACTGTATGTCAGCCACATAGCCACATGATGATTATTTAAAAAAAAAAAAAAAATCAAAGCCTTTTATCAGTTAGTTGGGAGAGACTTTGAATCATCGTGGGTCAGTTTTATGAATCAGGCAAAGAAATACTAATGTCATGAATTAGACTAACAGTGCAATCCTATACATATCGACTCAGAAGTCCCGTTGAATCCAATGGGGCTTGCTTCCAGGAAAGTGGGTATATGATTGAAAGCTCAGACTTTATTCAGTTTGTGATCCTTCAGAGAACTAGGCAAAAGTATTCGTGCTTTCCACTTGCTACCATTGGTGGGAGAAACACCAGCTGCTTTCCACCTGCTCAGGCACAACAGAGACACAGCAGAGACATCTGCCACAATGGAACACACACACACACACACACACACACACACACCAGCAGTGCTTCTCTCCGCTAGTAGAGAGGCACCAATGCACCATCCTAACCACCTCTGGCCATCAGCATTGGCAATTAGGATTGCACTCTTATTTCTTTAAAAAAAAAAAAAAATCCAGAATTGGGATTATTTGAGGCTGTTAAGAGTGGGAAATAGTTGCTGATCCCGATATTAGAACCAAATTTGCTAAAACTTGTGCACGCTTTTTCTTCCACTGGAGACTGAAAACAAGTCTTCTGACCTTCAAAAGACAGTCAAATGTCAGTGTCAACTATTGTAGAGGACTCAGTTAAATTCAAATTAAGAGTAATCTTTTATAGGGAATACACACACACACACACACACACACACCATATGAAATGCATTAAATGTTTGAGTTATTTTTTTAAAAAAACAAGAAAGGTAAAGTTCCTTCCTTCTCCATTTTCTTTCAGTGATCCTTAAACATTTTTGGTGAAAAGACCTAAAAAATTCCTATTCTGTGTGGTTCTTCCTGTGAAATGAAAGCATACTGTATTTCTGTTTGTGTACATTGTAAAACAACCATAATTGACTTAAGAAAAGAAAAAAATGTATACTGCACAAGAAAAATTAGCAAATATACCAAAATAAAAATAAAAATGGGCTGGATAGGATATTGGTGAGGAAAGCCTGGAAAGCTTGGTTTGATTAGAAAGCGGCCTTGTTTTTTTTACCTTCCAAAGGGAAACGACCCCCGTCACCTCTCCTACAGTTTCTGGGGGCCAGCAAATACCTGCTGCTTACCACAGACAGCCTCTATGGCAGGGACAGGAGTGACTTGTGACCCCACATATGTTGTTGGACTGCAACTCCTCTTAGCCCTAGCCGGCATAGCCAGTGATGAGGGATGATGGGAGCTGCAAGTCAATAACATCTGGAGGGCCACAGGTTTCCCGCCCCTGCTCTAGAGCAGGGGTGGACAGAAGGTAGATCTCCAGAAGTTTTGGACTTCAACTCCTAGAAGCCCCTGCCAACATAGTCAATGGTCAGGAATGCTGGGAGTTGAAGTCCAAAACATCTGGAGATCTACTTTCTTCCCACCCGTGGTCTAGGAGAAGCAGGATTCACTTTGGTTGGCAGAAATTCTTTCTCCACCCAGGTGTGAGCCCAGCTTCACCATCTCTGCATCTAGAGAGGTGCTTGCACGCATTCACTCTCAAGTATTTGCCTCTCCCTCCTATCTTTTGCAACAGAGTTGGAGACCAAAGATTCAAGTCAGTTGTGCCTAAGAATGCCCATGTAGAAGGATTCATATTCAAAATGTGTTAGGATCCATAAACATACTTTTGTGCACTGGAGGCTCCTTTCTATTTTCTTTTCCTCCTCTTCTGCCTAGAAGACGACAACATAGGGAGCCAAAGTGTCAGCCATAGATCCTCTCACATGGGGCCTTCCATGGTGTGCACATCCAGAGAGAACACATTCAGAACTACCAAAAGTGACTTTTAGGTGTATGATATTGACCAAGTTAGTGGCAGATGCTGCTTCCATTACATTATCTCAGATCGAGGCATAAACTTGAACTGAGACAGGACCGTACCTTTTAGGATAGGCATAAAAGTATAAAATCAACTAAAAATGCACCGACCACCATTTTTTTCTTATTCCAGGACATTCTATAGTTTCCTTTATCTTGCTCTTAATGTAAATGAGATTTTGTATTCAACAGCCATCTGTAAAGCTAGGGGGAAAGACACTAGCATCAAGGCTGGGCCTTCAGGATTGATACTCAACTTAGATATTTGAGTGATTGCTTTTTACACATGATTCTCTTCCCACCTGTCTGTTCCTGGTTCATGTTGTCTTATATTTTGCTCATTCTTGCACTTTTATTGCTCCTTGGTCCGGAAAGAGGGGTGATTGATGGATAACCTTGAAAATTGCAGATGGCACTTAACATCTAAGCTGTTTCCTCTTGAGTAGGCCAGGAAATGGGAAGCTCCTCTCTTTGAGTGCAGGAATCAGTAGGCAAGCTCCTGCTCTTCCCTGAGACTGCAGAACCAGGACTCTTGAGGAGGACCTGCCATTTTGCTAAGGAACTTTATATTTTCTTTCCTCTTCTCCTGCTCCTTCTACAAACACCTTAATTAAATGTTGGGCTTCTAACTTTCCCTGGATTAACCATTAAGCAATATAAGCACGTGCTTAGGGCATCAAGGGAATGGGGGCACCACAGAGTACCAGGCCGAGTTCACATGACACTTCTAGGAGATCGTTCATGTTTTCGACGATGGCCCGGGGGAAAAAACATACATAGACTGGGTTCATACGATCATTCTGGTTTTGTTTGGTTTCCCTCTTCATGGTCTTTCCCTATGCCAGCATTGTTTTCATAAGCGCCCTGTGGGTCCTCCCGCTCATGTCAGGTATCCCAGTGTCCATTGCGTGCCATTCCCTTTTCCCAGGGAAGCGGCAGCAGGAATGAACTTAAAGCATCCCACACCCCTTTCCCCCTGCCACCTCAGCAATACTTCCATACCCTCCAACTGGAACAGACGCTAGGGTGTGTGTGTGTGTGTGTGCACGTGCGCACGTGCGCACATGCACACGCACACCCATGCCCAAAAAGAAAAGGAGGTGGAGGTGGCACCTCCGTGTTTGGGGGTGTGGGGTGGGTAAACTTCACCTGTTGAATTTGTGCCAATCATGACAATTTTAAAACAAAAAGAAAGGGATTGCCCTGCAAGCACTGACCCCCCCCCATGTATACACACTTTCCTGTGAGTAAGTCCCATTGAACGTAATAGGACTTACTTCTGAGAACACATGCATAGGATTGCACTGTTACTCTGTTTTCAGAGCAGTGGTAAATTTTACTTGGCTCTACCTGTGTACCCCATGTAGAAAGCTCTCTATAGTAATGATTATGATTATTCTGCAGGGATTTTGGATTGGTTTTTTTTAATGCATTAGAAATTTTAAAAAATTAATTTTTTAGCAGAAAACACACCCTCCTCAAGAGAAAGAAAGAAAAAATCCCAACTACCTCAAATAGCAGCAACAAACATCATCATTCCATTTTGGCATTATTGTTCAATCACAGTGTTCTTGTTCTTGTTTTTTTTAATAAAGTACAGTAGAGCCCACTTGTTTTTTTTCTGAGTGGAGAAAATAGGAGCTTGCAGGGTGGGTCTGTGAACCACTTTGCACACTCAGTGATATCTAAATGTTAAATATTATTATTTATTTGGGAAACTACTAATGAGAACAAAGCCACCATGTAGGGATCCATTTTTAAAGTGGGAGGGAGATCTTTAAAACAAGGAGTTTCCTGCAAAATGTGGGGAAAGTAAGCTGAAAGTTATGTTTGACTGAAATAATGGCATATTCCACCCTGGTTTACCTCTTCCTACCATTTGTTGTCACCTCTATATTACATTTTAGAATGTAAGCTCTTTGGGGCAGGGAATTGTTCTCTTATACTCGGTAAAGCACCATGCACATTGATGGTACAATAATAATAATGACAACAACAGCAATCACCATCATCATCCTGGGGACAGTTACTTAACGATAGCTAGTAAAAATAAGGGAGCCATCGACTAATGTGTTGCTAGGCAGAGTTTGGAGAATAGAGAGGTGAGATTGGGAGGACTGGGATTCTCCCCTCTGGCCTGAGGGCTCTATGGTTTTTGGTTGAAAACAACGATAGCAGTGATATCCTGGGTTCACAGGGTCAGAAAAACAAAGATACAATGAGAAAACCATAGATCATATTGTGGTTTTCTTTTCTTTCTTTTTTTTTAAATATTTTATTTATATTTTTAAATGAACACACATACAAAAAAACCCACATAAACCTACAAATCATAAACTCCAAGTGCACCCGTCACCCCGGGGCCAAAACAAATTCTATCCACATAATCATATCGTGGTTTTCTATCACTGTTTTGTTGTGCAAACTTTATCATGGTAAATTAACACGACTGGGTTCGTATGACCGTGAGAACAACGAATGATAAAAAGCAACGAACAATGGCCATTGTTTTCACGGTTGTATGAACCCAGTCCCAGAGTACCACAAATGTTTGCATTTGCATTTTTCACTTATAACAGTTTTATTTAAAAAATGCATAAAACAGTGATGAAAATTTGCATTTCTTTCTGTTGCCCTAGTTATAAATAAGTAATTGGGTTATATTGCTTGCTGCTATTTAGTGTTAAATAAATATAATTTAAAAACAGTTTATATTTAATATACAGTAGTTGTGTGTTCTGGCATGGGGGATGGTCTTGAAGAAAACTGAGTTTTTAATGTCTTATTTCACCTTCAGCACTTATTGAGTCTTAATGTATTGGCAGCTCGGAAGGGCCGAGGAGGCACCATTATTGGGCTGTGCTTAGGGCATCAGCTGGCCTTAATCCAGCCCTGCCCCAGAGTAAGAGAATTTCTATCAGTGCTACAATATCTACCCCCTACCTTGTCTTCTTCTGTCCCACCATGTATTTTTAGGTGTAGCCAAGAATGTCAAGACTTCCCTTGTAACTGGAAGAGCTTCCTTAATTTGGAATAGGCCATGAAGCATTTCATAGTGACTTAGGTTACATCTTGCTGGTGCAATACAGCTCAATAGACATTTAATAAACAAAATCAAACACCCAACATCATTTAATTGTACAGATCTTGTCATTAGTCAAGATGTCTATGGATGGTCAGCTTTCTTCCATATGATGGATGGAGAATTTGCTGACAAAGAGTCCTATTGTGTGCAAGCCCCAGGAACTGTCCATTCCGGGCAGGTAGTCAGAAAGAGGATACAGGGAATGTTGTCATAACTGATACATAACAGGCAGCAATCAGAAGGTGAAGTTGTTTCCCCCTCACTGAATCTCCATTCTAGAAAAAGTTCCACTTGGTGATTTCTGCCTGTTAAATGCTCCGGAATTCTGCCCACAAAACTTTGGCAACCTAGATTCTATACATTTGCCCGACTGATGGATAAGAGCCACTGTTTCACCATTGCATTTTAGTTACACACAAGAATCTTTTGATATATAATTAATATGCATTCTCTATTGTTTTTCTATAGATTTTAGCTATATCCAGTACCAAGGGGATTCTTACATGGAATTTCAGGGTTTTCATTTGCATCCACAAAACAACATCACTTTAGAATTCCAGACCTCTGGGTTCCAAGGAGTCATTCTCTATATTGAACAGAATCCAACAACTGTGGGACATTTCCTGATTCAACTTTCTGTCAAGCATGGCACCTTACAGGTAACAGTTCAAATTATTCTCTTATAATACAGTTTATGCTCCCCTCCTTTTTTTCTTTACAAGCATTTTTCTGCTTTCAGGCAACAGTGTATTCTATTACGTTCTTAGAAACTTCCAATTTATTTCCTTTAATTTTTAATGAAGTCACTCTTTTTAAATTTCCCCTTTTCAGAATTATGTTATAAGTGATCATCATGACACATAAGAACAATATTCATGGATAACAGAATATAGGAAAGCTATATGGAGCAATGGCTCCCTTGGAAAATGAAGAAAAATAGAACGTGACAGAAAAATGTGATCCTATTCATGGGTGGTGGTTCATCAGCTCTCTACTGAAAATAAAGGGGGCTTCCAGACAGAGGGTGCCTAGTGCTAACAATCCAAAGACATGGTGCAGATATTCCATCTTTTTCTTCCTTAAAAAAATTCTGGTAAGAAAAAAGACGGAAGAAGCAGCGAGAAAGCACGGGAGGGTTACGAGTAACTCAGCACTCTCTAATATCTTGATGTTATAACGACACTATAACATTCTTACTCTTAATACCAATGTTACTGTTAGGATTTCCCCAAGGAACCCTAAGAAGTGTAGTTTTATAAAGAGCTAATGAGAGTGTCTGACAGACTCTACCTTAAGTGTCCAGATTGTTCAACATGCTGGGTGATTCAGTGAGGAAAGATGACAGAGTCCTGGTGCGGAATCTTTTGGCAGGAACCGGAACATTAATTGACAAATATTGGAAAAATCCAGTGTTGCCACCAATTGCTGAATGGTGTAAGGAAAACTGATGATGATAATGATGATGAAATTGTCGGCAGTTTTGAAGATGTAGTTTTGCAACCAGGGAATCCCAGGGCTCTTTTTTTTTAAAAAATTTCCAATCACGTTGTTTTGAAGAGGGATGCAGAAGGAACAACTTATCAATTGGTGTCAATTGAGTAGAAAACAAAAACAAAGTCTCAAACTGTATCATAGCTGCCAAACCCCCTGAACTTACCTGTCTGAAATTGTGCAGGTTGCTTACTTCTGAGTACCTCTGTATGCCATTTTCCTTTAAAAATATGCTCATAAAACTATGTGGGAGTCTCCCCTTTCACAAAACCCCTAACAGGGGTCCCTAACGCAGCTCCCATGGGCACCTCAAAGGGCACCCATTTAGCCCTCCACTCCCTGCCACTTAAAAAAAATTTTTTTTTTAATAAAAACTGTGGAAAATGTTAGGGCAGTCTTATTTCTCTCCCTTTCTAACCTCGCTGTTTCTCTCCCCACTTCTTTAGCTTGCTGTTTCTCCCCCCCCGCCAGCCTCTAGCCTTGCTCTTTCTCTCCCCTCTACCCCCTTTGCCTTGCCATTTCCTCCTCCCTCCTAACCTCTAGCCTCACCATTTCTCTGCCCCCCCTCACCACCTCTTTAGCTCACATTTGACTAGCCAGGCCCCCATAGCAGCCATTGAATGGGTTTGCATGACACGGCAACCCATCGTGGGTTGTTATCCATGCTGGGTTGTCGTGCTATGCTGACCTGACTGATTCCTGCAGGGTGGCTTGTTTGAGGGCAACAGGCCACCCTGACAACCCATGGGTTGTAGTTGGAGTTGTTGTACCCACAATGGGTTGTCATGTCGTCTGAACCCAGGTGACTGACCTCATCATGGTTACTGGGAAATGGGCAGTGACTAGCTTGGCAAGACTGACAAAAAAAACCCTTGCCACTCTTGCTAAGCCCAAGCAGCACTTGGCGGTGACTGGCACTGGCTGGATGTCCCCCATCACGATCACGAGCCATTTTGACTCACTGCAGCTTTTTTGTCACTTTAACTCTTTTTTTTATCCCAGAGATCACAAAGGCCGGCTTGACAGCTGGCTTCTGTGATCCCCGTTTTGTCAGCCACTGCTAGTCCTTTCAAATTGCCCAAGTAGCACATTGGAGGGGCTGTCAGTGGCTGACTTTAAAATTTTCCTTTTTAAAAAAAGAAAAGCTTCTTGCCACACTTCCGCAACTGTGGAGGTGTGCAGTTCCACGACTGCAGCAGTTGGAAACATCAGCTGGGTCAATATCCTGGGAGGTACCTGCTGTCATAGTACAGCATGATGTACCAACCCTGGATATTGACCCAAAGAGGCTCCCAATAGTCTTTTTTCCGCTTTGGTTTCTCTTGACAGAGTGAGCTCACTTTTCAAGTTGTTCCCAAGACCCTAAGTGCTCAGGAACATGGAAAAGTGTGAGCCACCCCTTTTGAAAAGGAGCTGTCAGCTGTCAGCTCCCTAGCTGGCTGTCAAAGCACTCGCTCCTTTTAAAAGAGGTTGGGTTTTTGTTTTTGGCAGTGCTCCCCGTGGTTTCTTCATAGGGACATATGCAGTCATGAATGCATATGTTCTTGTGAAGAGAACATGGGGAGCCCTTTCAAGAAAGCCCTTTCAAAGAGAACTGGATTTTTTGACAGCTAGCTAGGGAGGGGGCAAAAAACCCATGGTGAGCCTGATCATCTGTTGGGCGCATCGTGGGTTGTTTGGGGAACAACCAACCCACCGTGGCTTATTGTCAGGGTGGGTTGGCGTGACATGCGAACGCGCCCATTATGTGACTAGCTACATCCTCCACCGGAGCCATTTCTCAAATCCCCAAATGTGCCCACAGGTCCAGAAAGGTTGGGGACCCCTACCCTGCACCTATCTGTCTGATATTTTGCAGGTTACATGCCTAAGGGCACTCCTATTATATGTGTCATTTCATACAAATTGCCCACAAAACAATAGGTGGTCATTCCTTTTTAACACCCCCGAACTGTAAAGGCTCTCCTTGCATAAAAATCCATGCACCTATCAGACATTTTGCAGCTTTCATTCCCTCAGGAGGGGCAACCAGGTCTGTTGATTTCATCCAATTCTACCCACACACACACAATCCAAGCAGTTATAGGCAGTTCCATTATATGTATGTAAAGGCTCCTTGCACAACGCCCCCCCCCACAAGCCTATTTGTTTGAAATTTGGCAGGCTTCATCTATGCAAAAGCGGTAAATATGTCTGCAATTTCATCTGCATATCAAAAAGTTTAAAAAGGTTATAAGAGCCTTTGTTGAAGCGGTGGTGCGGCGCCAGCGGCGGCGCCCCCCCCCATGGCAGCAGGGACGTGGACGCAGGACCAGCTCTGCTCCGCGCCGTTCCTGCGTAGAGCGGGACAAGACCGCCCACTCTCCCGAAAGCTTTGGCGCGGCGGTGGTGCGGCGCCAGCGGCGGCGCCCCCCCCCCATGGCAGCAGGGACGCGGGCGGGCGCAGGGCCAGCTCTGCTCCGTGCGGCTCCTGCGCAGAGCGGGACAAGGCCGCCCGCTCTCCCAAAAATTTTGGTGTGGCGGTGCGGCGGCAGCGGCGGTGGCACCCCTTCCCCCCCCCACGGCAGCAGGGACGCGAGCTGCGCGGAGTGGGACAAGGCCGCCCGCTTCCAAAAAACTTCGCCGCGGCAGCACCGTGCCGCCCCTGCCCCCCCCAGCCCGGCAGCAGGGACGCGAGCGAGCGGGCGGGCGCAGGGCCAGCTTTGCCGCGGTGACTTCCGGAGCCCGCCGTCCCTGCCCCTCCCACCGGCGGAAGAGTGAAGGCCTCCTGGGTAGAGCAGCGCAAGCCCCTGCCTCCCAGCTGATTCCCCCCCTTACCAGCTGATTCCCGGCCGCTTGATTCCCGCCAGCAGCAGCGCAACTCCCAGCCAGCCACGCTCTCATTGGAGGCGCCGCGGCTGAGGGACGGAGGGGGGCCGGCCAATGGACAATGCTGCCGCCGCCACCAACACTGAAATCTTGTGGCAGCGCGGGCAGCAGGCTAGGTAGGGAGTCGGATTTCTTCATAAAACCTACGGTATGTGGGTATTATTACCCTACTGCTTTCAAATGATCCTGGACATTATTGGGAGGGAAATGTGAGTTGTACCATTTTGTATACCCCACCTTTTTTCCTGCAAGGAACTCAAGGCGGCTGGTACTTGTAATCCTAATCCTCCTCTCCATTGTATCCTCACAACAACCCTGTGAGGTAGTAACATTATAAACATTTTATAAACACAGTACTAAATTAAAGAAATTGCTTAGCCACTACACCAGTGCGTGTAAAGCTGGCAAATGTACTCAGAGGCAGGCACCCTTATTCTTTTATATCTCTTCCATAATTGAGGTGGTAACAATAACAATCTCATAACAATGAAGGACACATTACTGATAGTTCCTTCATTAACTGTAGTATTTTCTTGCAGAAAAATACCACCGAATATTTTTTTTTCTTGTTTTCTTCCTCCAAAACCTACGTAAGTGCGTCTTATATTTTTTTCCCTTGTTTTCTTCCTCCAAAACCTAAGTGCGTCTTATGGTCCGGGGCGTCTTATGGAGCGAAAAATACGGTATATAGCCATTTGTTGATTTCCCCATTATAGTCAATGGGGAGACATGAAACTTTGGATTTTCTGATTCAAGGTTGTGATTTGGACCTGGGGTGAGGCAGGCATCCTCTATAGCAGCCTGTGTGCCAAATGAACCTGCTTTCTGAAGCACAAAAGCAGGATCCAAACCAAATCTTGTCTTCAGTACACGCCCCAATGGATACCACGGAGTGCAATGCAAAGCACTTTTCTTCACAGTATAATATGTAAATCAGCTATAAACCACTCAAGTATTTTTTTCCCCATTTCTTCTTTATTGTGAATTTCACCAAACCAAAACAAAATCTAAATAAAACAAACAAAAAGGACAGAAACATGAAAAAGGTGGGGGAGGGGACCCTGAAATTAACAATTGCTGATGTGTAAATATCCAAATAACAGCATCAATCCAGTCCAGATGTATCAATTATACATAATCTTCAACAAAGGCACACCAAATATGCGTATATATGCCCATTCAAGAGTGGCATCTGTATGCCATCCACTCAAATATTGAAAGGGTCATTAGGTCTTCGATCCATTGCATTATAGGAGATTAGCTTTTATCTTTCCAGTGTTGTAATATCTAGGGATGTAACCGCTTGGCTTGGGGGGGGGGTAGCAGGCCAAAATCGGCCCCGCTCACGCCCCCTGAGACTCGCGGGCCTTATTGAGTCCCGACCCCGCTCGCCTTTCCGCGACGAGCCACCCGCGCCCGCCGCGACGGTCCCTCAACGGCTGGCCAGAAGTGATGGGACGGGACCCTGCGCTGGCACGATGGGACCCCGCGCTGCATCTTTTCCGTCGAAAACAGGGCTTAAAATGGCCATTTTAAGCCCTGTTGCCCTGGTTTCGACGGAAAAGACACCGCGCAGGGTCCCGTCACACCGGCGCAGGGTCGTGATGGGCGTGGGCGGCTCGAGCGGCGCGGAGAATCGCTCCACGCGACGGAGAATCAAGCGGCGGGGGGCCCAGCACGGAGAGGAGAGGCACCCCCCACCAAGGTACGTAATTCACCGCTAGTAGTATTCGTCTTTTAGCTGTCAAAAGGGCATGGAAAATCCATTTATGTTACCAAGGTCTAACTTCCAAGAAACAGGTAGATAATTTAAAAGAACATGTACATGAGAAAATATCAGAGTGTTCAAATACAAAGTTTATCCGTATTATAACTTCCACCCAAAGAGAGGCAACTACTGGACATTGCCAAAACATATGATTAAGAGAAGCATTAGCAGTATTACACCTCCAGCAGTTAGTCAACTTAGACAAACTGTTATTAATGAGACTTTGTGGCATCCAATAAACCCGGAACACAAGTTTTTGTTGAATAAGAAACCACTCAAGTATGTGGTTTATACTTGAACCACATGTATAGCCTATCATGACTTAGCTAAGCATGACTTAGCTAGGGAAGTTAAGCATGACTTATCAAGGAAGCTGACTTTTAGCATCATTGATGCCACACACGTAACAATGAATAGATGGATCCTCTGAAAATTAAGCAGAATTATTCATGCCTAATCAAACTTGAAGCAAAGGAAAATGATTCAATTGGATTCATTTTAGAATTGCTTCTGAAATGTTTTAGATGTCTGACTATATTTATGATCCAAGATTCTAATGCTGACCTGGCATGATCAGAGTTCCATATGCATGGGAATTGCCCTTCCCTGTCTGTGAAAGATAAACTTCAGTGAGCATATGAACATTTGCCATTGCATGAGCAGGGTGGTTTTGCCCTCATAGATGAGCACGAGAAAATCCCTGCATGCACATGGGCTCTGGGCCATGTCCAAGGCAACCATATTCCCACATGTCCAGATTTCACTCAGTCTTGTTTTGCCATCTTTAAAATTCTTGCTGTTGTGCAATTGCAATACATTGTCCTTTTGTTCCCCCTTTAATCAGTACCAATTTGCATGTGACAGCGGAGAAGAAATTCGAAACATCAGTACTAATGTTAGAGTGGATGATGGACAGAAATATACGGTGCGAATTAGGTAAGTTACACAAACACACACACACAGACACACACAGCACATACATATATTCCATGCACAGTAACTGGCATAATAGGCCTGTTGATCAGCTCAGCCTACTAATGGATTGGGTTAATCTAATTCGCAGCCAAAGATACAGACCTAACATTCAGGGCCAGCCTTCCATGAAGCAGGGTGAAGCTCCTGCCTCAGGTGGCAGATCCCGAAGGGCAGTGGATTCCACCCCCAAGAGGAACTGTGTGTCCTCCTGCCTAGCACTGCAGAAAGCTGTGCTGGCCACTCTCCTGCAGCAGCAAGGGTGGCTGGCACAGCTCTCCGGAGTGCCACCCACCCGATGCCTTGCATTGAGGACTCCCCAGAGCATGGCACCAGGTGGGTAAACTTTCTGGGAAGCCCCGCTGGCTGCTCAGCAGAGAGAGAGCAGCCTGCATGGCTCTCCAGGGAGCCTGGCTGAAATACCTTGCTATGGGGGGTCCTTCCTTAGAGCGAGGCATTGGCAGGGAGGTGTCCATGGAGATTGTCTGTGTTGTTGTCGCCACCATCATCAGGGAGAAAGGAGAAGGGGGCAGGTGGTGAGCGCTGCTGTTGTCATTGTGGTGGGGGGGGGCAGCTGCTTCCATGGCCACCGTTGTCATCATTGGGAGGGACAGGAGGAAGAGTAGGGGGTGGGCAGCCATCATCATCATGCCTGTGGGGAGAAGGGAGGAGGAGAAGGGTGGCAGGCACACACCACCACTGTCCTTGTGCCTGAGGTGGGGGGAAGATAGAAAAGAGGGCAGCGGTACAACTTCCTGCCTCAGGCTAACATTAATGAAGTCAATAGGAGAGCCAGTGTGGCGTAGTGGTGAGAGTGTTGGACTGGGACTCGGGAGATCTGGGTTCTAGTCCCCGCTCGGCCATGAAACTCACTGGGTGACTTTGGGCCAGTCACTGACTCTCAGCCTAACCTACCTCACAGGGTTGTTGTGAGGATAAATGGAGAGGAGAAGGAGAAGGATTATGTATGCCGCCTTGGGTTCCTTGCAGGAAAAAAGGCGGGGTATAAATATAATAAATAAATAAAATAAAATTTGGACCTGACTTCAGTGAAGTAGAGCTCAATGCTATACTAATTATCATGGGGATAATTTAATTAATTTGGATTTGTGAGTTGTTCCCAGCCCAGAAGTCTTGCAGCAAGTAACAGTTCGTTAAAAGAAACATAATGCAAATGTTGTGTTCTTAGGATATAATAACCTTCAGCCACAAATGGCAAGGAGAGCAAAGAAATGGGCAGCTGTTTGCAAGAGTTTTACAGGCCTAATTAGGATTTTAGTTTAAGCCATGCTTTGAAAGCAGGGGGTGGATCCAGAAATGGGCTACCACATCTGGAAGGCTACCACTTGCGGAATGGGACTCCCCACATCCTCTCCTCCCCACTGCAGCACTCTGTGTGCTCTCCAGATCTTCTCCAGAGTGTGGGGGGACCCTCCAGAGCGAATTTGGAGGGCACGTGGGAAGGGCTGCGGGGGGGGGGGATGCAGGAAGTCCCATTCCGCAAGTGGTAGCCCATTTTTTGATCCAACCCCATGTTTTCAAGTGGGTTTGCGAACCCTAATGAATCCTAGCATTAACCATGGTTCAAGTTGATGTAACACTAAACCATGGTTAAAGCTTAAAGCCTACAAGAGCAAAGAAGGGGAATTTGCTCCAGAGAGAGGAGGAGGTAAGGAGAGGGAGCACATGTTATTGAGCCTGGATCCTGCTGTGAAAACCACAGATTACAGGGAGCTGACATTATGGGCCAGTTCATACGACCCAGGCAGCGAGTGGTGGAGGCATGGGTGGACCCCGGTGGAGCTGGCAGTCCCCACACCGCAGTGCGGGCCTCCCGGCACTAGGGGGTGGCAGCTCGGGATGCCCATAGGGGCCATTTGCCCCTACAGGCAGGAGTGGTTACATCCCCCAAGCCAAGCGGTTACATCTGTGTGGCCACGGGAGGCCCCCGCGGGATGGCCGCCCGTTGTTCGCACAGCAGGGAGGCCACACGCGGTAGGGGCTTACCCCTCTACTGCCCATGGTCACTTTGCATGCTTCCCGCGTGCGGCCATCCCGCGGGGGCGCCCCCGGCCAGCGTTCGCACAACACAGGAACCGCAGGGGGCTTTGCCCCCCCCCCCACGGTTCCCGTGTCCTGTGAACCGGCCCTATGTCTGCACCAGGCCACAGTATTGCACCCCTGACTATAGCTTAATGCCAAAAAAACAAAACAAAACACTTTTAGCATACTGTATCATCTCTGTTATTTAAACCTGGTATAGTATGGTTATCATGAATTCCAATGAAGCAAAATACTTAAAAATTCAAACTGCACGTTAATTGAGCAATAAGGTATGTCAGGAACATATTATTAACTTTAAAATGGCAGCGTTTGGTGCCTTAAGACTGAGACCTTAGGCCAAGTGCCTTTCTCCAACACTGCTTGTCATTAGTAGACTTTATCACACACCATCAAGTCTCTCATTGGATTTAAAAAATGTTAATTTTTGAGAGGAAAATGTACAAGGAAGATGGAGCTAACAGCTTTTAAATGTAAGCATGAACTCTGATTAGATGAAAATAATCCCAACTAGTTTTAAAATGTTAATGGTGATACTAACGGGGTTTCATTCAAAAGAACAAATGATTGATGCTTCCCTTTGGAAATCTACTGCTTGTTTATTAAGGGTGCAATCCTATGGCCACTAGACAGAGTCTAGACAGCCACAGGAGAAGTCAGAGTTCCAGCTCCAACCTTGGAAACGCACTCTGTCTGAGGTCAGAGCTGGGATGCCAGCAAGCGTGGGTGGGTTATGTGAGGGTTGAACAACCCCCACATAACCCATGGTCTGTTGTTTAACCCTCACATAACCTGCAATCGCCAGGTTTGCACAACATCACAACCCCCAAGTGGGGGTTGGATATGCGAAATGGCCACGACATGCGCCCCGCACATGCCACAGCCTCTGTGGGTTAAACAACCCATGGTGGGCTGTCATGTCATGCAAAATACTTCTTCCCAACAGTAGTAGCCAGTAATGTGAAGAAAGAACAAAACAAGGAAATGCACAACATAGTTACATAATATCTTGAGTGTTACAGAGAGGAGAGGGTTAACTAAATGCAAAGTTGCAATTTCCATTGGGAAATTACATTTGTCATAATCACAGCTTCTCTCAGCCTGTGTCTAGAACTCGGCTGGTGCGTTTCTTATTACAGAATGTTTAAGGAGGAGCAACAGGCAGGGACAGCCTAGCGCTGAAGCAATCAAACCTGCATAGCTAAAGATGCATCTGATAGGTAGGCTACAATTCGCAAAGCGCTGTCAGTGCACCTGATCTGCCAAGACTATCCAAGAGCTTCCTCATTCTTTCAGCACAACCTGTCTAAACTTCCATAACTTTCAAAGCACTGTGGATTCACTGTCTCAGTTCAGATGAATGGGAAACCATGGTTTCCCCCTATGTGAATGAGCTGCAGCAAGCCTCAGGCTCATGGATTCTCCCACCCCTTTCACCAGCCAGAGGAGGATACTGGAAGCTTTTGCTTCTGATTTTAAAGAAGCTACAGTTCCTAGTGACATCCAAACTTGAGGACTTGTGGGGTTGTGGCTTGTTTAAACTATGGTTGGTGAGAATGAGCCAAGATCAAACTGTGGTTTCAGTTCCTAGCTTGTTCTAAAACCATAGTTTAAACAAACTATCATCCCTTACATTTGGGTGTCATGGGGAACTGCGCTTTGTTTAAAACCAGGGGTGGATGCTTCCAATCTCCTCCAGAGGTGCATGAAACAGAAGGGAAGTGTGGGTCAGAGACTCAATGTAGCTTGCTCACATAGTAGGAAACCATTGTTCCTTGTTTCTTCTTAACTGGGCCACTGTGTTCACTTCATGTCCTTTAGAAAGCCAGCTTAAGATTTGCGGTGTGCCTTTGACTTAGCATGCATTTATATAGCACTTCCGAGTGCTCATCATGTTTGGCATACATTATCTTGGTAATCTTTTTAAAGGCAATGTAAGGTAGGTCAGTATTATTATCCACACACTGTACATGGAGGGCTGAGGCTGAGGCAGCAGTTTGCCCAAGGCCAACTAATGAGTTTGTGTGACAGAGGTGAGATTTGAACTGGTGGCATCATGATTTACAGCTCAGTCCCTTAGCCACTATACTAGCTCTATGGCATTCATGTAATGCAGTGGATTGATGCGTAATTAGATAGATAAGTGTAATTAATTTGGAGCCTTTCCATAATTAAGCAATGGTTTAAATGGATTGGTATACAAGGTAAATAAATGAAAGCTAATATATTCTGGGTATGCATCAAGATCAAATGGGAGCAATCAAGGAAGACTGTTAACTGCGGTTTTTTTTAAAAAACGAGGCTGCTCAGAGCAGCTGGTTCTTTCAGATTATAGCACAAGATGAAAACTTCTGCTACAAGGTATTGCTTTTATGGCACACAGGAAAATTATGGCACATTATTCAATTTGATGTGGCATTATCATGTATGAGAATTAAGCTGCAATGTTATATGGGCATTAAACATGCTAGTGCCAAGAAGAAATTGCTATGAAAGGGCCTTCAAAATCATGATTAACTAAGTCACTTTATTCCCAATATGTCTATTTCTATATTTTCAATTGACTTGATTAACCTGCAGAGTATGTTTAGCGACTGTTATTTTTATCTTAGTCTTTTTCGCGGATGAATGGAGTGGCAGATGGACTAATAACCTCACTTCCTGGGGGTAATGTCACACATTAGGAAATGTCATAAATACTTGATCCTCCAAGTATAGTTTTATTTGGTATGGGGCGGTGGGGTAAGCGTACACAATAAAGAAATAGGATTTAATGGCACAAGACCCTCAAGCAAAGCTATCTTTTCAGATTATACTAATTTCCTGAAACTATCCAGTCCTTTCTTTTAAAGGGTTGACAACACAGCGGTAATAATGAATTCAGGGATACTCAAGACAAATAACTATATAAATCAATTTGGGATTCAATTTAAATTCCCTTAACATGTCATGAGGGTTATCAAATGAATGCTTTCTGATGCATGCATGGCTGACAAATCTAGATGCTCCTGGGCACGTTTATCCCTGCTAATAACATGACGCATGCATCAGCGTAGCAAAATCAACAGACTATGCTAATGCAGCTCCTCAGGTTCTCAGATTGCCACGTGCCCCATTCATGCATGTTTCCTGAAGTGTGGGAACTGCTGTCCCATGGTGTCTTCCTATGGCATTCAGCTATGCATGGACACTCAGCATGGGCAATTGGGTGGATCCTTCCCACATGAGACCCTTCTATCTAAGAATAGGTGGGGAAGGGTGGGAGGTGGCAATAGATTGGATCAGCTACTGTGGAAGATTTTATTACTCATTGCTCTAGTAACTTCATGCCTTCCACCTTTGTGCAAATTTAGCTGTTAGAAAAGGTTTTATTCTTTTTGTTGTTTATTTTCTAGAATGTATACCCTGCCCTTCAGTGTCAATCAGCAGTTTACAAAAGACTAAAAATATATATGTATACACAAAACCAGGACTGGCCCTACCATTAGGCAGAGTGAAGCTGTTGCCTCGAGCAGCAGATACTGGGAGGAGGCAGCAAGGTGTTGGAGGAGAGAGCTGTGTGCCCTGTGGCCTGCCGTGTGTCCTCTAAGCTGACCTACTGCCTTCAGGTGTGCTATAAGATGCTGTCCCATTGCCAGTGTTGAAGAAAGATTTGACTGCCAGAACAGTCGGCTTTTGAATATGGAATGCAAGAGAATGCCATATTGTTCTTCACTTCAGGCAGCAAAATGCCTTGGCCATCTTCAGGAAAGGCCATGGCTCACTGGGCTAGATGGACCAAGGGGCTGACTCCGTATAAGGCAGCTTCCTCTGTTCCTTTGGACTGTTCCTGCACAAAACATTCAGAATGCCAAAACAAAGCATACAGCACAGAACCATCTCCAGTCCAAGTTGTATGATGTTTCCTCTTCCCCACCATGCAGGAGGACTTTGCGCCATCTGGTGCAGGATGGCTATGTTTAAAAAAAAAAAAAAAAAAGCTCTATATACTGGGTTCTTACCTCACTACATATCCTATGGGTCCTAGGCAGGAATGTCCCTTATTAGGAGCTGGTACGTTCTCCAGACAACAATTGGGAGGCTGGAACCATCCAACCCACTCAGAGATGCTCAGGATCTGTAATAGACTTGACAACGTCCTCTGGCCATTTTTGGTCAGATGACACCACAAAGTGCAAGGTTCCTGAAGGGTATGGAAAGAGTGAAAGAAAATAAAACCTCAAAGGCTACCTACTACCAGCTTACTTAAATGAGGCAAGGTGTAAATATTCGCTCTAACTGCTCATTTACCCTTCATCACTTCCTAGCTCTCTTGCACATGATGTCCAGCCAGCCCTGTAATATTCCCAGGCTTCCTGTGAAATAACTGGAGAGCTATCTTACACTGATATGATTTGTGGTCTGCCCTCAGCATGAAAGATAGTTTGACAAAGGCTACTTTTATCATAGTTGCTAGAGCTGCCTGCCATAAGTAGAATCTGCATTTCGAACAAAATAAAAATCATATTTAGTAAGGAAGAAAAACTAAAGTTACTGAAATATTTATATACCCAAGAATCTTAACCATTTTTTCTTTGTTTTCTTGCTTTCTTGCTACATTTTACAACAAAATGTGTCTGCTGGGGGGAACCCCACTGACAATTGACTATCAGTCAACTCTACGTCTTCCAATGATACTGTCTACAATTTACATGTTTGCCTCATTCCTCAAGCCTTTCCTTAGGTTATATTTTTGTGTGGTTATTTATTTATTTATTTATTTATTTATTGGTTGGTTGGTTGGTTGGTTGGTTGCTGGGGGGTGTTGTTTTCATTTTTAGATATTTTAGACAATGCCAAATAAGATATCGTCAGTGTCTCGGTCCAGAGTTCCTTAAACACAGTGGTAAATGGCACAGCTATGGCTGTGTGTGAGGATCTCCTTGACAGATTAGCAGTATCAGCTCTGATAGCACTGATCCTATATTGTAGATGATTATACATCATAGAAGGGGTGGGGGCAAGAATGCAGGATATTATACAGGAAGCTGCACCTCAAACTCATCAGATGCCATACAAAAGTATAAATTAAGCATGAGTGAATATTGACAATCTTGGTCCTCAGTATGTTCACTCCCAACTTCATTGCTGTTTCTTTTTCTATTTTTTTATTAAAGAAAATGTTTTCCTCCCCCACTCCCCGACTTGGCAACCCAGACCTGCTCTAAAAATCATAACATGCCAAGTTATTTCTAAATATTATATTTGAAACTCAACACAGTCAGTGTCCTGTCCCCACCCCACCCCTTTTTTCTTTCTTTTCTTTTTTGGAGGGCGGCATGAGTAAGGGGTGCAACCCACCAAGCCCTGGTTCTTCAGCAGCTGCATTTCAAATGAGTTCTTGAAATAGCAGCTCTTGGTATTTAGTACCTCCTAAAGTACAACCAAATGGAAGTTGAGTTTTGTCCCACCGAAGCCACTGGGATTTTAAAATATAGTTCTTAGAGCTACAATGCTGGGAGTAAACTCCTACTGAATTTAGTTATTTCAATGGGATTTAAAATGTACCTGATCTTCTCTGGATGTTGCCCTTACTGTGTCCTTATTCCCTTAGTCCTAAGCACTTGCAATATAGATGAACATCATATTACTGTACTGGGACCCAAATAAAGACTAATATATTTTAAATATAATGCATCACATTGTTATTTGGTTTCAAAGTTTCCACCCAACCCTCCTTTGTTTTCTTGGACTATATTGTTCCAAAATGGTCTTTATAAGGAGTTGTAAGTATTCATTAAATGAAAGCCTGGTGTGCATGTGTGTGTGTGTGTGTGTGTGAGTGTTTTATTTCCCATAGGTAATTATTGGGAAAGTTCATCTGAGTTGAAGAAGAACAAGCAATTGCTATTTCTACAAAATTAATTGAACAAGATGGATGTAATTATATTTAATTGATCATAATGGAGTTAATAACAACCTAATAATACCAATTAGTTGATACTAACCATTGTTTTACAGCCTTTCAAAGATAACAGCTTAATGAGGCTATTATACTATATTTTGACACAAATCACGTAGCAGATCTTTGCAGATCAGTAGCATCAAAAGAAGAGTTTAGGACTGAAAATTCAAGATCAACATCAGAACAAATTGTCAGTATAACATAGCCTTTACTAGTTCTGGATTTATCTTTAAGAATTAATTCACCTCTGGACCATTTCTGTCATAGTTTCGAATTTAATTCAACAATCCATAATTTGTTTTTATTATAATCAATTTAATGCCATAATGATACTACTACTACTATAACTACTACTACTTCTACAACAACAACAACAACAACAACAACAACACAACAACAGTAGTAGTAGTAGTCAGCTTACTACAGCTGGTCACAAAGGTGAGACTCAAGATGGGTGGTGCAATTCTAAAATTCAGATTTCATTCAAGAGTTTCAGCTGCAGATATTTGGCCCAATGTCCATATCTAATGCTGTATTGCTATCCATAATATACTACTCTGGGTCAGAATGTCCTAGACCAGGGGTCCTCAAACTACGGCCCGTGGGCCACATCCGGCCCGCTGGGTCTTTTCATCCGGCCCGGCGGCCGATCTAGACTTGTGGGGGAAGAGGGGCGGCTGAGCTGGCGGGGGGGCATGGGCCGCCTGCCTGCCCGCCCGCTGCCCTGCATCTCCTGCGGGGGGGAAGGGGAGGAGGGGCGGCTTAGCCAGTAGCGGGGCGCGGACAGCGCCCATCCTCCTCCCTTCTCGTCCACCCGTGCAGGCTTTACTTCATCCGCCTTGCCGCCCGCTGGTCCCATCGCGTCACTTCCGGCGCAGCGGAAGTGATGCGACGGGACCCCGCCCGCGCTGTTTTTCAAAACTGAGCGCGGGCGGAGTCCAGGATGGACGTGACGGAGCAGCGGCGGCCTCGAGCGGAGGCTGTGGCAGAGGCACCGGCAGAAGCAGCAGCGCGCAGGGGACCAGGTAGGATGGCGGCGGGTGGGGCGGCAGCGGGGGGGTGGGTTACGGTGGTGGGGGGGGTTACGGTGGCTGGGGGGGTCCTGCGGTGGCGGCAGCAACGGGGGCGGCAGGGCGGTCCTGCAGCAGCAGTGGGGGACAGCGCGGGGGGCGGATGGTCCTGCGGGGGGGGCAGCATGAAGGAGGCGGCACAGGGGAGTCCCAGTGAGTCCGGCTCCCCAACAGGCTGAGGGACAATGAACTGGTCCCCTGTGTAAAAAGTTTGAGGACCCCTGTCCTAGACTGACATTCCTTAGCTTTGTTTAAAATTCTTTTAAATGGGCAAATAATATTTTCAGTATCCTATATACTAATAGCAAACTCAATTCTGTGAGTACGGATCCTTATGTAGCCAAAACAGCACCATCTACACACAAGAAGGGGGTATTAGCCAGCTTGGGGATTCCAAAGGTTTGCAGAAGTACAAAAAAAGTTTAGGGGGGAACACAGCAGGGGAGACCCAAAACAGTCTGATGAGGCCTGAACATTATCAGTGGGCAATGGAATGCTGACTGACTGTTGGGGGAAACCCAGGAAGGGTAGGAATGGAGTATCCTGAAAGTGGACATGGCTGGCTGGCTGGTTGAACAGGAACATTCAATGCTGCAATGATTTGTCACAAGTACTACTTGTCAGTAATCACTAACTTTGCCTATGTAAGCCACCATATCTCAGTTCCAACCCCTCCACTGGTGCTTTATCAGAATAATAATACTGACCAAACTTACAGGACTGTTGTTGAAAGGAATATTGTAATAATGTCTTCAGTACTTTTAACACTTGAAATGTGCTACATAAATACTAAAAATTGCACCCATATTCCCATCACAAGTTGATCAGCTCTTTTAGGTAATGCTGGAGGGCGTTTGTGTTTCTGAAAACATGGGAGCAGGCACCATAATTCAGGGGCACGGCACATGCTTCGTATGCAGAAGGTTGCAGGTCCAATCCAAAGCAATCTCCACAAAGATCTTAGGCCCCATTGCTGATAAAAAGACCTCTGACTAAGATTGTGTAGAGCCACTGCTAGAATAGACAGCACTAGGCATATAAACCAATGGCGTATGACTCAATGAAATGCAGCTTGGCAAATGTCCCTTGGGGCTGCTTAGCCAGGACTCCCAGACACACATTTACGATGTGTTGCCAGCCTTGCAAAGGCTCTTCACACATTACAGAAAAATATGTGATAAACCTACACTGGAAACATGGGGACCCATCTTTTTCTGTAATGAGTGAAGCACCCATTTGGGTTTCACCTGACAGAGGTTAAGTTAGAGATGCTCAAGGATTTCATTTGGTCCACTTTTTGAAGCAAACTAACCTGCACCACCTAATATGCAGATTATTATCCTTCAAATTTTGCACTTCTACAAATTTTGCAATGCAGTTCTCAGCTCAAGAAATATACAAAATTGTTTTGCCACAGGTTCCTCAAAAGGGATTGGCAAAGGTTCTTTGAAGGATTTTCAGACCATAATAAATACTCCTCCAGGAAGTTAAGGCCAAACATCCTTATTGCAAAGCTGAGCATGAAATACAACAATGCTATGCCTTCCTCCAAGTTCCCTGGTGGAAATCCCACCCCTTAGCTACACAGTCACTGTATTATTTCCAACCAACCCGAATGCTAGTTCCAGCAGCTCTTCGCCTGGGTATCAGCTTTCAGCATTGGGGCTTCTGCAGGGCTCTCTGAACAGCTTTCTCTGCTCCTCCTTGCTCCTTCCGATTCTTCAGCACTCCACCACTACACATACAGCCAACCAACCAACCAACCAACCACCACTACCAACCACCACTGCTACCAACCACCACCCTTCAGTCTGCATTTGCTGGTCTTAAATACCATTCTAGCACCAAGCCTCATGGGCTGCAGATCTCGTGCTTAATTGATAGCACCTGTGCTGTTGTGCAGTGTCATTCTTCTGGCCCGCAGCCAGGTCACGTGTTACTGGAGATTGCATCAGCCTGGCTAGCAGCCAACTCACATGCTAGCAATTCAAGCAAGGTCATGCCTTGCTATTACAGAGCATAATACAGAGTATAGTGTAATACAGAGCATAATACAGAGCATTGAGGCAGGACTGTTGTGCAACACTGCACTCCTCGCCATCTTCCTCAACTCCCATTACAAAAATGCATATAAAAATGTATATTTTAGGACAGAATATGCTTAGAAATATGCACTTTGAGTGAAAATCCATTTAGAAATACATATTTGAATACAATTTTTCATGCAGATTTTTTTAAAAAAACCAACCCACAGATTAATGTGCAAACGAAATGCAACAGACTTATGAAAGAATACATGTGAAACTGACACAGACTAGAAGTAGAAACAGACTGATCATCCCTAGGCTAGGCTGCTGTGTACAGAACTGGCACTCAATACCTAGTGTTACCACTCAACAAGGAATCTATTTCTGTGCTTCACCTGATTTGAGCAAAATGTAACTGAAATAAAGGGTCTCCATTCCTCATTAGAATCTAGGAAAGGCAGGAAAACTGCACACTGGCACTCTGGTAAGCACAGAAAGACATGCAGATGGCCAAAAGAGTGCTTAACTACAGCGATCGTGTGCTGTTGCAGTAGGCTGTTGAAGTTATGTCATTGGTGCTAACAATGATTAGTGGGCTCAAAGGATGAAATATCACTGCTGTTGTACTATTACACCAATATTACTTAATGATGTATGATGCCTTACACAGTAGCATTGAGAAAGGGATTCCTCCCAGCACCATCCAAGTCCCCAGCTTCACGCAGCACACAGTGTCCCCATGGGGACGCAAATGGACTCAGGTGGTGCTGCGAAGAGCAGTCACTCTTCCCAGTGACATCCAAGTGCCCAACTGGGAGCGGCATGTGAACGGAAACAGCCAGTCGAGTCCCCATCCTTGAAGGAAATAATCATGACAGTGACTTTCATGACACTGGTTGAGAACAGTTGAGAAAACTTTGTAGTACAACTTTGCTGTTTTTGTGGATTTGCGAATGCAGGTATGGTATCAACATACTGGCATAATACAAAGTATTTGTCATGGAATCAAGTTCTCTTTCATTTTCAGCTTGCTGACTTTTTATTTCACCTAGAATACATTGCATTTGTCAACTTGTGCTCACATTTGAGTATTATGTATTTCCAGCTTCTTTTTTTACACAATGAAGGTGGGGTGTTTGTTTGTTTTTTAGTAAAAGCTACTAATTACCCATGGCCATCATGACTAATAACTTTACTAGGGTCAGACTATATATATATAGTGATTGTAGGCCCCTTCCAACTCTATCTATGAATCTATCTCGCTACCTTGTTTATTCACTACCCCTTCTGGCCTGTGGACTAATTTGTCTATAGAAGTGGAAGACTGATAACTTGGTCTTCTGCGCAGGTTTAATGCTAAGGGGGTAGCGAGTTTTGGGGCGGGCCTTCTCTGAGGTCTTCAGTGCCTCACCTTTAGCCCAGAACAAAGGGATAACTTATAGCTACAAAAGTATATTTTAGAAAATAAGTTTATTTACAAAATTACCTTCACAAACTCAGACTCACGCCAGCAATACAGCTTATCAGTACGGTACAAAGTAACAAGCAAGAAGTCTCCAGGACATTGTGATTTCAGGGCTCTCAGCTAGTTAGTTCAGCTCGGGCCCCGGCAGAGGCCCGGTCAACCGCACGCGGCTAGCTGGGTTCCCGGCGGAGGCCCGGTCTGCTCAAGCGGCTAGCTGGGTTCCCGGCGGGGGCCCGGTCTACCCAAGCGGCTTGTGAGTGATTTCAGCTTGGTTTCCCGGGGGTCCGGTCAACCCAAGCAGCCAGTGATTCTAGCTAGCTGGAGCATGCCAGGTGCTGCTACCCGGGGTTGCTGATCTTTCGTTCCCTTACCCCAGGCATGGGCAAGATTGCTGAACAGCCACTAGTTTTCTCGCGCAGGGTGTTTTATACCTTGGTGTTTCAGGTAGCCCTTCTCTCTGTGATCAGGTGGGTTGACACCTTCTCTGAGGGGCGGCCTTTTGGGTCAGGTGGGGTGACACCCTCCCCCCGTGGGATGGGGTCTCTTTGAAGCCACTTGCTTAATGGTCTCATCCTATGGTGTTGAGTGGCCATTTCTTAGGGGTGCCGAAGTGTCTGCTCTGGAGAGGTATTCAAGTCTTATGTAGATGGGGCTGATATGCGAGAGCATTGACAAACTTGGTGATGCTTCTTGCCTTCCCCACTGGGGTGATTCTATGCAGATGTTGTTTGTCCCCTTTGGCATCTGTGGAGACTGGCTGTCTCCCCCCCCCCCCGGGTCTCTTTCTCCCCTCTTTGGTGAGTGTGTGTGTGTCAGGCAGGGGGCTTAGGTTGGCTTTCTCCACATCTCCCCCCCGGGGAAAAGATGGCATTGGGGTCTCACACCCCAATTTCCCATCGACTTGCCCATTACCTGAGAAAGCTCGGGAGAGTGCATCAGCCAAGACATTGTCTTTACCCTTGATGTGCTCAATTTCGAAGTCAAAGTCTTGCAGCGCCAGACTCCACCGTAGGAGTTTTTGGTTGTTGCCCTTGACTCTATCTAACCAGCACAGGGGGGAATGGTCGGTCTGCAGGCGGAACCGTTTCCCCCAGAGGTAGGGGCGCAACTTGGTGATGGCCCACACCACGGCCAGGCACTCTTTCTCAATGGTGGCAAGACTACGTTCTCTGGGCAGGAGTGTCTTGCTTAGGTAGGCAACGGGGCGCAGCCCTTCTCCTACCTTCTCTTGTAATAACACTGCCCCCATCCCGGCCTCAGAGGCATCTGTCTGTAGAATGAAGGGGGATTCGAAGTTTGGGGCTTGCAGAATGGGAGCTGCCGTGAGGCAGGCTTTTAACTTGTCGAAAGCGGTCTGGCAAGCCGCGGTCTACTGGACTCTGTTCGGTTGGCGCTTTTTACAAAGATCAGTCAGAGGGGCTGCTAGCTGACTGAAGTGTGGCACAAACTTCCGATAGTACTCCGCAAGTCTCAGAAAAGCCTGCACCTGTTTTTTGGTTGCGGGTTGGGGCCATTTCTGAACCGACTCTATCTTAGCTTCTATGGGTTTGATGCTCCCCCCTCCGACCCGATGTCTAAGTTACTCAACCTCTCCTAGCCCCACCTGGCACTTCTTTGCTTTCACTGTCAACCCAGCGTCTTGGATCCGCTGGAAGACCTGCCGGACATGCTGCAGATGCTGTTCTCAAGTGGAGCTAAAGATAGCTATGTCGTCTAGATAGGCACAGGCAATTTCTCTCAACCCGTTCAGCATTCCATTCACCAGCCTCTGAAAGGTTGCCGGACTGTTCCGGACTCTGAAGGGAAGAGTGGGGAACTGGAATAAACCCAGGTGTGTGACAAAGGCAGACTTGAGAGCAGCATCCGCGTCTAGCGGGACTTGCCAGTAGCCCTTGGTGAGGTCGAGGGTGGTAATGTACTTGGCCCTCCCTAGCTTCTCTAGCAAGACATCCATGTTGGGGATGGGGTAGGGGTCAGGGACGGTCACCTTATTGATTTTCTGATAGTCTACACAGAACCGCACCCCCCCCCCATCCTTTTTGGCCACCAGAACAATCGGGGAGGACCATTGGGCTAGAACTAGGAACGATCACCCTTAGGTCTAACATGGCTTTGACTTCCTCTGCAATGACCTGAGCGTGGGGTCCCACCGCCCGGTATGGCAGAGATTGCAGAGGAGGGCTGTCACCCATTTGAATGGTGTGCTGGATGAGTGGGGTCCACCCGTGGCGGTCTGAGAACATGGTCTCAAATTCATCCAGCACCTGCTTCATTTGCTCTCGCTGAGCCTCGGACAGGGCGGGTGACAGTGAAATTTCCTCCATCCCCCCGCCATCCTCTCATTCTCTCAACAGATCTCTATCAGCGAAATCCTTATCATTATGTTCTTTCACACAGCCCACTCCCGCACTCTGGTCCACATATAATTTCAACATATTCACATGAAACACTTTACATTTTTCAGGAGTCTTGGCAAAGAGTATTCTGTAGTTGACTGGTCTAAGTTTCTCAACTACAGTCCCCGGACCCTCCCACTTAAGACACAGCTTGTCCGTTTTGAGGGTACGCAGAACTAACACTTTATCACTCACCTCAAAAGTCCGGGCTACTGCGTTTTTATCATACAGCTCCTTTTGCCGCTGCTGGGCTGCCTTCAGATGCTGTTGGGCGGCTTCTCGAACGCTGTGGAGGGTGTCTCGTAGCCGCCGCAGAAAAGTGTGAACCGGCATGGGCGAACTGTCGGCAGCCCCCTCCCACTCCTCCCGCAACAAAGCCAAGGGCCCCTGTAGTTCTCTGCCAAACATCAGTTCATTCGGGGAAAACCCGAGGCTTTCCTGCAGAGCATCCCAGTAGGCAAAGAGGAGGTAGGGTAGGGCTTGGTCTCAAGTTCTCGGGTGACGGCTAGCGTATGCCCGGATCATTTTCTCCAAAGTCTGGTTGAAGCGTTCAACCAGTCCGTTGGTCTCGTGGTGGTAAGGCACTGAAGTTACATGGTCAACCCCCCCCAGGTCCCACATATTCTGGAACAGTTTAGACATGAACCCGGTGCCGCAGTCCGACACGACCGTGCGGGGCATTCTTAAGTGGGCAAAGAGAGAGAGCAGAGTCTTAGCCAGGCTGGCTGCAGAGATGGAGGCTAGCGCAAAAGCCTCTGCGTAGTGGGTGGCAAAGTCCACTACCGTCAGTACAAACTTCTTCCCCGTCTTGGTGGGCGGGTTCAGGGGACCCACTATGTCTATAGCAATCTGCTCAAAAGGGATCCCCACCACCAGAAAAGGCTGAAGGGGAGCTCTTCGGTGATCGCAATTGTGTCTCACCTGCTGGCACACATCGCAGGACCGACAGTAAGCTTTAATGTCGGAGGTTATCATGGGCCAGTAGAACCCCTCTGTGATTCGAGCTTGGGTCCGCTTCTGCCCCAGGTGTCCTCCCCATGCCACGTCGTGGGCGAGGTGCAGCACAGCGCGGCGGTACCAGTTGGGGAACTACCAGTTGCCTTTGCTTGCGCCCCGGTGCCACTTCCCCCTTTGGCTCGAACTCCCGGTACAAAGTTCTATTGTCTCAGACAAATCTTTCGGTGGCAAGGGATACCCCGGGGTCTTGGTTGGCCAGATCGCGACACTCCTGCAAGGAAGGGTCCAGCCGCTGGGCTTCCTTGAATTGGGCTTGAGTCCCAAAGTCTTTAGCCATCTAAAGGGCAAACCCTTCGTTCTTCGGGGGCTCCGCTATGGCCTGGTTTTCCCCGGAGTGCCCCGCAGGGGATGGGGTCACCCCGGTTGGTGGAGGGGGCATGGGCTTAGGCTTTGGGACCGGTGCGGTTACGGGCGGCCCCCCTCTCCTTGCCTGTCTTCAGGTGACGACCCCCATCTTAGCTTTGACCACTCAGAACGCGAGGTCGTTCCCGATGATGATGCCTCACTCTTTTTGGCGATGGATGATTACGTCCATCTCTCCTTCCCACCCCTGGTACTTGACCCGGACCCGGGCGATGGGGACGGTGATGTTGGGGGAGTTATAGGGTTTGATCGTACACGTACGTCTTGACAAAAGTTGGGACCTTTCTACGCGGTCCCGGGGCAGAGCCATTACATCTGCCCCAGTGTCCCTATACCCCATCCGGGAAACATTGTTGATATAGATGGACTCACAGAATTGTTTGCGGCTCCATCTCAGCTGGTCCGGGGAGGCGATGCGATACAGCGATGCACGGGGTCCGGGATGGTAGGGATCCCACTCTTGGAGATCTTCTTCAGCGCCGCGATCCTCGGGGAGGCTTGCATGGAGGGAGAGGACCGACCGTCGATCGTCGTCGCTGTCATCGTCCTGAGCGGCTGCAGCACCCGCGATGCGTCCTATTTTCCCCGGCGAGGGATGGGCATCCCAGTTCTTGGGCTGGAGCTTGGGGCAATCCCGCTGCAGGTGTCCCATCTCGTTACAGTGGAAGCACGCCCCAGACCGAGGGTTTTGGTTCCCCTTGGTCCGAGGGGCCTCCCCGCGCCGTTGGGACAGGCCCTTTTCTGGCTCTGGGTTCTTCTCGGCCACGGCCGCGGAACTTCCCTTGGTGGATATAGCCCCATCTCGTCGGCCATGATCTCTGCCGCTTCACAGGTATGGGGCTTCTGATCCTTCACAACAGCAGCCAGCTCCTTCGGGATGGTGGTGAAGAACTGCTCCATGGCGATCAGCTCGACAACTTCCTTCAGGGTGGAGGCCCGGGAAGCCTCGACCCAGGACTCGCAGACGTGCATCACCTGGGCTGCCCATGCCACATGGGTGGTCCCGGGGGAAGGTCTACCCTCTCGAAATCTCCGCCGGCAATGTTCGGCGGTGAGGGCGAAGTGTTGCCTGGCTGCTGCCTTGAACACCTCGTAGCTCATCGGGGTCTTCTGCAGATGCGCCCCGAGGAGGTCGGCCAGGTCCCCACTGACCTGGGTTCGCAGGGCGGACAACTGCAAGTTGTCGGGGACCCGCTACTCTTGGCACGCCGTTTTGAAAATGGAGAAGAACGTCAGGACATCTTGCTCTGGCTTGTAGTAGGGGAACGTCTTGCGGTCCCACGACAGAGGGGGAGGAGCGGAGGGGACAGTCGGGGGAGTTTTCCCCGCCTCGAGCTGCAGCTTGGCCAACTCCATCTGCATCCGGATCATTTCGCGCTCGTGGGCCATCCTCTCCCGCTTGTGGGCTATCCATTCCGAGGGAAGCTCGAGGGGCTCCAGGGGCTCCAGAGGCTCCAGAGGAGCGGGGTCCTCAGTCACCACATCCTCTCTCCCACCTGTCGGAGCTGGGTTAGGGTGGCCCCTGGGTCGGGCACCCTGGGCCAGACTCGCCAGCAGCTCCCTCTGCAGCTCCGTCTGCCGGATCAGCGCCGCCAACCCCGGGGTGATGGGGGTTGCGGGCAGTGCTCGGGCTCCCCCAGTCGCTCCGTCAGGCTCTGGGTCGCTCATGGTGATCTTTAGGCTTTTGCTACTTTGGGTCTGGGAGATATTCTGGGCTAATAAGTTATCCCACCTCTCCCACCAAGTGGAAGACTGACAACTTGGTCTTCTGCGCGGGTTTAATGCTAAGGGGGTAGCGAGTTTTGGGGCGGGCCTTCTCCGAGGTCCCCAGCGCCTCACCCTTAGCCCAGAACAAAGGGATAACTTATAGCTACAAAAGTATCTTTTAGAAAATAAGTTTATTTACAAAATTACCTTCACAAACTCAGACTCACGCCAGCAATACAGCTTATCAGTACGGTACAAAGTAACAAGCAAGAAGTCTCAAGGACACTGTGATTTCAGGGCTCTCAGCTAGTTAGTTCAGCTCGGGCCCCGGCAGAGGCCCGGTCAACCGCACGCAGCTAGCTGGGTTCCCAGCGGAGGCCCGGTCTGCTCAAGCGGCTAGCTGGGTTCCCGGCGGGGGCCCGGTCTACCCAAGCGGCTTGTGAGTGATTTCAGCTTGGTTTCCCGGGGGTCCGGTCAACCCAAGCGGCCAGTGATTCCAGCTAGCTGGAGCACGCCGGGTGCTGCTACCCGGGGTTGCTGATCTTTCGTTCCCTTACCCCAGGCATGGGCAAGATTGCTGAACAGCCACCAATTCTCTTGCGCAGGGTGTTTTATACCTTGGTGTTTCAGGTAGCCCTTCCCCCCGTGATCAGGTGGGTTGACACCTTCTCTGAGGGGCGGCCTTTTGGGTCAGGTGGGGTGACACCCTCCCCCCGTGGGATGGGGTCCCTTTGAAGCCACTTGCTTAATGGTCCCATCCTATGGTGTTGAGTGGCCATTTCTTAGGGGTGCAGAAGTGTCTGCTCTGGAGAGGTATTCAAGTCTTATGTAGATGGGGCTGATATGCGAGAGCATTGACAAACCTGGTGATGCTTTCTGCCTTCCCCCCTGGGGTGATTCTATGCAGATGTTGTTTGTTCCCTTTGGCATCTGTGGAGACTGGCTGTCTCCCCCCCCCCCTGGTTCTCCTTCCCCCCTCCTTGGTGAGTGTGTGTGTGTCAGGCAGGGGGCTTAGGTTGGCTTTCTCAACAATAGATATTGTTGAGATTGACCAAAACAAATGAGAAATAGTTGAGCATGGGACCCCTCTTGGATCACTGGTTTCCTTTTTATGGAGTCCAAATGGATGAGAACCTCTATTCCTAACATGAATAACATTTAATACACCTGGCAGAAAATGTAATCTGTTTGTTTCATTACCTTTTAAACTATTTGTCTGTACAATCCAAAATATGTTTCTGTCATTGCTGATAAATGTCATTAAATAGAAAGACACCACATTCACAAGGGGTTGCACAAATATTATGGTTATGTTATGTCAGCCTTTACCCCTGTGGGGTATCAGCTGATCATCTGACCTTTTCCTTCCAACCAACTTTGTGTGGCTTTGGGCACTGAATTCAGTTTGACATAGACAGAGCTCATCATCCAGGTTGCAATTAGTAAGCCAATATTTAATGATGATATTTATGGAAGCACAAAAGATAAAACTACACAATTACTGCTGGGTTTTCTGGGACACAATTACCAGCAGCTTAACCACTAGGAGCAGTTAAATGATTGTGCATGGATTTCAACATTTATGACTATGCAAAGAAGAAAAAAAGATGAAAGAAAGGGGGGGAGGGGAAAAAAAACCTGTCTTTGTTCTCACTTGACCTTTAAAACTCCCTATGTGTTGATTGTAGAAAAAAACATTTAGAAACCTTGATGGAATATTTATACTGTGTATGTACTATCAGGCAATTGTGTCAGCAGTAAATGTTAAACAATAATATCTTAAGGTTGTTATTTTAATTTAGCCAGTCCCTGGAAGATTCAATCAAGCACCATCAAAAAGGTGCTCAGCTGCGCTCTTAACAAGCACAGGGTGAAAGCTGCTCACCAGCATACTCAATTGTTAACAACTTGTCCTATGAACATAAAGCTCCAGGAAGCAATTCCAGAATATTACTAGCTCATAGGCAAATGCATATATAGCAGCTGTTATGATGAAAACTTCTCATACCAATGACTGCATCTTTTATCAACTAGAGCCCTGCAGCCAGCGTTTGGCTGTAAATCCCAATGTACATGACCCTCCTACCACCACCTAGCTCCTAATCAGCAGGGTGTGGATTTCTCTCTCCTGTGTCCTCTCCTCCAGTCCCATCCCACATCCCTGATGTATTTTCTGGATTCTCTTTCTCTTTCCCCCAGCTTCTCATGGGACTCCTAGGGATGGGTGAATTAGTGATGTTCGAGATTGCTAGGATTCTCTGAACATCGTCTCGCTGCTCGTCTCATGCCTGATTCCCATTTGTGTTTGCGATCACTGTTCACTTTGTGTGAAAGGGAAACTTTAGGTTTTATCCCACTGAAATAACCGGGGACTCTAAGCGTGTGTGGGAAGAAATCAGTTGTATGTGCTTCAGTACAGATGTGGATTGTGGGTAGGAGGGAATGAAAAGTCCTTCCATGGGTTGGCATATGTGAAAACCAGAGAATTGTAGTGGATGATACACTGTCCAAAGGTGACTGAATTCACACACTATTTGCTTGTCACACCTTCAGATACATGGCAGGATATTGTTTCCTCTGAAGAATTTATTTTATTTTAATTTTTCTTACCACTCTTATTTAGATTTTTTGTTGCCACCAGAGCAGGAGAGTTCTGAATCTTTTTAATCATCCAACTGATCAAGTTTTAGCAGTTTGACCTTGCTCTAAAGCAGCCCTCTGCTTTCTTGCTGTGCAGAAAAAAAAGGATGAATATAATGAAACACCAAACAGAGAAGCTGTTGCCTGATTTTCATAGGTCCTCACTTACTTCCTTTTGATTAAAGGAGAATATTTCCTCTGAGCTGGCACAAGGAACATGAATTAGAGTTGTATTATTAAGGGAAAGAACAAAATCACATCATTTGCCTTGTGCCAAGTGTTTCCAGTGAACAGTATTTGTATGTTTGCCCCTTTGCTTCAGCTGAAGAATCAAAAGCTACTTTCTGCACAGGCAGATTGACTTAGCAACCAAATATTATTCCTATCCTAAACTTAGGTGAAACGGTTTACAGAACTGACTGAAAAGACTCAGGATTGTTGCTGCTGCAAGCAGATATTGAGCCACCTCAAATAGTGAGAGTTAGTGTAACATAGTGACTAACAGTGCAATCCTATGTGTGCTTACTGAAAAGTAAGTTCTGTTGAATTCAAGGGGACTTACTCCCAGGTAAATGTTTATAGGATTGCAGCCTAAAAGTGCAGTCCTAAGAATGTTTACTCTTAAGTAAGTCCCACATGCTTCAATGGGTCTTACTCCCTAGAAAAAAAATGCACTTCAGATTGCAAGTTAAAGAGTGTAAGCTGTAAACGAGGGAGTTCCCAGTTCAAATCTCACTCATTGTGAACTTGTCAAGTAGCATAGGGGCAGCAGTGAGGTATTCCATTGAACCATATGGGTTTTGTTTGCTACTTCCAGATATTTATTGAATACTGGAAGTGATTATTATCTCTCTGCTTCCAACTCTAACAATACTATCCTACCTTACAGGGTCATTTTAAGGATTACTGAGGTTATGTGTGTGAAGTACTTTGAACACTGCAGTGGTATATAAATTCTAAGCAGACACAGTAGTGCCAGATTTTCTGTATTAAAGAAGTAACCTATTCTAAATGATACATTCATTTGTTCTGGTTTGTGGTTTGTTTGTTTTTTAATTTTGACCTTTTCCTCCAGTATGAAAATATATTTTCTAATGGTAGATCAACATTTTATTTTGAAATGTTTACCAAGAAATAAGAAAATAAACATTTTATTTAGATTCTTTAAAAATCCTTTATTGATTTCACAGTCATTCTCCCTATCACTTTTAAGTTGCTACTATGCTCTTCTCTTTCACACAGTAATTTCATTTTCATGGCAATTACACGCCAAAGACATGCCAACTTACAGCTTGTATCATCAAATCGCCTCTTATGTTTATGGGGTTCAATATAACATAAGTAGAGCTGTTTACTTCATTTTCAACCCTCCTTGATTTGGCAACACTCTAATTAGTTTGTCAGAGAAGCATTTATACAATGTATGGCATGGCTGTAAAGCTTTTCTTTCTTTTCCTAAATTTATGCAGGCAAGACTTCATAATGTGTGAGGCTCAACTGACTATCCTGGAAGTAACTACAAAGACAAGCATGCCCAGCAATAATTGGTCACCTTTTGTTTGGCAAGAAACAGGACCGATATTTATAGGTGGCTTACCACATAGTTATGCAACAAAGCAGGTATTACTTTTTATCTCACTCTCCATCTTGTGTAGAGCATTCTTTCTCCATCAGCTTCCTAGCTACAATCACCTAGAGATTATTTGACTCCTGGCACTTCACTGTGGTTCACGTTCACCTGGTCTCTCTCTGCTTGTTTTATACTATGATTGAGCAGGGATGTTGAAGAGTCCTTGGTCTCGAGTCACGAGTCGAGTCACGAGTCTTTGGACCCGAGTCTCAAGTCCGAGTCCGAGTCCTTGGTCCAAAATGGTGACTCACGAGTCACGAGTCCTGAGTCACTCCCAAAACTGACTCCACGAGTCCCTATTAAAGTCAATGGGGTTTCCCCCCAACAAAATAAGGCTACTTCAGATGTGTGGCTTAAATAAATTCTAGGCACAAGTGTGCCTTTTTATTTCAAAACTCTGCAACTGATTTTGGCAAGAACAGACCAGGCAGACAAACCCAAAATAACCAGGCAGGCAGAGGAGGCACGGAACCCCAAAGCAGGCAGACAGAGGCCTTTGTCTTAGACAATTCAACTGCTGAACAGGTCAAGAAGAGACCAGGCAGGCAGAGGAGGCTGGAAACCCCAAACAGGCAGGCAGAGGCAGCCAAACCCAAAATGTCTGACCCTAACCCAAACCCCCCACAACAACACATCAATCAAAATAAATCTCAGCACATCGTTGGGGCTGCGCTCCTGGTAGCTGTCCATAGTGGCTGAGCAGCGGCGCGCCTCGCTTCCATGCGCTCTTCACCGGTGATCGCGCTCCTTCTGGTACAGCCAGAAGACTCATCAACAGCCCAGGGATGTTGACGAGTCCTTGGTCTCGAGTCCTGAGTCGAGTCTCGAGTCCCATTAAAAATATTGGGACTCGAGTCCGAGTCGAGTCAGAGGGGGGACTCAGTCCGACTCACGAGTCGAGTCCTCGAGTCCGAGTCCCCATCCCTGTGATTGAGATTGAAGAAGTTGGTTCGTGGGGCAGATGGATGGGTGGAAACACAGTAGGCTGGACTAGTAAACCTAGAAAATATAACAAAGCCATTGTCAACGTTCATTAGTGAAACTCTATAATATTGGCTATTCACTAGATACCGCACTGGTAACAACATTTCTTCATGGCTGTTGGCACACTCCACATTTGGGGCATTTACTGTACATATGTAGATATAGGAATTGTGGATAATGTGAACATTCTCAAGGATATGTCTGATAAATGAAGAAAGCATCATGTTCTTGTCATAAGATACAAGGGGACATAGGCGTGCTACAGTTAGAGCCTGCTCTCTTCTCTGCCCCTGCCCTCTGTTGTTACTTAACTCCATTGTTTCATAAAAGACCAAGTGAATACTCTCAAAACTCTGTGGCTTGGATCCGATTAAGTCCCCCTTCTGAAAAGAGATGGGCTCCTTCTGTTTGAAGAACAGCTTTTGATCCAACAGAGTCTCCAACCAGTGGAAAGGGGAGTAAATTTTCACTGATTTCTATCACCACCCCACAGCCCCCCATGCCACCTCCATACTGTTAAGGAGGGTCCCCAACCTTCCAGAACAGATTTACAGGGGACTGTAGGGGGAAGGGAGAATCAGCAAAAATTCCCTTCCCCTGGCAGGAACATTCTGTGGGTGGAGTTCTGCTCACAGGAACTCAGGATCCAAATCTATAAGTTCAGTAAGGGTGTGTTTTTATGGTTTTTTTTATTTATTTCTCCATTTTATTTTATTGGGGTGATGCATTACTAATAACACACAGTAACCTGGTGGGGTTACAAAGACTATGGCATACTTTCCAGAAATAGTATATACAAAACTATCTGGAAACAAATATTTTCAAACCAAAGTTAAACCTAAAATAGAATTTGCCTTGATATTTGCTTGTCTGAAGCCAAAGTAGTATGGCTGGTGTAGAGCTAAGGAAAACAAACTACTGGTTGAAAGTTGGGTGTCTGTTTTTTAAAGGCAACAAAGGACTCTCTAAAATGTGATGGTTGGAAGCAGTTCTCTTGTTATTTGGTGAGTTGAAAAACATCAAGCGGCATTTCCAAATAAATAAATAAATTAGAAATATGAATGGCTGGGACCCCAGTTCCTTTTCTACAGGCTAAACAAGAAATCAGTAAAATGTCTACCGAAGTTACTATGCAAAACAATATTATAGTAAGAGCCTCCCAGTGCTCCCATATTTTTTTTCAAAGATGTGAAACATCCATTTGTAAAGTTTTATAAATTTAGAGTGCGCTCAGTGACCACAGTGTCTTCAAAATGGCTTCAGTTTAAGAGGGAAGACATTTGTAAGCCACATTTTACACAAATGAAAATGGCTACTAGGGAAGGGAGATGGCTAAATATATTCCTTAGAGATGAAATGTCCATGTGGTATGAATATGGTAGAATTGAGTAGTTATTTACGGACCTGTGGAGTACTTTTCTGATACTTTACCTGATGTGTTATTGTTTCTCGAATAATGTCATTTACAAGCACACACCACTTCTAATAGCGAACTTAGCTAGTGGGTGCTGGCAGGATTGTAGGCAAAACAGGGCTACTTAGAAACAAGAACTCGCTTGGGGAAACGAAACAAAACATCTTGAGAGAGGAGAACTCTAAGGGGGCAACCACCCCCACCCCCAAACAGCCCCATGAGAACTGAGCATGCTCAGTGACTACACAATTGCTGAGTGTCTGTTGAGGGGAAATGGAGGGAGGGGGAATGGAGTATCATGGAAGAGGGCATGCCTGGCTGGCTGAAACAATGGACGGGAACACTACACTGTGATGTTCTTGCAAGTCCCACTTGGTAAGAATGAATGAATATTTATTACAGTCATTGACCAGAACCAACAATAACATTAAAACAAGGAAACAATCAATCAATGAAACATGCATTACTGCTATACACCAGCATACAACTCAGGTTAACAGCAAAATTGTATATCAAAATTATAACAGACAAGCAAGGCCAGAGTCAGAGGTTAAAAAGGTGCAGCAGCATGTTATGGCAGTTGCACAAAATTTAGCCACTTTGTTAGTGATATGAGGAACCGTATCAGCGAGTAGCAAGGAAATATAGAATTTTTCAGTTCTACCCAGGCAATTATATAAGATAGGAAGAATAAGCTCTTCATGAAGATCCCAGTAGAAGGGATCTTGGTAAGGAATGTCAGGGAAGGGAATTACTAGGGTTTTTATTACGTAATATATTTCTTTGGAAATTTTTTATTATTATTATTGAACTACATAAGCCTACTTTTTCTATTTTATTCTATAACTTCTGTGATTTGGTTGCAGATGTTATATATGAATAACACGCCCACACATGCGCACACACACAATCTATTTAACAAGTCATTTGGAGCTCCTATTGCCAAGTTTTAAGCCAATCATATTATAAGCAACTTGCTGAATTACAGGATGTATTCCCACTTCTCCTGCCCATCTCCACCAAGGCGCTCAAGAACAGGGCCACATACAGGAAGTTGGCACTTCAGTCTGGTTAGGCAAAGTGAGCAAACAGTGAAAGGGACCACCTCCTTATAATTTCCTGTCCTTTAGGATAACCTGCATCTGTTGAGTGAAAGGAACACTATCCTGCCAAATGGAGTTACTGATGCCCTATTAATGGACATAACTTGGCAGGGTAGAGAAGCCAGACATGATGTTGGATACAACACCTCCTTCTTTCCCAAGTTTTAGCCCAAGCCTAACTCAGTCAGTCATATAAGAGCCAGTGTGGCATAGTGGTTAGAGTGTTGGACTGGGACTCAGGAGATCCGGGTTCTAGTCCCCGCTCGGCCATGAAACTCACTGGGTGACTTTGGGCCAGTCACTGACTTTCAGCCTAACCTACCTCACAGGGTTGTTGCGAGGATAAAATGGAGAAGAGGAGGAGGATTATGTAAGCTGCCTTGAGTTCCTTGTAGGAAAAAAGGCGGGGTATAAATGTAATAAATAAATAAATAAAATAATAAAAATATCCCAACAATCTCAGTTTCTGTCACAAATGCAAATCTGGAATGAAGTGTATGGAATGATCCTTTGTGTTGTCATGCTTCCACATGAGTGTTGACAGCCCCATACAATCGTCATGTGCTCCAATAGGATCCATGGCATGTCAAAACCAGCCCACACTGCATCCTGTCAGTCATTTTGGGAGATTTCTGTTGGCCCACTTGTTGAATATATTGCTGCATTTGGAACCTCTTGAAGTGAACCCAAACCTTGAGGGTGATGTTGTTTTCTGAATACATCTGGATTAGGGTCATGAACAAGGACTTTGCCACTTCAAACTAAGGGTGCTTGTGGGTTTCATTTGGTCTGCATTTCAAAGTGAACCATTATGATCTGCAACTCCGGGACAAATATGCAGATTGGAGCAGAGTTATCATTCAGATTTCACACTTCTCTGAATTTTATACAGCAGCAGTTCTCGGCTTAGAACATGTACCAAAATGTGTATAAAAATGCATATTTTAAAATACAAAATATACAGAAATGTATACTTTGAGGGAAAATGTTTATAAGTGCACATTCCATGAGAGAATATGTTCAAAATATGTACGTATTTAAATACGTTTTTCATTCAGATAGGGTTTAAAAAAAAAAGAAAGAAAGAAATCTGCAGCTTAATATTGAAATGGGACAAAACAGACTGGTGAATGAACACATGTGAAACTGACACAGACTGGAAATAGACTGACCTGCCCATCCCTACTTCTAACACAGTTCATCACAATGAGCCACTAATACAGAGAATAATCTTTAAGAAAGCCTTCAAATGTTTTGCCTGTTAAAACAACTAAAATGCCAATGAAATCCTGGAAATACTTGGCAATTTGTTTCTCTGACATTTTATGCTTGTGGAGACCTTCACTAAAATATTGCTTTGCAGATTACAATGCTACATAAGGATAATAGACCAAGCTGGAGGAGAAAGCCCTGGTGGCCAAAGTGACATTCCAGACCCCCACTGAATTCTCACTCCATCTCCAGATCTTAGAAGAAGTCAGCCCTATGCAGTTGTTCTCCCACATGTGATTAAGAGCAGGCTGATGCCCAGAGGCCCCATGTCGCTGTCAGCTCCACCCCTCGCTGTCCATGCTTCTTTGGGGCGGGGGCGGGGGCGGGGGCATCTGTAGAGGAGATGCAGTGGCAGCACTTCTTTAATACCAGGAACACTGATGTGATCTGCTACCCAGTTCAGGATTCCCTGTTCCCTCCCTCTGAGCTTAGCTACAATCCTCACAGTAGCTGGGGGGAAATGTATTTTCCCAGCAACAACAATATATTGCTCCCTGTTGCAGTGCCAGCTCCAAGTTCTTGAGGGCTCTTGGGTGAGACACCCTTGCTCAGGGAGTCTCCCTTTTCACCAGCATTGCCACCAGCTGCTATTGTGCGCCTCCTCCTCTTTCACATCATTCCTACCCCTTTGCTTGCTTGACAGGCAAAGAGCCAGCGAACAAGCAGGCAGTGACATCCACTGCTCTTTCAGTGGTGAAAAGGAAGAGCAAATCCAGGGAGCTCGTGTCAGTGGCTCCCTGCCGGTGTGCGAGTCCTTGGCAGGTGCCCAACCGCCCATGCCTACCTTTGACACCGGTCCTGTAAGGGCCCTTGAGTGTGGTTAATGTACAGTGAGCTTACCTGCTCAACTCACAGTCCGCCCCGAGCTTGCTTTTCCAAGTAATACACTTCTGACTCTGAAGCTTCCACAAGACCATTATTTATCGATATCTATATGAGAGGAGACTTACTCCTGAGGAGCCACACACCAGACCAGACTGCCTGGCTCCAAAGCCCATATAAAGAGAATAGAGAAGGGGCCCTGCCCAGGCTTCCAGAAAGGAAAGGGAAACTAATAGCTGCAGATATATACACATACACATACTGCATCCCCCTTCTCTAGGTTGACACTGTCTTTTGTTCCTTGGGGGGTTTTTTCAACTGACTGTCAATTTATCAAATGTCCAAACTAAAACTAGGAGTCAGAGGTCACCAGTACTTGACTCTCCATTGAGGATTAGCCTTTACCATTATCCCATGACGTAGTCCTTAAATATTGCAGGTCGTCTCACTCCATGCCCACTCTGTGTTTGTCCAATCCTATCTGTCCTTGTGTCCATCTCAGAAGGATCCTCCAGCTCACCTTGAGATTCTTCTTCTGGCAAGAACAATGCCTCAGCGGACACTGGCTCCTCTGCAACCTCTGGATCTGGTTCCTTCTATAGGTGTGACCTATATGCGTAATTTTGCTCTGCCTTGGATAGGACATGGAAAGCATACACAATCAGTCTTCCTTTCTGGAATAGGCAGTAACCATAGGACTGACTACAGAACTATACAGGTCAGGTCACATACCTTAACAAGCCCTATTCATTGTATCTCTGCTGGCCAAGATTCTCAGTAAGCTCTGTTCAACAGATGAGAAGAGCTGTGTTTGAGCGGACCAAAGGCCTCTCTAGTCCAGCTGCATTCTGAGCAACCAAAATGACCAACCAGATGCCTATGGGAAGCCTACAGACAGGGCATGAGTGCAGTAGCACCCTCCCACTCGTGTTCCCCAGCAACTGGTATTGAGAGGCATACTGCCTCCAATACTGGAGGTAATATATAGCCATCATGACTAGTAGCCATTGATAGCCTTATCCTCCATGAATTTGTCTAAACCACTTTGAAAGCTGTCCAGGTTTGCAGCCATTATTACAACTCGTGGTAGTGAATTCCACAATATGACTATGCACTGTGTGAAGTGCTTCCTTTTCTCTGTCCTGAATCTCCCACCATTTAGCTTCATAGGATGATCATGGGTTCTAGTGTTATGAGAGAGGGAGAAAAAATGTCAATCCATTTTCTCCCCACCATGCATAATTGTGTATACCTCTATCATGTGTCCCCCTTACCCTTTTTCTAAGCTAGAAAGGTTCCCCAAATGTTCAAGCTCCCTTGCACCAGCTATAAGGGCTGGAAAATTGAAGAGACAGGTTAACGTTAGGACTGAAAATTGTAACATACTGAATCACCAGCACCCAACGCTGCAAATGCAGCCCTGGTGTGCTTTTAAGTTATATGAGCAATGCTCATATAACTTTTAAAACCCTCCCTTCTCCTTTCTGTTCGGTTTTATATGAGTTAGATATAGCCAATGCCTTTGTTTATTGGAATAGAAAACAAGTTCACCATTAAAGTCACTACAATTTTAAAGAAATTGAATCATTCTAGTACATCAGGAAACACAGGTGGACAACATCATGGTCAAGGACACATTCAAAGTCTCCTTAACTGCATTACTGAAATGCACAATATTTGTTTTGCCTCTGATCAGCCTATCAGGTAGAAATAAGGGCAAAATGGCTATGGGTTCTCCTTGAAACTATATTTTTGCTCCTTTGTAGGACCTGTGAGCTTAATTTAATTTATGGAAATGTTACTCCTGTAGAAGCTAACTTGAGTGTGGTGGATGGTCTGCATTTATACTGGAGTAAAAAAATAAACTAGAAATTGCAAGAGAGATCCGGTTTCTTGTACTACTTCAGCAAAACAAAACTTTATATTTATTTATATTATATATATATATATATATATATATATATAATATAAATAAATATAAAGTTTTGTAATATATATAAAGTTTTGGGGTGTGTGTAATATATATATTACACACACCCCAAAAAATTATGACTGCAATAGTAACCAAGTCCACCCACTCCCCTCACCATTTCTTGCTCCTTTTTCCCCCCACAATTCTGTCTGACCACTTCTGCTGCAGCACTATAGCCTTTTATAAGACTTAGGCTCCTCTGCTCCCATGATAATTTACATTAATTAATTAATTAACCCAAGATTTGCCATGGCTCATGCCACTGTCTCTTTAAATGTGCAACTTCTGATCAGTCCAATCAGAGGTTGCTCTGTGATGTCCAAACCTGGACACTATGGATTAATTGTGGGTTAAACAACCCAAAGTTAACCTGCAATTAGTGGTTAGGTTAACCTTGGGTTATTTAAGCCATGATTAACCCATAGTGTCTGGATTTGGACATCATGGAGCAACCTCCAATTGGGCTGATTGGAGGTTGTATATTCAAATGGTGGCAGCACTCATTAACCCACGATTTGCTGCCATTTCATCTGAATGGCCTCACTGACCCACAGCAACCCCATGCCTTAGACCAAGAGACTGTGCAACAGAAATAATTTGTAGCTTGTCTTGAAGCTAGGTTTGCCCTGTGTCCTTTGTTACAGAGAACACTCCTCTGTTTGAAGGGCTGTCAGATAATTGTCGTCTGAAGGCATTCTCTGTTTGAAAGGCTGTCCAGTCTGGTTTAAAAAGAAAGAACCCTAAGAAGGGAGAGCAGAGACAACATCTATATTTAACACATGGATTATAGTGGACTCAGCAAGCACATGAGTCACCTGTTCAGAGTCTTCCCAACTATGGTGAGATAATTGGCTTGAGACAAAAGGCAAAAAGGCACAGGACAAAAGCCTAGAGGCTCAGGACAAAGGTTGCTTCCCCATGGAGACTAAAGGGGGGGGGGAACAGAAAAGATGAGGATCTTGCTGAGAAGGGGGTGTAAATCCCAGAAAACCGCTTCTCAGCACAATATCCCTCATGGCTTGAGTTTCTCTTTCTTGACAGCTCACTGTTAAGAGAAACTCAGTGGGGTGGATGGTTTTCAAGCCTCTGCTGTGCAATGTCCAGGGTGCGTACCTACTGCCCCTTGGAAGTAGGTAAAATTTGCTGGTAATTTTTTTTAAAAAAATTACTTGCACACAGCTCTGTGCACATTTTTGAAAAAATGCTGGACAGCCACAGGCAGCCCTTCTGCTGGGGCACCTTAGAGGGACTGCTTGTGGATGCCAAAACAGGGTCACGAAAGGTGGCTTCACAGCCGCCTTTCACAATCTCCAGAAAAAGAAAAGGTAAACAGGGAAAAAAGCCACAGTGATCCTGAAATGGCTTGTGGCAGGGAGGGGGGAAACCTCTGCCAGCTAGCTGCCCCCAAAGTGCCACTTGGGCACTTCAGGGGTGGCTGGCACTGTTGCTCTCCCAGCAGCCTCTTAGCAAGAGTGGCAAGGGGGGGGTTGCCACTCTTTCCAAGCCGCTCACTAGCAGTTTGTGTTGACCTACAGTGGGTCATGTCGTCCAGGTTTGGATGACTCAGCAACCCATTGTGGGTCAAACAGACCCTACTACAAGCCATGGGCTGTCAGGGTGGCATATAAGCCAAACTTAAGCCACCCTGATGAAGCTGGGGTTGTAGTGTCGTGCGAACCCTGTATTTCTATTTAAATTATAATAATTAAATGGAATTTTGCATCTATACATATAAATTAGCATATGCAAATGTTATGCAATCCTGTCCTCTTCTATCTTTGTTTTGGTGATACATTTCCTTTTTTTTGGTAATGAGTAAATGGCCAACCTGGCAAACACCCTCGTTACCACTGGCCTTATGCGTTTCCCATTATGAGTCCATCTTTTTTACTCACTTTGAACAAAAAATTACTACTGTGACACCTGAGTGTTCTTTCCTTATGAAAGCTTTATGCATTTAGTTTCATTACAAAGTTTAATTATGCTGCGTTTTCTTATACAGAGGAGGAATATGAAATAATGACAGTTGACATTTTCAGTGCTGCAATAATAATAAGCCCAGAAATATAAATTACTGCAGCAATTACAGCAGCACAAATAACACCATTAATGCAATCAACTGTTAGTGTGAGTATTTGACAACAACCTTTAATCTTCCTTTAAGTGCACCTATTTTACATTCTTTGCACCAGAATGCAATCTAATTAAACAATTAATGAAACTTTAGTTACCATGGAGGTAATTGCACTGGGATTTGGAAATAAGACATTTTATTATTTTAAGCTATTATTCAGAATAGTATTTCTCTATGTGCAATTTGATTTGCACCCATAGCTTAGTTTTGTTTGTTTGTTTTTCTTTTAATGGTCATGATAAAACCTTCCAAATATCCTGGTGTTTTGAAAGATTGTTGTTAAAACCCTTTGAGCACATGCTGCAGGGGTGGCAAAAGTCATAAAAACTGCTTGAGATATTACAGTCCTTATATGGAAGCGATTGAAAAAGAATACAACTTGGTAGTGCCTCTGAACAGGGAAGGCTTTTCCCCTCGCCTCTGCCAGTTCCACTTGCCTACCCTCAGTTTCCTATGTCCACTGCTTATTCTGCCCCTTTCCTTCAGGCACTCTTCTCTCAGCCCTCTGACCTTAAGGGTTTCTCTCTTCTGTTGCATCCCTTTCTAGTCACCACAGGCGAGGCAACTACTCTTTCCACAGGACTTCGTAAAGTTTTCATCCGAGCCTAAGTAACAATGCTTCCTTCCCACAGAAGCTGGAATGTGATTATTTTGTTCCCCGGGCAGTTGGAATGTCCATGTACACCAGCTCGACCAATTGGAGCACATTCCTTATTCCTTAGCACTGTGGTTTTCAAACCTGTAGGAAACCTTTCCACATTCACTCACATAGCAAGGGACACCTGACTGACTGCCATGGAAACGCAGGGCGTTGCAGGAGATTCTAGGGCACCTACCTAGTTCACGTGGTGCCTCTTTGCTGCCCAACATGAACTGAGGCTGAAGACGGGTAAAATGTATGGAGCAGTAGCGTCAACTGAGAAGCACTCTTACCATATTTAATTCATAAGAACAGAGGAAGCCACCTTATCCTTCTATCTCTGTATTGTCTACACCAGGGATGGGGAATGTGTGGCCCTCCAGAAGTTGTTGGACTGCAGTTCCCATCATCCCTCACCATTGCCTATGCTGGCAAGGGCTGATGGGGATTGCAGTCTAACTACCTCTGGAGGCCTACATGCTCCCTACCACTAGTCTACACTGATGGGCTCCAGACAGGGAGATGCCAGTGATTGAACCTGGGAGCTTTTGGGTGCAAAACATGTACTCTACCAGTGAGCTATGGTCCTTAATTTAGAGGTACCGTACATTTCCCTCTCCACTGTCAAGCTCTGGACAGCTCTGAAGCTGGCTGTGGCCATCACCAATTCGCTGGAGTCAGTCACAAACCCTTCTCACCACCCCAGTCTCCAAAGCAATTTTACAGAAGAGATTAGATATTAAATGAGGCTAGTGACATGTCTGGCTCCCAGTTGAATGTGGCCATGCGTGGAACAGAAACATTATGGAATATGTGGCAGTCCCCTTGCATATACTCATGTTCAGTTGAGAAACAGAAGTGGTGCTATAGAGCCATTGGGTCTGTGACCCCTCAGCAGAACCAGCATTTAGTTATATCTGTTTGTATACATTGTGAAACTGAGTACATACCAGAGAGGTGGTGAAGAATCTACCGTGGCCTGCTTTTCTGTTACATCTGTCTTCACCCTGAGAGTTCAACTGAGATTACACTCAAAGCTCTGATATGGCTGTACATTGCAGGGAAAAATTGGTAGGGATGGTTAAGCTGTATCTCAGGGATGTTTGCTTACCATTACTGATCTTCTCATTGAGGAACCCCTGGAAAAATGCTGAGGTGCCCCAGAGCTTACTGGAACACAGGGCAAAGACATGGGGTTCTATCCAGTGATAGCCATCTTGCCAACAGAATGGACACCGCTGGTCGGACAGATTTCCCTTCCTGACTGCAGCTCCCCATGTGCCCACCAAATCTGCTCCAGAGGGTTGGGGGACCCTCTGGAACTGTTTTAGGGGTATGCAGGGGCACTCAGGAAGTCCTGTTGTCTGCCCACATGACACTGGATTTACCCATGTTTAGGGACCATACCCATAGTAACCTATAATAAGAGGATATAATTGCCTCCTTCATCACTCTTCCAAAAGACAAAACTAAACCTTATGTAGAAACAAATGTCTCTAGTAATACATCTTTATTGGTTAATTCAATAAAATAAAAGAGAATTTTAGTGAGTTCAGGGCTGTGCCCATTTCTGTCTGGCTTCATTTTTTTCCAGCCATTCTTTATTTTACTATTTAATCTAATGTGATTTTCAGAAATGAAAGGCACAAGTTATGGGATGATATTCAATTGACTATTCTCCCTACATTTTAAAAAGCCGTTTGAAGCACATGAAGAGCAGATCCCTGCCAAAGATCCTTTGAAATGATTTCTCTTCCATTACTTAATATCCAGCATTAGAAGGAGCAATACAATTCCTAGTGATCTGGTATACTGACAGAAGCTTATACCTTTGATAGAAGTCTATATACTTTTGCAACATATATGTAAATTGCTGCAGATCTGGCTACAGTCCTAAGCACAGGCAGTTCCATACATTGAACTGGGTTCCATGAAAATCAGGGGCATTTACTTCCACATAATGGGAGGGGTGTACACAGCAGATAGACAGAGATGAGCTTTTCATTTTGGTCTCCTCTCCACTTCTGGAATTATTATTTTTTTAACTGTTTGGGGTTTCAGTGCAGAAATTGCTGCAAAGGAAACTGATCGGAACACAGTAGTGCTTCAAGTGTATTTAAACCTGAGGCAGTTTGCTGAAGCCCTGGGACAAACCCCTATTTATGGCCCAGGAGTGGACCAGAGGGGGAAAATTCCTTCTCAGTTCTATTCCAAAGCGTCACCCTCAGAAACAACTGGATGGCTCCTGGGACAGCATGTGGAAAACTGCACAGATGGATGATGAACCGGCCATGATAGGGGGTGGATCTCTTTGGCCCCACCCCATCCCCATCCAGTGGGGACAAAGGGGGCCCCTTGGTAAGTAGGAACCCAGGGTTTGTTAGATTTATAGCCTATGTATTTAGGATTGAAGTGCCAGTTATGTTTCATACTGTGGTGGACTCATCATTCAACTGGGCATGCAAAGCCTCTCACCTCCCTGTTAATGCCACCCAGTTGAGACTTTGTAATAAGGACAAAGCTAAGTAGGAGGTAGGCCTAGGCTTGGTTGCCTGGGCAACACTGACACTAAGGTGCACCATTGTGATGCACCTCTACTATTGACCAATATAGCAGAGAGGCTGCCCAGACCAGTCTCCTTAAAGCTGGGGTGGGCATCCTGGTTCCCTCCAGATGTTTTGGACTATGACTCTCATAATCCTTGACCATTGGTCATGCTGGCTGGGGCTGATGGGAGCTGGATTCTAGCAACATCTGAAGGGCACCAGGTTGCCTATCCCTGCCTTAACAGTCATCTTCATTGGCTGAACAGGAGGGTGGATGTCCATGAATCTGGTGAGGCCCGAATCCCACAGATCTGCCAGACCTTTCCCTCCTCAGCAGCTGTGGGCTTTATACCCTATCTGTGCAGCATTTCTGTTGCCTAGGTCATTGTAGGCTTCACCATCCACCAGCAGCACATGGAGGAGGAGAGGCCATTTAAAAATCAAATGGACAATGCTGTCAACATAGCTTTTCATTATATGTACAGATGTAGGGAATGCAAAAATCTATTTAAATGATATTTATGGATATTGAAAAAGCTTGAAGAATTGAAGAAGGTTGTTGTTTTTCTTCCAGTGAATGCCCTTTTAATCAGATCCAAATTGCTGCCATGAATTGGAGGTGACACCCTAACCCAGGGGTGGGCAACCTTTTCAGCCACAAGGGCCACATGTGGTGGTGGGTTAGGGGCACATAGACACACACACACACACACACACACACACACACTTACCCCCCTCCAGATCTCAGCACACAGGGATGAGAAAGTTTAAATCTCCCCTCCCTGCCCACTGGGATGGAATCACTGGGAGGGGGGGCTAAAGCTTCTCCCACCCCAATCTCCCACATAAATCCCCTGTGAATTCACTGTTTTCCTGCTGTTATTTGCAGTGGGGGAGCAGTGATCTCAGCAATTCCAGGATCACTGGGGGATGAGAGAAGTTTTGACCTCCCACCTCTCAGCAATCCTGAGCAAGATTGCTGTTTCCACTGTGCTATTAGCAGCAGGGAAACAGCAATCTTGGCAGCACCATGTGGGATCACTTGTTGGTGGGGAGATTAAAGCCTCTCTGATCCCTGGCAATCCACTCCAAGACTACTGTTTTCCCAACACTACTAGCAGTGAGGAAACAATGATCTCAGCAGCTCTGGGATTGCTTGGGGGTGGGGAAGTTCGTTATAGCCTTCCTACCACCACCACCACCCTGAGTGATCCCCTCTGAGATTGCTGTTTTTCCACTTAGCAGTGAAGAAATAGGGATTAATGGCAGGGAAGGAACCAGCAATCCTGGATGCATCAGGATTGCTGAGGGGAGAGGCTAAAGCCTCTTTCCCTTCCCCAACAATCTCGATTGGCATCACTATCCCAGCCGTTACATCCGTGTTTTCTCCACAGCCCAACTAATCAGCTGGATTGTGGGGGAAAGTGGGTGGAGCTCCCTGGGGCTGAGTGGGCCACACAGAGCAGTAGAAGGTTGCACGCAGCTGGTGGGTTTCCCACCACTTCCCTAAACAAAACTCACAAGAGAAATGCCCAGAGTTATGACCCTGCCTGGCCATTAAAGAGTGGCAGTATCAGATTCCATGCTGTAGCCGAGATTCATTTTGGATTTTTATTTCATGATTGACATAAACTGACCTCCCTTTTTTCACAAACCAATTTTTTTATCCATGCTGGTGTGGACACAAACTGTTTTACTTCATATTTTTGAATGGTATTTCTACATTTTGCTGCAGGAGGCGGCTTGGTTCAATGGAGGCAGTGGTGGGACAAGCACATGAGCATAACAGATACTGCAAAGAATCAAAAATAGTTCTGGGGTTATTTCTTTTTCATCCTTCATAAAGTGCTGAGAAAAGCACTGCAGTAAAGTGGTGCATAATTGACAGCTAATGGCACATTTGAAGAGGAGGTGACAGTTCATATGGTGAAAAAGTGAACGAATCCTATCAAGATCAATGGCTCGCTCACCGGATTCAAAACAAAACAAAACAAGACTAGTTGTTTTTAAAAGAACATTGGCCAACAGGATTAGATTATTACCAATTTAAGAGACATTGTAAACTATAACAAATTGCATCTCATCAGAGAGTGGTAAATGCCAACTTAGTTATGTTTACCACAAAGCATGCTATAGGACAGTGATGGCGAACCTATGGCACGGGTGCCACAGCTGGCACGCAGGGACCTCTCTGTGGGCACTTGAGCTATTGGTCACCAGATCGCGAAAAGACCGTCCCCTTCTGCAATGAATGATCTTGTTCTTTCTCACAGTGTGGAACAGAATGATTTTATTCTAGAATTCCTGTTACAGAATTCTTTTTTACATTGTTATCACATTTAAAAGATTTTGAAGAATGATGCACAGACCAAGGCTTGGATGTAAAGCCCTAACAGTTGACCTGAGTGCTGCATGTGTTGCTCTCAAACTAACGGAGTATGAGCCAAGGTTTGACAAATTATCAGCATGCATGCAATAGCAAAAATCACATTAATTGTGCAAAAGCATGCCCAATGCAGACTTTTACCTAATGCAGTGTTTGCACTCCAAGACGTAAAGTGTTAAAAAATGTGTTAAGCACGTTTAGTTTTCTTGTTTATCTTGCTCATCCTAGTATAGGTTGACTTTTACTTTTACTAATCCAACACCTGTAGAAGCAGGGAAAGGACCCAGGGTAAAGCTTACCCCATACAATTTCAGTCTGGCATATAATCATATTACAAGTTGAGAATCCCTTATCCAAAAATACATGTGCCTAATTATTTTAAAAGTTTGTATAAATTCCCTTCAGGCTATGTGTACAATGTAGTACTATAATAATTTTTTGAGTTGATTTTTTTTTCAACAAAAAACTGTTTGTAACATTGAAAGCTCTGTTATTGTGTTTTTCTTTAAAGACAAAATATGTTAATTAGTTCGGATAACTGTATGAGTTGTTTTTCTAAAACTAAAACTTCAGTATTCAGGTTTAATTGCAGTGTTGGCACTTTGAAATAAATAAGTTGGTTTTGTGTTGCAGTTTGGGCACTCAGGCTCAAAAAGGTTCGCCATCACTGCTATAGGATAAAATATAAAAACTTGGTGCACACAAAGCACAACAAAATACCCATTTCACAGGTGGTAAAGTTGTGATGCTTAGAGAAACAAACAAGCACATACAGGTAAGATACTCACCCAGCCCACACAGCCACACACACCCCCAAAACCAGGCAAAATACATGCATGCACACACACACACACACACACACACACGTATACAAACCCAGGCAAAACACAACAGTACACCAAAACCAATGAGCTAACACACACAGACCACACTGTCCCCCCCAAAAAAGGCAGAACACACACAAAGCACAGCCAAAATACCTCCCCTCACTCCCCACCACCCGTTCTTAGCCCTCCAGGATTCTCCGTACCATCCTCCAGCTCACCTTTTTCTTTTTCTGTGTGGCTGGGCACACTTTGAACTAGACTGCCTCCACTTGCCATTCTTACTTTCCAAGAATGCCTCTGGGGCCCATGTGGCGCCCAGAGACATTCTTGGAAATAAAGATGGTGCTAGAGGCTGGTGCTTTGCCTCCCTGGTTTTTTGTTTGTTTGTTTTAAATTTAAACATTTAAAGTCAGGAGGGGCAGGGAGCCTTGCGGGCACCAAAGGAGGTGTCTGCAGGCACCCTGGTGCCCATGTTGGGGAACCCAGGGATAAATCACTCTGATTCTATGGCAAAATACTCCCTGGGATCTGAAAACCATACATAAAAGTGTCCAACACTCTGCATACAAAATTAATAAGAACCTTTACTTAAAATAAATATCCAATAACTGAGTCTCTGGCTACAAGCTAGACTTTTCAGAGCAAACCATGCCTGTCACCTGTTCCTTGTTAACAGGAATCGCACTGTGGCACTCTCTGCAGTGACTATATTTAACTATAGAGACATCTAGCGAGTGCTTCTGGAAACAATTCTAACAGGTTCAAATAAGGAGGAAGTCAAACTGCTTGCAGCTTTCAGACCCCAAGCTTGAGGGGGAAAGCTGTGGAGTATCCTGCTGACCAGAAATCATTCTGATTGCCAGTGTCCAAATGTAATCTTTCCAGTAAGGGTTTTATTGCAGTATTTTACTCAACAGGATTTTAATTGCTTCATACTTTACAAATGCTGGGAGTCTTGGGTGTTTGGGCTGGATACCTGATGCCATCTGAAATTCTGAATCTCTATTTCTGGAGTAAAATGCAGAGCAGGGATTTTTTTTAAAGGGGGGAAAGCATCAATGTTATTATTTTTCTCCAGTATTGTTTGGGAGCATATTTTTAAAAGTGGAGAACCTATATAGGAGTAAAAGGGGGGAAATGAATTGTGACAAATCAGAGGATTGTACAAGAAGGCATCATTCTGATTTAGAAACATGAGAGAGCCAGTGTGGAAGGGTGTAGTGAATAGTGCAGTGTTCTCCAACCTTGGGTCCCCAGATGTTTTTGGCTGGCTGGGGCATGCTGGGAGTTGTAGGCCAAAAACATCTGGCAATTCAAAGGAGATAACCAAAGAATGACTAGATATAATCTAAACTTTGACCCCAACATGATGCTGTTAGAACTTTTTGATTCAAGTGCATTAAGATGCATCGGCATTGGCCAATGGTCTGTAACCCATAACTGTATCATAACTTACCACTGTAAAAAACCTGGGGAAATGTGAAGACACTTATATCTAGAAACTGGAGCAATGAGGTTTTGCAGTTAGGTAGGTCAGTTATGAGATAAGGGAAGGGATTCCTTTGCTAACACTAGCAGTAACAAGGAAATTCCTGGGGTTCCTCTTGCTAGGGCTAGTAAGGCAATCTCCTTCTTATCTCCAATCTGTCATCAGAGATTGGAGATAAGGAAGGAATAGGCAGTGCCCCTGCAGCAGCAGGGGCAAGGGGGTCTGGTGGGCCGGGGGGGGGGGAATCACCTGCAGCCTACAGGTTGCACTTTCTTCACTCCTGGCATAAATGGTCAGAAAAAGCAAGAAGTGGGAATATGGAAGAGATGCAAGCTGGGTTGGTCAACAGAAAGCAGTGACAGATATTGGCTGAGCAGGGGCTTAACAAGAGTGAGGCCTCCAGGGGGGTCTCCGGAACCCGACATATTTGCAAGGAGGCAACAGTTCATTCTTCAATACCTTTAAAAGGAGTTGTAGCAAAAGTGCCCCCTATTTCCACTGCTCATGCCTCTAAAAATTGTTCCCTGAGATTTTTGGTTTTTGTAGGTTTCCATTTGAAATATATATATTGAGATGCACTATTTTGCATATTTTAATAGCTGTATAGAATAAATGCAAGTGGAATGATTGCCACATTTTTGTTTAGTAGTGAGTGACAATCACTAACACAGCCACCTTCTCAAAATTACATCACACACATTTGTTACACTTTCACATGCTTTATCTACCCTAATTATGTGAATGAGGCTGATAGATGTGCATTAAGAAGTAACAAATCGGCTTTACATGATCTTGAGAGGTGCCCTAAAGTGCCGTTTTAAAAGGGAGGATTTATTCCACACTTCCAAAGCCTTCAGCATGAATGTTCTCACAGCACGACATTAATAAGTCAGTCATTCACATATGCAGCCTTGGGTGCTTTTGGATACATTGCTGTGACTGAAATACCAAGATGCAACTGTAACAAGGTATACATACATTTCACCAATTCTGTCTGGTAAGAACCAGCTATTGTCCTTTGTTTTGAATGCAGACTGCCAATGATTATCTGTACCTTTGTAACTAGTCCATGGCTAGAATATTATGGGGGGGGGGGGGTCAGGGGAGGTGCTAGGCCCTGAAAAGAACTGGGGCTCAGGCCCACAGGACCAAAAAAAAGAAGCACAAATTTACATATGCTAATTGACATATGCTTTAAAGTCTCTCTCTCTCTCTCTCTCTCTCTCTCTGTAAAGGACCCTGTCTCCTAAGGACACCCCTATTTGTAAAAAGGGATGTATGGACAGGGGAGAAGAGGGCATTTGATTTCAGGAAAAAACCTCCGGTAGAAGGATTCAAGGGGAGGGGGCAGCAGGAGGCACCTGTGGACAAAAAGCCAGCTAATCCAGGGGGATGAGATGCAACAGAGATCGTCAGGGCCCCTGTACCTTTATTTCAGCAAGTGCCCATGGACAGCAGGGTGGTGGGGCAGATGGCCTCCCAGAGATTCAAGGGTGCAAATGAAATATTTGAGGCTCCAGACCTAGTGGGCCACCCCCTAACACCACCTCTGCTGTGTATTTCTGTATGTGTGTGTGTATGCATGCATGACCCCAAACCCAATATCACATGCAGCCCTCAGGACTGAAAAGGTTGTGCACTACTGGGCTATGTGGTCTCTCTATGGCCCCAGGTGGTGCAGAAAAAGATGGTATACCAAAGGCCTGCAGAGTATCAGGCACACAGGCTAAGCACAGCCCCATCCTCAATATTTTGTGGTTTCCCAGGGGTCACCTCCCCACCCCCTGCATGTTCAGTGTGCATCAGACGAGGCTCTACATGCATACTGACAAAGGTATGTAGAACTTCTCCACAGAAGGGGGGGATCCTGATTAGACCAGGATTCCCCTTTGTGTGGAGGTGCTCTACATGCTTCCATCAGTGACACAAGGAGTCACTTCTGATGTACACCACATGTATGGATGTCAGGTTGTGTGGCTACTCGATGCATTGGCACGGGGTAGGATAACCTACATGGCCTCATGACCCCCCCCCCATCACATGCCATTTAAATATGTGGGGGAAGTTGTCTGAACTCTGCTCCCCTTGTGTCTGCACTGACTTTTTCTTCCTGGACTCACAGTGTTGTAACTGTTGCTGAGTTTAGCATGGAGGAGTGGGCATAAGAAGGCAAGCAAGGGAAATAGCAAAAAAAGAGTGTGAAGGAAGGAAGAATTTGAGGTTCATAAATAGAGAGGGGGAAAAGAGGGAGTATCTGAGAAATGGGATTGTAAGGCCATTTGTGGAATCTTTAAACTGAGAAAAAACAAAGTATCTGAAAGATGATGGAGAGGCTTGTGGTCGTATAGAGAGAGGGGAAAGGATTAACTGAGATGGAGGTGCAAACCTCTGAAGTTCAGTGCCTTCTCCTGTGCACAAGGTGTAAAACCTGTGCTCCCCACACTTTCTATGTGAACAGGGCCTCAAAACACTACAGTAGCAGCTTTCATATTACCTGAAAGAATGCTTTTCCATGCCATCCATTCACCTGCAAATCAGTAAGTTTTGACTTGAGTAATCAGCTGAAGTATGCTCATGTGTTAGAATAAGCCTTTAAATATCTTAGGAGCAAACAAAGATGGAGAATGACGGTCAGCGGATTTGGGGGATTGGGGAATTCCGCAGTGAATCTACGGCCAAACCCAAAGCCCTGCTGGTTCACTGCAGCAAAAGGAAAGGATTCTGTTTTCTTACCTCCCTCCCCACCCCCACCTGTTCTTTTCTCTCTCTCTCCCTCCTGTTGTGGTCAGTAGGAAGGAATTAACAATGCTAGTTTAATTTAGGGCCTTTTGAAGTGTGTGTCTGGGGAATGAGGGGGCTTAGGATCCTGTGCCCCATTTTGGGGGCCACCACCACTGGAGCACTGTGGATGGAAGAGTGATGGCAGCGGACCTTCTGCCACAGCCACAAGACGACCTCCAGCATTGCCCCACACTCACACTTTTTCTACCTATAGTGAGGGAGATCTGCAGGCTGCAGCATCCAACAGTTGCCCTCCCCGGGAGCTTGGGATTACATTGTATCAGTATGTGTGTTTTAATGAAATGTGACTACTTCAGTTGCCTTTTTTATGCCCTGAAAAAGGAAAAGCCGTCTCAGTTGCTAAATTATTAACATGAATGCTGAAAGCTTTCAACAGCACTTCTATGTGTCTATGTACAAATTTAAACAAACTTAAATGAATTTAAATGTGAAAACACTGATGAAGCCCTTAGCGTAATAACTTCTCCTGACTGATCTAGCAGTCCTGTGGCACTTCCATGACAGAAGAGTAAAGGTCAAAAGCATTCGCTTTCTTTTCTTCCCTCATACTAGCTGCCCTTCTTCATAAACATCTTCTGAAATATGTATTTGTTCCGCAGTTCATTTAGACTAGCTCTCACTATGTGGGTGGGTGTTGCTTGACAGGAATGCTTGTGAGACAGTGGTGCTTAGAGCAAAAAGGCAAGGCTCATAATTATTTTATTTTTATCTGAGAGGAAAAAACATTATGCCTGAAATATACTGATCACAAATCCAGAGGAAGTGACCAGGGACTCAATCTGTGGATTTCTGTCTTCTGGCAATCATGCTATAACATAAAATATTCACTAAGAGTACGATTTTCAAGAAAATGCAGATAACCTTTTTTTCCCCTGCCCCCACTTTTTTTATATATATTCCCAAACTGCATTGTTAATTTGCTCTTCAGTGTGCAATATAGATTTCAGGTTGCTATGGTGATGATTTTGCCCACACTAACTTGACATTAGAAATGCTGAAAGAACTCCAATGAAGACAGCAGCTGATATAAATGCTATAATAATGCTGCTTTTGACCTTTGACTGTTTTATCAGGAGCTATTGTTCTGCTTCTTATGCTAACAATAACAAGAATTTGATTTGAAACATGAGTGCTTGTGTGCTGTTGAAATAAGGATGGTCCAGAGTCATGAAACAACACAGACGCTTAAGGCAGATCTCCTTAAAGAACCATGTTACAGCTGGTCATCGTGGGGCTGATCAATCATTTGGCAGAATGGTTTACCTCAGGAATCAATGAATAACTTCTTATAAGGGCCATGTCAACATTATACCTCTGATCACATTAAAATGTAAGGTGAAGCCTGTCGAACTAATTTTGACCCTGATCCAGATACTACCACACACAGTGGTATGTTGTGTGCATGCTGTTATGCTCAAACATCTCTGCCAAATAGACAGTTGGTGATGTCTGCTTTGACAGCACTAAACACCTGTCAGGAAGAAGGGTGTTCCCATAAGCCAATTCTTACAACTATCTTTTGTGGAGCACCCATGTGGGATGCAAGAGCCCAATATAAGCGGTACTACTGCTGGGTGCTGATTTTCCTTCAACACAGTCTCAGATGTTAAACTCCATTCTTCTAGGAGGCTTTTGCCTTCCCATTCAGTCTGTGTGTGTGTGTGTGTGTGTGTGTGTGTATATATATATATATATATATATATATTGCAGCATTTGTTAAATTCTTCATTAAAGTTCTTCTGTTAGGGAAAAATGGTAGAAGATAGCTATGGAGAATAATAAACAACAGAGTCTTAACTGACAGTGAAATTAAAAATAGAAATAGATCTGAAAATTAATTTTGGTTTGAATATGTTCAAGCAAGAGCCTTCTTATCTAACATTAACCAAAAAATATATATTTATTTATAAATATATGTGTCACCTTTCAACCCAAATAGGGCCCCCAAGGCAACTTGATAATCTTTGAGAAGAGACAGAGAATTCAAAAAGACAATAATGAGTATAATAAACATTTCCTATCCAAAATATGAACTTTTGAGTGTGAAATGCAACACGTTAAGAGATTTATGATACAATTGTCATGACCCATCACAAATTCCATCACCACCAGGAGACAACAACTCAGGCAAGATGGCAAGACTGTAAGTACTTGGAGCCAACCTGTAGCAGAGCAATCAGGACCCTGGGCAAGACTGGTGATAGTAGACCAGAGGCTAAGTTTCAGCACCACTACTAACAATCCTGCAGCTAAGGCAAAGGGACAAGTTATCTCAATACCAGGCCCAGCACAGAGCAACTGCCAAGGTTTTATGGTCTGGCCAAGAGAGTCACTCTGAAGCTCCACCCCCTCAAGTGTTGCATATCTTAAGGGCCAGTGCCTTTTTACACAGTCATTGGCTTCCTCATGGAGCATGAGGTTTGCAGTCGTGGCAACTGAGTTGGGGAATGTTCCTCCGGGCCTTCCTGCTCATTGGAGACCAAGGTCCAATCCTCACAGTCTGATGGCAGTAGTGCATCCCTAGGATTCAGTGGATGGAGTGCAGGATCCAGGGCAGGGAATCCTACTGGGGATATACTGGGGAGCAGGTCTGAATCTGTCTTAGAGCTGCTGCTGCTGCTCAAGGACTCCAGCTCTGAAGGCTCTCAGTTTGGAGACATGGCAAATGAACATTTGGCAATATTTGGCATTTGGCAACATCTGGCAACATTTGGCAATATTTATGGTTAATAGGGAATGACATCTCACCTTGTATAAATATTAAAGAGAACTGCAATAAAATGATGGTGAGGTGGCATATTACTCCAGCAACTATAAGTAAAATTAAGATGTACTATATTCATCATTTTGGGTGTGCCTTCAAAGCCAGGGTGATATCTTATGTATGTGGTGGTCATATCTGTGCACAAAAAGAATTATTGGAATAAGTGAAAGAATATAATGGAAATAATATCCGGCTATTCTGCTTGACTTGATCCATTTCTCTCTTTTTTAACTTACACAAAAGAATCCATACATAAGAACATAGTGATATTGCTAACTATATGACTGTAGCCACTAGAGTGGTATCTTCTAAATACTTAGTTAAAATCCCAGATATCACAGAATGAATACTCAAAATGTGGAAATTCAAAATGGCCAGACTGACATCATTTATCAACGGAAAGGAAAGATGTCTGAGGTTGGATAATTTTATAAACAGCAGGACCCCATTTGTTGAATTTTGTAGATTGAATTTCTTTATGCCTAGTTCACTTTTTTATGGTTGTTGGTTTTTTAAACAATTAAAAGCCTATTAGGAAACAAATAGTTAAAAACTTCTTGCCATATGGATATAAGTTGCTTTATGTATGTACATTTGCTTTGAAAGTATGAACTCTTCCTTTCATTTTTTTCTCTCTCATTTTTCACCCTTCTGTACACACCCTCTGTTTAGCCAGTTGTTTGTTTACCTATATTATTAGTAATCGTATTAATATTAGTATTTTAAAAGAGCAGGATAAGTAATTTGAGTATATGTGTAAGTTATAATAGTATGTTTATTTTGTTAGTATTTTTTTTAAAAAAATTCCTTAATAATAAAAATAACTTTTATAGCCTTCAGATGTGCGATTGATTGCTCTTACTTCTCTTCATATACTCATCTATTTACTGGAGTGCTAACACATGAGTGAGTCTTGCACAAAGAAGTGTGTGTGTGTGTGGGGGGGGAATCTAGGATTTTTATTTATTTATTTATTATATTTATACCCCGCCTTTTTTCCTGCAAGGAACCCAAGGCGGCTTACATAATCCTCCTCCTCCTCTCCATTTTATCCTCACAACAACCCTGTGAAGTAGATTAGGCTGAGAATCAGTGACTGGCCCAAAGTCACCCAGTGAGTTTCATGGCTGAGCTGGGACTAGAACCCAGATCTCCCGAGTCCCAGTCCAACACTCTCAACACTATGCTACACGTGTCAGAAACCAGATTTTATTCATACGTTAATACATGGAGGATTCTGCCCAAGAATAATGCAAGTGGGCTACAGGAACTTTGGATCTCTTCCATTCACATGTTTCTCTGTTCCCTGGAAGCAGCACAAATGCTCCAGAATAACCTGTCATGTTTTGGGCTAGTTGTAATTTCCAACTTGGTTCTCTCCAATGGATATAATTACCTTCCTTCCAGGCTGGTTATTAGGATAACTGAACTAAGATTGCAAAATGCTTTCTAAACTAAACATGGTATAAAAACTGATAATTTCCCCCCATAAATCAATGTAAGATCTCTCTTTTGAGCTGGTATTTCCTGGCAAATGGCCAGCTTTAAATATATAACAGGTTGATTTAATAGATTTGGGGCACGTGATCCAGCCAAATGTTAAGCACTGTTAAGTCCCATTGATTTCAATAAGAGAGTTAAGCACGTGCTACCATTTGCATAATACAGGACAGTTAATAAATCATAATAGAAGAAAAGGATAAGGAATCTGACTTTCAGTGTGGGTTATAATCGTATGTGGGTTTGTTCTGTTTTTGATGTAAACAGCCCTGGAAATATTTGCTGAGGGTACTCTACAAATTCATTAAATAATGTGTTGTGTTCCTCATCAAGTCCTGCTGATAGTGACTGGGGTCACACAACATACTAAGCCTCCGTAGGTTAATTGATACTGAGGCTTAGCGTGTCGTCTGAGCCCTGCAGGGTAGTGTATAAGTCAACCCGGTGTAGCTTATTAACCAGCCATGGCTTGTGCTAGGGTTTAGAAAACCCTAGTAGGCTTAGTGTGTCATCTGAACCCAGATGACATGCTAACCCTAGCGCAAGCCAAAAATGCCAGAGCCCCTTGGCCACAGCAGCAAGCAAGGGCTGCTGCTCCGGCCAAGGGGCTCTGGCAGATGGCAGCCAGCCAAGTGCCCAAGTGGCACTTGACGCGGCTGCCATCAACTTTCCTGCATGCTCCTGCTGATGCCCTGCATGGGCAGGAGCATCCAGGAGAGCTGGCGGTGTCTGCTGCCACTGCCAGATGCTCCTCACCCAACCCCACGTGGGGCTGGACGAGGAGGAGGCACACGGTGGTGGCGGGGTCTGCCACTCACCCCCTTCCTACTTGGGAAGGAGGTGGGCGGCAGATCCCAGCTCGCCCCCCTGCTCCCACTTGTTGCAGTGCTCATGGGCACCACAACTAGTGATTGCAGGGGGACGGGGACGAGAGGGGGAAGGCCCAGGGACAAGCCCTATGACACTGCGTTTCCTCTCAAGGAAATGCAGCACCGTGGGGCTCGTTGGCCTTGCTCGTGATCATTAACAGAAGTTGTTTTTTTTTAATTATTTAATGGCACTATAGCCCAACTGCAATTCAGGGGATATCATGAATCAGGCCAAATTCCCTATGGCAGGAAAGTGTGTGATTTCAGAAGTGGATTGACTTCATATCACAACTAGACAGATCTCTTAACTCTTTTTATTTTTTCTCCTTCCCCTTTAGGTGACTGCATCTGCTTACAATTTTAGTGGCTGCATAGAAGTTACAGAAATCAATAACATGGACCTCTCACCTTTTCTAATGCTGTGGATAGAAACAATATTGACAGCTGCAGGTAAATCACCTTCTATGTTTTTTCCAGTCAAAAGAAACTGATCCTTTAAGATTTCCTTGGCTCCAGAAACAGCATCATGTTTTTGAGTGGATCTGAAATACATGTAGAAGAATATTATGTGTGTGTGTCCCTCAATATTCCATTTTCCCCATTTGTGTGTGTTTTAAGAATACTCCAGTTAAGCCTGACAACTTATATATACTGAGCATCTGCCCAGTGGCAGCTAAGGCATTTAAGTTGAATAAGAGAATGCAAGATAAAAACCAAAGGGAAAAACAGGGGGGAAATGTTGTTATGTATTTCTTCTCACTGAATTTCCCTATATGTTTATATGTGAAAGGCAGGAGAACTGGTGTTCTATGCACGATAGAAGATAGCAGAAAACACCAAAAGCTATGAGCATATTTATTTTTATTTATTTATTATATTTATACCCCGCCTTTCTTCCTGCAAGGAACTCAAGGCGGCCCACAGAATCCTCCTCCTCCTCCTCCTCCTCTCCATTTTATCCTCACAACAACCCTGTGAGGTAGGTTAGGCTGAGAGTCAGTGACTGGTCCAAAGTCACCCAGTGAGTTTCATGGCCGAGCGGGGACGAGAACCTGGATCTCCCGAGTCCCAGTCCAACACTCTCACTACTACGCTACACTGGCATAAAATAAATGGTTGAAAACTAGTATTTCTCTTGTTTGCTGTTTTGTTAGGCATTAATTAGCTTAATCACTGCTTTGGAAACAAAGCAGTAAATAGGGTTCTTTCACAGAGGCCATTAAGCTTTCTAACCAGGTAGTAGTACTGACATGGATGAAATTAACTGAACTGTGCAAGGAAGCACTTTCCACATGTTGCAAGACCCACACCATTTCATTTGCTATCCAATCTTATATCTCATTCAGAAAGAAATTGTGAGACATCAAGTGTGAGCAGCCGCACAGGCCTGGAGCTCAGTGCTGGCTCCAGATTTTTGAGGGCCCTTGGGCAAGACACCCTCAACGGGCTTCCTCCCTAAGTGAGTCTACCTTCTCACTGCCATTGTCACCAGTTGCTATTGCTCCTTCTCCTTTTTTCTTCTTCCTTTTTTCCTCAATGCTACTACCACTTAGTTGCTGGACAGGCAGAGAACCAGTGAGCAATTAGGGCCTACTTAGTAGGCAGTGCATCTACTGGTCCTCCTCTTCACCACCATTTCCGTTGTCTGGGCCAGAGCAAGTGGAGAAGCAACTCTAGGGGCTCTTGTTGGTGGGCCCCTGCTAGAGTGTGGGCCCTAAAGCAGGAGCCCAACCGTGCCTACTCTTGACACCAGCCCTGCTGGAGCTCATACTATTCAATTATGATCTCAACACTAGGAGAAGGGCCAGCCTGTCCCTGTGCGTTGGCAACAGGCCCGCCATCAATCCAATTGCTGGGAAAGCCATTGGCATGGATGTGCTTAGCCTAAAAGAGATGGAACATGCAAAGGGTGGACTCTGGCAGCAGTAGATGGCAACTCCATCAAAAGCATATAGTAGTGGGCCTACCCACACATTAGGCAAGCTTTTGAGTTCCGCATAACTCTTCTGCCTGATAAACATCCTGCAAGACATTCAGGCAGCAGCGGAGATTTGGAAGGGGCAATGGCAATGTGTAGGTAAGAAGATGAATGAAATATAAAAGTAATTCAAAGCAAAATGTACATTCAAACTATATCCAACTTGTTCTAACATTTTCAAGTTTGACTTGTATGGGGTTTGGTTTCCAATATTCATCCAATGAATTCTTCACATATATTTGGCCTGCCCTGAACTATTTCTCAACCACCAAGTCAAACGTTGCTCACCAACCATGCATTTGTGGCCTGGCAGTGGTTTTGTAGTTCCAGGCAGATGGCAGAAACTGGAAACTTACTGAGGCCCTAATGGGCCAACATACAAAACATTGCCACTTTCATAGAAGTATCAGCCCCTGAACCTTTGCTCTCAAATAGTACTATGTACAATTGTCAATTAGCTTTTTTTGACTGTATGTGGAGGCTGAATTTCTTGTGGTTATCTATGTAGGGTTGTATCCAATGGTTGTGCAAGTGGAAGGCAGCTCACACAACCAATCTTTATCTTCCCCTCCGCCCCTATGCATCCACCTGTTGGACAGGACTGCAGTACAAGGGGGGAATCAGCCAACATCAAGATGAGGGATCTTGTGCCAGTGGGTGCTTCACTGGCACAAGATCCCTCCACCTGATTTTAAGCAATCCCCCCTCCCACCACAATGCTGTACAACACAGCCTCCCACAGGTCAGGACCCTCCAACCATCTGGAGAAGGTAAGGGTGCAGGGGGCTGCAGGAAGGGAAAGGAAAGATTGGTTGTTTGAGCTGCCTTCCAATCACACAAGCATTGGATACAAGCCATATTTATTTTATGATTTATGTATAATAATAAATAAGGTTAGGGCAGCAAATAGATATATTGTATAACCACTTTGATTCTGTGGGCTTTCTCTTACAATGCAATCTCCTTGTGTCACTCCATGATGCAATTTCTATTGCACTTAAAAAAAAAAAAAAAAAAAAAAAGACATTTACTGTGATTTTGTTGGAATCCAGTATAGGCCAAAGGATTCCTTCAAGCTCTTCCATGTGCAGACCTTATATAGTTTAATGGAAATTCTAAGATTGTTTCAAAAGTGTCAGCAATTTATTTAAAAATACAAGACGAATGTTGCTCTGTATTCAGCAGGCGAAGCCTTTTATATTCCTCAATTCTAATATCCTCTCTCTCTCTTTTTTTTTTTTTATGGTGCCAGCTTTATCACCAACGAAATTGGGTCTGCCTGATTCAATGTTAACTGTCTTCCTGTAGGTTTAAACCCATGCAAGCAAGCATCCTGTATTATGGTGTTAATTCTTGGTTTACATTGAATAGAAGTTGAATGTAATTGTTGGCTTTTGCAGTCATGTATGACATTTAGCCTGCAATAGGTAGATAAACAACAAATTAAAATTGCATTTTCAGATTTAATGGAATAGAAATGTGCAATTTGCATTCTCCAAGCCTCTGGTGGTCTAGAATGCTTTCTCCCCCCCCCCATTTTTTTTAAAGGATCAACACCATTTTTGTAGTACTAGTTTTCCTGTGTTTTTTAACTATTGCATGACATTTAGTAACTCAACTGGTGAAGCTTTTCGCAACATTTTATTTCCATGTCAGGAAAAAATGGCAATTGTTGATCCCCCCCCCCTCCGCCACCATATACAGCTATTAAAGACATGGAAATCCAGCAAAGAAATTTACAACCATAGTGTGTGTGTGTGTGTGTGTGTGTGTGAGAGAGAGAGAGAGAGAGAGAGAGAGAGAGAGAGAGAGAGAGAGTTTATGTGATATAGACACTTGTGATATCATCTTTTTTAAAAAAAAACGTGTTTAGGGCGCAATCCTGTGGCCCTCCAACCTTGCCTGGGGGGCAATAGGAGTATTCAGAGCCCCAGCTCTGAGGTCCTGCAAGTTCAGAGCTGGGACTATGAGCGCTGAGCCCCCACCCTGCCCCCGTCGCAGCCAGTGTGGAAAGAACTGTGCCGGTTGCCTCCCCAAGGTCCCAAATCAGCCTCAGAGAGGAAGAAAAGGGGCATGCTGGGGGGTGGGGAGGGGAGGCGGCTGGGGGTGATGCCTTACACCCCAGCCTCCTTCCCTCCCCCTCCAAAGAGCTCAGTTTCATCTAGATGGCCGAAAATGAAATACAGGGCGCTAGGCTCAGGGTGGTAGAGGTCGCCGCTGCCATGCCTCATGCCTAGCATTGGATGCACATAAGCCTCCAAGTTTGGAGGCTTACGTGCACTGAGAGCAGAGGGCATTGGATCGCGCGCCCCATCACTGAAGCCACAGATTTTGTCGGTGTAGGTATGTAAGTTTGTGTTTGGATTGGTTTAGGCTTCCTCAGCCCTGGGAGCTAAGTAAAATGCTCAGGGTGGGAGGGGCACAGAGTATGTGAGTGTACCACAGGGATGCAGAACCTCTTTCAGCCCGAGGGCCAAATTCCATTTCTGAAAAGCTCTTGGGGCCTGCATTCCAGTGGTGAGCAGGATCAAAAGAAAAAAAAATCCAACTTATTTTAGTTTAAAGCTCTTACTAAGTAACTAAGCCTTAAAAGAGGCATTTCAACATTTTAGGATGGGGGGGAGCACAAAAGCTGGGAAACTACCTCATGATTAATTACGGGAAATGGGGTGGGGCCAGGGAAAGTGGGCGGGGTCTTCTAGGCAACCCCAGAGGGTTGGATTGGGACCCCCCTGTAGAGCCAGAATTTACTCCCAGGCATGAAGTTCTGCACCCCTGCTGTACCACTTCAGAATGCACAGGGTGGGGTCACTTGTATGAAAGTTTCCGCACAAGGAATGCACACACAGCTGGGAGAAGACTTCCCCACCTATAGGCAGATTAAGATATGGACGTGCTGTCAAACAAGCGGCCCAGAATGTGACTTCTAAGGTGTCACATGGAGGACTGTAGCACATACTTGCTTGAACATGTGAATGAGCTCTAAGACTCACAGGTAACATTTAAGACAAATAAAAACAGAAATTATTTTCAAAAAATACTCAGAGCACATAATACTTCACCTAAGCATTAAATTTCAGCTGGAATAATTCCCCCCCCCCCTCGTTGCTGGATATACTGTCAGGTTTTGGTGAATTATCAAGTCAAGGTGTTTAAAAGGAAATATACTTCATTATTCAGACTTGGCATGCCAAAAGAATCACAATGTGTTCATCTGAAGACGTAAGGAAAAAGGCAGCCTTTTAGATATGTAGGGTCCAGGCTCATTAACTTGGAAATGGTGATTAGCAGGAGAAATTACCTTATTACTATTGATGAATGGAGCTACCTATATGTAAGGGTAACTGGGAGACAGCAAAATAGGAAGCATGAGTGACTGTGCTTTCTTCTCCAACTCCTGGGCTAGTACCTGCAGGGCTGGTGGCAGTACTAAAACTGCTCCTGATCCAGTTGCCTCTCCCACATTATGCCTCCTCACCTGGCCTGTTGCTTAGAGCAGGAGATGGATCCCAGGTGAAGCAGGACAATGTGTCTGCCTGTGGTGGGGATGCTCAAGTTCCTTTTTGCACATTACAGAGGAAGTGTTGATTCTCTTCTTCATCCAATTTTCCCTGCTGCTTGTAACATATGGATTGAGAGAACTGAAACGTTTACTGCATTTTTTTCTTTCTTCCTTTTATTTGTGACCTATGGCTTATATACAACAAAAACTTTCTACAGTGATATTTCAGAATATAGTACCAAGCCTATGTTAGCTAATAAAAACATTTTAGTGTATGCGAATGGTGTGGAGTATTTTAAAAAGAGAAGTTCTTTTTAAAAATATTTCACATTACTCCCACTAAACATTATTCAGACTTCTCCCACAATCCCACCACCCTTTTCACTTTTGTCTGTAAATTTCTCTAATATTTTCCTCAATTTATCCTACCACCGTGATGAGCTTCAGCTATCTAATTATTCTTCTAGCACTGGTTTGAATCAAAGTAAGCCCAGATGCATGATTATTATTTTTTTAAGGTACAGGTTTGTGAGTATATTTTAAACTTATGAATATTTAAGCAGTTTGGAATTTACTCAAATATGTTCTGCCATTTCTATAACTAGATCTGTTTGGATTTCAAAATACCAAAAGGCAAGCTAATGCGTGTGCAGAATTTAGTGAGCCTTCAAAAACAAACTCTATATGCAGTTCATTAACCTTTTGGAGACTGTTTGCTCTCCTTCTTTAAAACAGTTCTGCTCAAAAGACAGAAAATACTTCACATTTTATATCATGGGCCAGGATGATTTAAACCACTGCATAAGATGTAAGAATATGGGATTGTTTTCTAGAATGACTGTATTTATGTATATATAATTCCTCAACAAGGATGTTGGGTAGGGATATGCAATTGGCAGCCTGGGGATGCAGCACAGCCACAAGAGTTTGCACTACAACATAACTTTCAGTTGTAGACAACCTCTTCTCCCCCTTGTTAGGCACGGCAGATGCCTTCTCCCACATGAACTCAAGACATCCAGGTGTCCTCGTCAGTGTGACCAAAGCTTCAGCAGAGCCTTCCCCTTATTTTATACCTGAAACAGGTCTGTGGCTCATGCTGGCTCAGATTGTCTGAGCATGGAAAGCTAAGCAGGATCAGGCCTGGTTATTACTTGGATGGGAGACCCCTCCTCTAGTTTCCTGCATTGAGCAGGGGGTTGGACTCGATGGCCTTGTAGGCCCCTTCCAACTCTATGATCCTATGAACTACTTTCTTCTGACTACAAACCAAGATGCAGTAACTGGGGGAAAGCACCCAAGGTGCATAAAAGAGGGTTGGGAACCTAACACAACCTTTTATGGCTTCTTCATACACAGAAGAGGGTTTAGGGCCAAACTACACGTTTTAACACAGCTGCATGTAATGCTAGTCCAATGGCTGCTTCTCCACTACAGGGCTTCCTCAGAATGGCGTTGTTACTATTTAGGGCACAATCCTATGCATGTTTAGACGGGGGGGGGGGACGTATTACTACAACTCCAAGCTGGCTAGGGAATGGTGGGAATTGTAGGACCTGTTTCTGTCTAAACATGCATAGGATTGCAGCCTTATTTATTTATTTATTTAAATTTATGTGTTGCTTCCCACTGCAAAAAGCAGTGTCAAAGTGCCTTACACGCACAATGCAGAAATCCATAATGAATTTAACATAGAAAAACCAAAATCAATATAAATCATAATCAGCACAATAATACAAATAAAAATGAATACCATATAACCGGCACAATAATACGAATAAAAATGAATGCCATAAAACCAGAATCTAAAAACAATACAATATGAAAAGTGTTCATCTACATTACACAAAATCGGCCCCCTCCCCCAGCCTAGAATGAACACCACAAATGCAGTGGATGGCACAAAATGCAATGAAGGATTCTCGGGGCTGTGGTGCTTAATCCTTCCCAGGCTCTTTCCTTTCCCACTGAAACTCCTTTGTCCCAAGCTGCTTTACCCCATGCAGAATTAAAGAGGTCTGGTGGGGAGGACGTAAGGAATAGTTTGGCCCTTAGTGTCCTTTGGCCTATGGATGGGTTCGGATGACACACCACAGGTCATCATGGGTTATTTAATCTGACACCTGTGGCTGTGCTGTGGCTCGTTGTGGATTACATAACCCACGGTGGGCAGTCATGTCATGCAAACAGCCCCTGTGTGTTGGTTCACTCAGGAGTGAATCCGTGGGCAGAGTCAGTGTTGCTGTCCCTTCAGCTCTTGCTTGGTTCCAAATATGATCCCCTTTTTTTTAAAAAAAAGTAATTGCTGATTTAGGAATGAAGAGTGTCTTCCGCATAGTTTCAAAAATATGGTGGCAAGTTGTTTATTCAAAGTCTTCCTATATGATGGGCTGCTTCTGAGAATTGCAAAGCAGAAGCTGAGTAAGTTTTTATGCCGACATTTGCAAATGTATCCTTTTCCCACACCTTATTTGTTGAGAGTATAATATGAGAAGTTGCAGATATAACAGCAATAATGGATGTGCTGTACAACACCCCATTGCTTTTTGCCACCATGGGCCTGCTGTGTCTCCTCCCCTGCATCACCAGTGTGGGAATTAGAATTTATTGATGATTTCTCCGAAAACTACCTTTCTAAAATTATGACAGGTTCCTATTCCCTGTCTGCTAAAAGTTGGTGTGGGCCAGGGGAAGTAGCTGTCTTGACACTGGAATATGCTGACTTCCACAGACAGAGACAATAAATTAGAATAGAATAGAATGCTTTTATCTGAAAAAGTTCCATAGACACACTTTTCATACTTAATACAGGAATAGAAAGAAAAGAGTTAGACTTACAGCTCTGCTCGCCTTACCTGTTTCCCTGGCTCGACTCGCTTTCTTGTGAGCTGAGCCGGGGAAGCGACTTCTGGGTTACGGTGCTACATTGTTGACGTAGAAAATGGCATAAGATACGTTAAAAATGGCCACGATTTACATAACTTACGCAAATTGCGGCCGTTTTTAATGTATCTTATGCCGTTTTCTACATAAAATGGCCACAATTTGCGTAACTTGCGCAAATTGTGGCCATTTTTAATGTATCTTATGCCATTTTCTACATAAAATGGTCACGATTTGCGTAACTTGCACAAATCGCTGCCGTTTTTAATGTATCTTATGCCATTTTCTACATAAAATGGCCATGATTTGCACAACTTGCGCAAATTGCGGCCGTTTTTAATGTATCTTATGCCATTTTCTACGTAAACAATGTAGCGCCAGGGACCTGGAAGTCTGGCAAGCACCTCAGCTGGTGCTTGCGCTCTCACCTCGGTTTGCGGCAGCAGGTCGAGTACCTACTGGGCCGATCGCCCACCCCTAGCCCTCGGTGTTTGGTTCATAGCTCTACATAGGGAGGCTGTGCACATCTGCAGTTTTTGCCTCTTGAAGTGAAAATGTAATATTCACAGAACAAAGCAAGAGATTCTGATGGATGTGTGTGTGTTAGATTCTGGCCATGTTTGCATGTCACAACAATGCACCCTGGGAATACATAAGCTACACAGTGTGGGTTGTTCATGAAACAACTCATGTTGCGCCCGACAGATGATTGGACTCACCATGGGTTGTCCCCCACTTTCCCCTCAGCCCCCCCTGTGGGTATCCCTGGGGACCCTGCTGTAGGACCCATCTTGTCTCCTCTCCCCTTGCCAACCACAAGCCCTTTTGCACTCGCCGTGGCTTTGCCCCCCTTTTCTTCAGAGATCACTCTCGTTTTTTGTGATCTCCAAAGTGACATCCTCTTATTGAAGAGGGAAGGGGTGAAATAGCCTGATTTGTTCTTTTGAATGGGAATGATCCTCAATAGTCTGTTGCCATTTCAAATGGCAAAGCAAGTACCAAAAAAAAAAAAAAAAAAAAGTTTGGTCTTTCAGATGAGGAATAATTGTACAATTCAGCAAGATTTGCAGTTTTTAATTGGGAACCTTGTATAATTAAGCTACCTCTTTAACCCCATGCCAGTTTTCCAACTATTTTCCAACTTCTATAGATGTTTTTGAAAATAATTAAGCTGGGTCCCTGTGTCTTTAAATGGAAAGACAATGTACAAGGATGTAAAATGATATCTACAACAAGAATGTAAAATAATAATCTGTAAAATCCTATCCTTGAAAATATTGCATATCCACCTATTCAATATCTTCACTACTTTGCCCTTTTGCTTACCAGCTGATTAAGCTGTGCAATGTATTCTCATGCCGGGAACATTTTATCTCCATAGAGTTTTGAGATATGACTGCTGTTTTCCTCTAGGCTTCCCTTGCTACAGCAAACTTTCATCAGGTGACTCTATCCACTTATTTCCTTAACAAAGATTAGACAGTGTCTTCCATTATATCAGCATCATTATTGAGTAATTCGTTGCCAACACAAGATAATGTGAGACAAAGATGTTGACATTCACAACTATGTCTGCACCCGCTGTTTCTCAACACGTGCCAGGAAATGCTGGTTCAGTTTGTCCCTGATTCCAGGTGCTGTTCCTGATCAAAGCGTCACTTCCTGTTTTGGTGGAAGGTAACGTCAAACTTCAGCAGGAGATATTCCTTTCATAACCAGGCCAGCAGATCAGCAATAAAACAGACAGTCTGAGGGAGTAATGGAAAGGTGAAGCTAGAAATACTTCTGTTGAGGATGGTATATCTCTAGGTAGCTGCTCGTTTTAAGGGATGGCCACTAATGGAAGGCAGTGGTCCACAGCTGCCCTACCCCATCCTGCAAAGAGGGTTTTGAATCCAGTTGTCACAGCCATCATTCTTTCCACACAGTTCTCTTGCCTGCCTCTTGGGTGTCAACTAGGAGGCCAGCAATTACTCCATGGGAAAAGAGAGGGTTGGATTCAGCCCTGGTTGCTGATCACAGCATGCGTTATCCAGCCTTACTTCAGGGGATTGAACTATGTTATTTTCTAACTCCAGTGTGTGTGTGTGTGTGTGTGTGTGTGTGCATGCGTGCGTGTTTGTGTGTCAGCAAAATGCCTGATTTGCACACAGATTGCATGCTATTCCATATACATTCTGTGCAAGAAAAATAAAATTGATGCAACAGCCCTTAAGCATCCTTCTTTGAGCCTAGTTCTATATGCCTGTGATTGTCTCTTGTTCACTTTCTGATGTCTGAGCATTGTTTTTCAGTTTTATCTTCTGTGTTTGACTTGCCCTCTTTGATTTTCCTGATCTTTCTACTACATTCGTTTCAGTGTGTTTCAGTGTGTTCTTTTCTCTGTAGCTCCTTCTCTCCTGTACAATTTCCTATCGGCCTTTGCATGTGTTCCCTCTCCCTGCCCCCCTCCACCCCTATAAAATATCCTTTTTTTCTTTGGCATCCCTGTTGAAATGATGCATTGCAATGATAACCTTAGAAAAGGTGGCAGGCTTAATCCTACCTTATATTTTAAATGTTCAGAACCAGTGTAAATTATTTAAATCTGCAGTGCTGTCTTTTTATTAAGTGCTCTGGTGAAACGGTTTGGAAATATATGAAAACTAGGTGTGCTTACAAATACAATTTCCAGCTTGTTTATGAACAGCTTTCCTTGATTAACACACCACAAATAAAAACCTATCTCTCTCTTTCATGGTTTCCGGAACTGTAGCTTGATTCTTTGTAGCGGCTACATGATTTTGTACTTTAAATCACCATAAACAGTGAAGGAAAAAAGATTGCATAACTTCTATTTTAGTCGCCTTAATTATTCTTGACTCACTGTTGGTATGTTGTTGGTTGTACAAGCGTTTACAATTCTTTGGAAATAAATGAATCAGACAGGCTTTGCGCTGGAGGCTTTAGCAGTGCAGCCAGTTACATAGGATTCTGCTAAAATGTCACATTCTGAAGTCTTTAAATATATATTTATATATACATCTTTCACCAGTTTAATGATGTCAGTTATAGTGTTGCCTAAGATAGAGTTGGTGAAGCATGAAAATCAGATATTCAGGGGGACAGGGGATGAATCCTCCGTAAATTGTCCTTAAAAAAAACCCTAATCTAACTGCACACCATTTCTGCTCCTGAATCATTTACACCTGATTGACAAAGTTAGTGAGCTTGTATCCAAGCCATGGCTCACCTGGACCCAGCCCTCAAATCTGGTGGCCCAGCTCCAGAATGTAGGTCCATTGCAAGGCTTGTGGAGTGATCATAAGAAGCTTGTGGAGCAGCAAGAGAGCATTTCATTCCTCACTAAGGGCCACTTCTGACATTGCTCTCACAGCTTGGGCACCACAGCAGTATGTGTCCCTCCTGTGCTGGTCTGGCAACATTTACATGGAAGAAGCCCACAGCATCCATTCATCATTTATTACATTTCTATACTGCCCAATAGCCGAAGCTATCTGGATGGTTCACAAAAAATTAAAACCCTAAAATACAATTTGATAAAACATAATATAAAACCTTTAACATACAAACATTTGAAGCAGTTTGAAACAGCTAAAAACAAGTAATAATTAACTACCAGCACCTAAATAAAGCAACTAACATTAAAAAGCCCCATCATATGCCACCAAATGCCTGGGAATAAAGGAAAGACTTAAACTGGCACCAAAAAGATGACAATGTTGGTGCCAGGTGCACATCCCTGGGGAGAGCATTCCACAAATGGGGCCACTACTGAGAAGGCCCTCTCCCTTGTTGCTATCCTCTGAACCTCCCTTGGAGGAGGCACTCAGAGGAGGGCCTCGGATTTTTATCATAGTGTACAGGTAGGTTCATACTGGTCCTGAGCCATGTAAGGCTTTATAGATCAAAACCAGCACCTTCAATTGGGCCCAGAAATGTACAGGCAGTCAGTGCAAGCAGGCCAGAATTAGTGTTATGTACTCAGACCTTCTGGTCCCCATACCAATCTTGCCACCACATTTTGCACAAGCCGCTTCCAAACTGTCTTCAAAGGCAGTTTGGATTGGAAGTAATCCACCTTGGAGGTTGCCAAAGCATAGACTATTGAAGTCAGGTTATCTCAGTACAGATAAGGGCCTTTGAACATAGTTCAATCCACTGGGAGAAATGGTGGCTGGGAAGGAGGCCATGTCAAAAAGCTAATAGCTAAAAGATACATCTAGGAGTAGAGGTTCAAGAGGTCAAGGTGGCTTTCCAGATCAATTTGCACGCTACTCCCCCACTAATTAACAACTAGCTTTTCTTCTTTTCATATAGACCTGAAGCTAGCCAACATTCTCTTGAGACCTGTTTATCAAGAGAAATTAGAACCAAGTCACCAGCATAAAATAAAACTACTATCTTACACAGGGCCGGTGCAAGGCAGTTTGGTGCCCTAGGCAAGATCAGATATTTAGCGGCCCCCCCTTACCATTTGAGCCCTCCCTCCCTCCAGCCCAATGCTCCTGGCGCCCCCTTTAGCCCGGCGCCCTAGGCAGCCGCCTAGTTGGCCTAATGGTAGCACCGGCCCTGATCTTACAGTTCCCAGCATAGGTGCAAGCAACAACAAAAAAGTGAGAAGACATTCTAGGAAAAATGTCAAAAAGAAAGGGGGGCAGAATACAGCCTTGTTTAACTCCTGTATTGATATGAATTGATTCTGTCCACCTTCCGTACAAACCGATCCTTACTTGCATTATATTAACTTGATGTAACAACTGAATGAGCCAAAATAATCTTCTATCAGTATTCATTGCAGCCAATTTGTGCCATCAAAATCAGATGTAATGTCTATAAAGGTGTTAAAGATCCACCTATTTGAAGTTTTGGTGTACTTTGAAATAATGGGCAGAATCCAGCAGGGCACTTACACCCCCACTGATTCTGTTGTGCCCCACAGATTTTGTTGCACAAGCAGTGGGTCACACTGATTCTGTTGCGCAAGCAGCACCCACCACTTGCACAAGGCAGACTTAGCACTTCCTAGTGGAAGCCCCAAAATGAGCGAAAACACTCATTTCTCGATCAGCACAGGTCAGCAGAGCTCCCTTATGCTTCACCATCTTGCTTCGCCAACTTACCCAATTCCAGAAATGAGCATTTTTACTCATTTCTGGTTGCCCCGGAAGCACTAAATCTTCACTCCACAAGCAGTGGATGCCGCTTCTGGACGGGAATTGGCAGGGCACAAGAGAATCGGCATTGCCATAATCACTCCATTGGATTCTGCCCAGTATGATCTACATAGATCAATTGTACTCCTGCCTTTCCTAAAGCTGACCTGCCCTTCATAAAAGATGGGATTATCATTTCCCCAAGCTTGCAGTTTATACAATAGATACCTAGAATATGTCTTGGGAACCACATCAAGCAGATGAATAGGCCTATAATCCTTCAGGTTGCAAGGATCTCCTTTTTGGGGTGGAAATAGGGGCAACATACTTGTTTTCTACCCATGAGTCAAGGTACCAGATACATTTATGAAAGTAAACAGAATTGCTAAAATTGGAGCCCACCAATCAGCATCCAAAACAAAAACTTCCAGGGGGTGGGGGGAGAGGCATCATGTTTTCTCTGGGAGCTTTGGCCCTCCAGAGGGAAAAGAAAAACCTGATACTTAATTTCTGATACAGTAACAGGTGGTCACTCAGGTAAGTAATTTGGGGAGTTCAAAATTTTGGGCTGCTGAATATCTAGAAGATATCACTAAAATTAGAGATCCATTTCCAGTAGTAATTGAGGTTGCATAAGTAGGATACCTACCAGAATCCCCTATACTTAATATGGTGCAAAGTTTACATTCACTCCCCTTGAGAAGGGCTTGCCCAAACCCAAGGTTCTTCTAGTTTTCAGTATGGAAATACTTTTTCTTCTCACTAACTAAATTCTTATATTCCCTCTGATACTGTGTGAAAGTGAGGGTAGCTTCGTAAGTTCATCTGTTTCTAGCTTCCATTTATCAGCTTTTCCTCCTTTACATTTACAGTCCTGCTCAAACCATGTCTGTGCAGTCACTGCAGGTTTATTAGTTAAAGTTATAGCTAAAATAGGTCTCAATGTATCTATTATATCCTGATAGTTATCCAGATTCCCCACTCACTTTCCAAGACTTGTGATCTAATCTTTTGAAATCTATCTCCACCCACGAAGCTCTAAATATCAGAAGCAATTTGGAGAGACCACTTATTCATTTACTACTTAGCAAGTGGCCCTTCATATTTATATCAAATGCTACTCCAGCTTGTATGTTAGGGTGCCCAAATGTCAAATAAAGAGGAAAGTGATCACTTTCTAGCCTTCTGTATAAAGAATATGCTTTATGAGTTACACTAGGGAATAATCAAGAAAACCAGAGATTGGAACAGAGAATTCTCTGTGAAACAGAACAATGTTGATCAAATGGTTGAGGATAATCTTCTAGTCCTTATAGAAGTCTTAGCAGAGTTGGTCAGAACAACAACAACAACAACACAGTGATGTCCTTTCTTTAGTGGAGAAGAATGGACTTTCAGACTCCAGATGGACAGAGGAAAGAGCAAACCAAGGAAATGTCTCTCTTCCATTTGTTTCTTTATCCCCTTTCCTTAGGTTGGTCTCTTTTTAACTTTTGAACAGTACTTGGTTATGGCTGTTTAAGTGCTAAATAAATATTTATTATAATTATAACAAGGGAAGTGGCTTCAAAAATCTAGCACTGGGTTGTAGAACTATGGGTGTCTAAATGTGTGTTTTGTGCTAAAGGTGACCTCTTACTTAGGACCTGCCTCTCCACTGAAATTTAGCAATGCCAATACTGAACATTGCATAAAACTTGGACAATAGATTACACAATGATTGAATGTGTATGTCCAAGCATAAAGTATGTATTTTATTAACAAATGTGCACAGGAGATCATTCAAATGTTTATTCTTTTTTAAAAAAAAAACAACACCAAAAAACCCCCACCCTATTTTTAATATAATAATTCAGATATTTTTATTTCAAAAGTCCAGATTCTCAGCTCAAACTATTCAAACTAATGAAAACCCTCAGCTTTCAGATTTTTCTCTGAAATAGTTTGTAATACAGTTATTGCCATGCTCCTTATACTTAGTGTTTAAGGGGGAAAAATTATTGTTCCACATTGTGAAGAAAAGCTTTCTTAAATTCAGGTTGTGTCCTTTGAGAAGGGGGGCCCTTAGAGAAGATTCTCCCTGGCGCTGGATGTCTCACCTCTTATCTTATGAAAATAGCCACCCTGTTTCAAGGCCATTTGGCTGAGCTAGGCTTGATTGCCTGAATAATTTACAGCTGAGAACCTGTCAGGCGATGTTCTGATCAGAGATGGCACCACACCAGAGATGAAGGATTGGTTTATGATTGGCTGAAAATATCAGCCCATGAGCTGCAGGAGGGGGAATATAGGACTGCCTGACAGAGAGTTTGGTGTCTTTTTCTTCTGCCCCAGTGATGCGAAGGGCGGAGGGAGCTGCTGCATGAGTCCCCGTAGGAGAAATGACCCCCCTGGCTTGGGTGACTGGCTGCAGTGAGATAGCTTTGTTATTTTTCTTTGCTCTGATTGTGTGTACCAAAGTAGTCCGCTGTTAGATCCTTATACCTTGTGTATTTCTTTTTTCCTCCCTTCCCTTCTCCCTTCTTATTCTTTTAACCCTAATAAATCTTTTGTTTTAACCCTAACAGGGTGTGGTTTGTGTCTCTTCGGTTCAGTGCTAAATCCCATGCCTTGGCCAAAGCTGTAAGCTGAGCTCATTGAGGAAGGGGACAGGGTAGAGGGTGGCAGTTTGCACCCTTACTCTCGCTCCTTCGAGGGAAAGGACTGGTTTGAGTCCTTCACACACATTAGTAAGGAGTAATAACTTTTTGTTGCCACAAAGCTATCTACTAGGGGAAAAGGTTAAATAAAAGAACACTCAAGAGGGTTTTGTTTTAAAAAGAGCACTCATCTTAAAGTTGCAGGTGGACCTTTGTATAATCATGACAGGATCCTGCTAGAGAAATGTTAGTGGCAAAGAACCAATGAAGTCATATACACAAAATTCCCCCTCCCCCTGCCCCGCCGCCAAAGAAATCGTTGAAGAAAAGTTGTGGTGGATGTTTTCCTTATTCAATGTGTCTGTTGCTACTGAGACTTGAAGGCTACAATTTGATCCCTTACCAATTACAAAAACATGTAAATAAAAGGAAATTGTTTTGTTATGCATTCATAAATAATTAAGAACTTCACAGCAGGCTTCTAAGATCCCCCATGCTATCTGTTGGGAATGCCTTGTAATGGAGATATAGTTGCCATTGTTACCACACCAGATTGCATTGCTATAAAGCAGAGCACATTAAAGGAAATGGATAAGAATGCTAAACATATTGAAAGGAGGCATTTGTCTTCTGAGAGTTTCTTTTAATGCATGGTTTCCCCACTGGTGTGCAATATTCATTATTTTTTGCACACACAAAGGACACAAAGGTAAGAGTTGTTGTAAAATGATGCAAACTCAAATGTTGTTGGAGAAGTCTGAGCATTGTATTTTCTATTTACTGCATCTTAAATCTCATTCTGTATAGAGTTTAAGATTACCATGCTCAGATGCAATAATATTACCATGGGACCTGAAGATAATGCATATTGAAACAAAGTATATACAATATTGTATTGTGTTTAATTATCGGGGCAATTATGCTTCAATATGATCTCCTCCTCTGATTATCACAGTTTAGGAAACACATTTTATGGCAATATTTTAAATATGAGGACTTTAAAAAAAAAAAATTAAACCAGCACACTTAATTCAGCTCACCCAGAAATTTGAACTTCCACGTTTAGAGCTGATGTTCTAGGATTTTCAAACAGTTGCTCTTACAGCTTGCTTCACTAATCAGCCAGGCTAGGCTATATTGATATAGCCAGCAAAATCATTTTGCGTTTTGGTGTTTGTGTCTTAGTACCGCGTTCCTCTTCCAGGGGCTGGATGGATAAAGATGACACAAACAGAACAGTAGTGCATACCTTCCCTTCCCTCATAATGGATCTAATGCACTTCAAAAGGTACTGCCAATTTCAGAAACTGCACAGAACTGACCATAATCAAGCGATCTGTACAAGCATCCCATGTAAAGTGTTTGCCTAAATGAAGTGATTATTAAAAGCTAAAAGGCTAAGCATTTCTAGTAATGTAATTTGCATATGTAATTTGCATGCCTTGCTCTAGAGCAGGGCTCTCCTACCTTGGGTCCCCAGATGTTGTAGGCCTACAGCTCCCAGCATACCCAGCCAGCATGGCTAATGGCAAGGGATTCTGGGAGCTGTAGTCCAGCAACATCTGGGGACCCAAGGTTGGAGAGCCCAGCTCTAGAGTCTAGAATGTGTTGAGTTTTTTTTCAGCTCTCTTATTTTCTCTCCATTTTCTGTGTTTTGTTCACTTCAATGGATTCATCAGTCCCAAACTATTAAAAAATACTAAAACACAAAATGCAGGCAGTATAATTACATGAAAACAGACATTATGTAACACTTATTTCTGAGATCTAAATGAGCAGGAATCAAAAGATTAGGCCTGTTGTATCATCACTGTAAACAAGATGAACTTTTGCCCCAACTCCCTTCAGAACTGAAGTGCAAGAGTAGCAAGTATTAGACTCTTTTACAACCTGCATAGTTCCTTTGCCTTCTCACACTGAAAATGCAGGGAACCAGGGGCTGTGATTAAGTGGTACAGTTTGCCACTGGTGATAAAGACTGTGCTTTTAATATATATATATATATGTGTGTGTGTGTGTGTGTGTGTGTGTGTGTGATTTTTTAAAAAAGTTCTTATTCTTAGTGAAGAAGTTGTAAATTATGTGTACATAAAAAGATCCATTACATACATAGGGTTGGATCCAGACATAGTCATACTTTGAGTAGACCCACTGAAATCAGTGGCATTTAAGTTAGAGCAGATCTATTGAAATCAGTGGACCTTAAGTAACTTAAATCCCATTTATTTCAGTGGGTCTACTCAAAATATGACTATGTCTAGATCCATCCCATTATGTGGGATGGCATTAGATGCAAGTCCTAAAAAAAAACCATGTATAGATTGCAATCCTATACCCACTTACCTGAGAGCAGTAAGGCCTACTGAACACTTCTGACACATTTAGAATTACAGTGTGTTTAGTTCTCCTTTAGATTTGCACCTATCATGTATTACAGATTGTTGCTATCATCTGATTCATTGTCATCTGAGTCGTACATTACTAGTGCAATTCGGAGACCATGTTCACATGGCTGGATTGCACTGTGCTTCAATAAAGTGGGCAAACAGCAAATGACACAGTTACTTCCCATACTAGTATTGCCAAGCCCTACAGAGGCTGGATGAGAAAAAGCCACATCAGTCCTCTGAGCCACACAGGCCCCCTTTTCAATCAGTGCTGGAGCAGCGTGGACTCCAGCAACCTAGTTGCAGCCCCTGCAGCTTTCCATGCATCACACCTTTGTAGGTTCATCTTTAGTTCTAATATATTGCTGGTTGTCCTAGTAGTATATCACCCTCAAACAGGAGTGCTCCTGCTCAGGGTTCCAGCCAACCATGTAGGATACCATTAGCCAAACAAGCCAATTCACTGCCCAGTCCCAGTTTCCTATTTTTCTTTTCTTTTCCATTTGATGCCCATCACTCCACCAGTCCTGTTGATGACCGAATGTGTTCAGTCCTTATTGGATTGTTTTTTTTTTCATTTACCAAATTATATACTTTTGCATATCTGGGGAGTTCCCTGAGTCTGTAGAAACTACTATCTACCTACTATTTGTAGGCAGCCCCATTTTGGTTAGTGAACACCAACATTTGCTACTAGTAGATGTACAGGCAGTTCCCAGGTTACGAATGAGTTCCGTTCTTAAGAATATCTTTAAGTCGAATTTGTATGTATTTTCGCGCCATAAGACGCACCGGACCATAAGACACACTTACCGTATGGTACCCCCCCAAAAAAATTTTAAATCAGCTGTTCTGTGGGGAATCAGCTGAGAGGCGGGGGCTTCCCCCACCCTGCCCAGGAGTCCTCCGCTCTTCCGGACCAGCAGAGGAAAGTAAAAAAAAAATTTAAAAAATTTAAAAAATATAATTTTTTTTATTTTATTTTTTTTAAATCAGCTGTTCCGCGGGGAATCAGCTGAGAGGCGGGGGCTTCCCCCACCCTGCCCAGGAGTCCTCCGCTCTTCCAGACCAGCAGAGGAAAGTAAAAAAAATTTTTTTTTTAATTTTACTATATTCGCTCCATAGGACACACAGACATTTCCACCTAGTTTTTTTTTTTGGGGGGGGGAGTGCGTCTTATGGAGCGAAAAATACGGTGAGTCAGAACAGCATAGCATTTTATACATTAAAATCGGCATTTACGCATATTGCGTAGTATACTACACTATGTACTCTATGTAAACGACGTAGCACCGGGGAACCCAGAAGTCCATTGTTAAGAATGGGTTGTCTGTAATTCGGACATTCTTAACTAGGGGACCAGTACCTGTATTGAAGGTCAGAATATGTGGATTTGTGCTTACTAAGATGACTTGTGCATAGTAGGACTCGAGAGAAACTGTGATTCAATCCCCAAATAATAACATTAACTCAGTAATTCAAAAATAAAAAAATTCATAAAAGTGTGTATACTCACCCAAAAGTTGTTTTGTTGAATCATTTTATTGACTCATCACACATTTACCTGGGAGTAAGTCTGACTGATACACACACACAAGACAGCCTTTTAAACCTTTCGGTCTGCTTTTGAAGAATGCATCTTTGGGGTTTTGCAAGACATTCTTATTTGAAAAAAAGAAGCTATAGAAATTGTATTCTTGACATAAGCAGTTTTCAGAAAGGAAATATAACTCAAATCAGGAAGATTTAATCAAACTAGAACTTGAAACAAGAGAAGAAAAGCAGTCAAAATCTGCACCATTTTCAGAGAATTAAACACTGGCCTTAGGGAATCAGAGACATTTTTGGTCTAAATGACTGACCTCTGGGTGACTTATTAAAACTGACTCTTCTACCTAAACACGAAGTTGGCATGAACAGTTTGCTAGGTGTTCTATTGTAAAGGACACAGAAATGGCACAGAGCTTGTCCAAAGGCATATCAGAAAGATAGGAACACAGCAAAAATGAAAAAGTGTATCACCCACTGTTGTTGCTCTTGAATGAACCGATCAGGATCATGGGCAACAAAGTATGCATAGGAGATTTGCTTTGAAAAAGAAAATGTATTTCATGCTGTACAAAATAGATATGAAATGCATCATGCACAGCTTAAGTGGTTGTATGGATTAACATAGGACTAAACTATCACTAGCATTTAATAAGGTACACTGCTAGTGTTGGCTGGCTCGCTCTGGCATGGAGTCTCTCCACACTAAATATGGCAGGTGCCTTTCAAAGGATAGGGCACACAGAGCCATTGCCACATCACATGCAAACATGCCTTGGAGGCCTTCATTTGACTGCTGAAATGAATAAATCAGTCCTGGGTGAGAAAGTTTAGAAATATATTCACCAAAGGAATTGTTTGCTAGAGGAGGGTGGCTGTTTGTTTGATAGGACTGAGTAATGCAGCATTATAAAGGTAGAGTGACCTTTATGGGACCTTGATTACAGAAGTTAAGAAAAAACATTGCTGCCCCAAACACTAGCATAATGCAGCAAGCAGACAGGCATATTTATTAACAAAGAAATTGTATTTTGAAAAGAGAGAGGGAAGAACCCTTCCATATAAATATTTTGCCTAATTTCTCAAAGTTTAAATTGATTTTTAAATAGTTTATATGCTTCCTCCCCCCCCCATATCTATAATCCACAGTACTCCTAGTTAAATGATGTCTTAAGTATGACACAGCTGTAATTTAGATACATAGTGTACCAGCGCCCCCTGCAGGTTGGATATGTTAACTTAATGTTTTGTGGAGAGCAAATGCTTTTCATTTGTCTGTAACTGTCAAGATACATTTGATGTAAATGCTTTTGGATCTACTTGTCTAATTTTATAACAAATGCACTGAGTACTAGTAATGCTTGTCAGCTCATTATTGTGGAGAAACGAGCCTTTGGGGGTACACACACACATCTCATGTGTGAACCGGCTGGGGTGGGGTGTGCATAGTTAGCGTGTAGAGAAAAGAGTTTATAGGGTTCCTGCATGCATGCATGCAGGAACAAACACACACACACACACACATACGCCTCCTCATGTGTAACCAAGTGAGGCCAGTCAAGGGGGCTGGGAGGAAGCGAAAGGTACATAAAACATAGGATGGGGCCTGGCGCCCAGAGCTCTGGAGGAGCCAGGCTGAAAGCATTCATATGCAGATAGTTCAAGCCATGACTCACAGTTCCCTTTCCCCTGCCTGGCCAGTTTCCCTCCCCCTGCCTGGCCAGGTGAAGTTTAAATTGATTGGCTGAAGCAAGAAGGCTACAGAAAAGGGGAGGGGGAAGAGCTATTTCCCCACATGTAGCCTTTGTTCTTAGTCTTAGTCTTTTGGTAGCGTGCCTGGTTGGAGCCATGGCAGCACGCCAGCGAGGGGCCCGAGCCTTTAGCCCCCCCCCCTCAGGAACCGACCCCAGGCAGCTCCTGGTAAAATTAGCTGGTTTGAAGGCTCTGGTGAAAGGCAAGCCTTGTAAGAGTTTACCCATCTTGGACCTTCGGGTAGGTGTGGTAATTCTCTATCGGGAGGCAAGGCTGTGCTGGATCTAACCCTTTGAAGAAGACACCCTCAGGTAACAGGTGTGTGCTTGAGAGATTTTAAGGAATCAGGTCTTTGTTATTTTGCAGCTTTACTGTGTACCAAAGTGTCTCTCTCTCTATTTTGTGTGCTTCTCTCATTTCCCTAATCTTGTTGTAAGATGCTACCAGAAATAAACCTTGTTTGGTTTTACCCACATGGGTTTTGTAGTGCTCTGTGAGTTCAGTATCTAAATCCAGGTTACAGAAATATGAAGGCGAGTCCCTAAACAGAGATCCAAGTAGGATTGCAGACAGCTGAGGCTGGCAGTCTGGTATCTTGAGATCTCAGAGGGTCTTGGTTCCTTTGCCAGTAGGCAAGGGTGGGGTGGTGGTGGGTCAGCCAGCCCCCCCTTCCGGGCCACATGGTGGCAAGTGCTGGGTTTCCTTTGAAGGAGGAAAGGGTGGAGGTCTGGCGGGCCAGCCAGCCCCCCCTTTTCCTCCACAATTATTTAAAAGCCAGAAGAGCAAAGCTAAGGTGGACAGTTTAAAAAAGCAAAGGTATCTCATACTCTGATTTATTGAGACATGACTTTATATTTAAAACCAGGGATGTTCTGCCCACAAAGCATGTGTTTTGCCACTGAACTACAGACTTTCTCCATAGATATATGTATGGAGAGAGTATGTAGTTCAGTGCTAGAGCGCAATCACTGCGTACAGATATTCCAGGTTCAATCCTTGACATCTCTATTAAAAGGATTTTAAAGACTGCAGATATCAGGTAGCCTTGGGCTTACTCATTGTAAGGCAGCTTCATAGGTTCATATGCATTGGCTGAAAACAACAACACAGGACTGCAATCCAGAACACTATTAGGATGTTTCAATCTCATTGCAATGGGATTGAAACAGCATAACTATGTATTGTGCAGCCCATACGTTACTACAGTAATGTTGGAATTACTTCTCTGTGGTTCCTCTCATTCTGCTTCAATAATATGTGAGTGACTGAGCCAGTTGGGCAGATCAAATGATGTGGCTCTTTCTTTCCCATGCAAAGATTGTATTGTCCCAGGACAGATGTATGGGTATGGAAAGGACCACATTTTGCAGCATGAAATCACACAGTAAGATTGTGTACACCAAAGCAATTCACATTTACCATATGTTCTTATATGGATCAATATTCAACTTTCTCTCTCTTTTGATATGTGTGCTACTGGAGCCACACACAACTCTGAAAACACAGATTGTGTTTTTAAAATGACAGATTGTCTCTTCAGAAGTGTGTCAAAGTGTAGAAATGTCAAAGAACCCTCTAGTTTCATGTGAGATTCTTCCTCCTTGCCTCCACCCCACCTCCCAAGTTCATAAATGTTAGTAGAGTGTGACCGTATAAAATGAATCACCAATGCAGAAAATATGTTTTCCCTCTCACTATATATACACCATGATGTTCTACCATGATGTACCTAGATCTTCTGGAATGCCAAAAAAAAAAAAAAAACCCACCCCAAAACCCATGAAACTTTAATTCACATCTTCGTTCTGTTCAGTCCTGGAGTGGTGAGAATTTTAAGCAATCTCAAAATGGGGACATGAACTTTGATGACTCAGATACAAAAAGAAAAGGGAAAGAAAAAAGGATTTTGTGTCCATTCTGTGCAAGACTTCAGCAGAATGTGATGTCCCAAACAATCTGGCACAGTGACTACACATTGTACTTCTGTACCTAATTTGTTCCAGAGGGAAGAAAAGCAATCTATAAAAGCATTATGAAGTTTAGCCAAAAGGATGTAAGACCCTTGTAAGAATGGATGCAAGATGATATCATATAATAATAGTTCATGCATCTTTAACTTCAAAAACTTTCTTGCTTTTATTAATAAGAGATGACAAGCAGTGCCTCGGGCAAATAGAGCTCACCTTGGGTGGCAATATATGGAATGAGGATAGAGGCCAACTGACGTTAAATGCAGTACCAATTGATCAGTTGGCAGATTGCCTAAAAAGGAACTATCTGAAGTGGGCTGCTGGAATTAAGCAATTTAAAATAATTGTCTCTCTAAATAGACCTATTCAATTTCAGTGCATTATTAACACTGGAGTTATTTCATTATCATTTATTCTGCAGTCACAAGTTAAACCTGCCTTACTCAATCTGATTTTTAATCTGGAAAATGGAATATTGTTTGAGCTGAATCAGAGTGGCTGACAAAGTAGCGCTGATAGAGGAAGACATTCCTAATACCAAATTATGTATTTTTATTTGCAACCTAGAATTACCTAAATTGATCTGTTCAGAATTGTCTAAAATGCACAGTTAAGTAGGGCACAACCAACATAGGAAAGGCAAATATAGATTGTTGTTGATCATCTGTATCCTTTCAGATGTGCATGGATCCACTGTATTAATTAGCTAGGAATTTGTCAATGCAGTGACTGAGTTTGCAATTACTGAAGCAACCTGTAAGAGGGGCAGAAGAAATATATAACTTCTCACTTTTGGGTAGATTAATTTCTAGATAAAGATATGGCAGAAATAACACTGCTTTCTGATAGGAAAGTCCTTCCTCTTATCCCTCATGTGTGGAAACACTAGTTTCTCAGTAGTAAGAAAAATGTGTGCTGCATCTGCTCAGAGGCACATTCATCTATTCCTCTTTCTTGCTTGGTATGTTCCAGCAGGGTTGAGCCCTGGCACAAATACTGTTCTAGGCGGAAAATTCATACTTGCCCAAATGAAAAATATCTCTACCTACGCGTGTGCTTCTCTCGTTCCTCTGACTGTCTGGGATTGACTATATGTTGCTGTTGTTTTTGTTGTTGGTGGTTTTAGGAGTGCCCTCATTATTACCTTATGTGTTTTTCTTAATGTTGGTGATGATGTATGTGTTGTTTGAAAACATTACTTGAAGGCTATTGGCCATCTTGGAGACTTCCGTAAGCCCAAAAAGGGAGCTGAAAATGTAATAAATAAATTGACATGTAATTCAAACCTTGAAATGTGTTTTCAGAAATTGCCTGCATATTCCTCTTGAGATGTAAAGAGGGACGTGTTGTGGCATTATTGGAGCTGAACCTGCTAACTGGCCATGCTATTCCTGGTATAGTTCCTTGGCTACCACTTGCTCACCCCAGATTGTGTCCCTAAACTACTCTGTACGTTATTTCTTCTTTGTTGCTTACTCCTCCTGTCTTAAGGAGAAGGCCTTGACATGTGATTGAATCAAAGCTTCTTCTCGGTAAGCGAATCCTAGGCTTCAGCCGTTGTGAGGACACAGGGTGAATTCATAAGATCAGGTGCCACGTGGTAGCCCGCAAAAAGCTCATTGCACTGGGCCTGTAACTTCATATGGAGATGGTCATTTGTAGCCTTCATTTTTGTGGAGAGTTAGGAAATCCAGGGCCTTCCTGCTTTGCTGGAAGCTACAAGCCTCCCCACTCAGTTACAGTTGCCACATGTTATAGTTTCCTCCCCATTCATGTTAGAGGTGATTTTTGATGCTACAGTGTGGTTTCTTTGTCCAAATGCACCCAAATATTCTTTGTTGCCATTGGAGACATCCAATAATTTATTCAGCAGCCACAAATATATTCTTCTATACCTCATTCCTTCAACTCCATAAGTGTTCAACATGACTAGCTAGAATTATCTGAGCCAACACCAACACCTTCTCCAGACGGTGTTTGGTGATCATGGAAAAGTGATTGTCGTGTTCACAACTGATTGCTGTGTTCAACGAGTACATTAAAATGCCCATTAGACAAATGGGCTGAAGGACATGTTCTAGGCCCAGAGTTTCTGGGTACAAATTGGTCATTGGCATAGTCTAGAAAAATCTCAATACCTTTTCATGTATGGCTCAAATCTTAATAAATTTTATGAAGCTTTGTGTTCTACCTTGCCCTTACCCCTTCTAATTTTGTCCTGTTATTCCGATTAAAGTTACTCTTTCCAATTCATTAAAAATCCACCAAAGTCTTCCATAATCTGTATCCCTACTACTATATCTGAAGGTCAGTGCCTTAATGATTTTCATGAGTTGTGGTTACCAGTGGTGTATCCCTATCTCCAGTTTTCTAAATCCCTTTCAAAACAAAAGGGTCACATGGTGCAAATGGTCATCTGGCATTCACAGAGTGTTTGCCCTAAGTGTCATCCTTTCCTTCTCCATATGGCAGTTTACTGCAGGTTGAAGCCCCCCTCCTGGTGAGTCAGTCAGTCAGTCAGGCGATCACTCGTGACCGAGTAAGATTGTCTTCCAGGATAAATTTTTACAAAAAGGTGATTTTAAAAGGAGGAAAATTCTAAAGAAAATTGTGTAGACTAGCGATGGGTCCGTAAGTGACTGTGGAGGCCAATTCTAGATCCACACAGCTTCCCACAATGAGGACACAGGTTACCAGATGGAAGATGGTCCTGTAATGGATTCATTTGACGTGCTTTTCGCTTAGCCCATCTGGTTCATTTCATTTATTCATTCATGGCAACCATATACAGGTTGTAGCCAAAAAATTACAGACATATAAACAGGGATAGTTAAGACATTCTTAAAAACTATTAAAACTCTTAAAAACTATAAAACATTCTTTAAAATTGTTAAAACTCTTAAAAACTATAAAACATTTTTAAAATTGTTAAAATATTTACCCACAAAACAGAGGCTACAGAAATGTTTGGTAGCAATCACAACACAGTACAGAGTTATATATGCGTTAGCATCAGAGATTCTAAAGAGAACCGTTGTCCTCATAGTTTGTTCTAAGTTTGGCTGCTTTCACCGCGAATCTAGCTGTATTAAGCATAACAGACTTGGCTGTATTTGATAACAGATATATAATTTTATCCAAGTCATTATAGTTAGCAATGGGCTCTAAGCTTCTCCTCAAATATTTATCTCTTGGGATTTTATACAACCTACAGTACAGCATATAGTGTATAGCATCCTCAATCACCCCGCTTCCACAGATACAGAGGCGCTGCTCCCTAGGGATATTCTTGTATCTCCCCTCCGTAAAATTAGTTTTCATTGTCTGAAATCGCAGGGCTGTAAAAGCCTTGCGAAGGAAGGGTTGGGTAATTTCAGACAAATATTTCTCCTCTCCATAGTATGTTTTAAGAAGAGGGAAACTAGAAGAGAATCTAGATGCTTCAATTGCTTCCATATCCTGTGTAGCATAGTATTCTTGCATCTGTTCCTTAATAAGTTTCCTACTACACTGTATATCACTAGATTCTAAGGCTATAGGGTCAAAGCCAAGTTTCCTCAGATTTGCCTCACATCTTGTCAGCCATGTATTTTTATAAGTAGAACTTCTCTGTTCAGCTACACAGCAGGTTATTAATTCATTAATTGAACACTTCAGTTTTACAAAATAGAAGAACACCGCACGCAGAATAAAATAAATTATTGGCATTAGGCCAACTTCTGCTCGTATATAACTAGCAGGTGTGCCTGGTGGGAGACCCAGTACAGTTCTTAAAAATGTATTCTGTAGAGACTCTAGTTTATTTGTCTGTGTGGTCCCCCATATCTCAGCTCCATATATAATCTGAGGTATAACCTTCGCAACAAAAACTTTGACAGCTGGTACAACTGCATTTCCTCCTTTTACCCTGGCAAATTTTAAGACAGTCTGCAGAGATTTTTGTGCTTTCAAATTAGTAGCTGACAGATGATTGTTCCATGATCCATTCTGAGAAAAGCAGACCCCTAAGTAATTAAATTGTTTAACCTGTTCCAGTTGATATTCATTCAGTGTCCATTTATGTTTGGGGGGGCGTTTGCCAAAAACCATGGCTTTGGTTTTTGAATAATTCACGCATAGTTGTTCCTTACTGCAGACTTCCCCAAAGACTTTCAGCAGTCTTCTCATGCCTATTAGGTTCTGTGACAAGAGAACCATATCATCTGCATATAATAATATGTTAATTTTCCGGCCCCCCAAAGATACAGGGAAATTAAAGTCACTGGACAGTTGTGTGATTATATCATTTACATAAATGTTAAACAGGAATGGGGCCAGCAGACAGCCTTGTCTCACACCTCTTGTTGTTTCAATCTCTTCTGTTAGTTGTCCATCTTTGCCTGCTCTCACTTGGATTGTATTCTCAGAATATAAATTCACAATCAAAATCAACAGGCGCCTATCCATCCCCAGACTCCATAATTTGTGCCAAAGCCTGCCTCTATTTATTCTATCAAAGGCTGAAGTTAGATCTACAAAAATAGCATATAGATACTTCTTTGGGGAGCTTGTGTATTTCTCTCTCAAATAATTTAGTATGAAACACTGATCAGTAGCTGATCTTCCGTGACGAAAACCAGCCTGCTCCTCACCAATAACATTATTTTGATCTGCCCAGACTTCAGCCTTTGATAAAAGATAACGCGTGTATAATTTAGAAGCGACATCCAGCAGGCTAATGGGACGATAATTGGCTGGTGAGGATTTGTCCCCCTTCTTAAAAATGGGGACCACAATACTTTGTCTCCAACCATTGGGAAATTTCCCGACTGAGTTGATATAGGTAAAAAGCTTTGCTAATATAGGGGCCCACCAATACAGATTGTCCAAATATATCTCTGGGGGAAGCATATCTTCCCCAGGTGCCTTCCGCCTGTGTAGAGTTAAAATTAATTGCTTCACCTCACTTGCTGATACTGCCGGCCACATATCAGTTTCTATAATATTAGGAAGCTGAGAAGGTGGCAGGTAATTCATGCCTTGATCAAAGCCAGCATCGAAGTTAAAAACTTGCTTAAAATAAGTTTCCCATGTTTTAGGCATAATTTGTGCATCTAATCCATATTTATGTTCTTTTAATTTGCAAGCAACCAATTGCCAAAATCTTGCTGAATCGTTAGTAGTTGCCGCCAGTTCTATATCTGCCCATAGCTGTGTGTAATAGGAGGTTTGCTTTTGCTTCAGCAATTTCTTATATGAGCGACGCTTCACCGTCAGCTCCCTCAGCAGAGGACTAGAGGCCCCACCACGAGTCCGTCTGCTTTTCGCTTAGCACGTTTCTCCCTTTCACCTTGCACTCGGGCTTCTTCAAAGTCCATAGAACCTTTGTGAAAGGCCAACCTCCAGTTAGATCGTTCATGGGCCAGAGCTTCCCAGTTTTTGATGTTTATATTGCATTTTTTTTAGATTAGCCTTAAGAACATCTTTAAACCTCTTATATTGACCACCGATATTCCGCTTTCCATCCTTGAGTTGGGAATAAAGTAACTACTTTGGGAGACGGCAGTCAGGCATTCGAACAACATGACCGGTCCACTGAAGTTGGCGTTGAAGGATCATTTTTTCAATGCTAGTAGTCTTTGCTTCTTCCAGTACACTGACATTTGTCCGCCTATCTTCCCAAGTAATTCGCAGGATTTTCCGGAGGCAACGTTGATGAAATCTTTCAAGGAGTTGGAGGTGACGTTTATAGATAATCCATGTTTCGCAGGCATACAATAAAGTTGGTAATACAATGGCTTCATAAACCAGTGTTTTGGTCTTCTTACAAATATCCCGATCCTCGAGCACTCTATGTTTCATTCGAGAAAACGCGGCACTAGCGGAGCTCAGACGATGCTGGATTTCACTGTCGATGTTAGCTGTAACGGAAAGATAGCTGCCAAGATAGAGAAAATGATCCACATTTTCCAGTGTTGTCCCGCCAAGCTGGATAGATGGCATCACCAAAGGGTTAACTTGCACTTGCTGATGAAGCACTTTGGTTTTTTTGATGTTAAGTGAGAGACCAAGTTTTCTGTATGCTTCTGCAAAAGCATTTAGGATAGTTTGGAGATCATCCTCTGAATGTGCGGAGACCACATTATCATCAGCATACTGAAGCTCCACAACGGAGGTTGTAATTACCTCCGTTCACTTCACAGCAGTACAGCACTAACAGCAGTCGTTTGGAGCAAATGTGTTGTAAAGCACTGCTCCCGTGAAAAAGTATTTGGATCCATTTTTGTCCCATAGCAGACAGGACAAAGAGAATTACAAACCAAGCTGTGCTTGCCCTATGTGGACCACACTTAGATGGCTCATTAGCTGAATGAAGAATTCTGACAATTATGACTCTCTGTGGACAGGCAGAGTTGTCAGGCACAAATGACTGTAAAAGAAGGATTTCCCCCCACCATAAGCTTTAATTAAAATTATGCAGAAACTTTCACTATGAAGCAGAAGTTACAAATGTGAAATGTCAGCCTGGTCTGAAGTCAGTGGCGCTTACTGCCAGGTAAGTCTGCTTGGGCTGTAGCCTAAGGAAGATTTAAAAGAAGAAGAGTTTAAAAGCTGCAAACCTTTTAAAAAATGCGTATGATGTTTACCATGGATGATTGGTGGTCACAAATTCAGAGGAGCACAGAAACTCAGAGGCTGCTCATCAATTCCAGTATTAAATGTAAAACAGGAGAAGAAAGAACTGCCTGTTTAATTTTTAAGAACTGTATCAGCATTTCTGCATAATGAGTACTAGATCATATCATTCCTACATTAACAAAAGTAGAGTGTAGTGTATGGGTTATGGTTGCTGAATGATTAGGATTGCCTGCTATCCGTTGCTCCTGTTCGTTTGCTTCGGGTTGCCAACAGGCGGTTCCAGGCAAGCGTTTGTTTTGTGTGTTTGTTCAGTTTGTTCTGGAAGCTTTCTATTAAAGATGTGTTATGAGCAGCTCTAAGCTTACCTCCTAGTCCTCTATTAGATCAATAGTGAGGACACTACATAGAGAGTTTTGTCTATTGGGCAGTATAGACATGTAATAATGTGATAAATAAATAAAAGATGTAGAGTGAAATTGGTATAGTATATGTGGACACCAGCAAAATTCTTGCAGGATTTTTACATTGTTATTGCTGTTCTCCTCTGATTACAGCAGATATGGGGCTATCAAATTTTATCATCACAATATGTGGCAATGTGTGGATAGGTTGGGCTGAGAGATGGCAACCAGCCCAAGAACACCCAGTGAGCTTCATGGCTGACCAGGGATTTGAACCTGAGTCTTATATTCAATCCACTAGTCTACAATGGCTCTCTTTTATGCCTATGATCCATTTTTTCCTGGTTGGCGACATGTATATTGTTATGCTCATGCACCCCACATCTGAGAGATGAGAAGTTTCAGTGGCTTCAGCACTTACTCGGACTTCAGTTGCCTGAGAAGGAGGACACTGAAAACTTGTGTTTCTTTCATTTATTTACACTGAGTTCTGTTAGTCTGGGTTGCTTCAGAAACTTCTATAGGGTCCACAACATTACCAGTCCAACAGATCTTTGCTCCCACTCAGCTGTCTAGGGATTTACTGTAGAGAGCTAAAATAATCTCTCTCCACCCTCTTGATCCACTCTCCACCAGCCTGACTTCCTGCCACACCCCAGGCCTCACTCGGCCACTCCCCTTGGCATAGTAGAACAAAACGTTACCAGCTCAAGAGTTACAGAGTTGGGGGGAATCCCAAATCTCTTTGTACTCAGAGGCACTGAGTTGTAAGGGACCCTTGGAAGGTAATTTAGACTGACCGCAAGCACATAACAATACATCAGGATCTTTGCTGTGAAGTCTTGCCAATTAAATTAAAACCACGTATGTTTCACTAAATGTAGAAATTTTCCGAAGCAACACAGACTAACAGAGCTCGACCCAACTCTAGCTCCTTTCCTCTCTTGTTGGCAAAGAGAGAACCTGAGATATCATCTGCTGGGTCCTCAACAAGGTGATAGTTCAGCCATAAGAGAAAGCAAAAGGAGATGTGCACATTCCTAAGATGGGGCTGGAGGTCTTTTGCCATACTGAGGTGGGGCTTTCTTCAGTTCTCATTGCTCACTCCAGGAAAACTTAAGCTGTCCAAGAACTACCAAGCTAAGCATAATCTTACCCTAGACCAGGGGTGGGCAGCTGGTGGCCCTCCACATATTTTGGCCTACAACTCCCATTATCCCTTGCTATTGGCTATAGTGGTTACAGCTGATGGGAGTTGTAGTCCAAAACATCTGGAGGGCCACAAGTTGCCCATCCCTGCCCTAGATGGAGATCTCTTTGTGACTAGGGAAATGGATGAATCTGTAACATTTGATTCCGCTCAGTTTCTCATATTTCCATGAAGGGCGTGCAATCCTATTGGGATGCCTGTGCTGTAAGCCCTCAGACTCGGAGGCTTATGGGCATCCAATGCAGAGTCGGAGGAGCCTGCCCACTCCTCCCACTGTGCATTTTTACTAGATGGGCATTTTCGCTCGTCTAGCTGGAGGGTCTCGGAGGGGGAGGGAAGGCAGCTTCAGGATACCTGATATCCCGGCCTCTCCAGTCTCCTCCCCTCCCCCCAATACCTCCTTTCCCCCCTCTCTGAGGTCACTCTCCTGACCTTGGAGAGCAGCTGCTGCGGTTCTTTCTATGCTGGCTGTGAGGGGATGGGGAGGGGATCAGAGCTCCGATGCCCAGCTCTGAGGTTGGAACGCTGTCTCCAACCTTGGAGCTCGGAATCTGAAAAATCCTATGCCCCTCAGACGCTGTCTAGGGGGCGTAGGATCGCTCCCTCCATTAGTTCCATATCAGTTTGTGTCTACATAAAAATTTATACGCATTTTCATGCACATTTCTCCCAATATATGCTTTTTTGTATGCGCTTTTCCAAATATTCACATTTTCCCCAAGTGATTTCCCTATTGTGCGCATTCTTTGCGCACATTTTTTATTTGTGAACTGCATTACAAAATTTGGAAAACTGAGAATATCGCCTTATAACTGTGTTTGCTTTGTGTGTAAATTCAGGTAGTACAGATCTGATTAATTCAAATTAAGATATAAACCTAATGATTTTTTCACCCATCCTTACTGGTTACACCAACGTCATTCTAGGGTATCTTACACACTGGGTGGGTTTGCGCGTCACGCAACAACCCATCGTGGTGATTTGCCTTGATGGGTTGTTTTTTCTGTGAAGCACCCACAATGAGCCCAACACACGATCGGGCTCATCTTGGGTGCTTCACTCCCTCTTTCCCCCTCAGTCCTCCAAGTGGTATCCCAGGGGACACCTCAGGATAATCCCCCCCCCCCAAGATTGGAAAAGCTGGCTTGACAGCCAGCTTCCCCATCCCCATTTGGACATCCTGTGGCTTATGCTGGCTCAGCCTGTCTGAGCGTGGAAAGCTAAGCAGGGTCAGGCAGGCCTGGTTATTACTAGGATGGGAGACCCTTCCTCTAGTTTCCGGCATTGAGCAGGCAGTTGGACTCGATGGCCTTGTAGGCCCCTTCCAACTCTGTGATCTATGAAATCTATGAAATAATCCACCAGCTCCCCCTTCAAAGTGCCACAGCAGCACCTTGGAGGGGCTGCTGGGGGCTACCCAGCATTATTGTTGTTGTTGTTGTTGTTGTTGTGCACCCAGAAATGGGCGCACAATTTTTAATGTCTTTTTTTACTCCCATTAGTGCAAATATACACTCCTTCGCAGAAGCGCTAATGGGAGCATTCCAAGCCTCTGCTGAGGCCAGGAGGGGCTTGAAAACCTTTCCCCTCAACAGGCTTTCTTTTGACAGGTCGCACTAGGGGAACTGTCATGAGAAACCCAAGTCTTGAGGGATCATTGGCAGAGAAGGGGGTGTTTTGGGGGATTCCCCACCCTTCTCAGCAAGATCTTCAACTTTTCAAGTCCCCCCCTTTAGTGCCCATGGGGGAAGCACTCACTTTTCCACTTTCTCCAACCTTCTAGGGGCTTGTAAAAGTGTATAAGTGCCTCCCTCTGCCTTTTTAAAGGGAAACCAAGTTATCAGTTCAATGGCAGGTGGCTGTCAAACTCTGGGTTCCTTTAAAATGGGTTTTTTTGAGAGGGATCTTGGGGATTTGGACTGGGACATACTCAGAGGTATATCCCAGTACAAAGCCACCCAATTCCCTCTCAACCCCCCCCCCACCATTTCACAATGCTCAAACCATGGGTGAAACAAACCCTGGGTTCTCATTGTGGGTAGTTTGAAAAAAAAGCTACCCACAGTGGGTGAACCGCACTGTATTCACCTGACATGACAACCAGCCATTGACTGTTATCATTCACTATGTGGAATGAGATGATAGATTATTGCAGGTGCAAGCGTCACATTTTTAAATACTCCTGTATGTAAAATAAAACCCCAGAACTTCCTACAGTTAGTAAAATAGCACATTGGGAAAATTTATTATTTTATTTATTTTTTATATTTATACCCCACCTTTTTTCCTGAAAGGAACCCAAGGCGGCTTACATAAGTCCTCCTCCTCATCTCCATTTTATCCTCACAACAACCCTGTGAGGTAGGTTAGGCTGAGAGTCAGTGACTGGCCCAAAGTCACCCAGTGAGTTTCATGGCTGAGCGGGGACTAGAACCTGGATCTCCCGAGTCCCAGTCCAACACTCTCACCACTAAAGTTTTCTCTCTGTTGTGTTAGTTTTCTACATACAGGAGAGGTTTGTTTGTTTTTAATGTTGAAAAGCATTAAAAAAAACAAAACCCCAGCCTCCCACCTGCATGCTCATGTGGTACAGTGCAAGAATTCTGCCAACTCGCTCAACTACAGTCATGCCTTGGATTGAGAGCATAATTCGTTCAGGAAACGTGCTTGTAATCCAAAACACTCTGATATCAAAATGAAATCCCCCCCAAAAAATGTGTACAGAGATTTTTAATTTAAGTCGTACTGCAGTACTTGTATTGCAAGACGTCACTTGTATATCAAGTAAAAAAAAAAAATTAAATTAAAAAGTTGCTTGTCTTGCAAAACGCTACTTGCAATTCAAGGTATTACTGTACCTCATTCTGCATAACTTGTAGAACATCTCTCAGCTTCCCTAGAATGGAGATGCAGCATATCAGGGATCTCTGCCCAGCTCTCTTGTCGGTTCACCAGTGCAGCACACCAGTGAACTGTCAAAAGTCTTAAACTGGAGACATGGCTCAGGGCAGGCACCTTACAATACATCCACTTAATTTCTTTCATCTCCATAGCTCAGTCAGGAGGTTCTGTGGCACTTGGATTTGAACAGTTATATTTTGAGAGATTTGTTCCAAGCCTCTCACTTATTTACCTCTGGAAGAAGAGTAATGCATCTTTCTGTTCAGAGGACTTGAAAGGTATCTGCCCTCAATTTTCTACATGGAATTACATGAGGGAGTACTTTGTTGTTTGTGACATGTTAAACCTGAAGGTATGAGGACACTATACTGTAACAGTCTGATCAGCAGTGTTAGTTACATCGCTAGGTTGGCTATGATTGATGAACCTGCTGTAATCTAGCTACCTGAACAAAATTTTCTTTAGCGTGCATTAATTTTCCTCCCAATAGCTGTAGGACTAAGTGCCAGATTTTCTTACATAAATTTTATGCTGGTTACAGAAGCCAAATTTCCATCAGCTACAAACACAGATTACAAGCATCTGTTCATGTGATTACAAATTTGATATAAAGTGGGGGGGGGGGGTTTCATTCTGTAAGCGATTCCTAGAGAGGCTCCATGGAATGCCAAAACTCCACTTTTCTCTCTTGTACAGCTGTTGTATGTCACTTATTTTAAGAAATGGGAAGATGTTATCACTCGTGTAAGCAGTCATCAGCTATTTTATGCTGACTTTTAAATTCCCCGGGGACTAATTTTAGGTTTTTGGTCATTGGATACTGCTCTGTGTCTCAGGCTACACAAAAATTCACGGTCTGAAATTACATTGCTCAAGCCCCAAGTTCCAAGCCTATGTAAAATACTAGGAACATATCTATGCTTAATTCTTAATTGCTGGGTGTTGTTATCTATTGAAATATAGTCTGCAGTGAATCTGCTAAAATATCCAGATATTTGGTTTCAGGTAAATATTCAGCACTACTGTTTGTAATAGTAGTACACCTCTGACCATATGAACCTGCCTGACTTTTCAGATCTTCTTCTGAGTCGCTTCTCTGTCTGCCCCCTCTGGCAAGTATGACTATCAAAGAGGCAGCTTTTTCAGGTGGTGCTGCGTCAGCTTTGGAATAACCTCCCCAGACAGATCCAGGAGGCAGGCTTCATTGATGTTTCATCCTGTCTTATCAGGAGGAAAACAGATGTTTCTGTGCAAAATGTCACAAGTATGCAAGGATAGACATCAGTAGGGTGACTCCAATAGGGTGGGAATGCCTTGGGGTGTGCTGCTTGTCTCCTGGGTTACTTGGAACATCCACACCCAGAGCTATAGTGGTTGATTACCTCATCATAATCCCATGAGGAGCTTGAGCTGTGAAGAAAACAGGCCTCTGAAACCATATTCATTTGTTCCCGCGTGCATATATGGAATGTGTAGAATGGAATTATGCCACCCACACCATTCTCTGCATATACAACAGAAGTGTAAAAGAGGTTCTACTTACATACAGCTTCTTTCACGCTTCCTCCAAATAACTGGTGGGAACAGGCATGATCCCACTCCCACCTTTTGGCCATTCAGTATACATGTGGAGGGCCTGAATTACCCTAATTGAACTGCCCTGTCAGTCAGTCCAAGGTAAGTTCCTGCAGTGTGGGTCAAAAATGTTGTTTTCCATTACAATGGTTAATAAAAAATGTGATCACAACATTATCATGTTCCCCCCTTCCTATTACATTTCATGCCAGCAATAGCACTGAACTTTTAAATTCCCCTGGGGACTAATTTTAGGATTTTGGTCATTGGAGTTGGACACTGCTCTGTGTCTCAGGCAGCCATATGATCACCTAACTAAAAACTTCATTCATTCAACAAGCTACAGTTCACTTCGAGCCCTTTTAGCCCATTCTTAGGCATGGTTCTTTGGAAGTAAATTCCACTGAGTCTGATGTGACTCTTCCAGGTAAGTGGGCATAGGACTGTAGCCCTAGTTTTCCACTTTTTTCTTTTATTTATTTATTTTTTTTTAATTAAGCTAACCTTTCTGCTCCAATAGCTTGCAAAGCAGCTGAATGGCATAGTTTCAGTCTTGCAGAGTGGCATAAAACGGGAGAGTAATGGGAAGAGGAAAAATCAGTATTATTGACTGAATATTTTCTAATCTTGCTGAAAGTCCAATCAAACTTTGTCTTATACGTTTTTACTGTGCATTGCTGAAGCTTCCAACACTTCAATTGCTAAATGACTTTTAAACGTTTCCTAGCTCTTTATTCAAATAAGCATTTTAGTTAAACTGTTTGGAGTCAGGAGTATTACTTATTCATAGCAGTTGAAATGAATTCTGAATGCACTTGCAGATGTTTGCTCCATTAATGAGCTTGCACAAGCATTTTCCCTTGATAAAGGACTAACCAAAAGGAGGGCTGGAAGGAATGCCAGTATATCAGCAATTGGGCACCATTTAGAAGAAAGGCTCTGAGAGCTGTACACCCATAGCTGGCAAGTTAGAAATGAATCAACAAAACCAAACAAGGCCAGAATCCTGTTGTTGTCTGCCTCAAACTAGTCTCCTTTAGGCTCGCAGTAGTAGGACTGAAAACAAATAGCTTTACCTTGGTAAGATGAAGATGGTGGTGGTGGGGTCTGGTAGATCAGGTTTGCATTCTGTGGAGCCTCCTGAATCCAGCATTGCTCATGAGTTCCCAGGTTACCTGAGAGAGCGCCTTCTCCCATACCAACCTGCCTGATTGCTGAGGTCATCAGATGGCATGCTCCTGGTGGTTCCTCATGGACCTTTGGCCCAATTGGAGTCCACCAGGAGAAGAGCCTTCAGTGTGGCGGCTCCATTTCTGTGGAACTCCCTGCCTCTGGAGGTCAGGCAGACTCCAACATTGTGCTGCTTTCAGCACCTGCTGAAGACCTCATTGTTCCAGGAAGCCTTCTCTGCTCTTCAACCACCAGTGTAATTTTAGTTTGTTTTCAATGTATTGTTTTCATTTCTTTTATCCATCTTTGTCTTTTTATTGTTCACTGCTCTGGAATCTGCTTGATGTGGAGCAGTATGCAAATATGATGATGATGATGATGATGATGATGATGGTGATGATGATGATGATGGATTCCCAGGTGGTGTCTGTTGTCAGGAGTGTCTTACTCACCTATACCAGTACTACCACCAGGGTTTTAGTAGTTCTTGATTTTAGTGGCATAACTGCATTTTGAGATGGCTGCTCTCTGATTTCTTACATTAGTTGCTACTGTCTTTCTGATTTTTAATTATTCTGTGATGTGTCAGGATATAAGCCACTCCGAATGTTTGCCAGAAAGGCAGAGTGCAAAAGTTTAAAACAAAAATGACTATTGTCTATTGAGCTTATATGGCAGCAATGCTATTATGCACACTTACTTGCAAGTAATTACTATTGCGTTCAGTGGGACGCAGTGCCAAGTAAACATGCATAGGAATGGGCTATGTATAGTATATTACTTTCATGTCTCTAAGAAAGGCCCATTGTTTTGTGAAATGACCACCAATTCTTTAGCAAACAGAGTTTTCCTCCTGGGTGTGTGACAAAACATCATACTGCAAAATGGAAGCAATACCCCTTGTCTCTAATGCAAATAAATGATGAAACTGCTTTTTAACTGTGTAGTTTTATTCAAGGTTTGAATCTGCTAGAGACATCTGGCTTTATGCAAGTGTTCCGTGTGTTTTGCTTCGATAAGGCCAGCTCAGAGCTATTGTATTTCTTGTTAGCTATTCTGCATGGCATTTGTTATAAAGTCCTCATAATCAACCACAGATGATTTTGCATGCATAAAAATGCTCACACTAGGAATCTGGAAGTTACAGCGGAGCTGTGTTTACAACTTGTATTTTCAAATTTGATGGAAATCCTGGAGCTGCTGTTCAGGAAAACTAGTGAGATTCCCAGGGACTCTAGGGGAAAGCAAGATATCTGTCCATCATCAAATCCCCTTAATTGAAAATAATATTGAAAACATAAGACCATGTTGGGTGAGACAGGGATGTGGGCAACTTGTGGCCCTCCAGTCCAGATGCTTTGGCCTACAACTACCATCAGCCTTAACCTGCATAGCCAATGGCAAGGGATGTTGGGAGTTGTAGGACAAAACATCTGGAAGGCCACTAGTTGCCCACCAAGTTGCTGGGGCCACTGCAAAATACCAAAAACAACAACACCAAGAGCTAGGTGAAGTAGATCATGAAACCAACAACAACTGTAATAACGAATGCTTTCTGAGAACAGGGCATGCAGTAGATTGCTACAGGCAAGGCTGAACAGGAAAGTGAAAGCACAGTGCCTGAGAGCTGATTCAGGCACTTCCTCGTATGGCAAGCCAGTAGGGCCAATACACTACACTAGGATTTATTTAAGAGGGATAGGGATTGGGGAAGGAAGCAGGAGGAACCACTGAGGTAGGGGTTCCTCGGGGCTCAGTCCTGGGCCCAGTGCTCTTCAACATTTTTATTGGATGAGGAGATGTAGGGAAATGCTTATCAAATTTGACACAAAACTGGGTGGAATAGCTAATACCCTGTAAGACAGAAACAAAATTCAAAGTGATCTCGATAGGCTGGAGCAGTGGGCTGAAAACAACAAAATGAAATTTCATAGGGATAACTGCCAAGTTCTGCACCTAGGAAAAAGAAACCAAATGCACAGTTACAGCATGGGGGATACTTGGCTCAACAATACTACAAGTGAGAAGGATCTTGGAATTTTGTAGATCACAAGCTAAATATGAGCGTGCAATATGATGTGGCTGCGAAAAAGCTACTAATGCCTATTTTTGAGCTGCAATTAGTAGAAGGCAGTGCTTTTTTTCTGGAGAAAAAAGGTCCGAACTCTTGAATTCACATTCCTTGGGAGTAAGATGGGATTAAATTGTAATTCAATTAATAGAAAGAAAGGTGCTGAACTCAGTTCCTGTGAGTTTCCCCCAGAAAAAACGCCGGAGTGAAGTATAGTTTTCCAATTGTGTGAAGTATAATTCCACTCTACTCATGAACTGGTTAGGGCTTCATCTTGAGTACTTGTGTCCATGTTCTGGGGCAACCACACTTTATAGAAGGATGCAGACAAATTGGAAAAGGTTCAGAGGAGGGCAACAAAGATGATCAGGGGACTGGAAACAAAGCCCTTTGAGAAGAGACTGAAGGAACTGGGCATGTTTAGCCTTCAGAAGAGAAGACTGAGGGGAGATATGATAGCACTCTTCCAGTACTTGAAGGGATGTCACACAGAGGAGAGCCAAGATATCTTCTCAACCATCCCAGAGTGCAGGACATGGAATAATGGGCTCAAGTTACAGGAAACCAGATTCCACCTGAACATCAGGAAAAACTTCCTGACCGTTAGAGCAATACAACAATGGAACCAATTACCTAGGGAGGTAGTAGGTTCTCCCACACTGGAAGCATTCAAGATGCAGCTGGACAACCATCTGTCAGGGATGCTTTAACTTGGATTCCTGCAATGAGCAGGGGGTTGAACTCGATGGCGTTTAGGCCCCTTCCAACTCTACTATTCTATGATTCTATTATTCTGTAACTATTTACCTTTTGTCACATTGCTTTGACATAAGCATGCCCTCTTTCCGACATCACCACCCAAAATGATGTTGCTGATCAAATGACCTGCTTCTGTACTGTTTATTGTAAAAGGGATAAAAAGTATGTGTTTTTAAAAAAAATAAATTAAAAGGTGGTTTGGTGGTCAGTGAGTGTGGGAAGGCAGAAACTAGACAGCTGAAAAATTAAAAGCCTGAATTTAGTGTATGCATTTATTTGTTTTGTTTATAAATAATTGTAACAAGAATACTCACTTTGAAACCTCTGTGCTCCTATCTCTTCTCAATCTGAGTTATGCTGTCCAGTTCGCAGAATTTAAAGCACCATTTCATTCTCTGCTTATATGACATGATTTGCCAGTGAGATAAAAAGAGAGACTGTAATTGTGTGGTTAGAAAGAACAGCAAAAAGAGAATGTGTACTTTGGTAGAAAATGAGAAGCAGACTGTCAAACAGATATTTAAAAGGCTAGGGGGCATATTTGATACCTGTACTCTATCAGAATGGAAGCAATGTGTGTAATGGCCTGCCAAGAACTTACTGGGTTGCATTTCAACTCTATAGGTACAATGTTTGGCTTCAACTGGGCAAACCTCTGCTGGTAGTAGAGGCTTTTAACAAGCATAAATTCAATAGATGCAGCCTTCTCCACCTTTTTATCTCCATGATGTGACATGCTCAACTTGGTGAATGTCTGCCTGCCTGATATAAGCCTCTGATATTTTGAACACAATATATAGCTTGTTTCCTAGAGGGTGTGGCGCTTTCAGAGCATTGAAATGAACAGGATCCTGCAGGTTATACTCCTTTAAACCCTGTAAAACTGGTTTTAAAAAATAAGCAGGTGAAATCTCTTATCACTGCATCTCCACTTGTTGAATTTGTGCTTGGTGCGAGGCATTTAGGGAGCAGAGAGAAGAAAGGGAATATGTGGTTTCAGAAACCAGAAAGTGATGTCACACTGTCATCTTCTAGGTAAGAAGACAGAGTGGAGGTAAGAAGCACAAGAGGGCTTCTGTCAAGATATAAATGTTTCAAATAAATATATAAAATAAAATTGTGTTCCACAGGTTTCGTGTATCTGAAGAAACATCAGCAGTCATCTTGGGCACCGTTTCTGAGGTGTCTGAAGCACTCGAGTCAGCTTTGCCCTCAGCTACTCACCCAGCATTATTGTCAGTCTGCCAAGAGAATCTGTGCTCTAATGGAGGGACTTGCCATCATATTAATCTTCCTGACGGTGTGGCCTCATTTCGGTGTGACTGTTCTCTACATTTCATTGGGCGTTTCTGTGAAAAAGGTAATTGGGCTCTGCTTTTTGCCACTCTTTTCAGCTTTGAAAGAGTTGCAGTTATTCTGCTGATTCTATTACCAATAATCCCCAGAATGTGTGGAGTAGGTTCACTTGCTTTTGTAGAAACACGGTTGTGTAAAACTGCCATATATGACTTTGATCATGCACATCAGCTTTCTGTAACGGAATTTATTTCTATTCATTTTATTTCTGTAAAACCACAACTGTAGTTGCCCAACATATATTATTGGCTCACACAACCCCTCCCTACCCCCCACCCCCACACACATAGCTTGAAAAAATAGGCGGGTTCGCACGTCACGCCAACCCATCGTGGTGATTTGCCATGGTGGATTGGTTGTTCTGCGAAGTACCCACAATGAGCCCACCAGACGATCAGGCTCGCCGTGGGTACTTCAATCCCTCCCTCCCCCTCCTTCCCCCAGGCGGTATCTCAGGGGACACTGTGGGAGCAACAGGTCCCCTCTCCATTCCCACCATGATAACAAGGTGCTGCTGGGGCACTTTGAAGGCCAGCTATCCCAACCTCCCCCCATTTTTATTTTTTTTTAAAGGACAAAAAAGCCATGGCAAGCTGAAAATGGCTCTGCATCGTGGTGGGGAGGGGGGAAGCCAGTGCCAGTCACCCCCAGGTGCTGCTTGAAAAAAACTACCCACTACCCGTGCTGGGTTCACATGACATGACAACCAACCATTGACTATTATCATTGGTTGGTTGTCGTGTCATGCTGCTAACCCAGTCAATGTGTATGGAGGGTCAGGGTCATTTGGAGTTCTATGAGGATACGTCAGTATGTGTGTGGAGAGCCCTTTCACATGCCATCTGGATGCATGGATGTTCTCATGTGCAGCGTAAAGCAACCCTTACTGAGATCCAGGAAAATAGTTTGAGGAACTTTCCCTGATCTTGAGAGAACACTGGGTAGCAGAGAGCTCTCCTCAATCCATAGTCTCATTCAGATAACAATGGGGTGGAGGTGGTAGGAAGATTCTGATCTATTTCTTTCTTTTACAGAATGGATAAAGTGTCATAAATATGTCTTCTTGTTTTTGGCTACCGCAAACTAACATAGCTATCCTTTTGCACTAAGACAGACTCTAGTCTAGGGGCTGGCATTGCAGGTTTGGAAAACTGCTGCTGCTGCTCTGTAAACCCTGTCTCTCTATTTTACCTTGATGGAGGCAACCAGAGAAAAGGGAAAATCAAAGGAAACTTTCTTTCTTCTCCTGAATTGCAGATGACTGGGACATAATAGAGATTAGACTGATCCATACTAGAATGCTGGATTGAGGAAAGCAGGGATCAGTTGAATTCATGCTGGTTCCCTAGGGAAAGAGGGAGAAGAGTTTTATCTCCCCAAATTCCTGTCAACTGTGGAGTCCGAATAGAAGGATATGCCATTAGGAGATCTCGATTCCTTGCAGATCAATAGTAGAGGTAAAAAAAGTGCCTTCCCCTTCTCAGCTCTATTTACGATGGTTTACTGCAGGAAGTTCTCCTTGCTGTAAAGGAGCATGACAGTATGCTAACAAAATGCACCACATGTTATCCAAAATGTCCTTGACAGCTTACCTGATGTCATTTAGCAGTAAAGTCAGGGCGGTCTTCCCAAATGGTACAATAAAATTAGGTGTGTTGGAGAGGAAGAGCCATCTTTTCTCTCTCTTTACCAGCCCATCTTTTCAATTCATCAATTCATCTTCATATGGATAATCAGGCCTGATCAGCACATGCAGAGGAATTAGGTAGAAGAATCCTGGCCTGGTTGATGGCCTGTATTACTTCAAAATGCAGATGGGAATGCCATTTTTAATGCTCCCCCATGTAAAAACAACAACAACACCCTGGCATATTTGGAGCAAAGGTTTTAATCCAGCCTACTCTCTTCTGTGCCAGCTTTCTACTTTTAAATGCAGGGGCGCATTCAAAAAAGTGAACCCTCACTTGTAGTTGGAAATGGAACATGCTGTTGTTCTAAGAACATGAGAAGAGCCCTGCTGGATCAGACCAAAGACCTGTCTAGTTCTAGCATTCTGTTTCCCACAGTGGCCAACCAGATGCCTCTGGGAAGCTCACAAACAAGGACATGAGGGCAATAGACCTTTCCCACCATTCCCCAGCAACTGGTATCTGGAGGCACGCTGCCGCTGTTCCATGCTATTTCAGGATGCTACCATCTCATTTCCACTTCACACTGCCATATTTGTAGACCAGGCCTAGATCTAGACTCTGTGAAGGAATAAAATTTGAGTCAAGAAACCCCCAATCATGAGCACATTATTTGCTTATATGGTGGAATCAGTTTTATCCCTAGTCCTTTTGTTTCTCATGCAGAGGAAATAAATGTTTTATCCCCTTTAATCATCTTGGCATGAAAAGTGACTTGTTGGATATAATTGTACCTTAAGACAAACCATGAGGGCTAGCATCACCAGATATTATCACAAGAGAAAAATAATATAAAACAAGAGGATCTTCCCTGAAAAATACTCAAAGTATTCAAAGGTATAAACATATCAGTCTTTTCTTGCTACAACATTTGGGTTTAACACTTTACATTGTCTTTTTTCAAGTATATTTAATTATTTTAACTGTCTACATTTTCTGTCCATTTTTACTAACCATAAGGAAGAATAATTTAATTACTTTTGAAGTTAAAACAAATGAAATACTGGGGAGACTATTTTTTTTTAAAAAAAAATACAAACATTATAAGGCAAACCAGTCAATATCTGTTGCTTTCTATATTTTCTGTTATAACTCTTTCATTCAGTTACTTCCCAGAAACTTCATTTCTTTGATATGTTTGGTACTTTGCTTAAATGTCTGTTAGCATCTAAGGCACATTCTCCTTTTGTTGATGCTGGATAATTTCCATTAGCATTATTGGGAATTACTAGTGTGTAGCAAAATGAAAGAGTGCCCATATTATAATTAAAGCTCTAATATGCTTCTAATAGACTTTCTATTGTATGAAATAAGTACAGGGCAACTAGAGCCAAAAATGCACTTGCCAGATTGTCAATATATCTGAAAGTAATGGAAACCAAGCCCGCACACTGACTGAAAGTAGATCATTATACTGAATGTGAATCCAATAAATGACTCTGGACTAGAAACGATGAGTCCTAGTTAATGTTGCCTCAGATTTCAGAAAGTATTAAATTTTAAAATCCCTTTCCCCATGTTTGTAGTAAATTAAACAGCATTCGTGTATTTAAAATTGCCTTTGGTAATCTGTGGAAATGCATCTTACAGATTTGTGTAAAGAATGCATTGGAATTAAAGAGTACAACTGGGAACATATTGCAGAGAGAAAAGGTGTGTGCAACACCTGGTTGGCAACTAGTTTTTCTTGGAGGCCACTTTGAGAAGCAACTTAGGGGCAGTGGACCAGCATATCAGCTCCCAGCTCCTGAAGTGTCCTGTCTGCCAGTGGCGTAGCGTGGGTTGTCAGCACCCGGGGCAAGGCAAGTAATTTGCGCCCCCTAACCCGTGGATTTTAGCACTCGAGTCTCTTCCACTAGATTAGTTAAAGAAACCCTTACCCCCTAAGCACATGTATTGTTTGTTATGAAAATACTGATGTAATTAAAGTAAAATGCATCTAAATACAAGTTATTTTCAACACTTTATTGAGTGCGAACATGCTTACCATTCTCCACATTTTCAGCAGGTCTATGAATACAAATCTACAAATGTAGTAACCTAGCATGGGCCATGCTATTATATGTCGTCTCACAACCATCGTAAACGATAAAAAATATCAAGAACAAAAACTAAACATCAAAATGGAACCATACCCTGGAGATGATCCAAGACTGGGCTAGATGGAGCCAACTTCCTCAATCCTGTACCTCTAATTGTAATTCTTTAATAGAAGTGCAAGATATCAATCTGTATATAATATACAGATTAATTTAAATTCGGGGAGGTCACACAGAGGTCTAGAAAGAGGGAGAAGCAATAAGGGAGACTCCCCAAGAGGAGGAGGAGGAGGAGGAGAAGAAGAAGAAGAAGAAGACACACCCCGCGCTGCTCTGCTCTGCTCGGGCCTCCTCCCGCTTTCCACCTGTCCCTTCAACAAGTTCAACTCAACTTCCTGCCTCCTCCATTTCTTCATTCATCCGTCCCCCGATCCCATTTCCCCACACGCCCCTTTCCCTTCTTTTTCTAGCCCATTTCCTTTCTCCCTCCTTTCCTGGCTTTTTAAAAATGTACCTCTTCTTTCTTTGCCCTCCTCTTTCCTTTCTCCCCCCCTTTTCTCCCCTCCTCCCTTCCCCTCCACCCTCTCCCATTTCTCTCTCTCCTCCTTTTCTCTCCTCCCATCTTTTCCCTTTCCTCTTTTCTCCTTTCCCCCATTTTCCTTCTCCTCCTTTGCTGTTCTCCCGCTTTGTCCTTCCTTTTTCTCTCTCTCTCTTCTTCCTTCCTTCCTTCCTTCTTTCTCTCCTTTCCCCGTCACACTCTTTTTCCTCTCTCTTCATCTTCCTTTCCTGCCTCCCTCCCTTTCTCTTTCTTTCTATCTGCCTTCCATCCTTCCTTTTCTCGTCTCCCCAACTTTCTTTACCCCCTTTCTCTTTCTCATTCCCCACTTTCCTCTTTCCCTTCATTCTCTCCTCTCTTTTCCTCCCTTCCTCTTTCTTTTTCCTTCCTTCCTTCCCTTCTTTCTCTCTCTCCTCTCTTTTCCTCCCTCCCTCCCTCCCTTTTCTCTCTCTCTCTCTCTCTCTCTCTTTTCCTCTCTTTTCTTTCTTCTTCCTTCTCTCTCTCCTCGCTCTCCCTCCATACTCGATCTTGTACACGCTCGGGCGCAGCCCACCACCTTCGCGCGCTGCACCAGGGCAGGCCCGGCCGCCCCGATGCCCACCGAGGCGCCGGTCACCAGCGCCACACGCCCCTCCAGCCTCCATGGCCCAGCGCCGCGCGCGGCTGTCTCGCCTGCCCTGCCCGCGATGCACGCCGGCGCTCTTCCTCGCCTCCCGCCCCGCCACCGCTCTCCGAGGCGCAGACCTGGCAGGCCGGTAGGCGGCGGCTGAGCAGCAGCGAGGGGAGCAGCTGATCCGCCCCTGCTCCAAGGGAGCTCCTCCGGGGGAGACAGGAGAAAGCGGGGAAAGAGCTCTGCGAGCGCGCCCCCCCAGATTCGCCCTGCGGCTCCCCCCCTGCCACCCCCACGCTACGCCTCTGCTGTCTGCAAGTTCTCTTGAAACAGACACTACCTTCTCTGTACATCCCTCTGGCTCTTTGGGGCTGGATTTAGCCCTGAAGCTTTTAGTCGCTGAACACTAGCCTACAGAAACCCTTCCATTTGTAGTAATGTATTCGGTGTGAGGAAGATATCAGTTGTGACTGGTTCTAAAGAGATCACTTCTTACAGCAAGTATAATGATTCATACTGGTCCCATTTTGTCTATTTATACATGCAGCTTAACCTTGCTCATTTATTCAGCAGTAGAAAATGTGATGTCTTGAGTGTTCCTGCACTTTTTACTGGCTGCGATTCTGTACTATTAACATTAGTTTTAACAGGTGGAAATTCAATGCATACATTTTTGAAAACCCTGTACAAGATGCAACTGTTGCATTCCTGCTGTGGCAATTAAAATCATAAGACAAAAGCTCTGCCAGATATCTATTTATTTATTTATTACATTTCTATACTGCCCAGTAGCCCAAGCTCTCTGGGCAATTCACAACAATTAAAACCATGAAATACAACATGATAAAATACAATATAGCATAAACTAAAGAAAAAACTATAAAACTATAACATAAGTTAAACATAAAAATGGTGGCAGAGAAGCTTTTAAACTGAACCCTGGGGGGAAAGTCGACAGGTTCTGGGAAGCATCCACTTTGGGTTGAATCATCCCTAGGGGATGAAAATGAAAATGTTTCCAATTGCCCAATGTAGAAGGGGAGGAAATAAGCCATGAGCATATGGTGAAACATGATAGCCAGTCAAAGTGGCCTAAGTGCCATAGCAGAAGATGCACACGCAGCACGCCAGAGACACCTGGGGAGGGACACCATGTATAGCTGTTCCTATGCAAATGCTAAAAGCCTCTGAGCCAAAATGGGAGACTTCGAGTGCCTTGCTTTAAAGAAGAATCTATATATAGTGGGCATTGCAGAAACCTGATGGAATGGAGAGAACCAGTGGGATACGGTCATCTCTGGATATAAACTCTGTAGGAAGGACAGGGAAGGGTGTACCCGAGGAGGTGTTACTCTGGACGTCAAAGAGGGCATAATGTCAGCACAGACTAGAAAACCTAAAAGGGGCAGACTCTTCCACAGAAGTGCTGTGGGTGACAATACTGGGCTCCAAAACTAATTTAGTACTAGGGAACATGCTGTCATTCCCCAGACCAGAACACTCAGGGTGATCTTGAGATGCAAAACAAAATCAGGGAGACCTCCAAATTAAGAAGTGCTCTAATAATGGGTGACTTCAATTACCCCCACATTGACCAGATAAATGCACGTTCCAGTCACGACAAAGAGGTTAAATTTTTCAATGCCCTAAATGATTGTGCCCAATAACAGTTGGTCATGGAACCAACCAGAGGGGAGGTGACCCTGGATTTAATACTAAGTGGTGTCACCCAAGACCAAGTACAAGATGTAAATGTTGTTGAACCACTTGGAAATAATGGCCACAGTGCTATCAGATTTAATATATATTTAAGTGGAAAATTGACAAGGAAGTCCAACACAGTCATATCTAACTTCAAAAGAGGAAACTTTTCTAAAATAAGGGAACTTGTAAAAAGGAAGTTGTAAGAGGAGTCAAGAGGGATAAATCCCCTCAAAATGCTTGGAGGTTACTCAAAACTACAATAATAGAAGCTCAGCTACAAAGCAAATGCAAGAGGTCACCAGTATGATTAACAAGCAGTGTCAAGGAAGCTGTTAGAGAAAAGAAGGTTTCCTTCAGAAAATGGAAGTCTTGCCCAAATGAGGAAAACAAAAGGGAGCACAAACCTGCACAAAGGAGATGCAAGCAGACAATAAGAGATGCAAAAAAGCATTTTGGGGAACATATTGCTAACAACATCCGGGCAACAATAAAGAATTATTTAAATATATCAGAAGCAGGAAACCAGCTAGGGAAGCAGCTGGACCATTGGATGATAATGGAGTTAAAGGAGTACTAAAGGAGAGTGTGTAGAAGCTGAATGAATGTTTTTCATCTGTCTTCACTGCAGAAGATATAGGACAGATACTTGTGCCTGAATGGATGTTTTCAGGAAGGGAGTCTGAGGAACTGAGGCAAATACTGGTGACAAAAGATGAAGTTCTCAACCTTATTGACAAATTGAAAGTTAATAAATCACCAGGGTCTAGATGGTATCCATCCTAGAGTTCTTAAAGAACTCACATGTGAAATTGCTGATTTTCTAACAAAAATATGTAACATGTCCCTAAGATCAGCCTCTGTACCAGAGCACTGGCCAATGGCCAATGTAACACTAGGTTTCAAGAAGGGATCCATAGGGGATCCAGGAAATGACAGGCCGGTTAGCTTAACATCTGTTCAGAGTAAATTGGTTGAAAGCATTATTAAAGATAAAATTAGTAAGCATGTAGAAAGACAAGCCATGCTGAGAAAGAATCAAAATGCCTTAGGCATTCAGAGTAAATTGATTGAAAGGCTTATTAAAGATAAAGTGAGTAAGTAAACATACAGAAGGACAAGCCCTGATGAGAAAGAATCAACATGGCTTCCGCAAAGGTAAGTCCTGCCTCACTAACCTTTTACAGTTCTTTGAGAGTGTCAATAAACGTGGAAAGGAGTAAACTGATAGACATTGTTTACTTGGACTTCCAAAGGGCTTTTGACAAAGTCCCTCAACAAAGACTCCTGAGCAAAATTAGAAGTCATAGAATAATGGGAGAGGTCCTCTTATGGATCAGTAACTGATTAAAGAACAGAAAGCAGAGAGTAGGAATAAATGGTACATTCTTCCAATGGAGGAATGTAAACAGTAGGGTCCCACAAGGATCTGTACTGAGACCAATGCTTTTCAACCTATTCATAAATGATCTGGAATTATGAATGAGCAGTGAAGTGGCCAAGTTTGCTGATGACAGCCACATTATTTGGGGTGGTTAAAACAAAAAGGGAGTGTGAGGAGCTCCAAAAGGATCTCTCCAAACTGAGAGAATGGGCATCCAAGTGGCAAATGCAGTTCAATGTAAGCAAGCGTAAAGTGATGCATGTTGGGGCAAAAAAATCCCAACTTCAAGTATAATCTGATGGGATCTGAGCTAGTGGTAGGGATGGGCGACCCACCCGCCCGGCACTCAACTTGCAGCACACAAGCTGAGCGCTCCCGCTGCACAAGCCGAGCCAAGCGTGAGTGCCAGCTGAGGTGCTCGCTAGACTTCCAGGTCCCCGGCTCTATGTTGTTTACATAGAAAATAGCGTAAAATACATTAAAAATGACTGCGAGTTGCACAAATTAGGCTGCGAGTTGCGCAAATTAGGCCCTTTTTAATGTATCATGCCATTTTCTATGTAAACGATGTAGCACCAGAACCCAGAAGTCGCTTTCCCTGGCTCGGCTCGCGAGAACGCAAGCCAAGCCAGGGAAAAGGTAGGTCGAGCGGAGCTCAGGGGTTCAAGCCCAGTGAGTTCCCTTTACCTTTACACCCCAATCGAGCTCTGCGCACATTCCTATCTAGTGGTGACAACTCCAAGGTCTGTGGTGGACAGCTTGATGAAAATGTCAAGTGTACAACTGCTGTGAAAATGGCAAACTCCATGTTAGGCTTAATTAGGAAAGGAATTGAAAATAATACTGCCAATATCATACTGTTCTTATACAAATCTATGGCGCGACCACAGTTAGAATACTATGTACAGTTCTGGTCACTGCACCTAAAAAAGGACATTACAGAGTTGGAAAAAGTGCAGAAAAGGGGTACTAAACTAAAATGATCAAGGGGCTGGAGCAACTGTCCTATGAGGAAAGGTTACAACATGGGATGGTTTAGCTTAGAAAAAAGGCAAGTAAGGGAAGACATGATAAAGCTGTACAAAATTATGCATGGTGTGGAGAAAGTGGATAGGGAGACATTTTTTCTCCCTGTCTCATAATACTAGAACCCGGGGTCATCCAATGAAGCTGATTGGTGGGAGATTCAGGACAGATAAAAGGAAGTACTTCTTTAGACAATGCTTAGTTAAACTATGGAATTCACTTCCACAAGATCCTCACCAATTTGGATGGCTTTAAAAGGGGATTGGACAAATTCATGGAGGATAAGGCTATCAATGACTGCTAGTCCTGATGGCGATATGCTACCCCCAGTATCATAAGCAGTATGCCCTATGTTCACCAGTTGTGGGGAAAATGGACAGGAGGGTGCTGCTGTTGCACTCATGCCCTGCTTGTGGGTTTCCCATGGTCCGCTTGTTGGCCACTGTGTGAACAGAATGCTCAGCTAAATGGACCCTTGGTCTGATTCAGCATGGATCTTCTTATGTTCTCATGTTCTTACAGTATAAAAGGTTAAAACTACAGTATAAAATAAAAATAATAACCAAATAAAACCTAGCAGCAGTGCAAATATTTAAAATACAGTAACAGATTTAAAACAACAGAAACTGAAAGACTAAAAAGTTGAGTGTTCTTACAAGTTCTCATTGTGGAACAGTTGGCTGTCATAATTTGTTGACCACTAACCAACCTGCAATATTATGTAGAAATTCCTACTTTATGTACTTGAGAGAATGGTGGAAGGAGAATAAGAAGCAGATTCCTCACAATTTCCGGCAAGAAGTTCAAAATTGATAAAAAAAAGAGTTGAAGCTGTTTTTAAATTATATCAAAAGTTTCGGAATGGCCTCAAAATAAGGGTTCCTGATTTGCTCAGGCTTCATCTTGAAAGTAAAATCTGATTGCATTTTGAATTTGCTTTTGAGAATGTAGGAAAGATGCACTTCATTTAATTCCATTTCCTCCTTCTTTGTTCTCAAGCACTGAGTACAATACCTCTGCTTCTTACCTTCCATTTAGTATCATTGCTTGAAAGTAAATATATGCTTGAGACATGAAAACAGCCCATGTGCTTTTACAGGGAAGGCTGGAGAATGTAATTCACTTAATAACCTCCTTCTGCTCATCAGTGTTAAATGATTTGGAATTAAATACTATCCTTGGCTTTTTTTCTTATTGTCTTACATGCTGTAACAGCTTGTCTGATCCCTAAAGAGAAAAGATCTTTGGTCTAAAGTGCAGTACTAATATTTATTTGCATGCACAAGCCATTTTTCCCTTTGATCCATTTTTTCAAAGCCTCAAGGAATAGCAGACTGGTATGGGAAGGACTGAGCATAAAATGTGTCTATTTATTGCTAGTGATAAAGAAAGGTCCAAAAACATCAAGCCACCTATATAATACCTTCATATTTTCATATCAAAGGAAGAAAGTGTTTTCATAACTTCACCCTCATGCACATTATACTGATGGCATTTCAATGGTCATCTTTGGCATCATGTTGGATTTGTACTGTGGTTGTGGCTCTGTTAGTGGAAATTGTATCCACCTGCAGTTAGTTTGTTTTCATACAAACAAGTCCATATTTAGTGGAGTTCACTGAATGACTAGCTGCTTTATTGAAACAATTTCCCCCTTGAAATATGGATCAGGATCTACCAGTGAGTTTATTGTTGTTCTAGTCAACTTCCCCAAGTTGAATAATTGTCCAGCTATATAATATGTGAAGAAAATGGGTGATCATATCAGTCAAGTGTTGTAGCTTTGGCTGGGCTGTATCAGTTCATAATGCAGCTGGAGGGAATTCTGCTTTTTTTTTAATGCTCTTCCAGGGTTTTGTGGGGTTTTTAAACAAAAATCTCATTCTACATGCAACACAGAATTTCAGGGGATAGGGTTTTAGCCTAGCCTGACATGCTGTTTTCTATGTGTGGGGAGGTTTTAAAATAATAAATGGGGACAGGGCCTTCAGTCAGATGATTCCTCCCTCTAAAATGGCAAAGCCAAGGGCAAAGATAGACACAACATCTATAGAGCGGTGCGGGTGGTTTGGAAGCACTCCTACTACTGCATTCAACCAAACATACATTTTCCCCCCTCTCCTGGAGTGAGTCTGTCACTAGGAGCATGCTTCTGCATACTACTCTGGTCCAACTTAAACATGATGGTAGCGGGCTAAAACTGCTTACTCATGGAGCATTCTGCATGGCTGGCTTCATGTTTAAACCAAGCCCTTGGCTACTAGGCATCCTGCCTGGCCAGAGATTCCTGCAATGTTAATGCTGTACAGTCATGCCGGACAACCTGGTTTAAGTGAGGCACCTGCCAGGTGAAATGCCGCACAGGTGAGCAATTTTAGGCCGCCCATTCATGTGCAAACTGGACCTTGCTGGCTTGAATAGGAAAATTAATTTTTCCTCTATAAAACTACCTTAATTTATGCTCATCATTGGTCTTCCTACCCCTTCCTTTTGTCCCAATCCCCAGAACAGAAAACATAAGGGCATACATACTTGCTTTTGTGTAAAGTGGATGCATGTAGGCAGATGGTTGTCAGCTACTGTAAAGTTCAGCATGACAGATTTAGACGATCAGTGCTTGGCGCTGGAGGGGAAAGCAGACGCCCGTGATTATTAATTGTGGGATTAACATTTTTAAGCAGGCTAGATGTTTTTAGGACATTATAATTTTGTTCTAATCAATAGTACAGAAAAGTACTATTTAAATGCTATACAATAAAACTCAGTGGCAACTTTTGTTTTAATATACTGTCTTTGTGTATATTATGCACCCACCTAAAGGTCAGTTTTTGAGCTTTTCTACATGAGGCTGTTAATCGCTGTATGTACTTTCGGTTTCATTGCAGAATTGAGATCTGAGTTCTACACAAAGAGCTTTTCCTTTCCTGCTTTTCTGCTACATAACCTCTGTGCTATAGCGAAATGGCACAAATCCACAGGGGGAAACAGTGCTATAAGAAATAATAATACCCCATTTTCCCCATTCTAAAAAAAAACAGGGAAAGTGCTCTGAAAAAAACATGACAAGCTGGAGGATCAGGACATCATCTAAAGAGCCCCTAAACAACTGTGAGTAAGGAATCCTGAGTGCATAATATATGCCTTGTGTCGGGAAAAAAAAAGCTCCCTTGCTCAAAACTTGGAATGAAATGGGAAGTACTTGTTCCAGGCATTTAGGTGTTAATTGAGGAACATTTTAAGTATAACTGTGTTTTGCAGGTTTAAATCATGCAAATATGTGTGAGTTTATACATTCTAAAATGCTTGAATGTAATTAGAGTTTATCATCTTGTAAGTAATTTCAGGATTACAGGCATAATACACTTAACAGAATTACAAAGAATATGGCTGCAATACTATGAACACTTCCTTGGGAATAAGTCCCATTGAAGTCAGTGAGATTTACTCCTGATTAAACATGGTTAGGACTGAGCTACAAAAGCATATATCAAGTACCTGGTGGTGCAAGATATATAACTGATATGTTTATTGTATTTGAACCTTTTACTAGTGTCCTACATTTTACCATGATTCCTTGCCACTTCTTGTAGGTAGATGTCTGAAACACTGAAAAATGGTGTGATGCCTCATCTGGTGATCAGGCAGGATGTATATAGTGTCCTATTTCAAGGTATATTCTAGAGAGTGTGCCTGTCACTTTAAGAGAAGGATGCTGTCACAGACTGGAAGTGAGGAGTAGAAGGAGAAGGAACAGGGAGTTGAAGTGTGTTCAGTAAGGTTATGTTAATGTCTGAAGTAACTATAGCTGTGAGGCCATTCTTACCCTCCTCCTTCCAAGAAGGTCCAAACAATGGCTTCTAACCAAAAAACTTTATTAAAAAATGCAAGCCTAGCAAACGTAACAGTACAAATGAAGTGGATTGCAGAAATCAATCACAAAAGAAACAAGCTTAGTTAGAATACTAGGCATTAAGACAGAATGACCCATTGTTGAGAAGTTGATTCCAAACTGGGAACCTCTCCTCCCTTCCAGATTCAAATTATCCCCATGCACACCCCTAAGGCAGTTCCTTATTCTTAAGGGCTAATCTCTTGGAGCTCCTGACACTTCTCAGCTGGTCCATCTTCCTCAGCTGACGACCCAGGGTTTAGTGATGCTTGATTCATCCTCCACCCACTCAGAGAGCTCAGATTGCTTTTCCATGGAATTTGACACTTTGTGACTTCTACAGCTCTAAAATGGTTGTTCAAAGCTTGCCATACCAGTGTGCCCTCTATTTGAAGTGCACACAGTTGGTGTATGCACACAAGAGGCTGCAAAACTTCTTGCCCTTGGTGTTACTGATGATACCACGAAGGCAGTTTTGCTCTTGCATTATGCAGGAGAATAAATTTATTATATATGACACACTGCCAAATACAGAGGATGAAGATGACTTCTGGACAGCTCTAAAAGCTCTACAGATTATTTTAATTCTAAAACAACTGAACTCAAATCAAAATATATGCTTAGGCAAGCAAAGTGACAAGCTACAGATGAATTCCACATCAGGCTAAGAGAATTAGCTATATATTTTGTCCATTTGGATAAGACAGAGATCAAGTCACAGATCATACAGCATTGCAGTCCAACCTTGGTGAGAAAGGCAAAGGCTTTGGTTATGATAATACTCTAACAGAAGTGCTGGATCTGTATGCTCCATGGAAATAGTAGAATTGCAAGTAGCCAGCATTGAGAAGTCTGATTAAACTCCTCTACCAAAAATAAATAAGATACAGATTTGAGATGGAAATCAAGAAAAATCTAGAACCTGGGATAAAACTAAAACTAAATTAGCAAAGAAAGTTCTTGCTTCTTCTGTGGTAGCAGCTCTCCCTAAAATGCATGCCCCTCAAAGGAAAAGATTTCAATTTCTGTATGGAAAAGGATTATCTTGGTAAAGTATGCAAAAGGAGACAAACAAATTAAAAGCCCCAGGTTAATCAAATGGGTCAAGAACTGAGCAGTGGAACTGATTATTTTTCTGGAATAAAAACAACTGAAGCTTTCTCGGAAATATGCAGGCAACAATCTAAAACAATTGTTTATGTGGAAGGCACTGAAGTACAATTGCTTTTGGACACAGCAATGTTCTAGATAGTGCAGCCTTTATGGAAGCCTGCAGGAGTGTCTAGCGCTTCAACATATAACCACCGCAGGATGCCCTCAAAAGGAAAATAGCATATTTCTAGGGCAAAATAAATTGAAAAACAAAAAGATTCATGGGAAGCATTAGTAAAATAAGAGGAACCTTAACAGTTGAAAGAAAAAAATGGAAACAGGAAATGGACAACTTTCTATGCCAGGAGTCTCTAACCTTTTTGAGTTGATGGGCAGATTTGGAATTTTGGCAGAATGTCGCAGGCACTCCCAGAAAATTGCTGCCATGGGTGGGTGGGTGGGGTTGTTGCCCATTAACAAAATGGCTGCCATGGTGGTCACAAAACACCCATTTCCCAGAATGCAAACTGAGACTAAAAGAAAGGTAACTTGCCCAAACACCTGAGTACAAAGAAGATGTAGGGCTCTGAGCTCCAAAATACCAAACCACTCTCTTGAGCTCACAATTTTCTGCTCCAACACCTATTTCACTGAAGGCAAACTGATGCGGTTCAGAGATAAGTTACTTGACTGAGGAACCGTGTACAAGGCAGAGGTGGGGTCTGATCTCCAAATGCAAAATCAGATATTTGCCCCCACAATGCACAACAAAATGCAAATTTCACAGAAGGTAAGTTGTTGATGCTCAGAGAACCAAAGAAACACATACGCAAAACACCCACCCACCCCACAAACCAAAAACAAGACCCAAGCAAAATACATACACACAAAACCCAGGCAAAAGATACACCATACCAAAACAAACAAACCCCAAATCAACAAACAAAGCAGCTTGCACTGGCTCGCTCGCTCGCTCTCCCACACACACACACACACACACACACACAGACCCAACCCTCCTTGCTCCTCACTCCACCTGTCTAACCCCCCAAGATACTGCCTACCACCCCCAGCTTAGGTTTTTCTCTTGTTTTGGGGGCAGCTGAGCACCCTTCAAAATGAAGTACTGGGATGCAGCTATCTCTCATTTTATTTTCTAAGAATATATCTGGAGCCCAGAGGCATTCTTGGAAATAAAGATGGTGCTGGAAGCCAGTGTTTTACTTTGCCACATGCCAGCCTCTCAGGATGATGATGGATGATGATGATGATGATGATGATGATGATGATGATGATGATGATGATACAAAATAATGTTGAAAAAATAGCATAAAAGTCAGGAGGGACAGGGAGCTGGGTGGGTGCCATGTTGGAGACCAAGCCACACTACACATTTATTTGTTTGTTTGCTATATTTATACCCCACCTTTTTTCCTGCAAGGAACCCAAGGCGGCTTACATAATCCTCCTCCTCTCCATTTTATTCTCACAACAACCCTGTGAGGTAGGTTAGGCTGAGAGTCAGTGGCCGGCCCAAAGTCACCCAGTGAGTTTCATGGCCGAGTGGGGACTTGAACCTGGATCTCCCAAGTCCCAGTCCAACACTCTCACCACTATGCCACACATAATAGCTGTTGGAGTGTGACCAGCTTTAATTTTCACCAGCGACTAGTTACCAAAATGCTCCCCTCCTATACAGGATGGGTTTTGACTTCAGATGATAAGATGAGGTTAAAAATGACACTCAGTGTAGATAGAAAACACAATGCCAAGGAGGCCTAGTTCTGGCAAAGCAAAATGAGGGTGGGAAGTTGTCTACTTCTTGTAATGCATATCTAGTGCTAACCCTTTTTGGTTCTGGTGTCAGTGGTCTGGAATGTCCTCCCTAGAGATGTCTACTTGACCTTCTGTTTCCTGGTGGTGAAGGGACACCTGACTCTTTGAGGAGGCCTTTGAGAGTAGTTGAGCTGATGTATTTTTTCCTGTTTGTTGCTTACCTTACTATAATATATTATCATGGGGTGCTTCTAGATGAGGCTTTTATGTATAATTGCCTTGCTTCATTTATGGAATTTTACAGGGGATCCAGATTACGTCCTCCACTCATAAACCTCCCATGTTCTCCCACCACTTCTTCTGTCTTTTCTCTTGCTACAGATAATACATTAAGGATGCAATCCTATGCATGTTTAGACAGAAAAAAGGCCTACAAATCCCAATATGCCCCAGCCAGCTTGGCTGGCTGGGGCATGCTGGGAGTTGTAGGCCTTTTTTCTGTCTAAACATGTATAGGATTGCGCCTTAAGAAAGAAATAGCTGCACAATGCCTTCTGTTTGTTGGCCCCAGGAGCCCAACCTGGAAGCACCTCAAGTGACAGAGCAGATTATTCAATGGCCAGAGAAATTGCAACACCTGCACAGACAGAATCCTGCTAGACTGACAGAGCCATCCACCAAAGTATTTGAGAATGTATGGTATGAGTTATATGAAAAATAACTCGATCGTAGGGATGTACAGATTTTGTTAAATCTGTTCCGTCTGTTTTGAGGATTGTCAGGCACCTTTTGTTCCATCATCCGCTCATTGATGGAAGTGTATGAGAATTTCACTTGTTTGAGAATTTCACTCGCACTAATGCACATTAGCACGTATGCATTTGCACAAATCCCCCCCCCCAAGTTAAAAAATAAACAGTCCACAAGTTCATGGAATCCATGCAACTTGGAAAAAGCTGGTCTGCTGCGAAACCCACAGGTTGGATTCATAGAAATCCGAACTCATTTGAATCTATTGCAGATTTCTATGACATCCCTAGTTTAGAGAATGTTGCACGGAAGAAGAGTCTATTTAGCTGGGGAAGGATGTAATGTCCTATGTAGAGAGATGTTTTTAAAAGTGTGTGTCACTTTTAAGAGAAAGAAGCTCTCAGGGACTGCAAATGAGAACTAGAAGACAAAGGAACAGGGATAAGATAGACTGAATATGACGTTGGTTTGGTAAAGTTACAGTATGTTAGAGTTTGAAGCAACTCAAGGTGTCTGAGCGGTTCTTCACAATCAATTGTATAGCAGGGAGCACACTATCAGCACACTAAAAGTTGTGTGACTATGGAAAGCAGGCAATTTTGCCTTTTAAAATAATACCAAAATTGCCATTATGTTTCAAAATATAGAGTAAGCATTAATAGAAATAATAGAGAAAAAAGCATCTGAGGGAGTATGTAATGTGTGTTCCTGCACATTTATCCATTTGTTGATTTATATAAAACTTCTAAAAAGGAAATCCCTTGCTTTTTGTTTAGGCTTTGGGAAAGCAATAAGGCCAGATGATAGAATGACTTCTTGCCAGTTACTGAATGATCTCAGCTCTTTGGAGGATGACTTTAAACTTAAGGCAATTCTATGTTAAGGACAAATTAGGGCATAGTTATAAATTATATATCTTAGTGTTCACATTCTGACTATTATTACTCTTGTTGCTGTTCTGGCAGGTTTGTAAGTAGTACACAGGGAACACTTAAATATTCTAGCCAAGCTTACTTGATACTATGTGACTCAACAAAAATGCACTGTTAGCATTTATTTGCTTTTTCCACAATCTAAACAGTTTTAAGAGTCTTGAATACCCTTTCATGGCTTCTATCCTGTGTTTTGATGTTGGCCTAGGCAAACGCAGTGCAACCAGAGCTCTTGACACTTGTTTAAAATCTTTATCTGTACGGCTCATTTCATGCATTACACAACACAGACTTGGGTATGCCGCCGAGAGTACATTCATTCTGTCAGCCAGCTGACCCTGCGAATAACTACTTGTGTGAGCAGTCTACGAGCATAAGCAGTGTAATATCTAGAAATAATACTTAACAGCAGTCAGAACAACTGCCACCATGACTGCAAGATTTAGGGATGTGCAGGTCTCCATTTATGAAGGGAGCTGCTCTGATGTCTGTGAATATCCTTACCATACAGGATACTGCTCACATGAGCAATTATTTGTGAGGATTAGCCAGCTAATAGAATATCTGCAGTGCACCAGCACATAGCCAGCCAAGCCTACCTGACGAGTGCCTGTGTGATTGATGTCAGTGCGGTGATGAACCTCCAGTCTGCTGAGGCTCTGACCAAAGCCTCTCCCTCTCCCCCGAAGCCCTTTGTAAAATAGCGAGAGGAGAGGGAAGCCAGCTCAGTTGGAAGCTGCCATCTGTAGTTCCTGGAACACATTGAAACAGCAGTTCCCGAAGGAGCAGCTACCTGCAACCAGCTGGCAATCCAGGAAGACAGCAAACCTCTTCCCGGATCTCCAATTTTCTTAGATACGTCTCCAAGCACTGAGAAAAGGGTTCCCCTTTTTCAATGCACCGAGGAAGCCAAGTGAGCTGGCAATCTAGGAAGAGATCACTTTCTTCTTCAATGGCCTGCTTGCTGCTGGGATTCCTCCTCATGCACTGAGAAAAGTAGAGCATTTCTGAGCACATGGAGAAGAAAAGAAGCCAGCTGGCAATCCAAGAAGAGATAACTTTAAAAACACTGAATACACCAGGGGTAGGAGGAGACTGCAGGTTTAAATCTCCCCTCCCTGCAGTCACTCCTGCAGCTAGTCAGTGTGTGTGTGTGTGGTTTGTAAGTGTGTGGAGTGTCTACACTCACTTGGGGTGCTGGTCCTGCCCACTGTTGGCATGTAGACTCTGACATGTTACCACTGCAGCAATGTAGCTCTTGGACAAAAAGAGGAACCCCATCTCTGATTTCTGTTCTTCCAAATATTCTTTGAATACACACTTTACATTTTATGTATACACTTCAGGCCACAATCCTATGCATGTTTAGACAGAATAAAGTCCTACAACTCCCAGCATCCCCCAGCCAGCCATGCCGATTGGGGAATGCTGGGAGTTGTAGGACATTTTTCTGTCTAAACATGCATAGGATTGCACCCTAAAAAATCTTAGCTGAGAAACATGTGTGAAGCAAGCAATTCTAGAGTCCTGTTCAGATGTTTCCCTCACACATAGGACCAATTCATGAGGGGGGATGGGCCACATGGACTCGATGGCCTTGTAGGCCCCTTCCAACTCTACTTTTCTATGATTTTCTATGACATTATGTGTGCCAAGAAGCCCTGCCCATTACCATCTGTGCATATGCTGACAACTGCAGGGAGAGGCCTTTGCAATGTATACTGTATATATGGATGCTATGGAGGAGGGACTACTTGGCTTATGTGATGTTAGGGGCAGCCTAATCGGCATGTTCTGCCCCCTCCTCATGCGTTGATCCAACACATGAGGCAATGGTTGGAAGAGGTCTGAAGTAACAACATGATGGATAGATAGATATATGTAGATACAGAAGTGAAAAACATTCTCTCATTCCTTTGATGAACCTTGCTATGAGTTCCATCAGTATTTCATTAGTATTAAGTTACAATCTAACACAAGAATATTTCAGTGTGTCTAACTCTATGTTAGATTGGGGCTGTAGAGTAGCATGATTTGATTTACTGACTGACCGATATATTTTTGTATGCTACTTGAAACCTTTGTGCTTTAAACAATGTGGATTTATATCTACTTTAGCCACCCAGATAGAGCGTCCCACTGTAAGCAGTGGCAATGGTTCACAATTTAAAATACCGGTAGGTTTTATCTGAAAGCCTAGTTAAGAGGGAGAAAACATTTTATGAAACTGAGGCATGCATAGGGTCAAGAAGAAACAAAAATATACGTGACAATATTTCTAATAATCTCTTATATACTGGCTCCAGCTATCATGGCACTATTGAACCTGTTGACTAGGAGATGTAATGTTTGGGGACTTTTATCAAATTTGTATTTGCATGTGCTTACACCAATGAGAATAGCATGACTGCTTATAAGCCTTGGCCCATGGCCCAGGTACTTGGCTTCCCCCACAACTCCTTCACTGCCAGAGCTGAAATCCAATCCAGTGATTATATACATACACTCAAAATTCCTAGCCTACAAAAATGTCCTCAGTACATTTCGACACATGAGACAGCTCCATGTGCATACCGGGTAGGTATGTGGAGCCGTCTCCTCCATTTAAGTGAACCGGGAAGACTGTGTTCATTAGGCCACAAACACTGCTTTGGATCAGGTTCTCTGCCTTCTTCCAACCACTTTCCAGTGACAGATATGATCTCACATAGTGTTTGATCAAGCACATTTTTCCTCCCAGTCTGAGTGCTTCAAAATGCTGCAAAGTTGGAAAGAAAAGTCAGTAACCTGTGTTCAAGAGCTATAAAGTGGTAGACGGAAGCCCATGAAAGTGGCACACTGTAGGTCATCGCCTCTGAAGTACCATTCACGATACAGTCTGGATTGTACTGTACGCAACACTGAAAAATCTTGGTGTCATTCCTGAGAAGCAGCTTTTACATACAGTAATACCTTGGATTGCAAGTACCTCGTTTTGCAAGACAAGCAAATTTTTAAATATTTATTTAAAATTTTTTGACTTGATATACAAGCGACGTCTTGCAACACAAGTACTGTAGTATGGCTTAAATTAAAAATCTCTGTACACATTTTTTGGGGGGATTTCGTTTTGATATAAGAGTGTTTTGGATTACAAGCACGTTGCCGGAACGAATTATGCTCTCAATCCAAGGCATGACTGTATTTCAGAGTTCACATTGCTAATAATCTTATCAGTAATGCTTAGTTCTTTAGTGACAAAAGCATTTCATCTACATTGTCTCAATGTATGAGGCTTTTATTGTGTAATCGCCCTGCCTCATTCATGGAATTTTGCAGGGATTCCAGATGCTGTCATCTTTCATTTGTAACCCTCCTGTGTTTTCCCATCATTTCTTCTGGATTTTCTCCTACCACACACACAAAAAATCTGTTAAGGAGGGGGTAATGGGATAGCTCCACAGTGACTTTGGATCAGCAGAGCTAGGAGCTGTGCATCTAGGAGCACCCTCAGTCATCATTACAACTTCTAACAGTGGGTCAGTTAGTATTACTATCCTCCTATTGCAAGGAAGGGATCTGAGACAGAGATTAGTAGTGGCTCCTTCAGTGACGTAGTGAGGGTCAAACTTTGTTACTTTAAAGCTGTAGCTAGTTGCTGTGTCATTTCCCTTACTCAAGAGTAAGCATGGAGAACCTGATCTGGATTTGGACCCTGGTGGATGGTGGTGGTAAGAAGCTTTGACCCTTTGGCCCCTACTGTGGTCATGATCCAGAAACAAGTGGATCCCTTTGGGGCAATGCAAATTCCAGGCCCGCATGTGGGGGGGGGTGTCGGGGGCGGCAAAGGGCTAATAAGGAGACATCTTGAATTTATGCATGTATTTAAATAACATGCTGTAATAGTTAAAAGCAGGGTAAGTTGAAGCTAAACAAAATAGCTTTTTCTCGTGCCTAAAGCCAACCTCTATCTTTTCCCAGTTTTCAATTTCTGCCATTCTAACAACCTCTTTTCTGAATCCCTTTGAAATGCTATATGTGCAGGCTGATTTTATTGATAAGAGACTTCAGAGAGTTTAAAAATATTACACCCGGGGGGGGGGATGACTCTTCCAGCTCCATTCTCCCTTTTCAATGCTTAATCAGACCATTTTGACTGCCTGGGGTGTCAACCTTTGGTTTTTGACATTGTGCAAAGTACTGTATGAAATAAATTCATTTCTGTGGTTCACATTTTGAAAATGGAGAAACAAAACAGGAATGGGAAAGATGGAGTCACAAGTAAAGCACAAATAGGGTAGGCCAGGATTTACCTTTCCTTTGCAAGTGTATCTGCATCCTTGGATTACACTCAATAATAACTCTACTTCTATTTGTATTACAATTCCCCTTTTGTATATTACACACTGATGCCTGCCCTGGGCCTACTTGAAAAACAAACAAACAAAAATCCACACCAGTTCCAGGCTGCTGCTATCTTCATTCGCAACAAAAGCCTGGCCGGGAGAGATTCACGGGTCAATATGTTCAGGTATGCTGTGAGGGGAGGATGGAAAGGGTAGAGGGATTTAAGCCATGGTGGGCTACAGCGCGTGCGAGTATGTGCCAGGTGGGATTTGCATATTCAATGCCCAGCTTGTTGTGTTATGCGAACCCCAGTGGCAGGGGTTGTCTGAGGGTTAAACAACCCTCACATAACCCATGGTCTGTTGTCGGGTGATGGTAGAGTTGTTTAACTTTTGCACAACCCATGCTGCCCGGGTTCGCATGACACATCAAGGTGTGGCTGGGCGTTGGATATTCAAAATGGCCACTGGCATGCACTATAGTTACAAAAAGCCTAGGCCACCGTGATCAAAATAATTCCAATAACTCTTTAAACTTTACAAATTTCTATTCATTACAAATGAACATTGAATACAATGTATATAATTCAATTATTTCAATTTTACAATTTTTTCTCAAAACAATTATTTCAATTTTTTCAAAAGTCCTGGCTATCCAGAATAAAGTCCTTCCTATAACCAGCGTTGTTTTTTCTTATTTCTTTTTTCTTCTTACCAAATGGTAAACAGACCACCAGGTTATATGTAGTCGTTGTCACCTTGAGGTTATAGTCCTACAGGAAACCGGTTTGTATTCCCGTTTCGTTGTCTTCCTCAGGGATACTTCCTCAATGTTACTTTAAACAAAAATAATTTCTCCAATGTCCTGGACTGCTTACACTTTCATATTTTGTTCTAAACATAAAGAAATTTGTCATAACACAAATAAGCATTTTACAACAAGCTAACCCACGTTAGCAAACCTTCCTTCCAGAGGCCCCTCCCCAAACTTACATCTCTTGTCAGCATACTGCTTTCTCATTAACATATTCATCCAGAGTCCTCTAGTGGTCAAACTTTCAATTACTTTTATACTCTTTTCTGGCTATTAACTCATTACATGTCCATTAACCCTTGCCATGACTTTTTCATACATAAGACATTAGCAGACCCCCAGTCATCATAAACAATATTGATTGAACAGCAAGCTCATTATAAAAGAAGAACAACCTTTGACTCGTGGAAAAACAACATTGTACTCAAACCTCCCATCTCCTTTGGCACCATTGCTATCCCTTTAATTTGAAAGAAAAATTCCTTGTTGAATTTAAAGTAATTTTTCTCCAATATAAGACCTACCAATGACATTAGAAAATGGGTCGAGGGTGTTTTTCTCTGTCTCATGTCCAATGTTTCTTCAATGACTAATCTTGCCTCATCTTGGGGAATGGATGTATACAATGATATTACATCCATAGTCAAAAAAATTGATCCAACTGGGATAACCTTACCTTCTACCAAACTAATAAAATCACTAGTATCTCGAATGTGGGTTTCCCCTTTCCTGACAAAAGGTTGTAAAAAGGTATCTATGTACTGTGATAGAGGTTCTAATATTGAGTTGACTCCTGAAATTATAGGTCTTCCCTTCGGGGGAAATCCTCCTTTATGGATTTTTGGAAGTACATAAAACAACGGGATCCTTGGGCTTTCATTATGCAAAAACTTAAACAACTCTTCATTAATTTCTCCCATTATACGTGCTTCACCCAATACTACTTTAATAATGCGTCCAATACTCTTGGTGGGATCTTGTGGGGTTGGGACATAGTTCTCTCTCACACTCAATTGTCTGTATACTTCTGCAACATAATCTACAGTATTCAGGATAACAATCCCCCCTCCTTTATCTGCTGGTTTAATTATAATGTTATCATCTTGTTCCAATCCCTTAAGAGCTACACGTTCTTGCTTTGACAAATTTTGCCAGCGTGTGTGATAACTACTCTCTTCTTCCACTATGTCCCTAATGATTACCTTCTCAAACACATCAATTGATGGATCAATTATATTAGGTATGAACTTAGATCTAGGTCTAAGTCTACTACTATCTTCATCTTTAGAAGGTAGTGTGCCGAAAAATCTTTTAAGTTTCAACAATCTAATCAATTTAAATACATCCACCCTTGTTCTAAACGCATTATAAGATGGAGTTGGGACAAAACTTAATCCCTTGTTCAAAACACTAAGCTCCAATTTTGTCAATGCTCTTTGAGATAAATTAACTACTAGGTCCTGTTCCTGCGTCTCCCTCTCTGTGCTTGACGTCCCGATCCACTAGCATGCATTGCAGCCCACCAAGGCTTAAATAAGCCACGGTGGGATGTTTTGATCGTGTGGACCAGGTCAATGACTGGGTTCATATAACACGACAACTCAAGGCTCAGTATGGCCTGGGTTGAGGGTGGGTTGTCATTGAACCATGGGTTGTTGAACTGTAGGTTGTTGAACCGTGGGTTGTTATGTTGTGTGAACTCAGCCACACTAACAAACCATGGTTTTTTACCCACAAACAACGCACAGTTCACAACAATAAGTTGTGGGTTCTCTGTTCTCTAAAACATAAAATAGTTTTATGCGAAGGTTGTTTAACCCTTGCATAACACACACTCGCTAGGTTCACGTGACATTTTCAAAATGGTGGCTGCATGCACCCCACATGCACCACTGCCTCACCATAGGTTAAATAACCCAGGCCGTGCTGTTGTGTCGTTCGAACACTTGCCTGGTCTAATTCAACCATACTTTGCCATTACATCTGAACTGGCAGGGTGCGATTTGAATAATCCCTCCAAATGAGAATTGCAAATTAGGATCAAACTGTGGCTCATTCCCAATCTCCAAAAGTTTGCACACTCACAAAAAATAGTATAATGACAGTACTGTCTTACCTCTTTCCTTATTATACCAGTGATGTTCTGTATCTGGATGTAGCCAGTCACTCAGGAAATTGCTGGGAGTAGATTCAGTTTGGAAAAACAAATCATAATTGAAAAATACCACTTAAAAACTTAATGCACTCCTAATAGAGTAGCATATATACACTGCTGTTCAAGTTCTCATAAGCACAAGTGTTTAGCAGTATTTCTGCCTTGCAAAAATGGAACTTGGATATTTTATGATACCAGGTATAAAGTATAGGATTATGAAAAAAGAGGAAATAAAAATATGGGAAAGTAGCTGAGTCACAAGATAACATAGAATATTATTAAAAAGCTGTTGGAAGGCAAACAATTTGCTGCTACAGGATTCATTTTTTTGAAAAGGAAGAAACATCCTTCTCCATGTTATATTTTGGAAATCTGCTAGACTTAGAAGGTCATCATGTGAGGTGGGGAAGGAGAGCAAATTCCATAGTAATCAAGGAGTGTTTAGGTTGACTGAATAAATTGCACCAACAAATACTGTCTTAAGTGAGAATGAATCATTAAGTCAAAATTTGATTATTTGGAATGTATGTAGTCAAATAGCTTTGGGGGGCTGGGTGGATTGGTTGGGTGGGGGGTTGCTTTCACCCTCTAAGTGAGTAAGTTAGTTTTTTAAAATGGTTTGTTTGCAAAATCAGTGACCTACCCAGTTACTAATTTTCTAACTCTTTGAGCAATTTATCATTTGAAGTATGTCAGGCTCTATAGCCTTAGCAGCAGAAGTGACAAATATATACCAAGGTTCTTCCTCCCCCCCCCACTTCATTTACAGCATTTTCTAGGGAAAATAGGCCCTTTCAGACTGCTTAATATCTTGCCACCCCCCACTGGAGCTAATTTGATGATAATGAAGTCATCTGCAGAAATGTCCGCCAGCTGTATGACAATACAATCACTGTCTTTGTTTCTGAGGTTGGCTCATTTGCATGCTTCTATAGAAAATATCACATAGATTTCATAGATCATAGAATTGGAAGGAGCCTACAAGGCTATCGAGTCCAACCCCCTGCTCAGTGCAGGAAACTAGAGGAGGGGTCTCCCATCCAAGTAATAACCATAATAAAGCAGGTCAAGTAGTAAATAACACCTCTGAGCTCTCTTATACAGCCTGTAACAAAATGACACTGCAGCAGTCCTTGTTCTCTTTTACAGCATAGAATAACTAGTGGCGTGCAGTGGGCTTTCTTGGGTAGCATTATCTGTACATTTTATTTATTTATTTATTTAATACATTTTTATACCGCCCAATAGCCGAAGCTCTCTGGGTGGTTTACAACAGTTAAAATAATAAAATACAATATAAAATTTAAAAACCACAGATTAAAAACAAACAGCAGAGCTAGCAGCAGCAGTTACAATAACAGAATTAAAAACAATTACAAGATTAAAATGATTAAAATGCCTCGGAGAACAGAAAGGTCTTCACCTGGCGCCGGAAAGAATACAAAGTAGGCGCCAGGCGAACCTCTTTGAGGAGCCATCAACTTATGATTTCATTTTTTTTTAAAAAACTCTTGATGCCCAGAATGTTGTCATGAGGTTTATTGTGGTAAATTTTGTTAGAAGCGTCAGTTCTGGGGGACCACGTTAAGCCTCACTTTAGGATATTCAGTAGCTATACGGCAGACTCATTATTAAACAGAAAGCATACTTTCAAGGTTGAGGAATGGGAATGGATATATTTATTATCAAATATCAGCCAAATAGGTTTGAAGATATTACAAGTTTGAAAAAGAAAGCTACTATAGAAATAATTATACTCCAAATTAATCTTAGCAATAACTGTGAAGATACTGGAAGTCTTTTGGGAGCAACTGGAAAAGTTCCAAAAGCTAAAAAATATAATTAGGAAGCCGCTGCCCTGCCTCTGCACACACTGAAGTGTCAGCCTTCAGGGTAGAATTGATCTGAGTTCTGGAGGTCTTGCCAGAAAATAGTTTTGGTCTCTATTCTCCCCGGGGAACAAACTGGGTCTAATATGATTTCCTCAGAGTTGTACTGATTATGTTTTCTGAAGAGGGAAAAACAAAACAAAAACACTTTAACCAGCCTAGGACACAATTTCCAATTCTGAGGGTTTCTCATAGGAACAACCAGGAGTGTTTTGGTGACCCCTTAGTTCACTGTACTCATGTGAACAAATGTTTTCAGCTATGTATTACATCAAGCCTGACACCCAGCGTGAACCGGCATTATGTGAAAGCATCATGTGTTGTGCTGTGAAAATTCTGAAAGACAATACAGGAATCATAAAAAGCTTTTCCTTAAATGCAACAGTAGAAACCCTTTGGACTCTCTCAACCATAGGGTTGCAGACCGTTGCAGGTGTCACATTAAGAACTTAATTAGCCTGATCCAGTAAGAGTGATCTGAACATAGTTGGACTTGCTAGATGCAGTCCCTACACACAAAAGGATGCTGCAACACAATTAAAAACAGACACTCAAAAACAAAACAAAAAAAGCCCAAACTCTATATCCAGTACCTGGGGATGCTTGTGAAGTGCCCTTTGCTATTTTGGGACTGAAAGCACCCCTGCCAGATAGTTCATACTGTCGGTTAGGCAACCTTAATCCCCTGCAGGGTGGGTATTAGGGGACAGAAACCAGGTAGCTGCTATGCTTCCCCCACCCCCACCCCAGCAAGTAATTTGCACTGGCAAAGCTGACAGCACCAACCCTGTTTTCAGCAGCCATAGCCTGCCGCTAAGCAAAAGGTTCTGTGGATAGGGGCCACTTCATCTAAACCAAATAACTTATCAGCATGAAATTTGGTTGGGTTATTATACTTCTTAGCATTTCCCCCTTCTTAGTACTTTTCAGCTCCTAGCCTATTATAATGGACCATACTCATGGCATCAGAAACATGGTTTGTTGCAGGAGCCCATCTCTGCATTCCCCGCTGTTGCAGAAATAATAGAGCCATGCAGAACAATCCTGAGCATGCTTGTTCAGATATCCCACTGTGTTCAATAGGGCTTACTCCCAGGTAAGTGTGCACAGCATTCCATCCCAAACTATTTAATATATCTGAAGTAAGTGACCAAAGAAACAATTGGTCTTCTCTAGGAATTGCCTAAGCAGCTGAACTCTCTCTCTGGACTCTGAATCTGTTTAAAAAGGGAGTATGAGGGATTTTGTACACGAGGCATTTATTGTGCGCTTGTCATTCCCTACTCACAGTTGTTTACAGGTGCTTTAGACAAAGTCATGATGACCCTCCAGTTTCACTTCTGTGTCTAACCAGCATTTTCAGTGAGTTGTTTTTTTTACAGCAGGGAAAACATGGCATCATTTGTGAAAGCGAAAGAAAGCTAATTTCTTCTTGTGTATTTGCACCATTCCGCCACCTAGAGGTTATGTAATGGAAAAGCAGGAAAGGAAACACTCTTCATGTAGTGCTCAGATCTCAATTCTGTGATGAAACCAGAAGAAGATACAGCTGATTAACAGCCAATTAACAGCCTCATGTAGAAAAGCTCTAAATCTGGGTCAAATAGGTTGGAGTCAGTTACTTGTTCTCCCCTTTCATTATGCTTTGGATAATGTCCCATTCTCTTTGAAATGATTAACCTGAGCAGAATATACCATAGCAAAGCCTTCCCCAACTTGGTGCCCTCTAGATGTTTTGGACTTCAACTCCCATCAGCCCCAGCCAGCATGGCCAATAGTTCGGAATGCTGGGAGTCCAAAACATCTAAGAACATAAGAAGAGCCATGCTGGATCAGACCAAGGGTCCATCTTGTCCAGCATTCTGTTCACACAGGGGCCAACCAGCTGCCCACAGGAACCCAGAAGCAGAGCATGAGTGCAACAGTACCTTCCCACCCATGCCCCCCAGCAACTGGAGTACATAGGCATACTGCCTCTGATACTGGAAGAAGCACATAGCCAATCAAGACTAATAGCCATTGATAGCCTTCTCCTTCATGAATTTATCCAATCCCCTTTTAAAGCCATCCAAATTGGTGGCCATCACTACATCTTGTGGAAGTAAATTCTATAGTTTAACTGAGCACTTTGTGAAGAAGCACTTCCTTTTATCTGTCCTGCATATCACTCTAATCAGCTTCATGGGATGACCCCAGGTTCTAGTACTATGAGAGTGGGGGAAAGGTCTCCCTATCCACTTTCTCCACACCATGCATAATTTTGTACACCTCTATCATATCTCCTCTTACTCACTTTTTTCCTAAGCTAAACAATCCCAGATGTTGTAACCTTTCCTCATAGGGGAGTTGCTCCAGCCCCTTGATCATTTTAGTTCCCCCTTTCTGCACTTTTCCCAACTCTACAATACCTTTTTTTTAGGTGCAGTGACCAGGACTATATACAATATTAGGATGGAGAAGGCTGCCATAGCAGGATTTATACAACCATTGTGATCACAAAGAAAGCATGAAAGAAGCAGGGACCTGGAGCTTACACTTACAGCAACTACTGTGCTATATTTGTTCTGCTATTCCTGTAGCTTGTACTTCCTGTTTTGTTTCTTGGATCCATAAGCATTCTGTCAGGCCCAGATCCCCTGCAGCTTTCTGCCATCACATCCTTGATGATCAGATCATTCCATGCATCCACCACCCAGCCTTAGCTCAGTTCTATGCACACGTCACATTAAATCTTCAAATTACATGGCAACGGGGACGGAGCAACATTAATAGAAGGTTCAAAGAGGAGCAGTAAATACGCAGGAAGCACTGCAGGATGGCAAGAGGTAATGAGCACGGGGGTTCTGATCGTGAAAAATTGTTGCCCAAAGCACCATGTGCAGTTTAAACTGGAATCTTAGGGTGGTCTGTCATTCATGTGTAACCACATAAAATCTTGTACTGGTGCTGATGGTGATTTATTCAGATCACCCTGTCATAATGTAGCTCTTTAATGTCAGCATCGGAATTTGATTTGACACGGTGAGGTGGGTCGATGGAGGGAGTGAAGCTAAAGGAGCTGGATATGAACGTATCCGCAGAGCTTGGTATTTTAAAAGATCCAGATTATTAAAGGCGCACTTCTTGTTAGGTAGCTTTGTGGAATCAGTTTGGTGGTGGGAGCTCAACTTCAGAAGTGCTTTGTGGTATCAGTGTGTATAATACTCTGCACACCACACAAGGTCCAGTTTTAAGAAAGAAAAGAAAAACTGGCACACAATAGAAGAGGGTAAAAAAAAGGGCTATGGCAAATAAAAGAGAGTCACTTGCTCTTCCTGAGTGCTAAGTGCATTTTGTAGTGTGTGTGTGTGTGTGTGTGTGTGTGTGGCGGGGGGTTGCAACAATTCAGCTGCTGCAGCAGTACGACCTATCTCATGCTCAAGTATAATAATTTTGCAGAGAAGAGCTTCCAGATGAAATGGAACAAGTGCCAGGGGGCATCATCAGGCGATCACTCGTGACCGAGTAAGATTGTCTTCCGGGATAAAAGGAGGAGATTCTAAAGAATTGTAGACTCTAGCGATGGGTCCGTAAGTGACTGTGGAGGCCAATTCTAGATCCACACAGCTTCCCACAGTGAGGACACAGGTTACCAGATAGAGATGGTCCTGTAAAGGATTCATTTGACGTGCTTTCCGCTTAGCACGTTTCTCCCTTTCACCTTGCACTCGGCTTCTTCAAAGTCCATGGAACCTTTGTGAAGGCCAACCTCCAGTTAGATCGTTCATGGGCCAGAGCTTCCCAGTTTTCGATGTTTATATTGCATTTTTTTAGATTAGCCTTATGAACATCTTTAAACCTCTTATATTGACCACCGATATTCCGCTTTCCATCCTTGAGTTGGGAGTAAAGTAACTGCTTTGGGAGACGGCAGTCAGGCATTCGAACAACATGACCGGTCCACTGAAGTTGGCGTTGAAGGATCATTTTTTCAATGCTAGTAGTCTTTGCTTCTTCCAGTACACTGACATTTGTTCGCCTATCTTCCCAAGTAATTTGCAGGATTTTCCGGAGGCAACGTTGATGAAACCTTTCAAGGAGGTGGAAGTGACGTTTATAGATAGTCCATGTTTCGCAGGCATACAATAAAGTTGGTAATACAATGGCTTCATAAACCAGTGTTTTGGTCTTCTTACAAATATCCCGATCCTCGAACACTCTATGTTTCATTCGAGAAAATGTGGCACTTGCGGAGCTCAGACGATGCTGGATTTCACTGTCGATGTTAGCTGTAACAGAAAGATAGCTGCCAAGATAGAGAAAATGATCGACATTTTCCAGTGTTGTCCCGCCAAGCTGGATAGATGGCATCACCAAAGGATTGGCTTGCACTTGCTGATGAAGCACTTTGGTTTTTTTGATGTTAAGTGAGAGACCAAGTTTTTCGTATGCTTCTGCAAAAGCATTTAGGATAGTTTGGAGATCATCCTCTGAATGTGCGGAGACCACATTATCATCAGCATACTGAAGTTCCACAACGGAGGTTGTAATTACCTTACTTTTTGCTTTCAGCCTGCTGAGATTAAAAAGCTTTCCATCTGTTCGATATATAATTCCCACACCGGTGGGAAGTTTCCCCTCGACAAGATGTAAAACCATGGCGATGAAAATGGCAAATAATGTTGGGGCGATAACACATCCCTGTTTAACACCTGATCCCACTTTAAATGGAGCACCATGAGAGCCGTTGTTGTCCAAAACCGTTGCCGTCATGTTGTCATGGAGAAGTCGCAAGATATTCACAAATTTATTGGGGCATCCAATTTTCATAAGGATAGTCCAGAGAGCTGTACGGTCTACAGTATCAAAGGCCTTAGCCAAATCGATAAATGCCATATAAAGGGGTTGATTTTGCTCCCGGCATTTTTCTTGGAGCTGACGTGCAGTAAAAATCATGTCTACTGTCCCTCTAGAGGGGCGGAAACCATATTGAGTTTCAGGGAGGATCTCTTCTGAAATAGATAGAAGACGGTTTGCGAGAATCCTAGCAAATATTTTACCTGCGGTTGCTAAGAGAGAAATGCCCCGATAGTTTCCACAGTCTGTTCTATCACCCTTCTTAAAGAGGGTGATAATTATGGCATCCCTGAAGTCTTCTGGGATCTCTTCTCTTATCCAGATTTTTTCGATGAGTTTATGAAGATGTTGTACAAGTTCGGGGCCCCCTTCTTTAAAGATTTCAGCAGGAATCCCATCTGGTCCACTAGCTTTGTTGTTCTTCATTTGATTAATGGCTTTTTTTACTTCATCCAAAGTGGGGAGTATTGCAAGTTCCTCTTTAATTTGTTTTTGCGGGATTTGCGAAAAAATCTCATTATCCACCTTAGACTTACGATTTAAAAGGTCATAATAATGCTCTTTCCAACGCAGTGCAATAGACTCTTTGTCTTTTAAGAGTTTGGTGCCATCTTTTGATTGTAAAGGGTTTGTACCATAGGTTTTTGGTCCATAAATGGCCCTTGTGGCCTTAAAAAAGCCCCGTGCATCATGAGATTCTGCAAGTTGTTGAATTTCTTCAGCTTTCTTTTTCCACCAAGCGTTCTTAAGTTCTCTTGTTCTTCTTTGGACCTCAGCCTTTGCGCTAGCGTAGGTTTTTTTCTTGGCAGCGCAGTTAATATCATTTTGCCATATTTGGAAGGCTTTCCTTTTTTGGTCAATTATATATTTAATCTCATTGTCATTTTCATCAAACCAATCCTGATGTTTCTTAGTTTCATATCCAATAGTTTGTTCACAAGCTGCAGTAATGGAGGTTTTCAGCTTAGACCAATGGTCCTCAATGTTGTCAGGAGGTTCCGTAGGTAGATGTTCCTTAAGAAGTGATTGAAGGTGAGTTTGCTTAATAGGATCTTGAAGGACTTGGATGTTCATTTTACGCCTTGGTTTCCTTCCTTGAAGCCTACGTTGGGGAGCAATGTTGATAACCATAGTGGACCGGATTAGTCGGTGGTCTGTCCAGCAGTCGTCGGCACTCACCATGGCCCTAGTAAGAAGTACATCGCGGCGATCTCTAGCACGGACAATTACATAATCCAGAAGATGCCAGTGCTTTGACCGTGGCATCTTCTATGACAGTGACAGTGCTATGCCAGGGGGCATAGCTGGCCAACCACATACATGAATAAGTAACTGATTTCCTCATTGTGTTTCTTTGACATAGCCTCCAACCCAGCCACCCCACAACCACCTCATAGTAACAGCCTCTGACAATGTCATTGTGCGCGACAGTTGATATGGCTTTGTGTAGTAAAGTAGGCAGGGTGCATTCTCTCATCAGTTTATTTTTGTATGAAGCTCTTGTCTGTGAGGCAATACCTGTGCCAGTGGCTTTAAAAAAAGAAAAGGGGGGAGGGAGTCAACAGCCCAGGGCCAACTTAATGTTTATGTCTATCTGTCAAATAGTTGAGAGAAATTGTATAAAGTCATGTAGTTCCTTGTGCAGGCCAGATATGAGTCAAATTCCCCACCAGATGTGTCCTCAATGCTGCATGTCTGTAGTCTTCGTTCGTTTACACTCCTTTCCTTACACTCCGATCCTACCTTTCTAACTAGCCAGATAAATTCAGACATTTGGGGAAGGGGGACCCCACACACAAGTGTACAGCCTTCCCCAAACTCTAACATTTCAGAATTTGGGTGAGAGGTTATGTGTTTCAATGCTCATTCTCACCAAATACCTAATCTGTCACTCCAGAGATAATGGAATAGAAAGCTAGCACATTGAAGGGAAGGATTATAGCCTTCCCATATGGGCTAGCTAGCTTTCCATAGGTTGACAGGGAGAAGGAGATAATATAAACACATGCTCTCAGAGCAGATGTTTTCTCTGAACATCTGAGCAGTTTCTGAGGCTCATGTTTGCAAATAAATGTTTATGGTGGGATAAACCATTGAACTATTGACTTAGCACAGTATCACAAATGAAGAGGTTATCCCAACAGTTGATCATTACAGACAAATATGCCATGAGACCAAATCAAATGATACACACAGGATGTTCCATTCTTTTTGCGCTGTGATTCTGGCATCATGGGTAGAATGTGGTCTGATATACAGAGAAGAGCTGTATGGAGATATGGACCACACGTGCCATATGAAAACCTATAGCAAGTGTTCCGTATAGAGCACATGCTCTGTATGCTATCCACTGATCACATCAAAGTTTCATAATATCTGGCCTGAAATACAAATTCACCTAGCTTGCAGTACGCAAATCTCAAAGCAAGGTACATTGCCCCTGAAAATAGTCTTCTGTCTGCACTTTTAATTGAGAATATTAAACGTGCATACCCCTTTTGTGCATATCCACACATTGCAAGGAACGTTGAGGGCTGGGGGACCTCTTTCGGCCAGAGGGCCAAATTCAAGTTCAGAGAAAGTATCAGGGGTGCATGGAGCTGAATGTAAAAGGGGGTGAGGTCAAAAATACAAAAACCACAAATGCATCATAGCTTAAAGCTATTACTACCAGCAGCTAAGTCTTAGGAGAGGCCTTTCAACCTTTTAGAATGGGGAAAAAACTGCACAAAAGCTGGGAAACCACCAACTGATACATGGTTGGGAGAAAGGGGGCGGGGCTAGGGGGAGGGGACATGACCTTCTCTGGAACCCCAGAGGGCAGGATTTGGCCGTCAGGCCTGAGGTTGTCCACCCCTGCTTTATGTACCATATGGGGTTTTTTGGTAGATTGTTAAGCCATTTTATTCCTTTTTTATTCCCTATCAGCTGTTTGTCTCAGGAAAACGAGTAAAGTGTATAGATAGTGTTCGCTTAGAAAAGACTTGACAACTCTTGCTCATTGAAACAAAATACCATTCAAGGTGCAATATGAAAGGTATGAATCATTGTCCGTAAACAAGATTTTAAAAGGAATAGCAAATTTCTTTGTCTTGATACTATTGATCGGGTCCACCTTAACTACTCCATTAGCTGCCAATAAGGGAATGTTTGTAAGCACTTTAGGGAACTGAGGTTGATCACTCAGCTTTAAAATTGGCATGTTTGTTTGCACAGGCCAGCAGAATATTGGAGCGCACCGTTACTTGTCATTTCCCTGGTTCACCTCTCTTGTACTGCTACTTCTTTCCAGATCCCTATTCATATGCAAAAAAATATCTTATTGACTGAGCTTTGAAAGTTGTAAATGTGACTTAAGTGCTTTTCCTCCTTGGTTAACTGTAATTGTTCTATGGGAGAATAGGCATCTCCATACAAGAATAATAGAAAGGTGAAGAGAGAAAGGTCAGGAAGAGAAACAAGGAAAGAAGTCACTGACTGGGTTCGCACGACATGCTAAACCTCCGTAGGTTAAGTGCTACTGAGCTTTAGCCTGTGGTCGGAGCCCTGCAGGGTGCCTTAGAAGCGATCTGGGGGTGGCTTCTAAATCACCCTGCTATGCCATGGTTTGCGGTAGGGTTAAGGAAATGCTAGCAGGTTTAGCGTGTTGTCTGAACCCAGATGACACGCTAACCTACCCGCAAGCCAAAAAGGCAATACAGTTCCTTGGCCAGAGCGGCAAAGAAGGGCTGCCGCTTTGGGCAAGAGGCTCTGGTCAGTGACATCCGGCCATGCACCCAAGCTGCACATGGCTGGCTGTCATTGGCTTCCCCCCCCCAGCCAGTCCCCCCACTTGCTCCCCCTCCCCAGGGCCCCACTCACTGCTGCCGCCACTCCACCATCCACCGTCCACTGCTGCATGCCTCCTCCTACTCTCCGGGAGTTGGGCGAGGAGGAGCCACAGCAGCAGTCCCTCTCAAGGCCAGGTTAAACCCAGCCTTGTGAGGAACCGCCACAGCCTCGGCAGCTGTGTTGCAGCCTTGCCGCATGTACAGCAAGGCCCTGACACAGCCAGAGCAGGCAGCTATCCCTGGGCCGTATACAGCTGCCTGTGTTTTCCCCTGGTGCTGCAGAGGAAGCAGCTTAAGAAGCGTGCCCCCTGGATACCGGCTGGAGGAAATGAGGGGAGAGGTGCACCTCCAGACCCCTGCTGTGTCCAACCATTGGTCGGGCACAGCCGGGGCCTGGGGTAACTTTACATCCACAGAGGCTTGGGGAGGAGGAGATGCACGGCAGCGCCTGCCTGTGTCTGTCGTGCGCCCCCTTCCCAAGCGGGAAGAGGATGCGTAGCAGACCCTGCTGCTACCACCGTGGCCCTTCCGAGCATGGGCGGGTTTAACCACATGCAGGCAAACCCCCATCACAGCTACTGCTGCACTTCCTTGCTACAGAACACGGTGGCATTGACAGCAGGTGCTCTCTTTCCAAGCCCCCATGGAAAGAGAGTGCACGGCAGACCCATGGTCCGTCCCCTTGCTCCTGCTTGTTGAGGCATCCACGGGTGCTGCAATGAGTAAGTACTGTGAGAGCTGGACTGACCCGGGTTCAAAAGCTCCCCTAGCCAATGACCCTCAGTCCCAGTCACGCAGGCGGAAGGAGGAGATAACAGCAGTTAATAAAGATTAAAGAGTTTATTTGTAAGACCCAATTACATGGGATTAAGGCAATCAATGCATCTCTACTCACTACATCATTGCAGACTCAAATCCAATACCCCAGTGGTAAGGCTAGATGAAGTGAAGTCCAAGAGACATGTCGAGTCGAGATGAGCAAGAAGGCAAGTGGAAGAGAGAGAGGAGCAAAGTGAAAGCTATCAGCAAGTGTGTTAGCTTATATACCGCAGACCCTGCACCTATAAATAGGATATTACTCACTCCAGTTGTATAACCTATTCATCAACATGTTGACGTCTTCAAACCTGTCCAAGGTTGCTGAGTCATATCACCTCGAGACTATGTCTCGTGACTAGAGACCTTGTATACTTGAACTCAAGTAACACCCACCAGGTCAGGTGATAATCCTGATGTCAGGTGGTAATCTCGTTCTGCCTATGCAAAACCCAACATCCCCCTGCTTTTGCATTTGCGCAGAACGTGGTTATTTACCTCATACAACAGCAACAGCTTTGTTGACATCTGATGCTGTTCTTTCATCTATGGACTTTGACAAAAATATTTCTTTTGCAGGAATGACTTTACCTGCCAGAAATTTGAACCACTATCAAATCACTTCTGATGTATCCCTCCTTATGACACAGTTTTATTTGCAAACCCAAAACGTTGTGTATTGCTATCTGCCTGCAGCATAGCAATCCTGCCTTGGTTTCCTGAAAAAACTGTAATAGGTTTTTCACATCAATCCCAGCATCATTTAAACATTTTTAACAATTTAAACTATTTAAACAAATGCAATAACTATTCAAGCTTTACAATAGCATAATAGCACAATACATAATACAATGCATTCAGTTCAGCTTCAGTTGAACTCTAACTTTTAGATGATTGTTTCTACAAAATCAATCAAAGTATGGTTATAAAAATAACAAACTTCAGGTGTGTTCTTGTTGTTCTTACTATCACAACCACAACTGGCATTTCTGCGAATCTGTAAGCCACCTGTGCTCTGACTTGTAAATCTTAGTCTGAAGTATGATGTTCCTTCCAGATAACACTCAACTCCTTTTTAGAGCTCTCCAAGCATGTCCTGTTGGTCTAACAGTCTGCCCATTACACTGACAGCAATACCTGGCCTTGTTGCTTGTACAGTAAAGCTCAACAGCCCAATGCTTCTGTGTAGCATTCAAACTGCTTTTCCATCAGCATGTGCTTGAAAATCCTCAATTATTTGGAGTCTCTCACTGAGTTAACTTTCTCCAAAAATCTCAATCACATCCATGATATTTCTCTGGTTTGTTGCAGTAAGTACTGCCCTCTTGGTTCTCCCTCAACCTCTATTTACAATATAAACAGTTGATCCACTACCAAGCAGTTTCAATTCAATGAAATTCCAAACCCTGGATCAATTATATCATATTGCTTTTATCTGTCCAGAAAAAACAATAGATCATCCAACTAAACAAAGTACATACAGTCTATGTCCTTGTCCTCCTGTTTAACTAACAAACATTGATCTGCCTCTCTGTGCAAATCTCAATTCAGCAATGTTTGAGTTCAAAACAGAATTCCAGCCTCCAGCTGATTCCTAGCTTTTCCTACAGAAAAATATTCTCAGACAGTTTTCCAAAGACTTCCTCTCATTTAAAATGCTTATGTTCCAATATTTCCAATTGTGAAATATTTATACATCTTCACATTCTTAAATATCAGTCTAACTGTTTCCAAAGCAAATTGTTGTTGCACTCACTCATGATTATCCTGCTCCTTTTGACTTGAGCAAAAATCACAAGCAACCAATCTTGCTATTTGTCACATAACCTTTTTCAATCTGGTTAGTTGTTTTTTTTTTTCACTTAAAAAATCTATCTGGTAACAATGAGTTCCATGGACTGCTGTTTGTTTCCCCAGCTTCCATGTTTTGTTCTTTATCCAAAGAATTCAACTCAGCTTGCATAGCCTGAAGCTATGGTTTTGCTTCCTTAACAGACAATTTTTCACCTCTTTGAAATTTTGAAGTTTCAAATGGCTTTTCCTGCAAATTCATCCTGATATCTCACAGGTTGTTTGACTCACCTGTTCCTTACCTTATCAGTTATCAGGTTCCTGTTCCAATAAATTTGCACCAATGATGAACAATCATTTGTTTAATCTCCACTAAACCAAATGTGTATCAGAGTTTGTCAAATTTACCTGACTGTCTTTCAGCAAATGCTTTTCTATTCTGACTCTGACCTTGATGCATCTCCTGCATTAACAGAATTAATTTTGAAAAATGATCTCACCTTTTCATTCAGCATTATACTAAACACACTTGTAGATAATCTCACTATCCAAGTGTTGTTCATGTGAAACACAATATTCTCATTTCTAGAAAAATCTCATGTAAGCTCCCTTACAGATTTCTTCTAACTTTGAGGTGTATGTACCTACATATCAGATCCAAGATCCTGAAATGTTTCTCCAGAAGATTCCTCCTTCTACACTACTTTCTATAAGGTGTACAGTTCAATACAGAACTAAAACTTCTATCATGTACATAATCAAAAACATTTAAGAGCTTCTACCCAAACCTCATTAATCAAAGTAGTATCACCTCTTCTGAGTGTTTGTTTACTCTTCCACACAATCCATGTGTTCAATACCACATCCTGTTAGAAAGTCATCAAAACATGCACTGAATTGAGCATCCCCATATCTCAAAAGAAATAGGTAACATGGGTAATATGCTTGTTTCCCATCCAAGCACAAAACACCTTGACTCTGTTCAATACTCCAGCTTTCTATCTAACATGTACACAACCTGTACCTCGTGTATTGATCAATTAACATCATGAAATAACGTGCCTTTCCTCTAAAAACCATCAGAGTTCCACAAGATCACCAAGAACAAATTTAAATGAAATGAACTGTTTTTCAGCTTGCCTTCCAGTTTACCTGTTGAAGCTAGCATCCCTTGTTTATGTGCACAAAATACCTTTCATGTGAAAATTACAGTTTCCCAATGCTTTCCCCACAACACAGTTTGCATTTTCTTTCACAGGCCTGTGAATCTAAATGATCAAACATTCATGTGATATGCATGCATGTACATGTCATACATATAAGCATTTAACTTTTTATAGTTGCATCAGTACAACTTTCCATTTCTTTATTTACATCATTACAGTATGAAAGAAATAATCCATCTCTTAGCTTTGCCATATAAACATACCTACTAATTCAGTAGTTTACATTTTGCTACAGAAAAATCCACAATATACTCAAGTCATATACATTCAGTACATTTCCTGACATTTCAGAGCATATATTACACTTTCTTGAATCCAAGTTATTCAAACGTTCAAGAAATACAGTTTCAAAAACATGACTTTTAAACTCCTGACCATTTGCATAGTCCTCTTTCTGTTTATTTATGTCCAACACAGAAAGCTTTGTTTAAACAATCCACTGCTTCTGCTCACAACAAAATAATGTCCATTTTGTTATGTCCTGGGTTAAAACACAAAGTTTTTCCCATCAGCAGCACCCCTGCTGATTTCAAGCTCCTTCTTCTGTGATCCCACATGAAGAAAATGAAGAACAGCTTCCCATTTTAAGCACAGCTTTCTCTGTTCAAAAACTGCCGCGCTGTTTTTCTCCTGCTGCTTTAAAACCACGCCTCCGCTGGTTTGATACAGCCTCCCGTGTAGTATCAAGTTTCCCGAGATACGTTCCTGTCACACATGACTTTGCTGCGACATGACGCTCCAGACGCTTTGCCCACGTCAGACGTAATCCACGTATTTGTAATCCAAGCCACTTGTTGATACAATGCAAAAGATAGCTGATCCGCTGCTGAGTGAAGCAAACTGTAAATGAAATATGATCCTCCTGCTGTAGCCTTGACTCAAATGAGTAGACACAGAGCCTCCTGAAGATTATTTCCTTGCCCGATACAGCTCCTTGACAATCACTCCAGCAAGCTGTGGAAAACAAAATCCTTGTGTCCAGCGTTGTTCACTGTTCAGCCTAGTAGCTGCCCGAACCGGCACCTTTTTCAGCTTGTTTCCACAGTCTGTAGCCTTGGATTTTGCCAAGCCTGGCACCTCCATTCCAGCTGCTTTCAAAACGAAAAATCCTCCGTCTCTCTGTTTCTGCATTCTTCAGTTGTGCTGCATTCCAAGCCGCTGTTATCAGCTCTAGCAACATCGCCTTCCCCGGTTTATTTACAAACCGTTCTTACAAATAGTAAACATTTCCTTTAACTCTATAACTGCCGAATTTCTCCGAACTGCGTCTCTGTGGGCTTATCTGCCCATCTGAGATAACCATCAGATCCTAATCTCTGGGCCCATAACCAGATGTGAGAGCTGGACTGACCCGGGTTCAAAAGCTCCCCTAGCCAATGACCCTCAGTCCCAGTCACGCAGGCGGAAGGAGGAGATAACAGCAGTTAATAAAGATTAAAGAGTTTATTTGTAAGACCCAATTACATGGGATTAAGGCAATCAATGCATCTCTACTCACTACATCATTGCAGACTCAAATCCAATACCCCAGTGGTAAGGCTAGATGAAAGTGAAGTCCAAGAGACATGTCGAGTCGAGACGAGCAAGAAGGCAAGTGGAAGAGAGAGAGGAGCAAAGTGAAAGCTATCAGCAAGTGTGTTAGCTTATATACCGCAGACCCTGCACCTATAAATAGGATATTACTCACTCCAGTTGTATAACCTATTCATCAACATGTTGACGTCTTCAAACCTGTCCAAGGTTGCTGAGTCATATCACCTCGAGACTATGTCTCGTGACTAGAGACCTTGTATACTTGAACTCAAGTAACACCCACCAGGTCAGGTGATAATCCCGATGTCAGGTGGTAATCTCGTTCTGCCTATGCAAAACCCAACAAGTACAAGGGGGCAAGCCAGGTGTGGAAGCAAGCAACCTTTCTTGGCATGGGTGCTGCTCAGCTGAGTGGCGGCTGTGCCGAGAAAGGGCTAGGGACAAGCCGCATGGCGCTGCATTTTCTCTCAAGGAAACACAAATGCCATGGGGCTCGTTGCCCTTGCTTGGTGGGATCGCAACTCAGCTGAACAGCGGCCCCGCCAAGCAAGGACAACGAGCCTCTGACAGCTACCAAAAAGTGCCACTTGGGCATTTGTTGGCAGCTGTCATTCCCACTCCTCTCCCCTCAGCGCTCCCACGGAATTCCCCTGGGATATCACGGAAGGACTGAGGGAAGACGAGGGGAAAGGCAGTGCCTCTGGACCCCCGCTGTGCCCGATCATTAGTCGGGCACAGCCAGGTGCCCAGGCAACTTTAAGCCCACAGAGGCTTCAGAGCCTCTGTGGGCTTAAAGTCTCATGTGAACCTGGCCTACCACATTAAAGAAATTAAGGGTGCAATTCTGTGCATGTTTAGACAGAAAAAAAGTCCTACAACTCCCAGCATTCCCCAGCCAGGCTGGGGAACGCTGGGAATTGTAGGACTTTTTTTCTGTCTAAACATGCATCAGATTGAACCCTAAGACTTTAAACATATATTACCTATTGTTGGTGAATGAAGTATCTGCCCTTCAGCAAGCTTATTTGTGAACAGCGAAGTGTTAAGCATGGGAGAAGTTTCAAGTGTCTGCGCTATTAGTGCTGGCATTTTTATCAAAGCAAAGGTAGCTGTATTAGGCATAGGAAAAAATTCCAAATCCATGTTAGTGTAATAGCCTTATTAAGCCAACTCAAAGGTCACCAAAAACGTGCAAGCTTTTGTGTTCTCCAGATCTCCTGATTAGGCAAAATGTTGCAAAAAACAGGTTGGCAGGGAGATAGGAAGGGGTGGGGGAAATTAGGGAGACTTGATGCTGAAGTCATGATGTCGGTGAAGTCAGAGTCTTAAGATGGCAGAGGAGCGTTTGCAGACATTCAAATTGTGCTCTATCATGTGATGTGATGGTTTCAGATTTCAGTGTCCCTAGGACTGCTGGGCGACAGACAATTGTTGATCCTCCATTTTTGAAAATATCAAATCCAGCTGTTAACTCAGAACTGTTTCCATCTTGGGGGGAACCAGACAGGTTCCTTGGTCCATGAAAATAAAGGTAGAGACAAACCGGGCAGTCTTTATATTAACAAAGCTGGAGATAATTTTAGATGCTGTACTAGGTAAAAGAAAGTGAATAAAAGCCAAATTGGGTTGTCTTACCTAGTAGTTGGAGGGGATGAACCCAGTCAGCTTTTTCTAATGTTTTGCCTGATCAAGAGATCTCGAAAGCTTGCACATTTTGGTGAGCCTTGAGTTGGCCTAATAAAAGTATTAAACTAATATAAATATTGGTATTTTGTGGCCTTTATCTCTAGCTGATAAAACACTGCTTTGTCTCCTCTGACACTGAATTGAGTTTCTTAATAGGTACATTCGTGTCATGGTCTTCCTTTCTTTGCAAACCACCCCTTTTCCACAATGTGAATAAATGTATGTCTAAGTATCCCAATTAGCTGTTAATATAAAATGAAAGTGAATCAAGACTTCAGAATGTGATCTGCTTTTTGTACATTAAAACAAAGCGGGCTAGTTTGGATGTCTCAATAAACCACGGTTTATCATGATGGGAGCAAGCCTCAATAAGCCGTTAGCTTGTGCACTCCCTCCTCCTCCCTCCTCTGGTGCAGTTCATTTTACTATGGTTTGTTTAAACAAGCCAACCTCAAATGATGGATTCTGAAGCTGGCTTGTTTCAAGAGGTGATAGTTAAGATTAGTCATAGTTTAGGGTTTGGACATAATGCTAAAGTTGTGGTTAATAAAAGATGGAAGTAAAAACTTCTGATTTTCTCACAGCTGCACCAGAGGAGGAGAGGGGAGCTCATGACTCATGAGTCCAAGGCTCTCTGTAACTCACTCCATTACGATAAGCCATGGTTTATTGTGAAGTCCAAATGAACTCAATGAAATGACAAGCAAAGACTCATGATGCACACATTCCATTTTTGGTTACAAAAAAAAAAAAAGAATAAAGAAAAAGCTATTTGAGTAGTGCCATTTTCTGAATGCTAAACTGACTTATCTCCATGGCTGAATTCCAGAGGGATGTGTTCTGCAAAATCAGTTTAAAAGGGAAACATTTTTCTTATTATTGTCAGCCAATATAATTGGATGGGAAAGTGTATTGGCTGTGCCAGTAGATCAAACTGACCTTGTAGTGTGAGGCTCCCCCACCCCCCGGTGGCAGATTCTGAATTAGTCCCATTTTAGAGGGGAGGGGGGCATTTTGCAAGATTCTGTATCTCAGAATGCAGAAGACAGTAATTCAGTATTTTATAGGCAGTTTTAGAAAGCATGGATTAAAGTAACATTGCTACATTTTGTGCCTGGTATTGTATTGTACTGGATATAATATCCTCATGCACTACTCACACTTTCATTCTTTTTTAACACCAAATTGCTGCAGTTTGGCTGATTTTGTTCTAGAGATCCAGTACAGTGTATTTATAACTCAGTATTGTTTGTTTGTTTGTTGTTTGTTTATTTGCGATACCTACATAGCACTTGATATAATAAAATCCCTAAGTGGTTCACATATAAATATTAAAAATCACATTTAAAATGCACTATTAAAAACAATTACAATTATAATAACAAAACAATACAAGCAGCGGTAAGATGGAGCAGCATATAATTAATTGCAATTAATCACAAGCCAGATAAAGCCTGCGTGAACAAGTGCATTTTCAGGTGGCATTTGAAACATGCCACATTTTCTGCCTCTCAAACTGCACAGGGGAGTGGTTTCCAGAGGGTGGATGCAACCACTGAGAAGGCCCGCCATTGAGATGTTATGTGGTGACATTCTGTTGGGTGCAGGATGACCAGCAAGGCAAATAGGATCATAGAGTTGGAAGGGGCCTACAAGGCCATCGAGTCCAACCCCCTGGCCCTGCTCAATGCAGGAAACTAGAGGAGGGGTCTCCCATCCAAGTAATAACCAGGCCTGACCCTGCTTAACTTTCCACACTCAGACAAGCTGAGCCAGCGTGAGCCAAAGGCCTCCTCTGAAGATCTTAAAGGTCAGCTGTGCATATATAAGGGAAGGTGGTCTGCTAGATATATATTTTATACACACACACACACACACACTATATATATATATATATATATATATAGTCATGCACCTCTCATACACAACTCATAACAGTTTTACATAGATTATGGCATTTACAAACAGACCATAGCTAAACAAAGATGCCTTATTACTTAACTCTTCCTGTTTCCATCACACAGGAAAAAGCGACAACAATTCTAGTTGCCCTGTTTATTCCTGTGGTTACGACTCATACTTCTCCTCTGGCCTGACTGCGTCTAAGCTAAACTTGGTCCCATAAACCTGTTTGCCCTCCTGTCTCTCTCATTGCTGCTCCTCTTTATCCAATCTTGTAGCCATTTAGAGTCATTGACGTTCAGTCTAGAAACAGGAGTCCTTGAAGGAGTCCATTCCATTCCTCATGGTCAGGTGAATTTAACCAGTTAAAAAAAAACAAAAAAACATAGCAACTCCACCTGCAATTTCCTGACCAGCCTCCCAATTGATTTACAATCCAATCTTATGCTTTTTAAAGTAGAACTCATTGAGTTCTTAGTCCCAAGTATGTATACAGGGCCGGTTCTACCATTAGGCGAACTATGCCACTGCCTAGGGCGCAGGGCTAAAGAGGGCACCAATCAGAAGCGCTGCGCTGCGAGGGTTGGAGTCCGCCAGTGTGTGTGTGACGGGGGGGCAGTGGCAATAAAACGCACTACTAGAGGCATTAACAAGGCGGTGGGAGCATGGGACAGTGGGGAGTTGGAACAAACCGCTGTGCGCGCGCCCCTACCACCCCAGCCCCGCCTCCCCGGGCTCAGGGCTCCCTCCCCATGCATTTTGGAAAGGGCTGCCGTCAGAGTAAGTGTATTATGTAGGATAGCGGCCTTATTTGGGGGGAAATCGGTTTAAAAGTCGGTTCCAGCTAAACCTGTGTTTGGGTTTATTAGAAGCTTGATAGAATCAAATGGAGAAGAAATCTCCTCTTTCTCCCCCCCCCCCACCGCTGCTGGTGGCTGTGTCTCCATTTTCTCCAGTCGCTCTCTCCCTTGCTGGTCTCTCTCTCTCCCTCTCTGTCTCTGCTCTCGCTCTTTTTTGGGTGTGTTTCTGTGTTCGTCGGTGCAGCTTGGCTTTTTGCGGCGCGCTCCGCCCGGCGCCCCTGGACTCCTTTCTCTTTTGCAGGGGGGGGAGCGCAGTGGGGAGCCAGAGCCCTGCATAACTTGCATGCGTTTAGGGCCACCTGCTGGGAGTAGACAAGACCAGGGTGTAGTGTGCTGGGGGGGGAGAGCGCAGCGCCTGAGCAGGGACGGAGGGAGGGAGGGGACACCTTATCCCGCCCCATGGTGCGCCTCTTCGGGAATATTTCACACTCGCTCCGGAGGACACGTCGCAACCCCATCCCGGAGGCAGTTTGCATTGCAATGTCCCCGCACCCTCCAAATTCCTAATCTAACGCTAATTAGATTACCGCACCCGCCGAGGTAGCCTCCCTGCGCCGCCGTGGGCTGACCCGACCGCTCCGCTGCTGCCAGGTGCGTGCACATGCTCAAGCGCCCCCTTTTCTCCTCTGCCTTTCTCTACTCCGCCTTCCTTTCAGTAGGCAGCGAAGTTGTGGGTTGTTGTGAGTTCGGTGTGCGTGAACCGGATCAGGTGTCTGGGATGTTTTGTTGAGTTATTTAGAAGTCCAATGGAAATACTTTAACAGGAGTCTTTAACAGGAGATCTGTGTGCATCGTCCCCCCACCCCAACCTGTCCAACCTCGGGGCTGCTATTAAGCTAAAGTAGGATGGAAAAGATTATAGTCTCTGAGACTGTAAAATGGGTTGGGAGCAAATCACAAATAAATAAAAAGCACCGCCTTTATGTGGCCTCAGCAGAGTGCCAGGCGCCGTGCCGAATCCGAAATGACTACCGCCCATATGGCTTTACAGCCATAAAACTAGAAACGGATTATCACAGTGAGGATCAGAATGCACACAATTTGCCTCTGTTGGTGTTATTCATGCTGGCAACCAGACACGTACTTGGAATTTTCAGAGCTTTTACCAGTTTCAGTGGCCAGTGGAAAAAGAAGTTTTTCCAAATTAAAATTAATAAAAAATTATCTTCAACAATGTGCCAAGAAAGACTGGTTGGCTTGGCAACCATTTCAATTGAATCTCAGTTAGCATCTTCTTTAGACATTAAAGAAATGGTTTGCCAGTTTGCCAAGAAATAGGCAAGGAAAATGAAGTTTTAAACATTAAATGTAGTTTCTGTCACACTTCACCAGGAATTTTTCTATATAGCAAATTGGTACTACATCAACATGTATTTTATGTATGTTTGTCAATGTTTATGATAATAATTTTTTTAGGTTTTGCCAATTGACTTTTATTTCATAATAGGCATAGGGCTGGAGGGAGGGAGGACTCGTGGGAAGGGGGGGCGCTAAATATCTGATCTTGCCTAGGGCACCAAACTGCCTTGCACCAGCCCTGTATGTATAGAGTTGCATCCTTAGCCGCTAAGTTCTTAACAGAAATAAATGGGCATAAGCTTTCTATCAATAAAACAATAGCCCTATTTGAGCGGTATACTCCACATGATTGTAACTGCATGGAAGGAAAAAGTGGGGGCATGTTTTTATCAGCTCCACCCCCTGCCAGCCTCGCAGTGAGTTTTGGCAGGATTTAGAGCCCTGAAGGGCAGAACTGATAAGGATTTGGTCGCAGGGCCAATGGGCATGGTCCTGCTACCTCCCTCCATACAATTACAGTTGCATGGATAATGCCTGAGTAGGCCTTATTTGAATAATACAATGGTGGTGGTGGTGTTTGTTTGTTTTGTTTTGTTTTAAAAAAAACAAATTAAATCAGACTTTCTGGTCTAGAATAATCTTTCTGGAATACCCATAGGATCACAAAGCTCCATGCATTTGAAAACAGAGCTGGATACATTCATGGCATGTTATTTGTTAGTTTTATGCCTCAGTCATGGCTTATTTTGCTCAGGCTGTTCTGTCCTAAAGTTGGGGCATGCGTTAATTCCTTCTAGTGAATCTTAGAAACGGGCACAGTTGGAGATAAGGCATGGCATACGGTGGACATGCATTACAGAGATAAGAAAATTATCTCCTGGATAGGCCTAACACTAGATGTGTTTTTTGTAGGCTGTCACCTGATTTTAAAAAAATCTCACAGTGCGATCTTATACATGTCTACTCAAAAGCAAGTTCTGTTGAGTTCAGTGGAGCTTGGTCCCAGGTAAGTGGTTACTGGCAATGCCAACTTCAGGTTTTTGAGGGCCCTTGAGCAAGAAATCCTCAATGGGTCCCATCCCTGAGTGAGTCTACTGTCTCACCACCACTGTCACCAGCTGCTATTGCTCTTCCTCCTCTTTCTTGTCATTGCTGCCACTTGCTTGCTTGATGGGCAGAGAGCCAGTGAGCATGTAGGCAGTGTGGCATCTGCTGCTCCTCCGTTTCATCTCCACTGTTGTCTGGGCCAGAATGAGAGGCAGGTGAATAAGTAAGTTGAAATGGTGACGAAGAGGAGCATGTCCTGTCCTGGGGGCTTTTGTCAGTGGGCCCCTGCTGGGATGTGTGCCCTGAACAGGTGCTCAACCATACCTACCCTTGATGCCAGCTCTGGTTATAGGATTGTAGCCTTAGCCAATTAATTAGATGAGTTTTAGTCAATCTGTTAATTTATTCACAATGCAATCTTAAGCATGCTTACTCAAAAATAAGTCCCATTCAGGTCGATAGAACTTACTCCCTAGTAAGCATGCTTAGGATTGCAGCCTAAATATTTAATTTGTAAATGGGGAAAACCAATTAAAGAAAAATAAGTATTTTCTTGTTTCTAGCTGATGCATACTTATGCAGGTCTTGTCTTAGAAGTGGCATTCCTCCCTCTCTCACACACATACAGAAGGGAATACCTGTTGTAAGCTTACCTGCTGCCATATTTTTAACTGCTTTTGTTATGGATCTAGTGGGGAAGACTTTCCCTACTGGTGGATCCCTTTCTTTACAAGAGTTCCCCCAGAAAAAAAACAATTACACTAGGCTGTCACCACTCATCCTTGCCTGAATACTCTAAGCCAGGTGTGCACAATGTATGGGCCACATCCCACATGCAGCTCTCAGCTGCTCCCAGTATGACCCACGGAGCCATGGGGACCCCACCCAGATACTGGAGGTAAGGGCAGGGATTTCCTCCAACCTTCCTCCCCGCCCAAAAAAAACCCCTCCTCTTATGAGGTGAGTTTCAGCAGGAATCTGGCATGCGGGAGAAGGGGTATGCTCATCCTCCCCTTGCCATGGATCCAATCCAGATTATGTGCCCCCGTGGCTGCTTTTTCTAACGAGAATTGGCCAGTTCTAAGCACATTAATTAAACATGCTTTTAAATAACATTGGCTCTAACTGATTTCAAACCTTGAATATGGTAAATGGATCTTCCCTTCAAGAAAGATCAGACTGGCTGTTGACTCTTTTATCTGCATCTTGTGATCTTGGGCACAGCTTGCCTCCTTCAGTCATCTGGATATAATAATGCTCATTTCTTTGCTTTTAGATTTGATGCACCATACTGCTGCTGTTGATGAGCCATACACTTAACAGTGTGGGCTAATCTGTCAGGGCCATTTTGAAGTCGAGACTCTTAGCGTACATTTGGGGACTGGGTTGGTTTTGATGACCCCTCAGGCTTCCTTAAGCCCTACAGTTCCTATGGTTCTGCACTTCAAAATAAATAAATAAATGAAACCTCTGTAATTGACTCACACATGCTTTATCCTCGCTCACACTGTGATAAATGTTTGTTTTTAATTGGGTTCCCCATATGAAACTCCCACTATGAATAATATATTCATAAGTGACATAATCAGTCATCAGTATACCTTATTTGTGTTCTCTCTTGACAAAACCATGCACATGCAGTTTCTTGCTGTTTTGGAACAGAAGTATCCTTTATCAATTTCCTAAAGAACTTTATTTCTTAAGAGAGATGGTGATATGGGGATTCACAAACTGTATTGATTTGTATTACATGGGAATGACCACAGTTCTTAAAATAACAGCCGGCTTTTTGCACTGACGTCACTGACATGTCTGAATTTGCTCCAGGGTATGTTTTCAGTGCAAAACTGTACACGTATTACTTTACATGTTAAAGTAATAATAAAGGAGAGAGTGCTTCTGAGAGCACAAGCTTTGTCCTTATTGATCAAGTCACTAAAGGTACAATCCTATGCATGTTTAGATGGAAAAAAGTCCCACAATTCCCCAGCATGCCCCAGCCAGCTGGCTGGGGCATGCTGGGAATTGTAGGACTTTTTTCTTCCTAAACATGCATAGGATTGCACCCTAAATAACTGTACTTACCCACCACTGCACATATTTACATATATCTGAGAGTATTCAAGGCTTACAGGTCAGAGGATGTGACTTATTTTGAAGCATGCCTTGTCTTGACACATCTGATTTTAGAAATTAAGCACTCTTCTTATTACTAACAGTAACACATCACAGTGCAATCACTTCACCTATTCTACTTCCAGAGATTACTAATTTTGCCTGATCAGTTGTTTTAAATGCAGATCTGATGGTCACTACTTCTTCTTTTTTAGCTTGATCGTCTGCTTTGCTGTGCAGCAGCAGTCACAACCACAACAGAGGGGATGGCTTGGTGTAGAACACATCAATGTAATGCCTGATCCCCTTACTCTAGCACTAGAAGCTAACTAGGGGACACCTGGTACAGTACAGCAGACTTTGCTTTGGTAACATCAGTAGTTATCACATGACCTTACTCAGCATTCACGAACACTGCAAAGGACTTTTGGAGTGGACAGGGGCCAAAACGTAAGGATAATGGGAGTAGTGTTGAACCTCTAACAAAGAGGGTTTCAGGGCACTGTGAGGTGCAGCCTCCAAGTGGTCGATTGAAAATGTCAGAGGTGAATATGCGGTCCAACTTGAGGAGGAAATCAAAGTCCAGAGGAACAAGCAAAGATCAGAGGGGCTGGAGGTGAGTGCATAGTCACTCACAGTCACTCACATAGTCACTAACCTACCTCACAGGGTTGTTGTGAGGATAAAATGGAGAGGAGGATTATGTAAGCCGCCTTGGGTTCCTTGCAGGAAAAAAGGCGGGGTATAAATATAATAAATAAATAAATAAATAAATAAATAGTCACGGCCAGGCAGGTGTTCAGGTTTCAAAAGGGGAAAGGTCTACAGTAGGAGTCGCTAGAGTGGCAACTCCATCTGGAAAGTTGCTCAGAATAAAGAACCAAGGCAATAGTTATATTAGGCCAGTGTTGGCTTCCCGGATCACCTGGTCTGGCTTGCAATACCCTTCTCTGGCCATTATCTGGGTTATGCTGCAGCACAGTAAAGCTCAGACCAATTGCTGCCTCTGGTGGAGAGCTGCCCCAGTGGTGCAGAAAGTAAGGTGCCTGCACTTGGGTCAAATCCCTCAGGGCTTTCCACTTAAACTTACAAAATGGCATTGTAAGGCAGGTGGGGCAGGTGTTGGCAAGCAGGTGAGTGCCACATGCCTCATATGAGATGCCTCTAGATCTAATTGCCGGTCCCCCTCGCCGGAATTCGTCACCTGAATTGGTGGAGTGGCTTGCGTGTTCCGATGATCCCTGTGAGCAAGCCGTCGGGAGCTAACTCCCGTAGGTCACCCATGGGGCGGTAAGGCCGGGGATAGGAACCAACAAAAGACGATCAAACATAAAGTCCCCACGGCAGAACAAGCGAAGATAATTAAACCTAAATTAAAACGGCTGTAAAGCGGGAAGGCTGCAGCAGAGAATTGTTTTTCCAATCGTCAGGGTAACCGTGCCATTGGATCTCTGCCGTACTCTGTCAAGTTTGTGTGGTGATTCGTTGTGCAACCGATCTCCCCACATAAACAGTTTCACCACAGTCTTCCAACCCAACCCACCCCACCCAACCCAACCCAACCCAACCAACCAAACAAACCACAAAAAAAGTCCCATGGCGACTGCGAATGGCAACGGTGGGCAGGACTGTGAATCTGGAAGCCCTAGTCATGGACCAGCACATGGGCGGTGGGATGCCGACTCAGTCGCCCTGTTCAAGGAACGAGGTAGTCGAGCACTCGGCAGCTTATCCATACTGAGCAGCCCTATTTAGGATCCACTCTGCTCACCCCGTATGGAGGGGGCTAGAAGGCCCTAAACATAGTCCTCCTCTTTCTCCCCCTGACTGGATTACCGCGTCCTGGGGTCACCATTTTACGGTCGAAAAGACATTTGAATTTTGGAACATGGAATATACGGACATTGCTGGATAACTGATAGTTAGGAACCCCTGAGCGTAGGCTTAGCTAACTTGGGCAAGGGAGCTGAGACGGTTTAAAAATTGACATAGGCATCCTTCAAGAAACTCGAAGGAATGAGAGGGACACTGAAAGAGAAAAGGATTTTAACTTCGTCTGAGAAGGCATCACCTGACAGGAACAGACGAATACATGGTGTAGCTTTCAATCAAAAGAACAGTGACTCTTTGTCAGAAGTCCTACTGGCATTACGAACGCCTATAATCTCGATTAGCTCGCCTATAACAACAGACTATTTTGAGAAGCGCGTAGGCACAACATTATATCTGATATGACATCAGGGAAATTTTAACGCCAGTTGGCACACTCTCCTCCTGTCAGATATACATAAGGAATAAAATTTCCCCTAGGCGCTTTAACGCAAGAGTCGGAGCGTGACCTTTGATTATGGCCAGAACATTGAAAATGGATGTATTAAGTCACACGACGGACTCTTACTTTTGTCTATATGTGCAGAGCATAATCTCACTATCACAAACACGCTCTTTCGACAAAAGAATAAGTTTAAAACATCATGGCAGCACCCACGGTCAAAGCACTGGCATCTTCTGGATTATGTAATTGTCCGTGCTAGAGATCGCCGCGATGTACTTCTTACTAGGGCCATGGTGAGTGCCGACGACTGCTGGACAGACCACCGACTAATCCGGTCCACTATGGTTATCAACATTGCTCCCCAACGTAGGCTTCAAGGAAGGAAACCAAGGCGTAAAATGAACATCCAAGTCCTTCAAGATCCTATTAAGCAAACTCACCTTCAATCACTTCTTAAGGAACATCTACCTACGGAACCTCCTGACAACATTGAGGACCATTGGTCTAAGCTGAAAACCTCCATTACTGCAGCTTGTGAACAAACTATTGGATATGAAACTAAGAACATCAGGATTGGTTTGATGAAATGACAATGAGATTAAATATATAATTGACCAAAAAGGAAAGCCTTCCAAATATGGCAAAATGATATTAACTGCGCTGCCAAGAAAAAAACCTACGCTAGCGCAAAGGCTGAGGTCCAAAGAAGAACAAGAGAACTTAAGAACGCTTGGTGGAAAAAGAAAGCTGAAGAAATTCAACAACTTGCAGAATCTCATGATGCACGGGGCTTTTTTAAGGCCACAAGGGCCATTTATGGACCAAAAACCTATGGTACAAACCCTTTACAATCAAAAGATGGCACCAAACTCTTAAAAGACAAAGAGTCTATTGCACTGCGTTGGAAAGAGCATTATTATGACCTTTTAAATCGTAAGTCTAAGGTGGATAATGAGATTTTTTCGCAAATCCCGCAAAAACAAATTAAAGAGGAACTTGCAATACTCCCCACTTTGGATGAAGTAAAAAAAGCCATTAATCAAATGAAGAACAACAAAGCTAGTGGACCAGATGGGATTCCTGCTGAAATCTTTAAAGAAGGGGGGCCCGAACTTGTACAACATCTTCATAAACTCATCGAAAAAATCTGGATAAGAGAAGAGATCCCAGAAGACTTCAGGGATGCCATAATTATCACCCTCTTTAAGAAGGGTGATAGAACAGACTGTGGAAACTATCGGGGCATTTCTCTCTTAGCAACCGCAGGTAAAATATTTGCTAGGATTCTCGCAAACCGTCTTCTATCTATTTCAGAAGAGATCCTCCCTGAAACTCAATATGGTTTCCGCCCCTCTAGAGGGACAGTAGACATGATTTTTACTGCACGTCAGCTCCAAGAAAAATGCCGGGAGCAAAATCAACCCCTTTATATGGCATTTATCGATTTGGCTAAGGCCTTTGATACTGTAGACCGTACAGCTCTCTGGACTATCCTTATGAAAATTGGATGCCCCAATAAATTTGTGAATATCTTGCGACTTCTCCATGACAACATGACGGCAACGGTTTTGGACAACAACGGCTCTCATGGTGCTCCATTTAAAGTGGGATCAGGTGTTAAACAGGGATGTGTTATCGCCCCAACATTATTTGCCATTTTCATCGCCATGGTTTTACATCTTGTCGAGGGGAAACTTCCCACCGGTGTGGGAATTATATATCGAACAGATGGAAAGCTTTTTAATCTCAGCAGGCTGAAAGCAAAAAGTAAGGTAATTACAACCTCCGTTGTGGAACTTCAGTATGCTGATGATAATGTGGTCTCCGCACATTCAGAGGATGATCTCCAAACTATCCTAAATGCTTTTGCAGAAGCATACGAAAAACTTGGTCTCTCACTTAACATCAAAAAAACCAAAGTGCTTCATCAGCAAGTGCAAGCCAATCCTTTGGTGATGCCATCTATCCAGCTTGGCGGGACAACACTGGAAAATGTCGATCATTTTCTCTATCTTGGCAGCTATCTTTCTGTTACAGCTAACATCGACAGTGAAATCCAGCATCGTCTGAGCTCCGCAAGTGCCACATTTTCTCGAATGAAACATAGAGTGTTCGAGGATCGGGATATTTGTAAGAAGACCAAAACACTGGTTTATGAAGCCATTGTATTACCAACTTTATTGTATGCCTGCGAAACATGGACTATCTATAAACGTCACTTCCACCTCCTTGAAAGGTTTCATCAACGTTGCCTCCGGAAAATCCTGCAAATTACTTGGGAAGATAGGCGAACAAATGTCAGTGTACTGGAAGAAGCAAAGACTACTAGCATTGAAAAAATGATCCTTCAACGCCAACTTCAGTGGACCGGTCATGTTGTTCGAATGCCTGACTGCCGTCTCCCAAAGCAGTTACTTTACTCCCAACTCAAGGATGGAAAGCGGAATATCGGTGGTCAATATAAGAGGTTTAAAGATGTTCATAAGGCTAATCTAAAAAAATGCAATATAAACATCGAAAACTGGGAAGCTCTGGCCCATGAACGATCTAACTGGAGGTTGGCCTTTCACAAAGGTTCCATGGACTTTGAAGAAGCCCGAGTGCAAGGTGAAAGGGAGAAACGTGCTAAGCGGAAAGCACGTCAAATGAATCCTTTACAGGACCATCTTCTATCTGGTAACCTGTGTCCTCACTGTGGGAAGCTGTGTGGATCTAGAATTGGCCTCCACAGTCACTTACGGACCCATCGCTAGAGTCTACACAATCTTCTTTAGAATCTCCTCCTTTTATCCCGGAAGACAATCTTACTCGGTCACGAGTGATCGCCTGATGATGATACTTGCTGACTGTGGCATAATAGAACCAGGTGACCAAATGCTAGGATTTATGCTTCTCTCCGGCTATTCCTGTTTCACTGCCTTGTAGCCTAGCAACAAACTGTGTGGTGACCCACATCCTCCTATACATACATGTTTTACTGGTTAGGTTTAACAAGGAACTTCAATATATGTGTCCTCCACTGAAATTTTGACAAGGTTTTAAAGGCATTAAAGTTTGACATTTAAGATAATGCCAATTAAAGTTATTCTATGGAGCAGAGACAGCAATATGTTGGATCTCTTTTTTATGACATAAATCAGCTCATTTTCTACCAACTATGATGCTGATGGCATTGTTTTTATTGGAAAATGTGTTCCATCACTAGGGCACTCGACCATAACATATCATAAGGCTGGAACTTATGACCTCCCATTTTTCATTCTGAACAGTGACAGGCTCTGCCCTTCTCTTTTCCCTCAAGTTCTGAGCTGAACACATACCAAAAAAAGCATGTGATATCTCATATGCAAGAATGTCCTTAAAACACATTTTTATTCATGCTAGAATATTAGTAGGTAAGGTATGTAATTAGCATTTTGAGTATAGATTCGGGAGCATTACTTGTGCTTGCTATTGTAAGCCCTCATTAGATCAAGGTACGAATTTAAAGATGCTTAGAATGACTGCCTTCAGAAGAAGATTGTTTTTCTTCTGAATGCAGTAGTTCTAAGCATCTTTAAATTCAGACTTTACTCTAATGAAGGCTTACAACAGCAAGCACAATTAATGCTCCCAAATCTATACTCAAAATACTCAAAATCTATTTTCTCAAAATCTGTTTTGAATAATAACAAATGTGCAGTTTTTAGTAGCTCATAACAAAGAAGTTGTTAGGGAGAAAATTACTCCAATACACATTGAACTACTATGTTACTTAACTATGTCACCAGCCTATTAAAATTCAAAACATATTGACTGGGTTTGGACAACACAATAAGCAATGGTGGTGACTCACCCTTGCTTCTCTCCACTGTGTCGTTTGAACCCAGTCATTGTGACTCACCATTGTGACTTATCGTTGTTTTGAACAACGATAAGTCACAATGGTATGTTCTAGGGTTTGTTTGTACCACGATGGCTTGTCGTGCCATCTGAACTCAGACCACACGACCCATTGAGGCACAAGCCCTAGAACAAGCGAGCCGCTTGGCAAGAGCGGACATTGGAAGAGGAGGCGGGAGGTGGCGGTCTACCCCATTCGGCCACCCGGCAGACTGAGCAGCCACGGGGATCAGAGCACAGCCTCCTCCCTGAAAGGTTTTCTCCCAGGGGGAGGCCGTGCTCTGATCCCCGTGGCTGCTCCATGTGCCGAGCAGCCTTGGGACAGAGGTGTTTCCCGCGGTCACCAGTGCCGCCACCCCAGTGAGTGGAGGAAGCGTCAGCCCTCTCTGCCCTTTGCTTTCCCTGGAGAACCTGGGAAAGAAAAGGGCAGAGAGTGCAGGGGCTTCCAACCGCCTGCTCCGCCGGAGAGGTTTACTTGCTGGAGGCAGGGACTGTGTCACGATCTCCAGCAGGTAAACCTCTCCGGTGGGGCGGAGGGAAGTGCCCGCCCACTCTACCCTTTATTTCCCCACCGGGAAAGCAAAGGGTGGAGTGGGGGCGCTTCCCGTCGCCCTGCTCTACCGCCCGAGAGGTTTCCCTGCTGAAACCTCTCAGGGAGTGGGGCGGAGTCTGCTCCTGTTATTGGCATGGCTGTTGCGCCAGTAACAGGGGCAAGCCCCATCCTTCTTCGCCACCCGAGAGGTTCGCCCACTGTAGCCGGGGCACAGTCCCTGACTGCAGCAGGGAAACCTCTCGGAGAGAAGGCAGGGCGGAGTCTGCTTCTGTTACTGGTGCAGCCGCCACACCAGTAAGAGGAGCAAGCCCTGCCCTGCTCTGCTGCCCAAAAGGTTTCCCCACTGTAGCCAGTCCCTGGCTGCAGCGGGCAAGCCTCTCGGCGAGTGAGGCAGAGGGTCTCCCCTCCCCCTCCTCATTGCGCTTCAGGGCACGACGAGCCCTGTTTGCGCAACGGCGAGCTGAAATCGGCTTGCGACCGCAGCCTTCAAAGAGAGGAGCCTCATTACTCCCCACGGTGTACCATGGGATATCGCTGGGAGGAATGGCGGGGAAGGAGGGGAGGGCGTGAAGCAACAACAATGAGCCCGATCGTCTGTCGAGCTCATCATTGTTGCTTCATGCGATCCGACAAACAATCGTGGTAATGTACCACGATTGTCGCCTGGTCGTGCGAACCCACCCATTGTTTTATTTGCACTTTAGTAGAGTACCAGGACAATAGAAGTCCATTTATTCTGGAGCTTTTGATTGTAAGGAAAACCTGGAGCCTATTAAAGAAAATTAGGCTATTTTCCTGGCCAACAATGTCAAAGAAGGCTTGTTAAAGGTCAGGAAGCTTGGACTGATACTTTCCTTAAAAAGGGTCTCTTCCTTTCAAGATAAAAAATAGTCCTAGTTTTGCAGGAGATCCTACATTTCTTCTTATCTGGGTCTAGTTCATTTGTGGCTTCTGTGGTGTCTATGTAATGTCTGGTCTTGCAGGTCCAGATGGTGTGTATATGGAGGCAGGATAGGAATGTCACGAATTATTAGACTTTAATTCTTCTGCTGTCCCTAATTTAGCTTTTGCTATTGGTTGAGCTTTCTTTGATGTATTGTCCATGATTAAACAAATGGCAACATGTCCCTCCCTCCTCCAAATTTATGCCCCTTTTCATTATAATCCACTCCCTCTTCCACTGCTCCTTAACTTTCACTGTACTCTTTAACCACTCCCCCCCAGCTGTAGATCACTTCCCTCCTAGTCATTTCCTTTCTCCCATTCCATTTTCTACCTTTTAAAAGTGCATATTAAGCAGGGATTCTCCAAGCTCTTTCATTGCCATTCCCCAGAGGATCTCCCATGCTACTTTCTTGAGAAATTGAAAATGACAGGTAAGAGTAATGGCTTGGATCTAGAGTAGCCCTTCTATAAATGTAAGGCTCCTTCCGCTTGTAGAAGGGCTGGCGATCCAGTGTGGCTGTTCACAGAAGTGGGAAGGGAGCCAATTTTTACCGATTCCCCCTTCAGGCCCTGTATCACCTCCTTTGCTGTTCTGGAGGGTCCTTCCACCTTCTGAAGCAGTTTCAAGTGTGGGGGCACAGGGGTTTGAGCAAAATCGCCTCCCCTTTTCCATGAGTGAGAGGTTCCATGAGTGGAATACTGCTCATGGGACCTCTGGATCCAACCCATTATGCTGGCGCATATATATACATATATATATATATATATATATATAGTAGTAATACGTTGCTTAACCATAAACCATAACAAAGCTAGTATATCAATACAAAATAAAATCCAAAAACTATTTGCTTATTTCCATGAAGCTCACTGGGTGACTTTGGGCCAGTCACTGACTCTCAGCCTAACCTACCTCACAGGGTTGTTGTGAGGATAAGATGGAGAGGAGGAGGAAGATTATGTGAGCCGCCTTGGGTTTCTTGCCGGAAAAAAGACGGGATATAAATATAATAAATAAAATAAAATAAAATAAAATTTTGTTTTACCCCAAATAATTCTCTTGCTTGACAGAACTGTCATTTTTAATCTGCAATAAACAGTTAAGGAAGCCCCAGCAGAACATCTGAAATTATTTCACTGTACAGATAAGTGGGTTAAATCCAATGCTGCATGAATGAACTTTTGCTTATGCAACAGGGCTTCCCCTTTCTCTCCTTCCCCCTGTAGACAGCTGCACACATACTCCAATCTTTCTGGTAGCAAATCCCATTGAATGCAGTGGGACTTGCTTCCAAGTCACCAAGCATAGGATTGTGCTGTAAGATCAACTTTGGACAGAAAGAAAGTATATCTTCACACAGGGCTTTTCTACATGAGGCATTTATTGTGCACTCATCATTCCCTACTGATGGTTGTTTCCAGGTTCTTTAGATGACATCGTGACCCTCCAGTTTCATTTCTATGTCTAACTAGCACTTTCGGCAAGTTTTTTAAGAGCAGGGAAAATGCAGCATTTAATTGTCAAAGCGAAATAAAGCACCATTTCCTCTTGTGTATTTGTGCTATTTCACTATACCACACTGCCACCTAGAGGTTATGTAGTGGGAAAGCAGGAAATGAAATGTTCCTTGTGTAGTGCTTGGATCTCAACTCTGCAACAAAATCAAAAATAGATGTAGTGGATTAACAGCTGATTAATAGCCTTGTTTAGCAACGCTCATAGTGTCTAGTTTAGTTTTATGGAAATCACTGATTGTCGTAAATCTGTCCAGTACAAAGATAAGCTGTCGTTGTTATCACAGTCCAAGGGTCGAAGCCAAAATATATATGTCCGAAAAGCAGCAAACAGAAACCAGTTCAGGAGCAGGCAAAAGCGTTGTCAAGGTTGTTCTGAGGTTCAAAGGCACAAGTCTGAGTTCAGGGGTGTCAAGGCATCTGGCTAAAGTTGTATCAGCAAACAATTGCTTCCAGCCTCTGAGTGTGTTTGGGACCTGCCTTTTGAGCAGGCGCTGATCGGTGAGGCTGTCCAGCTGGGTCAGGCTGCACATAGCCTGGCCCCACCCCAAACACACTCCGGCACGGCTGGTCTCTGTCTGACCTACTGGAGGCACAACACTGATGTTGTGATGATGGCCCCTACCTAAGATGGTTTAATGGTTTTAAATGCCAAATTCATAGAGGATAGGTCTCTCAACAGCTATTATCCATGATGGCTAAATTGAACTTCTGGGTCCAGAGGTAGTATGCCCTTGAATACCAGTTGCTTGCGGGGGGGGGGAAGCCATGGGAGAGGACTATTACCTTCATGTCCTGCTTGTGGGTTTCCCATAACTAGGGGTGGTGGGCAACCTGCCCGGCACTCGACTCGCGGAACCTGAGCTGAGCACTCCCACTGAACAAGCTGAGCCAAGCGCGAGCGCCAGCTGAGGCACTCACCAGACTTCTGAGTTCCCGGCTACATTGTTTACATAAAAATTAGCGTAAAATACATTAAAAACAGCTGTGATTTGCGCAAATTAGGATGTGCTTTGCGCAAATTACGCAAATGGCAGCTGTTTTTAACGTATTTTACGCCATTTTCTATGTAAACAACGTAGCGCCGGAAACCGGAAGTCACTTCCCCCAGCTCAGCTCACGAGAACATGAATTGAGCCGGGGAAAAGGTAGGGCGAGCGGAGCTCGGGAGGTTGGGCCCGGAAATTTCGCCAGACTTCCACCCCCACCCCCAATCGAGTTCCACGCACATCCCTACGAACTGTTTGGCTGACCACACTGGGAAACAGGATGCAGGATTTGATGGAGATTCGGTCTGATTCAGCAAGGCTCTTATGTTCTGATGTACACCCAGAATTAGTGATATCACCCGCACTCCAGAAAACTTACTGTTAACTCAGCCATACTAGGATATATCCCAGTTGTATGGGGGATGGATAAATATCAGACTTTGCTGCTCCAAAGAAGACAAAATACCTTCGATTATTTAACTCGTTGGCAAAAATCTCCCCTCCCACACATCCTGGAAAATATTTAGATTATGAGTGGGATGACAATCAACTTGTGTTGAAGTATACCAGCCCTCCCCAATGTGGTACCCTCCAGATGTTTTGGACCACAGCTCCCATCAGCCCCAGCCAGCATAGCAATGGTGAGGAATGATGGGAGTTGCTGTCCAAAACATCTGAAGGCCAGCATGGTAGGGAAATCTGAAGGATACCCTTAGTTCTATAGCTGGTGTGTACACACACGCAAAGACATACATGCATATTTGTGCTTGGCTGGATATTGAGCCAGGGCACTGAGGATTGGGGTGCCATGCTCAAGCAAGGAAGAGTCTTCTGTGTCATACTGCTACTATCACTGCAATATACAAAGCCATTTTATATATGGACATAAAATATTTTTAAAAAAACATTTTATGCTGAACTTTACTTCCTGTTTTCTTCCTAAAACAATATGAAGTGCCTTTATAAACAGCTGGTGCTCATGAACGGAACACTACACTGCAATAAGGATTTTAGTATGGGTCGTTTGTCTGTATAATATTTTGCAAAGAAGAAACATTAACAAGGCTGTAGTAATGTGGCTCTGGTAACAGAGCGGGGGACGACGACGATGATGACGACGACAGGAATGACACCCAGTTCTTAAAAGCTGAATATTTGCATTGGTAATGCCAGCTGTCCACACTTGCTTACCAACGGTGATTATCATATATGCTGCTTTGTAAATCAAATTCATAGCTTCAGACTGATGCCCTGTATGCCCATTCAAGAAGGAATGTGAAGTGACAGCAAAACCAAATAGCTGATTTCCATTTTTTTTATTAACATGAATTAAAATGAATGAATTTAAATCAACATAAACGAGGTTGCCAATTTCATTTCTGGCCGTGTTCAGCACTGGAGAATATGTAAAGATACAAATCACACACTTGTTGTTTTTGTCTGCTGTCATCCAAATTAGAAACGAGCTGTACTATTTTGCTGGTAGCAGCTTTTCCTACGGCACAGGATCAAGCAAGGCTTTGCATGTGGTTTTGCAGTTTTAAGTAAAGGACCTAGGACAATAGTGACTAAGTAAAATAAATGGCCAAGGCTGCAGTCCTGTGCATGGCTGGGCTGCTTAAATCCCATTGATTTAAGTGGGGTTAACAATGCAATTCTGTTGGTGACTACTCAGAAGTAAGCCCCACTGGGTTCAATGGGACTTACTCCCATGTAAGTGTGTACAGGATTGCAGCCTGAGAGGCTGATCAAGTCTCTTTCCAGATTCATCCCTCGATTCCTGAATCATCAACTCCGCACACTTTGCCAGTGGTATAGTGGTGGACCCAGACCTTCAGGGACACAGTACCAGCACTTGCGGAGGGAGAGGGAAAGCAGGAAGTAAAGACATGGACACCAAAGCTTGGGTAGAACTAGGGCCTCTTTATTTAACATGGGTAATTCACCCAACCCCAGGATCTGCAAGTGGAAAGTGCGGGAATATAGCAATATTGTCCTGCAGGCAACCAGCCTGCTTTCCAGGCAAGACACTCCACCCAGGCAAGGAGGTGGGCTGAATTCCCACTCCCTTTGCCTAGGCTACACCTGAGTGTAAGGGGGGTCCTCCCCGTGTCACCCCCACCGGGTGCCACACAGCCCCAAGTAGGTGAGGCAGGTTGGTCCCAAAGGCAAACGGTATCCTGGCTCGTGGGCTGCACAGCCACCGAGCATCAGGCCTCTGGACTTGCCTGTCACCATAACAGTGCCTGTGTGAGTGCCCACCAAAACCAATTTCCCTGAACATTCCTGCACATCCCTGTCACAATCCACCTAGTTAACTGGCCCCACTTCTAAAACCAAATTGCACCCAGTGCTGAGTAGGCAAAAAAGAAAAAAAACAACCCTGTACACAATGCCAATCCGTGACCAGGTAAAAATTTCTACTCAGCCCTTCTAAAAGGAGCAACTAGCTAATTCTGCACTGGATATGGGGAAGATGGGTGGGAGCCAGAAGAAAAGAGGCCAGGTGCTGGGGCAGAGCCAGCTTTTAAGCCTGGGGCTCTGCCCCATCATGCTATAAGCGTGCTAAGCATGTAGTGCAGCCTGCTCAGCTTCCTTCTTCCCTCCTGTCCACAAATGCTGTTCCCTGCCCAAGCTGTTCTGGCAGGGCGAGGCGGGGGGGGGGACTTCTTTTATTAGCAAGGATGCTGATGTCATCTGCCACCCCACTCTAAGCTTAGCTGCAATCCTCACCGTTGCTTGGGGCGGGGCGGGGCGGGGCGGGGCGGGGGTGGGCAAATGGATTTTCCCAGGGATAGTATTTTGTTGTGAGACCATCCCTTGTTGTTAAGACCCATTAGCTCAGTGCTTCTCAAATAGTGGGGCGGGCCCCCCAGGGGGGGCGCGAGGCTCCGTAAAGGGGGGCTCGTTTGACCTCAGTTAAAAGTTTTTTTTAATATTGTGTTCCTTTAAATCCTGTACTCCTTTAAATCTTTTCTGCTACAGTTAATAAAGCTATTCTTTGTTGTAAATTGATCCACATTTCTTTCTTTTTTTATTCTCTTATACGTTAATAAGGATACAGTGTTATGCAGAGGTGTACTTATAACAATTTTATAGACGAATGATACTATTTACAGTCGCGCGGGGGGCGTGAAATGTTTTCTTCTTCCTAGGGGGGGCATGACAGAAAATAATTGAGAAGCACTGCGTTAGCTTGACAAAAGCCCTGCTCCTGGTACAGATGAAAACTTATAGAACTGGTTTGTTGATATGGATCCACACCGCTGCCTGTATTTTTGGCCTCTCCTTGGAGCTGGCTACGGGGACAGTCCAAGATGAGCAGCACCGGCACTTCAAAATTTACCACTACATCTCGCACATGAATTACACACAGGGGAAGGACTGGATCATTGTCTAAGTAACTAAAGGCGCAATCCTATGCATGTCTAGACAGAAAGAAGGCCTACAACTCCGGGCATGCCCCAGCCAACCATGGCTAGCTGGGGCATGCTGGAAGTTGCAGGCCTTTTTTCTGTCTAGACATGCATAGGATCAGGGCTTTTTTTCTGGTGGAACTCACCGGAACTGAGTTCCAGCACCTTTTCTTCTATTAATTGCATTACAATTTAATCGCCATCTACTCCCGAGGAAATGTAATCCAGGAGTTCCGGCACCCTTTTCTCCAGAAAAAAAGCACTGCATAGGATTGTGCCCTAAGTCTGCAGTCAGGAACACACTTACTAGAGAGAGTCACTCTCATTGAAGCCAACGGGTCTTGCTGATGAGTAATCATTCTTAGGATCATGCTGTGCATGCCTGAAAACTGATGCATAAGATTTCGGTATGTATTCATAATTATTGAATTAGGTTTGAGCTGCACATCAAATAAAATGCAGCTGTTCTGATTTCTTTGCCTTCACTTGATCCAGTGTGCTCTTTCTTAATAGGTGAATTTGCTAAATTATATAGCAAAAAAAAAAAAGCACGATGGCAATTTACAATTTCTAATGTGAAATCCTTTCAGTGCAGAGCTGGTTTTGAGTACATCACTTGAGGTATGACTCAGTAAAATCTGATCGACAAAGGAGAAGCAGATGGAATTGCAATACTGAAATAATTTTCGTTAATAAATGGCTCTCAGAAACCAAAGGGGCAGCTGTGCCTTTTCCTGGGGCATATTCTAATGAACATATTTTTGATATTCTCTTCCATTCTTGCAGCAGCCTTTCAGTCTCTGAGCTCACTTCTGAAAGAATATTCAGAACCAGTAGAGAGCTCTGAAAGCCTGTAAAGTTCGATTAAGTGCTAGTTCACTTCAGGATATTGTGACCTCTCCCCCCACCCAGTTATTTATTTTCTTTTGCAAGATCAAACTATCTATAGACCTTGATAGATCATTCCAAATAAACATTCGGTAGTGGCGAAAATACATTCAAATTCAGCAGACAGTGCTGATTTCCCATTATTTTTTGCATTTTCTTTCTGGCATCCCTGCTCTATTTTTTCTTCAGGATGATAACATCCTACATTGGTCTACTAGAGATTTGACATTGCTGCAACATTATGTTCAAGAACTGCCCACTTTGCTGGTGAAAACATGAGTTCAGAGGAAACTAGTTGCAGTGTGGCGTAGTGGTTAGAGTGTTGGACTGGGACTCGGGAGATCTGGGTTCAAATCCCATCTCGGCCATGAAACTCACTGGGTGACTTTGGGCCAGTCACTGCCTCTCAGCCTAACCTACCTCACAGGGTTGTTGTGAGGATAAAATGGAGAGGAGGAGGAGGATTATGTAAGCCGCCTTGAGTTCCTTGTAGGAAAAAAGGTGGGGTATAAATGTAATAAATAAATAAATAAATTTGAAAAGGAAACTGTATTAACACTCCAGAATCCACAAATTGGGCTGGTCTTGGTAGCCAACCATTGTTTCTTAGCAGCCAGCAAGGTTCAGCTTTTTGGCTTCTTGGTATATGTGTGTCCTTTTTGGTACCTGCTGCTGTCTAGTGAGGTTTTTTTTTTAATATAGGGGAGAAGTGGTGAACAGGGTATTCAATCCCTCCCCCCCAAACCCTGTTGAGCTACAGCAACAGCACCCCATGTTACACTTCAGCTCAAGATGTGAGCTGGCACCATTTTGAAAGAGGCACTCTGCATCTCAGCTTGGATGAACATACCGTATGTAGCTTACGGTATTCAGTTGTGATACATGCAAGCATTGTGCCTGCATGTTCTGTCCTCGCATGCCCCTTCCCCCCACTCCCTCCCTAGTGCTCTGCAACTGAAGACTTCCCGGTAGTAACTAACCATAGATTCCCAGTATGTTCAAACTGGGAAACTATGGTTACCAGGAGCAGAACAAATCAGGTTTTAGGCCAACTTCAAACCATAGTTTCAGATCGCCTGTGTTCTGAACCTGGTAACCATACATACTTTCCCAGATGGGATGTAACGGCGGCAGACCATGTTTAATTATAAACCAGGACTTGTTCAATTACTGGATTTTACTCCATATGCTACTTCTCCTATTGTTATCAAGTTCCTTTCCTCAGTTTTCCTCAGGTGAGGAAACTTGGTTCAGAAAGGAGAACCAAAATTCAGTTTTCTCACTTAAGATACTTGATAGGCTAGGCCAATACAATTATAAACTGTCAGATGGCCATATGGAATGCCCTGCCCCTGGTTCCTGCTCATTATGATCCATTACCTATACTACCAGTTGGCACCTCTTGCATGAAACAGCCAATCAGCGCCCCTGCTTGCTCAGTGTTCTCAGTGGATCAGATTACCACCTGCATGGGCTAAAGATTATGCATTTTTTCTAATATCAGCTGGAGTTAATAATGTTGATTCCCGAATTACTTGTATGGTATTTGCAGATATATGTTTAGTGTTTCATATATGTGTTAGTTGGTTGGTGGGTAGAAGGTACTGGTAGAAGGTGATATGTGGGAGTTGTAGTTAGAGAGATATGAAAAGGAGCCTGGAGGAAGAGCAAGTGGAAGGGCAGAGTCAGGGTGTTTGGAGCATGGTTCTGTTGCATTGAGTTTCAGTTTTAGTGAGTGCCTGGAATAAGGAAAGAAGCTTAAAATATTTGTCTCTGGTGTTTTGGAATTCTTACAATACACTCCTACTTTTATGAGGTTCTAAGTAGCAAGATATTTTTAGATTGTACTGATTAGGCTGGGTCTAAGATAATGTAAGTTTGGATGTGTGTGTTTCTTCTGCTGAAATGAAGAGGGAGCCCTATGTGTACAGGAACTATGTCTGCAGAATTTTGGATTGGGACATTAGTAAAGCAGTGTATTTAGTTTGTTACTGTGCATATATCAAATATGCTGATTCGGGAAATCTGGAAAGTACTGCCCTTAAGTATCAACTGTCAGCAACTTACATATTTTGCCGGTCAAGGCATAGGGGGAAATGTTGATAAATTGTACGGGTGCAACCAATCAAGCAGCAAATCCCAGATTATTAGATCCGCTTCAAAAATTGCTGAGATGGATACTAGCAAATTGAAATGTGAGTTTGTACTGACAACTTTATGCAAAGTAAAACCTGTCACCAAAAATGGACTGTGATAGATCTGTCTACTAGAAATTTTTGAATGACGTTTTGATTCTCCTTGATTTCTTGTACTGTAGTTTAAAAAAATGACCATTGTAAGAGCAGAAGCCAACTGAACCACAGGAAGGTGCAAGGTGATAAGTTAGACTTTGAGAGCTAATGTCCTTATCCTGAATAAACCAAACATCATGTTATTTTGACCTTCAGCATTTACCACACCATCTGTAAGTAGCCCCTCCATTAGTGGTGAGGCACTGCTATGTTCTTCCAATGTTTTCCAAAGCTTTAAAAAATCTATTATCTTCTAAGCACAGACTGCAGAAATTGATTCTAACCCTCTCCAGCTTTCTTTACAGTACATAACAAATTTGACATAGACTTACTGGTTGTGTTTAAGGTCGATAAAAATGTAGATTATGAATTTTAATGCAGTGCCAACCTAAAAACTTTTTGAAGCTTTCCTATTAGTGTTCTGTCTGCATAAGAGTACATTTTTACATTCTTGATCCAAATATACTGACGTCTATGGTAGAGGAAAGAGCAAGCAAATGTTTGTTTGTTTTACTTTTGAGAATATGGACTTTTCAAAAAATACTTTGTATATTGAGATAGCCATATACAGTATAAGCAATAATATATCACTGATAATGAGGAAATTCCCAGTAGTTACATAAATACACACTATATCATGTTTACATTGTACAGCACACCTTAGCTATATTTGCACATATTTGGTTTGTACATTTGTAATAGATATTGAGACAATATCTTAATTTAAGCAGTTCTATTCATTCCATTTACTTAAATTATCTGAAACAATTTTCAGCTAAACTAGATTTGTCAACTAAGGTCAGAAAAAGTAAGAGTGAAGTCCAGTTCAATTAAGACTCAACGTGACATTTAGACTGCAATCCTATACCCACTTACTTGGGAGAAACCTCATTGAACTCAATGGGACTTACTTCTGAGCAAACATGTATAGAAAGGCTGGAAAATCTTTGGCTTTTCAGATGTTCTTGGACTACAGCTCCCAACATCATTGACCACTGGCCATATTAGCTGGAATGATGGGAATTGGAGTCCAACCACATCTCTGGAGGTCCCCAGGTTCCCTACCCCTGTTGCATAGGAATGCATTGTTAAGCTCACTAATTTCAGTAGAATGACAATTGTGCCATAAGCTTTTGTACAGTAACAGATGATCAAAGTATTCTTTGAATGAAATAGTTGGTGTAATGGGGAATATGAGAATCCTTGGCATACCATTGTGACAGAATAATACGCTTTCTTCCACAGAATAATAGAAGTTCCCCCACTCCTAGTGATACTTGAATGCATGAGAGCAAGAAGAGCTAAGAATTATGTGTGGTAATCTAAATGCTACAGAAATAGTTTAAGAATACTGTGGTACCTCAGAGCTAGAGTTTAGCGGCTACAAATTCTGACTAATTAAAATTGGAATTGCGTAACTGATTCCTTTAATTTACTTGAATAAAACCCAGCCCCAAATGTCAAACAAGAAAACGCTAAAACAGATGAAGGTCCTGTTTCATTTTCATCATCAAGTTTATTTATATGCCACCTTTCCTCAGAAAATTAGGCTCGGACACATCGACATCAGATACTCTTGTGTGTCATCTGGATCTTCCCCTGTAGGCTGGAGTAGCAATTTCTGATAGGAAAGAAATCGCTACCTTAGAAATTGTCGGCACAGGAGGGGCTATTGTTCAGTGCTACAGCATTGCTTTGCTTGCAGTTTGTTCCAGGTTCAACCCCTGGATGTTCAGGTGAAAGGATTTCAGGTAGCAGGGCTAGAAAATGTTGTTTGTGCACAAATATTTTTTTAAAAAAAAAAAAATACTGGGCAGCCACAGCAGGCAGCCCCTCCAAGGTACCGCTGGGGCACTTTGAAGGGACTGCTGCTCGTAGATGTTAAAAGGGGTGTTGTGAAAGTTGGCTTGACAGCCAGCTTTCGCGATCTCCCTCCGCCCCTGGAAGAAAAAAGTTTAAAAAGAAAAAAAAGCCATGGCGTGCCTGAAATGGCTCACAGGGGCAGTGGGGAGTTAGGGAAAGACTCGTTCCACCCCAGGTGTCCCCCGGGAAACCTGCAGGAGGTCCGAGGGAGGAGCAAGCCGCCAACAACCCACAGTGATCCTGATTGTCTGTTGGGCTCAGTGGGGGTTGTTTGCACAACAACCAGCCCACTGTGGCTTATTGCTGGGGGGGGTTAGCGTGACGTGCGAACCCTCCTCATGTTTTCTTTAGGTAGCAAAATATGGTCTCATTGAATGCAGTTTGTGTTACCCCCTGGGCTCATTGTCATAAGAACATGAGAGTTGCCTTGCTAGACCAAGCCAAGATCCATCTAGCCCAATGTTCTCTTTGTGACAATGGCCGGCCCATCAAGTAGTCATGTGATTGCTTTCTGAACAGAGAAGGTCCAGTACGGAAACCTTTCCCAGCCTGGTGCCCTCCAGATGTTTTAGACTTCAACTCCCATCAGCCCCAGCCAGCATAGCCAGTGGTCAGGAATGCTGGAAGATAGACGGCACCACACTGGGGCTGGCTGCAATATTGTCTTTGATAGTTATGGAGCAACTGAAGATTTTTATCTCTCACACACTAAATACATGGAGAAAGTACTGCAGCACATTATGACAGACCTGTGCTGATTTCCAAGATCCTAAAACACTAATATTATTTAAAGCAGGTGCAAAAATTAAGGAAATATTAAAACTTCCTGTAGTTGAGGTTTTAAAAAAGAAAATGGAGTTAAATTTCTTGTTCTTTTAACAACTGTTCCATTTTTACTTAAATGCTGCAACCAGGTGGCTATTTGTGGGGGCAGGGAGTTTACCTTATAGAAATTCTGACTGTATTTGTAACAATATGCTAACTCCGTGCTATGCAGATGTTTAAACAGAGCTGTCAACATCCTTTCTCGTCTGTAAATATATTTTATTAAGGTAGCTGGTATAATTAATAATTTTGATGGGCAATATGTGGCAACAAAGACTAACTTTTTCAGACATCGTATTGATTTTATTATTCCAGTAGCTATACCTCTGTGGAATAAGAGTGCTGCGCACTACCAACTCTGTTTTGGAATGATAGTTCTGTCTTTACTTATAGCAGTTGTATACAGTTTTGACTACAACATCACAATGTATGCAGATAATATGCTAATTTATCTTTATGGCAGCTCTCAAGGGTCATTACCAAGGCGTAGTGAAATATACTGAGGACATTAATAATGATTGTAATAAAACTGGCTTTAGAAAGCATTAAGAACAACATAATGATGCTTGCAAAGCTGCAAATATCTTGGTGAAAGGATGAATGTACATTAAATGGACTTTCATTTTGGTAACATTAATTCTGATTCAGATGAGTGTATAAAACAAGTTAATTTACCATTTGCCAGTAACCGGTTAAAGATTTAATCATGAAAAGTGCATTTACTTTGAATGTGTTATTACTGCCAAACTTGTACCTTTGCAAATTAGATTGCTTTTTGCTGGAAGATGCTTGGCAGTTTAAGGAATGGAAAGACTATCATCCCAGCTGTTATGAGATCTGATTATTAGACATGGGGGGGGGGGGGTTGTAAATAGAAATGGAAAAATGCATAATTAAAACCCACAAAAAGTGTCAGGAGAATGAGGAGATACCAAACTTGAAAGTTCATTGTCAACATGCTTGAATTCCGCATATTCTAAAGATGGAATGGTTCCACATAAAATTCAAGTCTCTTGCTGTTTCTGTCAGGGTTTGGCCCTGGCAAGTAGGCCTTGTTGCTTCTGAATCAAAGTTTGCTTCAGCTTTTAATACACATAATGTAGAATTTGATACAGCTGTGAGAAGGGAGCTGCCATGAGAGTGTATCACTGTTCAGCTTCTCAGCTAATTATGGGCAAAAGGAGGGGCAACGGGCAAAGTCTGAAAGATTCGGTATACCTTATCTAACAGTTTCATTTTGGCCTTGAGCTGATTTCTGAAACATTACCTAGGAAATCTGCCATGGTAACCAAGCATGAGAGGAGAGTTGTTACAGTAGGGGTGTATCTCAGCTTGCAGCATCAGCCCAAGAGGGCAGAGCAGAGACACCCTAGTTTGACATATTGATTGTCTACAGGTCAAATGCAGTGGTTGAGATAGAGTATTTATTAATCAGCATAGCAGCCACACCCCACTTTATAAGCTGAGGCACACATGAGAAAGCTTTGCTGGTGCCAACATCTTTCAATGCCTAGAATTCATTTCCCTCATCTACAATGGTTTTCCTTTTGGCTGAACGCATTCTGCCTGGTCTGTTCATGCTTCCAGAGAATCTTGTAACCAGAAAACTCTACACTGTCAACTAATGCTACACCAGGACTTTGGGACTATGCCTGGCTCCCAGAAAGGGAACAATCCATCTGTATTTTACTGCCTGTTACATATATCTTCTGCCTGGACTTTGCATCAATTGGACTAATGACACGCTTTCTCCCCCGGACCTGTTATCCACTCTAGGACTTCTTTTGTTGAACTCTTGTACATATTGTTAAAACCTGTTGTGGAGTATAATGCTGGTCTTCTCAGATGCCATGGATTAATGTCTGCCTTGAACTGAGTATTTTTGTCTTTGATAGCCAGAATGCCTTCTGGTTTGGACTATTAGGGACTTTTAAGACTGGTGTGTTGCCTTGATGCCCATAACATCAGAGATTTCCAATGCAGACTGTTGTTGGACTTGTTATCTGCCTGTGTGCATGTTTTTTTAGCCTTGTTTAATTCCAGACCTGTCTCCTAACTAAGATCTGCAAAGGGCCCTTTTCAGTAGAAGCTCTGAGAGGAAAACTTCCCTACTGCTCGGAAAATCTTTCTTGTCTAGTCCTTTCATGAATCCTTGAATCCAGTTTTACTTGGACTCCTTCCACGCAAGATCCTGAAATATGGAATGTTTCCCACCAGGCCAGGACTTTGCCTTGTCACAACTTATTTCTTGTAAACTTGAACCCGAGTCAGCTTGGGGCTACTGTGTGTGGAAATCCTGCATTTGGGACTGTTTCCATCATCTAGGGCTCTTTGGCCTATTTTATTCTTGCTGGGACCCCTGTCAAATAGCAATCTTGTCAAAGGGTCTACTCCAAGAGCAGGGACCCTGTCTAGCTGCAACCATTCCTGACCCTGAACCTCAGCTCAGGCTCCTGATCATGGAGATCCTACTTTGGGGAACCATCTCCATTTTGCCTGGGCTCTCTCTGTGACTTCTTCAATTGTGAACCATAGCCTGTTTTTTTAATCTTGGATTGTGAACCTGGATTTCTGAGTGCTTTGAACTCCTAATGTTGTTCAAGCATTAAGTCTCTGACTATGACTATGTATTTGCTTCTGGAATTCTCCTTAACTTAAGCCTTGGGCCAATAGCTCTCGAGTTAACTGATTTGTAACTTCTCCTGTGGCTAACGCTGGCTCAGCTTGTCTGAGCGTGGAAAGCTAAGCAGGGTCAAGCCTGGTTATTACTTGGATGGGAGACCCCTTCTCTAGTTTCCTGCATTGAGCAGGGGGTTGGACTCGATAGCCTTGTAGGCTCCTTCCAACTCTATGATCTATGAAATCTAAGATTAAATGCTGTGACTTCACATGTGATTATCTGTGTCACCTCATTAACCTTTGAATAAAGTGAAGTCACTGAATCTATGCCTCTCTCTGTCATCCTGTCCTATGGTGAGGAAGCTAGGTACACTCAGACAGTTTCAACCTCTCAAAAATACCCCAGAACCACCAACTTTTATGCCTGGGACCAAAAAGAAGAAGAAGAAGAAGAAGAAGAAGAAGAAGAGAGGAGGAGGAGGAGGAGGAGGAGGAGGAGGAGGAGGAGGAGGAGGAGGAGGAGGAGAGGAAGAAGAAGAAGAAGAAGAAGAAGAAGATTTTCAGTGATCCTGGGGGCCTGGTGGAGATACTTTCTGTACAGGACAGAAAGTATCTGAGGACCCATGTGCTTCCTCTCCTACTAATATGATAGGCAAAGTGAACTTAGTTTCGGGGCAGACTGGAATGTAGACTAGGGCCAGATCTACACTACATAGTATATCATCAAGTTAGCATTACAGTACCGCTACATTCACGTTCCGCAGTCACTACTCGCAGCACACACTCTGTACCTCAGCCATTCCATTTTGCTGCCCCACACCTAAACTCTATAGCGGTAATACTGGGTGGGTGTTGCCTTGCACATGCAGCGGTAATGGCCCTTTAAGAGAAAGGGGGGTTGGTTCATCATCTATGTGCAGCAGCAAAGGAGTGCACGAGCGAACGAGCACACAAGCAAGATTGTTTTTAAAAGGGGGGGAAGTTCCTCCTGCCCCTTGCCCCCCCACAAAAAATCATGGCGAAGGAGAAGGGAAGAGGGGGGACTGTGCTGCTGCCACCGCCACCATCCTCCTCCCATGGGGTGAAGCCAGCAGGATCAGCACGCCCATTCCCTTCCACCCATAACCAATTTCCCAAAGCAGTCTTCCTCCCGTGCTAAGTTATTGAAATCAGTGTGATTTACTTCCGAGTAAGGCCATTGAAGATAATGTGATTTACTGCTGAGTAGACATGCAGAGAGAAGCTGTGGGGAAGGAGGGCAGTGGGAAAGCAATCTTGGAGTTGCTGCTGTTTTGCGAAGCCCCGATAGGTTCTATGCGCTTTATAATTTACTTCTGAGTAGGGCCATTGAAGATAATGCTATTTACTTCTGAGAGTAGACATGCATTTTGTCTCATTTACAGCCAGTTGTACTTTGGGGTGGGGTTGAAAGGGGCATTCAAGCTTTATTTTTTCAAGAGCGAGGGGAGGGGGGGAAGCGCTTATTCTCCAGTTCACTTTGCAAGAGAGAGAAGCCGTGGGGGGAGAGGGAGAGTGGGGGTGAAGAAATCTCTGCTTTGCCGAAGCCTGGATACAGCTTTGGGAGACAAAAGCTGAATGTTTCCTGCCCCTCAAAAACAATTGCTAACACCGCTGACAATTTCGTAGCCACACCAAGACAGGCAACGACAGCACCCAGTGAGAACACACATAGCCACGTACTGCAATAGTGAATTGTAGTAACAGGAAAAATCATACTAAAGGTAGTCCAGGAAATTACGGAAGAAAAGAAGAATGATAACGTAAGACAAATGCAACTGGAACTGAAAAGTGCGTGTGTCGTGTGCCCCGCAAGTCACAGAAGCGATCCAGTACTGCAATAACCGTTAGGTGTAGATTGCCCCCAGATTTTCCTGATGTGCCAGCACAGAAGAAGCCAATCAAAGCCACTGCAGGATGGCCATGTAGGCATTTAAGCTATATGGATCAGGCTACCTGCCACTATTGCCAGCGCCATGCTGAACTCACCCTAGCAACCACTCCGTTTTCTTTCTTTTTTTTTTTTTTAATTAACCAAGTGGACTATTACCCTATGGCCCCAATCCTGTGAAATGTGAATGCACAGGATCTCCCATTGTTATGGAAAGAGCCTTTTCCAAGTGTTTCTAACATCTCTGCACACAGATGAGTTTAAATTTTAAGGAGACCATCTTTCCAAAACAGATTGGCATTATGTTAGTAACTCCGTAAGAACTTTATGTAAAAAGCAGTATAGAAAGTCTGCATAAACTCAAATATTTCACAGATGAAAATAGGGACACCCCTGTATCCTCACTGTAGTATCCCTATTCTCACAGCAAGGATTGCTGTTGGACTCCTCCCCACTGTTACATGTTACTTAAGGCTGTTCTCTGCAATATTGAGTCTGCAATATTGCCTGCCTTGCACTGGCTTCTGAAGAGGGGAACATTACTAAACTAAGCACTCCAGTTTACAAGTTTAAAATGAAATAAAAATGTTTACTAGAATATTTATTCTCACAATGAAACTGGTTTTATGTATTATAGGATACGTGGAACACAGACAAAGTCGGGATAGGCAGTTATAGCGAAATGCAAGTGAGGTTATGTGCACTACAGTTAAGATTTAACTTCTGAAAACCCAAATGAAGAGGACTTTCTAGAGTGCAACTCTAGACATTCACACGAACAATGCTTTTTTAAAGGCACAGCCCAAATCTGGTCAAAATAAGAAGTACCTTTTTTCCTATGAAGAAAAGATTGAGGGAAATAGATCAAATTGAAGTTATAGCTCAGGGTCTGTGGGTGCCATGGTGCCCACAGGGACCTCTGATGGCGCCCACAAAGCTCTCTACTCCCTGACCCCTTCAAAAAGTTTTTTTAAAATAAAAATCCTGGAAAATGTTCAGGTAGTCTTCTTTCTCTCCCTTTCTAGCCTCTAGCCTTGCTATTTCTCTCTGCTGCCCCTCTTTAGCTCACTGTTGACTAGCCAGGCCCCCATGGGCAGCCATTATGTGGCAAGCCACATCCTCCATGGGAGCCATTTTGTGGTGGTGCCCACAGCAGTTTCTCAAATTCCCAAATGTGCCCACAGGTCCAAAAAGGTTGGGGACCCCTGTTATAGATCATGATGCTTGAAGGCGTTCATGCAAATTTATTTCCCAGAATCTGTATAGGATGTCCAGATCTTGTAAGCTCTTGTGAGGTTTGCTGGAGGCTGAAACAGTCAGAAGAAGTGTTAGAACAGAACAAGTAAGATGTTCTGTGTGTGCGCCTGTAATTAAATTGTGTGTGTGTGTGTGTGTAATTAAATAAAGAAAAACCAACAATGTGATTTCAAGCAATCCAATTAGTGCCACATGTAGGTAGATCATAAAAGAAGCTAAGGGACACCCGTCAAACCTCACATTTTTTCAAAACATTTGTCAATTTTTCAAAATGGACAAGGGATCATGGGGGGAAGGGGGGGTCTTGGCTTATGCTACCAGTTTGGGACCACAGAAATTATGTTTGGCTTGGGCACTGATGCGGGGGGATGTATTGCTGATGAAGCTTCCTTTAATTCTATACTGACTGTCCTTCATTCATATTTTTTTTAGATACAACACTGTTTTTTCCATCATTCAGTGTGAATTCGTATTTAGAACTACCTTCTCTAACATCGCTGTCTGGGGCTGGATTTGCATCAGGGCAAGAACAGAACAGAATGATGATCTACTTGACAGTGAAGACAACAGCTTTAAATGGCACTCTCCTTTACAGTGAGTACAGATAATTTATTAATAATGGGTGACATCCAACATCGCAGAAGCAGGGATCTGGCATTGCAGAAGTGAGTGTGCAACAGTGCTTCCCCTTCCTCTCCTCCCCCTGCACACCCCAAATCTGCTCTGGAGCAGCCCCAGCCCCACCCCGTGCACCCAACCCTCCGGAGCAGATGTTGGGGGTGCACGGGGTGGGGCTGGGGCTGCTGGGGTCAAGGGAATCTGTTCCATTAATGGTGGCCATTCCACTGGTGGATGTATACAATTGGATTTCACCCAATGTCTATAGCATGGTTTGTTGTTGTTCAAATTGCTTTATAATTATGATTGCATTTTACCGTCAAAGCAACAACGAATAACTTTATTGAATAGTGATATTTATTTATTTATACGATGATTTCTCCCCTGCTTTCCATGTCCAATGGAGGCACCCAAAGTGCCTAACAAACTCCAACCAACAACATCAAAGGTAAAAAATAACAAAAAACCACATCGTTAAAATCATGAAATAAATGACACAGTACTAAGCTAAATGCAGCATAAAAAAGAATTTAAGGGGCCATTGGACAGATAACTCAAACACAGCAGCAACTGAATTAAAAGCTTGCTGGAAGACAGGCATTTTTAATTGCCAGCAGAACACTAATAAAGAAGGAGATAATCTAAGTTCTTGGGGTTGCAAACCAAAGTTAAACACCATAGTAAAATGATATTGTTGGATCCTAGGTTGCCCTTCAAAGAATGGAAGGGATCCTTCCATTTACAGAAGATACTGCAATCCAACAGAGGCTTCTGTTGAAGAAGAGGAGAGGTTATTTTCACTGATTCCCCTTGCAGCCCCCCATGCCACTTCCCATGCTGTTCTGGAGGGTCCCCCAATCCTCCAGTGCAATTGGGGGGTACAGAGGGCTTCAAGGGGAAGGAATCATCAGCAAAAATGGCCTCCTTCCCCTTCTGTGGGAGTACCCTGCGAGTTGAGTTCTGCTCTCAGGAACTCTAGGTCCAAGCCATTGTTTCTAATTCTGATTCACTGGCAAACTATAGTTTGGGCAAACAACAGTTTGGCTAGTTCAGATGTAACAACAAACTGTTGTGATATGTATCACATTCTGTTCCTGACTCCCAGCTGAGCAGGAGCACAACAGGAGAGAGGCTCCAGCTGTTTTTGGGGCTGTGATAAGGCAAGCAGGCTCCCAGAGAGCGAGCGAACAGAGCGAGCGAACAGGGAGAGAAAACAGGAGTTTGGCAGCGGAGTTCGGCGGGGGAGGTCCCTAAAAAATAATAATAATAATAATAATAATAATAATAATAATAATAATAATATAAAAAAATTATAGGAAGACAGAAACAGAGCACCATGGAAGGAAAGGACTCAGCAGTGGTGGTGACATGCAAGGGGTGTGCAATGTTTGTTTTCCTGCCGGAGATCGACATGGCCTACACGTGCAACAAGTGCAAGCTGGTCACGCTGTTGGAAGAAAAGGTCTGAGGACTGGAGCAGCAAGTGTCAACCCTCAGGAGCATAAGAGAAAGCAAGGAGTTCTTAGACAGAACGGTGGATCTACAGCACCAAAGCACAATACAGGAGCCAGAAGGGCAACGGCAGGATGAGGCGGAGTCGGAGACTGCAGAGGCAAGGGAAAATAACGCAGGGGGAACTCCCTGGAAAAGGGTGACTGTTAGGAGCAGAAGAACTACAAGACACTCTGTGCCTGTGGAAGCAGTGGAGCTATGGAACCGCTTCCATGTACTTGAGGACGAGAGCAGAGAACAGCCTGCAGAGGACGGATTACCGGGCACCCAACGTGACAGCGAGCAAGAGGCTGAGGGTCAGTCAAGTGGAGGCAATCAAACCAAGGCCTACAGCAAGAGGAAGAGAAGAGTACTCGTAGTGGGAGACTCCCTCCTGCGGGGGATCGAAGCCAAAGTATGTCGCGAAGACCCATGGACTCGCCAGGTGTGCTGTCTCCCCGGGGCACGGATTAAGGATGTGTCAGAGCAGCTGCCGAGGCTCATGCAGCCCACCAACACATACCCCTTTCTTCTCTTCCACGTGGGTACAAATGATACTGCCAAGCGGAGTTACAAAGAAATCACGGCAGACTTTGAAGAGCTGGGAATGGAACTCAAGAACTTCAGGGCCCAGATAGTTTTCTCATCCATCCTTCCAGTACTTGGAAGAGGCATAGAAAGGGAAAGAAAAATACTCCGAGTGAATGACTGGCTACGAAGGTGGAGCCGACGTGAGGGATTTGGATTCTGGGACCACGGGCTATACTTCCTGGAAGATGGACTGCTGGCAAAGGATGGGTTGCACCTCACAAGGACTGGGAAGAATGTGTTTGGCCACAGCATGAGGAACTTAATCAGGAGGGCTTTAAACTGAGTCCAACAGGGGAGGGAGACATAAACTCGGGGGTACCAATGGAAGAAGGCCTCTATGCCACAATGGAGAGAGCAGCTCCAGCGGTGCCCATTGATAGTCTACCACAAAATGTAGGGTGAAAGTCGGACTATAAAGCACATAGTCTTCGATGTCTCTATACTAATGCCCAGAGTATGGGCAACAAACAAGACGAACTTGAATTTTTGATACATGAGGGCAAGTACGACTTGATAGGGATAACTGAAACCTGGTGGGATGACTCCCATGACTGGAATACAGCAATTGAAGGGTATAACTTGTTCAAAAGGAACAGAAGCAACAGAAAGGGAGGTGGAGTTGCATTGTATGTTAAAAATACGTATCTCTGCACAGAGATCCAGGAAGAGGAGCTTGGCAGCCCCATTGAGAGCATCTGGGTTAAAATAAAGGGGGCAAAGAATAAAACGAACATGGCGGTTGGAGTCTACTACTGACCACCCAATCAAGGAGAAGACGAGGATGGAACTTTTGAAAAACAAATTGCCATTGTTTCAAGGAGGCACGATGTGGTAGTAATGGGAGACTTCAATTTCCCTGATATCTGTTGGGAGACTTATTCAGCCAAACATGGCCCCTCCAAGAAATTCCTGAGCTGTGCTGCTGATAACTTCCTCCTACAGAAAGTGGAGGAAGGAACTAGAGGATCGGCTATCCTTGACCTGATTCTAACCAACAGAGACGAGTTAGTGGATAAAGTGGCAGTTTCGGGAACTCTGGGGGAAAGTGACCATGTTATACTTGAGTTCTTGATTCTAACGGAAGCAAAAGCTGAGTGTAGCCAAACACGTACCCTGGATTTTAGGAAAGCCAATTTTAACAAACTCAGAACAATGATTAGTAAGATCCCATGGGAAGTGACTCTCACGAGAAAGGGAGCCCAGGAGGGGTGGGAGTTTTTAAAAAAGGAAATTTTAAAGGCACAATTGCAAACAATTCCCAAAAGGAAAAAAGGCAGAGGGCAACAGAAGAAGCCAATGTGGCTTCACAATAAACTCAAAGATGACCTGAAAACAAAAAAGGACACGTATAGGAAGTGGAAGGAAGGACAGGCTACAAGTGAAGAGTACAGGCAGGTAGCACAGAACTGCAGGAATAGTGTCAGGAAGGCTAAAGCTGAGAATGAGCTAAGGTTAGCGAGGAATGCTAAAAGCAACAAAAAAGCTTTCTTCAGATACATGCACAGTAAAAGACAGAAGAAAGAACTGGTGGTTCAACTACGCAATGAGGATGGCAAATTGATAACAGAAGACAAAGAAAAGGCAGAAGTGTTCAATTCCTACTTCAGCTCGGTCTTCTCCCAAAAGAGGGTCTATGACCCCCCTGGCAAACCTGAAGTGCAGACTGAAGGGGCAGGATTGCAGCTTGAGATTGATAGGCAAATGGTCAAGGAGCACCTGATTACTCTGAACGAGTTTAAATCTCCAGGGCCTGATGAGCTGCATCCTAGAGTAATAAAGGAACTGGCAGAAGAACTCTCAGAACCACTGTCTATTATCTTTGAGAAATCATGGAGGACAGGTGAAGTGCCAGACGACTGGAGGAGGGCAAATGTTGTTCCCATCTTCAAAAAGGGCAAGAAGGAGGAACCTGGGAACTATAGGCCAGTCAGTCTGACATCAATCCCTGGGAAGATTTTTGAGCAGATTATAAAGAAGTCAGTCTGCAAGCACCTTGAAAACAATGCAGTGATTACTAGAAGCCAGCATGGATTTGTCAAGAACAAATCCTGTCAGACTAATCTGATCTCATTTTTTGATCGGGTAACCTCCCTTGTGGACTGTGGGAATGCTGTGGACATTATATATCTGGACTTCAGCAAAGCTTTCGACAAAGTGCCTCATGATATCCTGATTAGTAAGCTAGCTAAGAGTGGGCTAGATGGAACAACTATCAGGTAGATCCACAATTGGCTACAGAATCGGACTCAAAGAGTGCTTATCAATGGTTCCTTCTCAAACTGGGGAGAGGTAACGAGCGGGGTACCATAGGGCTCGGTCCTGGGCCCGGTGCTCTTCACCATTTTTATTAATGACTTGGATCAGGAGGTACAGGGAATGCTTATCAAATTTGCAGATGACACAAAGTTGGGTGGAACAGCTAATACTCTGGAAGACAGAAACAAAATTCAAAGTGACCTCGATAGGCTGGAGCGCTGGGCCGAAAACAACAGAATGAAATTTAATAGGGATAAATGCCAAGTGCTGCACCTAGGGAGAGGAAACCAAATGCAGAGTTACAGAATGGGGGACACTTGGCTCAACAATACTACAAGTGAGAAGGATCTTGGAATTGTGGTAGATCACAAACTGAATATGAGCCAGCAATGCGATGTGGCTGCAAAGAAGGCAAATGCTATTTTGGGCTGTATTAATAGAAGTATAGCTTCCAAATCGCGGGAAGTGATAATTCCCCTTTACTCGGCACTGGTTAGGCCTCATCTTGAGTACTGCGTCCAGTTCTGGGCACCTCACTTTAAGAAGGACATAGACAAACTGGAGAGGGTTCAGAGGAGGGCAACAAGGATGATAAAGGACTGGAAACAAGGCCCTATGAGGAGAGACTGAAAGAACTGGGCATGTTTAGCCTTCAGAAGAGGAGACTGAGGGGAGATATGATCGCACTCTTCCAGTATTTGAAGGGATGACTGCCTGTGGCTTATGCTGGCTCAGCTTGTCTGAGTGTGGAAAGCTAAGCAGGGTCAGGCCTGGTTATTACTTGGATGGGAGACCCCTCCTCTAGTTTCCTGCATTGAGCAGGGGGTTGGACTCGATAGCCTTGTAGGCTCCTTCCAACTCTATGATCTATGAAATCTATGTCACACAGAGGAGGGCAAAGATCTCTTCTCAGGTCATCCCAGTTTGCAGGACACGGAATAATGGGCTCAAGTTACAGGAACCTAGATTCCACCTAAACATCAGGAAAAATTTCCTGACTGTCAGAGCAATAAGACAATGGAATCAACTACCTAGGGAGGTTGTGGGCTCTCCCACTCTGGAGGCATTCAAGGTGCAGCTGGACAGACATCTGTCAGAGATGCTTTGACCTAGATTCCTGCATTGAGCAGGGGGTTGGACTCGATGGCCTTGTAGGCCCCTTCCAACTCTACTTTTCTATGATTCTATGATTCACAAGCTGAAGCACATTGTTTACACATGGAAGGACAGAATGGTGGGTAAACAGGTTTATTATGTCTCTCTAGAATCTCGTGTTTTCGCAGAGGTTACTAAAGTGTGAGAACAATATGAGCTGGTCACATGGTTTGTATGTTCTGGTGACGTATTAACTTGTTGTCTGTCTGGAGCCATTTTAGAGAGGAGCAGGACTGTTCTCTCTCTTCACTCCTTTCTTCTGACTATTGCTTGCCTGGACTTATGCAACAATGTAGCGTCTTTGCTGAGGTGGGGTAAAGCTCAACTTGCTCCACTGGAATAAATGCTTGCTATGCATTGTACTCTGCACATGGACTGTAACTAGGAAATGTATACTCTGTAGAATATTACTTTGCTAAGTAAATAAACAGGTAGAATAGACCTGTGGAGTTACAGAGTTTTTTCCTTGCTATCTGCAAATGGGGGAGCTGGCTGCTGGAGTCGGATTACAGGCTGGAAAGCTGGCTGGCTGATTGCAACCGAAACGCTGCATGCTGCGCAGAGAGAGGGGGAGAAAGATCTGGATTTCTGTGTGTGGATAAATGGGCCTCTACACACGAACAGGATTTTTAATCTCCCATCTCGCACACATGGGGTTCTGCTGTCACTCAGGCGCCATCACAAACTATGGTTTGCTGTGAAAAAGTAAGTGCAGGATGCTTTGGAGAAAGAAGGGAGTACATGAAGCTGAGGCTTCTTCATGAAATATCAAAACATGGATTTAATACCAAGCCTTGGATTGTGCAAACCATAGCTTGCTCACTTTGGCATTATATCTGGACAGAGCCAGAGACTGGACCCTAGGCAAACCATTGAGTGTCATGGCTATGAGTGGATATGAACTTTGGGAATCCTGTATGCAAAGATGATGATCTATGAACTGACAACAATGGTCAGCACCCCAGAGATTTGGGCAGAGAATCACAAAATGTATTTCTTTCATTTCTTAATTTCATTATAGATCCAGATATTATTCCCCCATACTGTGAGAGAAGTGCTGCAGAAGAAATTTCTGATTTTCTAATAATAGTTGTTCTTTCAGTTTCTCTTACATATTATTAAACTTGTGTCCTTTTCAGTAAACCTAAAATACACATGAAAATAGTGCTCATGATAAGAAGGGAAACTGCAAAATTCTAGCTGTACAATAGTGTAAAAAAAAAAAAAACCCCAACGCAGATGTTACAAATCACTTCATAGCATTTTATAGGCAAAACAGTAGCTTCACTGTCATTAGGGATATTTCCCCTTCTACTATAATTCTAACCTTGATCGCACTGTTCTTAAAGCTTGCAAAATTAAAATCCTAAAATGCTGTACTATTTCAGAAGATTGCATGGCTTTATGAATTAGCTGCTGTCATTGCGATCATAAACTAAAATCCATAATTCAAGTGGCGAGATCTGAATTTTTTTAATAACAAAAGGGTATGCATCTCATTTTTGTGTCTCACTATTTCTTTCGCTTTGCATAGGGAGGTTGAGGGTGAGGCAGAAGTAGAATTTACATATTGCTCTGATACATACTACCTGTTTACCTTATAGGCAGAGATCCGTATGGAACCCATATTTGCAGATGGGTTCGCTGTGGGACCTGCAAATAAGTGCTGTAGTAGGGGCCGCAAAGCAAACAATTAACCTATTTAAAGCAGATTCCTAACATGACCTGATTGCCTATAAAAGTCATTAGGAAGACCCTAACTGTGAATGCTCAATATTTCTAGGAAATAAGGTAACAATGTGTATTTTGGCACCAGAGTCCCTTTGTTGCAGCTCTTTTCCTTTTCGAGACTGTTGCCTGGTTTCATTACTGGTTTCAGGTTGAGAGGGCTCTTGGGCAAGATGCTCCTGCAGTGCACCCATCTCCTTACCGCTGTTGCTGCTGCCCATTTTCTTACCTCTCCCTCTAAGCCCAATTTGCTCCACGACGCAGAGGAGGAGGAGAAAGGGTGGTGAGATTATTGTTCTTTCTCCTTGCTCCTCGCACTGGTTGCCCACTTGGAAAGTGCAGGTGAACCAGCAGCAACAGGAAGGAGGAGGAGCAGGAGGTTTCAGCGAGTGGCAGTGGCAGTGTGTCCCTCTTGGCGCACAGACCTCAGCCTGATCCTGATCCTGACACAGGCCCTGTCTGTTGCTGTGCCTGCCCCTCCCCTTTGTAAAATTTGCAGTACAGGCAGTCCCCAGGTTACGAACAAGTTCCGTTCTTAAGAATGTCTTTAAGTCAGATTTGTATGTACCGTAAGTCAGAACAGCATAGCGTAAATTGGTGTAAATTATGCCAATTGCGTAGTATACTATGCTATGTACTCTACGTAAAGGACGTAACACCGGGGAACCCAGAAGTCCGTTCTTAAGTATGGGTTGTCTGTAAGTCAGACGTTCTTAACTCGGGGACTGCCTGTACATATAACTAAACAGAAATCAGGGAACAATTAGAGATGAGAGACAAGACATAACAGTTGTAGTACCGATTTGTGAGTAAATTGACTGGAGAATAAGCAAAGCAGCATTCACTCAAGAAAAGTGAATCTGATTCTTACAGCACGGGTATAAGAGTTCTAAAAATGATTTGTAAAAGGCAGAGACTTGCTATTTTAAGTCCACTAACACTTTCCAGAAAGGTTTTGAAACAGGAAGAACAGGAGGAGCAAATTTTATTTTTCAAGTAAATACAGGGTAGTACCAAGACAAATAACAACTAGAAGGCAAAGAGCAATATATGAAAAACTTTAAGCTTAAAAGATTATAATTTTGTTTTGTTTTATTATCCCTTGGAAATAACAAGTCCTGTAGGAGAAGACAGGCAACCTGTGTGTAATATTTTTATTCTGTTGGTTTCTTGTTTAGAAAAGCAACAGTCTTGCTCTTGCAGCACCTTAAAGATGAACAGATTTATTGTAGCTTTTGTAGACTTGAGTCCATTTCATTACATGCAGTCTCGCAAGACCCTATTGCTGTTTTTTTGTTGTGACAGACCAACATGGTTGGAAGTTGTTGAATATAGACATCATACATTAATACTTTGAAAATGCAGAAATTAACAGTGGGAGGATTCCCAGTTGCTGTAGGATCTGCTTCGAAGATAGGTCTACAGTCAGTGCCTCATATGCTGTGATACCTTTGTTATTTCACTCCACTGTGCCATACATCTTTGTACCGCTGGGCCATCCCACCATGGAGCCACAACTTTCTTGTGCATTACTACGTGATATCCAGTTATTCCCTGCAGAGCTGTCAGCCTGCAGCCTCTCTGGAGACTATTTTCCCCAGGCATAATCATAACAGCTATAAGCTCTGCAGGAATCCTTCCTTGAAGTTTCTGGGACAACTTTACTCAACAGCGCCAGCAGAGAGCTAAAAAGCACAATGAAGCCAGATGGCAATTTCACAAACCATACACACAAGCTGTTTAAGATTATACAAGGTGGTTTCTAAGATTTTCAGCAGGCACATTCCTATAGGTGAGCCATTCACAAAACACCTTCCCATATGCATCCAGTCATGAGAATTATCATGGGGAGCGTCCTGTCATTGGGAAAGCATGTAATGTGAAAGGGCCTCTGTAACAGCCTGCTCCTATGTGTGTGTTTACTTTGAAATATGTCCTGCTGAGTCCATTGGAGCTTACACCCAAGTGAGAGCATAGGATTGCAACACAACGGCCTGATCATGTACACTGAGCCTTGTGCTATTAATTGTCACAATTATCTATCTTGTGTTTGGTGGTGAAGTCTCTGTCACTGATTAGCTGATGTGACAGCATGTTCAATTACTGAAGAAACTGTAAGAGCCTACTTCTGTTTGGGAAGTCAACGTTGTCAGTTTGGTTGGACTGAAGGCTCACACAGAGACAGGATGGGGACTGGAAGAGGTTCCAAGGTGTAGGTCAGGGGTGGACAACTTGTGACTCCTTAGATGTTTTGGCCTGCAACTCGCATCTGTCCTAGCCAGCATAACCAATGTAGAGGGATGATTAGAGTTGTAGGCCAAAACATCGGGAGGGCTACAAGTTGCCCACCCCTGTGCAGGTAAGCCAAAGAACAAGGAGCCAAAATGCAAGGAGGCAAATGAAGGGTGCAGAGTAAGAATGGGCTGAGAAAGAGGATTGTGAAGGAAGGGTAGGTGGCTTTAGGGAAGGGGTAGAGTAGATAGAGAACTGAGGCCGAAAGTGGACTCTGAAGAAATTGCACAGCACTTAAGGTCAGGGAAGAAGGTGTATAGCAGGGAGAGGCAACTGCCAGAGGTCCAGGGGCCATTTTTGCCCCCTCAGAGCCCTGGGATGGGTCACAGTCCATGGAGCACCATGCAGTCTGCCCCCCCCAAAGTGCTGAAATTAATCAGCAAACTACTCCATAGCACTACAGAGCACCACAATGTTTAAATTTAGTTTGTTTTCAAGCTAAATTTAACCCTTTTGCTTGTCTGTAGCAGCCCCAGAGCACCAAAAGGGCCAAATTTAGCTTGCAAACAAACAAAATTTGGCTGTTTGGGCCTTCTGTAGCCACTATGGACACCATTTAAAATTTTGTTTTAATTGGGGGGTAGCGGGGGGCTGCAAGGGGGGCATCGGGGGGCTACATGTGTGATCCACCCTTGCTGAATACTATGAAGAGTGAGGGAAGAAGACATGAATGCTGGGGAGGCTGCTCAAGAGGAAGAATGGTTGAAAGAACTGAAGTTGTTGCTAGTAGCAGAGTCTAGAACACAACAGGGCAGAGGCAGAGATCCCTTTAAAGTCCCAGGGCTGAATGCCAGTCTGGGAAAGGCCGCAAGCTGCGTTCCATCTGTGGGTGGGGCGAAAGGCAAAGTAGGCAGGGCCAAAATGTAATTCTTACTGGTTTTAAGCCTACTCAGAAGCAGGACTGAATCACTCAGCAGCACTTTCAAATAGAATCCCAAATACCAAGCCTTTTTAAAGCCTACTCAGAAGTAAGCATGATCAGCATGTCTACTCAGAAGTAAGCACAGAAAATGTCTGCATGTCTATTTAGAAGCAGAATAAACCTCTGCAGGTCAAGCCTCAGATGTAAGCAGTACGGAATCACTCAACAGCCCCTTTGCCCGGCAGGGAAACACTCTTATCTCCTATCAGCAGCTGATTGGAAACAAGAGCTTTTCCCTGCTGTGCACTGAGAAAGGGAGCCTTTTCTAGCTCTCAGCAGGCAAAAACTGTACTTTTTGATCAGCTGCCATTCAGAGAAAGGAGTTCTTCCCTGCTGGGAGAGGAGGCAGGTCCTGGGGGAGAAGCTGGCAGGTCAGATGAGGAACCTCTGTGGGCTGTATATTTTCAACACATTATTCAACCAAAATGTGTAACTTTTTACGTAACATATAGCAGCTCACCTCCAGCATCAAATTCTGGCTTAAAAGATGTGGATAACCGTTAATTGATGTGTGCGTAAAGAGAATAAGGAGGTAAGTAAAGCAGAGAGCCTGGCAGTAGCCACCTGCAGTGAAAGAATCATACATCTTATTAGAATCAACACTTTGAAATAGACTTCATGGGAACAGAGCAGAAGTTATGGGTACCAGTTCCGATGAAAAAGAGAGTTTTTCATACCTGCGACTGAACAAAACCTTTTGAATTCTTTGTCCAGTACAAAGAAACCTCTAATAAGGCAGAGGGAAAAGAGGATGAGATAAAAAGTGTGTCATGAAGTGCATTTGTGGAAAATCTTGAATACTCTTCCTTGAAGCGATGCCAGTCTGGAGGTTTTTGCTGTAGGTTGTAGAACAACCGAACAAACTAACTTTTGTGCGATTCCTTTGAAAAAGAACTAAGACTCTCCCCAAAAGCATATGATCAGAGTTTTAGAGCAGACATTTGACCACATCCCAGGTGGCAAATTATACCCATTCCTTTAAGAAATGATTGGTCAGAGACTAGCTTTTTTGCTTTTGAAAATGCTGGTATTTGAAACGAAAAATATATGTTGGGACCAGTAGTTAGACTTCAGCTACAGTCTCAGTAGCACACCTTTCCCTTCCTTTTTATGGTAATGAGATGCAGATATGGCCCAGCTGGGAAACAATTTTAAAACAACATAATTATGTTTTCCAATACATGTGTTTTTCCCTATTTAGACTCACTAAAATACATTGCTGGGCTCATTCTGATATTTCCAATGTTTCTGTTATTGAGATCCTAGCTCTTAAATTCTTATATTTATGGCTGTCATCATAAGAGCTGGTTTCAGGTGCCCCCTACCTGGATGTACCTACCTCTCCCTTCTTCCCCCTGTTGTTGCTGCTGCCCATTTGCTTGCCTCCCCCTCAGGGCCCAATCTGCAGCACCTCCCAGGTGGAGAGGTCAAGGTATGTGGGAGTATACGGCTCCTCCTTGCTCCTTTTACTGCCTGTTCACTTAGATAGGGCAGATGTTCAGTCAGCAATAACAAGGAGCAGGAGCAGGAGGACACCAGTGACTGGCAGTGGGCCCCTTACTTGGAATGTGGGCCTCAGCAAGTGCCTGACAGTGCCAACCCTTGATTCCAGCCCTGGCCATCATGCCTCTTTGGCTTGTAAATTTAGAACAATGTTGGGGAGCAGGGAGTGGTCTTCTTTGTTGCTTATTAATTCAGCCTGTGAAATTTCCCTTGCTGCCCCACTGCAACACTGTGAATTCCCCGAAGTGAGGCTAGGAATTCAGGAGCTCAGCAAAGTCCAGGCAGTAGATGATATAATGCATCGTGCAAATGCATGGAATTGCTGCTGAAAATGGCTACTGTGTACAGAGATATCTGTAATATCTACTTGAACTTACCGTGTGTCCTAGAATAATTTTACTCGCTGTTTCCCTGCTCCTGTTCCACAACAGCCAATACTATGGAGCAAGGGTGGGGAAATATTCAGCATAATGTCAACCAGATGAGTTCAACTAGGTGCTATTGAGAAGAGTGGGAGAACTTTATATATGGTTACTGTTTTTGGTGGCAAGCATGTGCTTCAAGGGGTGCAATGAAAAGGGGGAGATGGAACAGAATAAATGAAGGCTCATTGGATATAGCTACAAATTTACAAGGAATGTAAATATGAAATCTTAGAGGCATTCATTTCATTTATATATCATAGCCATAAGCCATAACGACAAACAGAAAAGTTTATGATAAGCAAGATACAAATACATGCTAACTGTACAGATAAAGCATTTCAACAGGTGTCAACAGCCACTGCCAAGCTTCATAGACATAAAATCAGCAGCAGATAGAAAGCTGAATCTATGCCAGATCTCATTTACAATTGGCACTGCCCATGCAGAATGCCCTGCAGCATATGATCACATTTTTGTTAACAAAATCTCTGCGGATCTTTGATGCTGCAAGTTGCAACCGCAAGCAAAACAGATTTCCCAGTGACTTATTTGTCTGAGCCATTTAACTTGATACAGGATAGTCAAATTGCAGATTAGGATTTAGAATTTTTCTGAATATATACAGATGACCAGTTAGTGGATTGTGTCTTATTGTACAGACACAATAACAATCTTCAGAAATAAAATGAGCATACCTCTGTACTGAGACCATAGTTTGCATTGACTGAATTCAAAAGTGGAAATGCTTCACTGATTTCCCAGGCCTCTAGTTAATTTAGATAGTTTTGATAGCCAATATGATTTTTGATGATGCCGTACTATGGAGATATATTACAGTAAGTCAACTGAGCTGGGTCAGTTTTGGTATCTGTATGACTGAATCTGTCCTTCAGTTGCTCTTTGACCTAAGTAGTAGATATTGAATTCAGCCTTGGTTAAAAACCCACAATAAACCAAGCTGATGAACACCAGTTGTTGTAAAGTTTAACAAGTATATAAGTAAATGACTTTAAAACAAGCACCACATTTACTAGCATTGCAGAGAAAAGCCTTCTCAGCTAAACTTTTTTTTTTTAAGGGAGAGCATTATTAACTGTATATCACAATAATAAATTGAACTGTGCTACTTTACTCAATAGCTCCAAATCATTGTTGAGAAGCCCTTTTATATCTGAAGTCTGTATTAACATGGGCCATGTTGACCAGTTACTTGGGAGTAACAAGAGTAGCAGGAACTTAAATGTGTGTTGTTTATGCCAGCTGCCCCAAAAATAGAATGGCCATTTTAAAAAGAGAGGTCAAGAGGAAATAGGAGATACGCAATTCATAGAAAATTACTATGTAGCCTAAAGGAACAAGAAGCTAATTTGAGAAAGAACAGTTGGCACAGCTACTTCAATAGATTATCCAATACTTTCTGAAATGTAAGGACAGAAGTACCTTTATTCAGTTATTTATAAATAGAACTTTTCAATCATGGGAGAAGAGAATGCGCTAATCCATGAACTATACACGGTAAAGTTGTTTCCATATGCAGAATCTGATGTTTTCATTGTTGGTTTTGGGTTTTTAAAAATTCAATGTACTGCCAAATGATTTCTGTTTTAGATGATAGCGGGCAGAAGCTGTTCCTTAAATTGGCAAATGTCCCATGCGAGGCAAGTGAGGCAGAGCTCTGTCTCCTCCCTCATTTGTTTCTCAAATTCCACCCCATGTGTGCCCACACATATCAAGAGTGGTATCCAATGCAACACTAACGCTAATGTAAATTATGTTGTATTAGTGTAAGTGACCTTGAACGCAACACCAATAGCATTTGCTGGTGCGACAGGTTTTCTGGGGAAACACATCATGTCAGAAAATGCTCTTAGTGTTGTGCTAGAGGTCATTTATACTCATGCAATGTGATTTATATTGGAGGTAGTGTCACATTGGATATTGCCCATAGTCTACATCTTTTTGCTGGTATAATTGTGTAAAAGTACTAGAAAGATCTTGAGCTCTTTTCTTCAAAACTAAGTCGTCAGAAATAAATGGAAAAGGCAGGAGGAGAATTGCATAAGGCATTGTGAGGTCCAGTTCATGCATCTAGTTCCGACCTCTGGGTAGATAGGTGATGCTCTCCTCCTTCTCATGGAACACACACACACAGGCTACTCACTGGATCTGGAAGCACTATTTATTTATTTATTATTTTATTTATTATTTTACTTTATTTTAAACATTTATATACCACCGTTCATCCCATGAGTGATTCCAAGATGGTATGCGTTGGTGGTATATCATAATATAACAACAAGAGCCATCAATAAAATCCTTCAGGCACTAAAATTACAAGAAAAGTTAAAATGCCTGGGTGAATAAGAACATTTTTCCTGGCATCAAAAATATTGTGATGTAGGCAGACTAGAAGATTACTGCATGGTTGCTCAGCAACCACAAACATTATTCCACTTATTTTCCATTTACCTACCGTCCAGCTATTTCTCAGCCCATCCATCATGAAATTGGCATGCAAGTAATGTCACAATCATCACCACTTCTTAAGAGTCAGGTCAGTCATGGTCAACTGGTGCCAAAGTGGCAGACGATGGGGATGGTAGGAGCGACACACTAGAAAACAAAGTGATAAGCCAGCTGAGACTCCTCTAACCACCTGCCATCTTCATTTACCCAGAATGTCTCTGGGCCTATGTGGGGTCCAGAGGCATTTGGGGGAAATGAAGATGATGGATGGCTGGAAGATCCTTGGTCAACGTGGTGCTTCACTTCACAGCATACCATGCCATGGCCACCCAAAGAAGAAAAAAACCCTTCCCACCACTGCCACCTGGTAAGCTTATGCGGGGAGAGAGATGAATGGAGCAACCAGGGAGGTGGGGGGGGGGGGAGAAAGCAGAGCAGCCAGTATGGCATGGGGGGGCTGTAGAAAATGCCCAAGCCCCCCTCAAACCTGACAGCAATGCTGCTTGTAGAATGTCTAATCTCTGAAGCCCATTTCTACCACTACCCTTAAACATCAAGCACTGGAAGTTTTAGATAAGACATTGATGTCCAGGGATAAGACACTGGTGGTCAGTAAGAATAAAATACTGTGGAATGGTTTGCATTCTTAGGACATCCAACAGGGAGGAAAGAAGTTCAGCACAAGTACTCACTGTATCGTATCATCGTATGTACCTTTCATGTAGACGCAGAGCCATCAGCTCAGTAATAATCACATCAGTGAATACCAATACTAGTGCTGGATATTTTATGTGCAAACATCATCAGTTTCTTTTTGCAATCATTACTGTATAATCACCATGTCTGGAAGCTGAAGTGTCCAAAGAGAATAGTATGTGCTGACCATCATAGAACATTCACTGAAAAAATATAATTAGTTACCTGTGTGGATAATTTCAGCTTTCAGAAATTACTCTTTTGCTATCGGGCTTTTCTTTTTACTTGCTGTTTCAGATATCATTCCTTCTTATACTGGTCAAAATTTTCCTATGCTTGTGTGAATGTAGCCAAAACCACATCACCCATGCACAAGAGGTGGTATCAGTAGTCTCAGGGTAACCCTGAGGTTTGCAGACGTATGAAAACTCTTAAGTAAAAATGCCTAAGGGGGAGAACCCACCACCCCACCCCCAAAATAACCCAATGATAACTCAGTGGCACAGGATGTTGACAGACTGAAAGGGGGAGGGGAACACAAAGAGGATGGAGGAAGAGACACACAGATATGAAAAGAATAGACCAAACCATCTTATTGTCTGAATAGGTCATTTTCGGGTTCACCTTGTCTGAGCGTGGAAAGCTAAGCAGGGTCAGGCCTGGTTATTACTTGGATGGGAGACCCCTCCTCTAGTTTCCTGCATTGAGCAAGGGGTTGGACTCAATAGCCTTGGAGGCTCCTTCCAACTCTATGATCTATGAAATCTATCTATGAAATCTATGAAATGTCCCCAGGGATGGGAGTAAGAGCTGCCCATAGAGACCAAGGGGGAAATCAGAGAGGTTAATGTAGGTGGGCACAAGTGTGTCCACCCTGCCCCACTCCCAGAACCCCCCTCCCCACAGTAGACAGAGAACCAGGAGTGGTTGGAAGCCTGAACAAAAGCCCCCTGCACTGCAGTATTTTATTTGTAGTCCCCCACATGCTTCTACTACTTTTCTAGAGTTTTTACATAAATATAATTTTATTGTCTTTAAAGCCAGTGATGAGCATGCTGGAGAATATTTCCTTCACCTTTATCTTGTGGATGGAAGACCAACAGCTCAGTTTGGCTGTGGCACTTCACGGGACATTCTGACGGTGACTGTCAATCACTCCATTAGCAGAGATGCCCTTGTCCCCATCACAATAAGGTATGGATTTCCTATGCTTCATTGAAGGAAGATGTTCCCAGTATATACTTGCTCATTTGGTGCAGGAAAACGTAAAGAAAAATAAAATATAAAGGTCAAGTATGATTCTCTCTGGAAAAACTAAAGATTGATTTGGGGAGGGACCATTGCTTAGCAGTAGAACACAAGTGTTTATTTATTTATTTATTTATTCAATATATTTATGCAGAATGCCCCAGGTTCAATCCCGGACCTCTCTAGTTAAAATAACTGGGGAGTCAATGATGTGAAAGACTCTGCCTGCAGGGGAGGCGGGTGACTCCTGTGTCAGTGGGGCTCCTCATGCATTGCAGCTTTTATTCTGAGCTTTATAGGAGCTTATCCATGGTGTTGTACTCCATTCCCAAAATTCCCTGTCTGCCTGGCACCCTAGGGAGCTACTGCCACTCGAGAGTAGACAGCACTGGGCCAGATAGACAAGTAATTTGATCTGGGATAAGGCAGCTTCCCATGTTCCTTTGAAAGGTATCACAAGCAGAGGGGTGGTTTTTTTCCAGAATGGGAAGATGTACACAAATACTCACATACACCCATATGGGTGAGAAATCTCAATATTTGAAAATGTTACGCTGTAATCACATTGCAATTGCTTTGTTGGTCAAAATGCCCCCCCCCCGGGCAAGTACCGAAATCTGAAGTCATTAAAATCGACAGCTTTTGACGCAGTGGAGGCTGATGGCTCTCATGTCAGCGGGGCTCTGTATCCGCTCCAGATTGTACTCCGAACTTTTAAGGAGCTATCCATGGTGCAGAACCAATTTTGGGGATCCGGATCAGCACCATGGATAGCTCCTTAAGAGTTCGGAGCAGACACAGAGTCCCGCTGACATGGGAGCCACCAGCCTCCACAGCCTTGACATGGGCACTAGGCTATCCTTAAACTGGGCTATAACAAGGAGAGGCTCTCTTCGCCTCCCCCATCTCTTTATACCACCAAAGTAACTAACCTTCAATCCATTATTGCTCCAGGGTGCGTGGCTCCAGGATTTTGAAGAAAAAGTCAAACTTAAAATCAGCTTATTTTACGATTTCATTCTGTATTTGGCTAATTAGCTCAGAGGCTTCAAGTATAGCTTTCTCAACCACCTCTTGAGTTGACAGGATAATTTATCTATATATACACAACTATGCTGGTGCAGTGTTGCATAACGTGAATATTGCATGAATATTATGGTGGTGTCCCAGATGGATATGTTCAAGCTTTGTGTGAATATTATGGTGGTGTCACAGATGGATATGTTGGAGCAGAAGTTTCGATTGGAGTGTTATAAAAAACAAACAAACCCTGAACTGCACAGGGCAGGTGGAAAATTTGTCTCTGACCTCTGAATTATAAGTTGAGCCAGGTGGTGGTGCTGAAATAGCATGATGGAGTGTGACCTTCTCTTCTTCACCAGAGAGACAGACTCTACTGATCAGGTGTGAGTATCTGACTCCAGAGAGTTTGGTTTGCATGATTCCCCTTCCCCCAGCCCCCTCAAAAAGTTGAAGGATCATGAAAACCAGATTTTCCTGCAGCTGGGTTCTCACCCCCAGATCACTGGAGGCTCTCTGCATGATAAAGGAGAGAGCCTTGCATCAGTGCCACTCAGTATATGTACCAGAGTGAAGAAAGGATACCGTGCACAGTAGAGAACATCCTTGGCCCTCAGTGCAGTGAGATGGACTAGCTGAGCTACTAAGTGGTGCCCCAGTCCCATGTTCTTAAGGTGCATAGTTGGGGGGATTCTGCTGTGCTCTGATCTAAGGATTGAATTAGTGTGAGGCCCCTAGAAAGTTTTAAGTGTGGGAAAGGTATCTTCACTCTTTTTTCTTTTCTTTTTTTAAAGAAAAGAATACCTGTCTTGCCTGGGGTTGTAAAGCCTATAAAGGTTATGCTAATTACACTAAATATTATGCTAAATACACTAAATATAAATACACTTTTGGTCTTACTTAAATCCAGTGCATTGTCTGGTGTTCTTTTGAGTTTATGGGCAAAGAACTTTCATTTCATACAAACAATGCTTTCTTTCTCCATTCCTATCACATTCCTTTTCTTCTTGGCTTTCTCTTCTTCTTTTTTTTAAAGGTCAGATTTAAAATATCTTATCTTGTTTCCTATTTGTTGATTTCTTCCCAGGTGGCATTCTACTAAGCTTGCCATAATGTGAAATACATTCCAGCCCAGTCTTAGCTTGCACAAGTGTTAAATTTATTTTGTGGATGTTCCTATGTTCTGTACTTGAAAAAGAATGTTATGTTACCTCCCCTATGGGCCGACAGGCAGAGGATTTTTTTCTGCTGGAAAACTCGGATGATGACATTGTAACAGCAAGCAGGGGGGCGGGGGTTCAATTTTATTTTAATCTCCAGTGACTCTCTTTGTAATATGTTTATTTATTTATTTATTTATTACGTTTCTATATCACCCAATAACAGAGGCTCTCTGGACAGTTCACATTTAAAATGATAAAATACAAGATACAACATAAGATACAATATAAAAGTTTATAACTACAGGATAAAATAAAAGTAAAAACCAAAATATAACCTAGCAGCAATGCAAAGATTTAACATACAATACCAGTTTTAAAACAACAGAAACTGAAAGAGTAAAATGCATTAGAAAATAAGAAGATCTTCACCTGGCACTGGAAAGAGCAAAACATAGGCGCCAGGTATGCCTCTTTGGGAAGCTCATTTCTCAGCCGGGGTGCCACAATAGAAAAGGCCCTTTTCTTAGTATCCACTCCCTCACTTCCTTTGTTGAGGGATCCCAGAGAAGGACCGCTGAGGATGATCTTAGGGTCCTGGCAGGTATATATGGGAGGAGACAGTCCTTCAGGTAACCTGGCCCCAGGCCATTAAAGGCTTTGAATGTTAATACCAGCACTTTGGATTAAGCCTGGAAAGGGACTGGCAGCCAGTGCAGATGGAAAAGTACTGCCATAATATGATCACGTTGGCCAGTGCCAGTCTCCATTAACAATCTTGCTACCGTATTTTGAACCAGCTGAAGTTTTCAGACTGTTTTCAAAGGCAGCTCCACATATAATGCATTGCATTAATCCAAATGAGAGATTAACAGAGCATGTATAACTGTAGCTAGGCTATCTCTGTCTAGATAAGGACGTAGTTGGTATATTGGCCTAAGCTGATAGAAGGTGCTCTGTGCCACTGAGTCCACTTGTGCCTCTAGTGACAATGCTGGATTGAAGAGCACCTCCAAACTATGAACCTGATCCTTGAGGGGGAGTGCAAACCCTCCAGAACAGGTTGTACATCACTTAGCTGGACAGATGAGCCACCCACTAACAGTACCTCCATCTTGTCTGGATTGAGTCTCAGTTTATGGACTCATCTAGTCCATTACCGTGCACAGGCACTGATAGAGAACAGCCACTGCCTCACCTGGATTTGATGAAAAGGAGAGATAGAGCTGAGTGTCATCCACATATTGTTGACACCTCAGCCCACAGCTCTGAATAAACTGCCCCAGCAGTTTCATGTAGATGTTAATCCCACTGGTACCACCTTCTGGAATCGGCCATCCAAGTAGGAGCAGAACCGCTGCAGTGCAGTGCCTCCAACTCCCAGCCCAGATAGCCTATCCAGGGGGATACCACAGTCAATGATATCGAAAGCTGCTGAGAGGTCCAAGAGAATCAATAGGGTCACACTCCCCCTGTCCCTTTCTTGGCAAAGGTCATCCCACAGGGCAACCAAGGCAGTTTCTGTTCCAAAACCAAGCCTGAAGCCCAACTGAAATTGGTATAGATGATCAGTTTCATTCAAGAGTGCTTGGAGTTGACTGGCAATCACCCACTCAAGCACCTTGCCCAGGGAGGGGATGTTGGCTACTGGCCTATACGTTGATCAGCTAATTGTCTTCACCTTATTAGCTGAGGCAGCAGTGTGCCTGATCCTCATGGCTAAAGTTTTGTTAAATGGTTGACTGATTTCAAATAGTACTAACAGACTCTATAAATGTAGTGGAACTGCACAGAAGATATGGGTCTTAGTTTTCAAATTCAAGATTTACATGAAGTACATGCATTCACAGATTCCCTTCACAACAGGTTGCTGTGCTGGAAATGAATGTCATTTACATATTACACATTTGCCTGGATTTGTGTTGCTATTTGATGTGCTAGTGTTTTTAGAGATAAATTCCACATGTGCAACTCTGTGCTCTTGACAGGGATTTATATGCATCTGATATGATGAGCTGGTGATCATTTTTGTGATTTCCTTCTTCAAAGTAAAAAGAGGAGCAGTATATCCTTCACCAAGCAACAATAAATATGTAATCCTTCAGCAGTCATCTTTAATCCCGTGGCCAAAGGAATAAGCAAACATGACATTGCTTTTGTGAGCTCTCTCAGCACTGGATGCCATCAGCTATAAAATATGCATGTGTGAGATAACTGTTGATTTTTCTTCCACAACTAGCACTTGAATATAGGTGATTCTGTTTTCCCTGTTGCTTTGCCTCCACAGCAAACTGCCAAGCAGTGGCAGAGCACTGATTAAACTAGAATTGTTGTTCATAATTTCAGCCGGTGCCAGCCCTACTATCAGACAGAGTGAGGTGGCCACCTCAGGTAGCTGATCATGACTGTCATGAAAGAACAGCAAATTTATTTATTACATTTATATCCCCCCGTTTTTCCTCTTGCAAAGAACCCAAGGCAGCTCACATGGACCTCCTTCTCTCCATTTTATCCTCACAACAACCCTGTGAGGTAGATTAGGCTGAGAGTCAATGACTGGGCCAAAGTTACCCAGTGAGCTTCATGGGCGAGTGGGTACTAGAGCCCGGATCTCCTAAGTCCCAGTCCAAGAATCTAACCACTACACCACACTGGCTAGTCCCCTTGTTGGTTATATGTTGTTGTTGTTGTTGTTGTTGTTGTTGTTGTTGTTTGTTGTTGTTATTATTATTATTATTATTATTATTATTATTATTATTATTGCCAGGGAGGGGGAGTGGTGCTTGTCAGATTTTCTGTTTCAGGTGCCAAAAAACAATGCCTTGCCATGGAGTTAGGTACTATGCACCTGGACTTGGGGCAGGGATGCCATTTGCTGCTCAGACAGCAAAATGCCTTGGGACAGCCCTGATTCCAGCCAGGATGGAGGGGGAAATGTCTCTTAGATCATTTCGGCCCCAATCACAGTCTGAGAATTGCATTCGGCTTCTTTACGTTTTCCTTTCCCACTCCATTTTTCCAAGTCAATCTAGTACATCTTTTTAAACAGGCACTTCACCTTGATTTGCAAGTTATATATTAAAAGTCACATACCCTGGATTGGTTCCAACAAACCATGAGCAGAAGGGAAATAGTTGCTGGTGCTGCTCTGCAAACCCCTGCACAAGAGCTTGCACAAACATTCATGCAGTGCAAAAAATAGGCCGGTTCTATAGCAGTTATCATTCTTCCACTTGAACAATGGTTTGTGCAAGCAGAACAACATACAGTAATACCTTGGATTGCAAGCATAATTCGTTCCGGAACTGTGCTTGTAATCCAAAACACTCTTATATCAAAGCGAGTCTCTGGCAGGCGTGAGCGGGGCCGATTTCGGCCTGCTATGCCCGCTCGAGGCGAGTGGTTACTTCCCTACACTACTTGTATTGCAAGACGTCGCTTGCTTATCAAGTCAAAATTTATTTTAAAAATTTGCTTGTCTTGCAAAACGCTCTCAGACCAAGTTACTTGCAATCCAAGGTATTACTGTAGTTGGGTTTAGTTTCACTTTTCTCATGCAACACTCTAGTATGATATGTTAAGTAATATTTATACATGCGAAAGGGCACCATTGGATCCAAAACACCAGGTATAAAGAATAACTGATGTAGAGCAATAGGAGCAACTTCCCCCTTACTGCTACTGTAGCACTACCTATGATCCAGCAATTATAACTAGATAACTGTACAAAGGCTGTTCATTGTTGAGACTGCTATGGTCACCTTAGTGGATGATCTACGCCTGAGTACTGACAGGGGGAGTGTATCCCTGTTGGTGCTTTTGGACCTCTCAGCGGCTTTCGATACCATTGACCATGGTATTCTTCTGGAACGCCTGAGGGGATTGGGAATCGGGGGCACTGTTCTCCAGTGGTTCCGGTCCTACCTCTTGGGTAGGTTCCAGATGGCTGATGCTTGGGGATAGCTGCTCCTCAAAAGAGGAGCTGCTATGTGGTGTGCCACAAGGTGCCATTCTGTCCCCAATGCTATTTAATATTTACATGAAACCGCTGGGAGAGATCATCCAGAGGCATGGGGCGGGGTGTTATCAGTATGCCGATGACACCCAAATATATTTCTCTATGCCTTCAGTGCCTTCGGTGACAGTGTCAGCTAAGGATAGTGTGTCTCCTCTGAATGAAGGAGGCGGTAATGGGCTGGATGAGGAAAAACAAACTGAAGCTGAATCCAGACAAAACAGAGGTGCTTGCTGTGAAAGGCCACAACCTGGGTTTGGAGGTATGTCAACCAGTTCTGGATGGGGTTACACTCCCCCTGAAAGACTGTGTTCGCAGCCTAGGGTGCTTCTGGACCTGTCGCTTCAAATGACAGCTCAGATAGATGCAACGGTTAGGAGTGCCTATTATCAGCTCCGGCTGATATGCCAGCTGCACCCCTTCCTAGAGTTGGAAGACCTAAAGATGGTAGTGCATGCACTGGTAACTTCGAGGCTTGACTTCTGCAATGCGCTGTACATAGGGCTACCTTTGTACCTAGTACAGAAACTTCAATTGGTGCAAAATATGGCAGCCAGATTGGTCACTGGTACATCTAGAGGTGCCCATATTACACCAGTTTTAAAAGCATCACACTGGCTGCCAATCAGTTTCCGGGTGAAGTATAAAGTGTTGGTTATTACCTTTAAAGCCCTACATGGTTTGGGTCCGGGTTACCTGCAGGATCGCCTTCTCCCATACAATCCGCCCCGCACACTTAGGTCCTCTGGGAGGAATTTACTCCAGTCAGCCAAGACTAGGCTGGCGAGTACTACCCAGAGGACCTTCTCTTCTGCTGCTCCCAGACTGTGGATTGGCCTGTCAGATGGGACTTGTCAACTAGATAGTCTCTTGGCTTTTAAAAAGGCCATAAAGACTGACCTCTTCCGACAGCCTACCCAGTGGAATTTTAAGAGTTTTTTAGGATACTTTTAACGGTTTTTAAGAATATTTTAATAATATTTACTATGTTTTTAACTAGTTATGTATTTTATATTTATGGTTGTTCCCCGCCTCGATCTAAGTGGAGAGGCGGGTAAGAAATAATAATAATAATAATAATAATAACTAATAATAACTAATAACAACAACAACAACAACAACAATAATAATATTATTATTATTATTGTGGTGGTGGTGGTAGCAGCTGCGGCAGTGGTGGCGGGGGGGGGGGGACAGGACCCTTTTTCCAGTTCACAGGAAAGATTATCAGTTTTAGAATTAGCTTTGTGGATATATGTTTATAATCATGCTTGTAGATCTCCATGCTGGCTATACGGTAAGTCTTTTGAAGTATGCTTGATAAGGGAAACAGCCTTGGGGTGGGGGTGGGGGCAGATGAATCCCTACTTCCTAGGTGAGGCCTTCAGAGAATGGGAGGTGGGGAAAGTGCAGATTAATTTCCCTCCAGGTCTGATGCCCTGTGAAATGGGGAAAGGCCTTGGAGGGCACATATTACTCCTCTCCACCTTCCCAGGTGAAGCTTGAAGAACATGGGTGGAGTGGGAAGGCAGGGAAGACCCCAGAGCCTGCACCTAATTCCTGCAAAGTTGCCATCAGTACCCAAAAGGCACACACGTACTGTGTGCACGTGATAATTCACACTACTAGTAATCAAAACAAAATATATCACGAGGAGTGATATCTAAACATGTTGACCTGTCTGGTCAGTGGGAATGCTCAGGAATGGATCATATTTCCTGCCAAAGCTCTGGACTGGCCTGTTTATGGGTACCCTCCTAGGTTAGCTGGCTGGATGGTGATTTGGCAGTCAGAAAGGCATTTGCAGGTTTTCATAGTTCCATGAGAGCAATTCCCATTAATCAGTGGAGGAAGCGCATATGCAATTACACATGTACAGAGAGACAGCATGTCTAAACTCCTCTGTAATGTGCGGGAGGGAGGGAGAGTGGGGGTGGCCCCACCCCACTGCTGGCATGTGGCGCCTTCACTGTAGCCAGTGCAGCCCTCAGGCCACAAAAGGTTCCCATCCCTGCTCTATCTAATGGTATAGGTGGCCCTCAATAAAACAAAATGAGTCATATATCTTTGAGAAACAGCTGCTTACAGAAACTTCAATTGGTGCAACTAAACTAAACTAAAATAAGTCCATCATTCTTATAACTTATCTTCTGCATAGCCTCTTCATTTAACTGTTGCTGCAGATATCTGCATTATACTGAGCAGTCAAGGTAACTATTTTTTATTAAATTAAAGTATCGCCTTATTTCACTGTAAACAATTTCAGTAATGAGTAGTATTGGCCGGACTGGTTTTGCTTATAATCACGCTTACATTAATACAGTTGAACAGCAACACACAAAAGTAGGATAATGTATGCAATACAGTAATTAAAATCTTGATTTAATTATCTTGGATATACGGGGAGTGGGGAAATGTTAGATATTAATGCACAGAACAAGTCAGGAAACATTTTGTTCTAATGTAAGGAATGTTAATTGTAAAAACCCATCTATCATAGCATAGGGTTGGGAATCAGTTATAGAATAAATTATTTTTGAGTTTACATGACTGACACAAAGGCAATATTCTGAAGATGGCAATTTATTTAGAGGACACTATTGACGTAACAAATGTCCTGGAAACATTTCATTCTGCCAGTTTCTTTTGCGTTGTGCCGTGTGTTCTATGAGACATATGAGACAGCCTGACTTGAAGGAGAAGATAAAGTTCAACTCGCTGACAACATTTGCACCATGCATGATAATGACACCTTAAGACGATGACAATTCAAGAACAGAATTTATCCTTCTGAAATAATTAGCGATACCGTCAGGAGTGGTACACAATATTTCGATGACATGTTTGAGTGTAAAGTAACTTATCCAAAACTAGTCTTAGATAGATGGTCCAATTTGCTTTGATCTTGATGATGTGGTATAAATTTAGGCAGAGGGATAAGGTGCCTCAAGGACCTACAGGGGCCAGAATGGCAATGTATATATTAGAAAAATAAACAGGGAGAAGGAAGAAGTGACGGTAACAAGACATGAATGCAAAGAACTGCAGCTGCCTCTACTTAAGCCTTGGTTTGAGTTGAGGAAGAGGACTAAGGGGTTAAGGAATTAACAGCACAATCCTGTGCATGTTTACCTGAAAATACATCCCATTCTTTTCAATAGGGCTTATTGACCCTGTTTAGGATTTCAGCCTTACCTAAAGGCTTCATAGAAAAACCTTTAAGAAGACATTTGAAGGAGTAAAGAAAGGTGGCATCGCTTAGATGTTAGGGAATTCCAGATATGGGGGGGGGGGGCAGTGAGGGAATTAAAGTGCAGAGGGAATTCTTATTACTGTAGGTTCTTCAAACAGTTCAGATGAATGTCCTCATGAGCTGAAACCCTGAGCATACAGGGTCCCAGCCCACTGGGAAACCGACATGCCTTCTGCAGGCTTCTCCTCTTCAGGCTCTTCCCCTGGTGTGTGGATAGTGTTTGGGAGGGACTAGTGCAGGGTGCGATGCGGAGGACAGTGTGAGCATGCACAGCCCCGCTGTCTCTCTCCACACGGTTGAGGTCACATGAAGAGAAAGGCCTCAATAGAGCCTCCGTTGTGTGGTTATAGATGATTATATTTTTTTCATGTACGTGTATCTCATGTATGATTAGTAGTCAGAGGCCAAGACTTGACTTCCTAGCCCAGACTACAAAGCTCTGGCAGTTGCTCCAGGCCAGTGCTGAGATAACTTGCTCTTTCAGTCTCCGCTGCAGAGTGCTAATGTGGTCCTGAACTCCAACTACTGAACTCTGAATCAGCACCTCTGTTTAGGATCTTGACCCCTCCCTCAGCACTCACTCAACTCTGGAGCCCCAGGCCTCCTGTCTTCATCTCTCTGGGGCCATCACCTCCTCTTGCTGGTAGAATTGTGATAGATCAGGACAGTCTCTCAATTAAAATCCGGAGATCCTGGCATATACGATGGGAAGCAGGGCCATTCTGTTCACTCCATCAGGCTCTTCCCTCCTGCAGCTGTCATCTGGCAGCCACTGTTCCATCAGGCTGCAGCAGAGGGAGAGATGGGAAGCAGGTCCACTCTGTTGGCTCTGCTGGAAGATCAGCCTGAGTTTGTTTGTTTTCCTCTTCTCTCCTCATCCCTTTTTCCTTCTATGTCATGTCATTTAGATTGTAAACCTGTAGGCAAGGACTGTCTTTTTGTTCTTGATGATCATATGTAATCTTTTCTGGGGGCCTTTTTTGAGTGAAGAATGAGGTAAAAATGTTTTACATATATGATAAATATAAAATATTTCCTGTGGTCTTGTTTAATGCAAGTGTTTTGCAGCAGAAACCTAACTTCAAAGCATCACACTTAGAGATTCTCTCTTGTACTTCAGTCTTTATGTGATGGAGAATCACTGATAGATAATAGCACAGGTAGGCTCATTGTTAATCTTCTGTCACTCTCCATATTAAACCTGTATCTTAAAAACAAGAGAGAAAGATTAGTCTTGCCTGATATATTGTAAAGATGATTGAGTAACTAGGTGATGATGGAGGAAGAGGAAGCATTGTAAAGTATCTTATACTCATCTGTTGTTTTTACCTTTCATGTTCAAAGTAATGGAACTAATTAAGGATATTTATAGACCTTGTCATATAAATATATATATTTAAACAACAAGGGCAAATGAGAAATGATCATTATACATCCTTACATATAATCAATATTACATCATTAATCTTCAGCACTTATAAACAGGAGGTAATTATGTCTGGGAAGATCTTACCAATTTTTCATAAGCTTGCAGCCTTCCCAAAGCATTTATTTAAAGGAGTGCTCCACTCTGCCTGCAATTCAGAACAAATATCATTTGAAGGCTTAATGAATGTAAACTGTCTTGCAAAAATGTTGTGCATAGTACAGAGCTACCAATACATTCATTTTTGGGGAGGGGGAACTTGTAAGATGATAAATCAGCAGGAAACCAGCTATAGAATTGAAAACTCTTGGAGCTTTGATTGTTTTTACTTACGTTAAAAGATAAGTCTAAACAGTCCTTATTTAAGTTGATCAGTCTCTTATAAAAGCATCATGATCATCCCCTTCGTATCAAAACAGAAAAGAGGACATAAATCATCTGATAGAAATATCAACATGTCTTCTTTGCTACCACCCCCCTCAGTATGGGGCTGTATAAATAACACTGTGATAATTCTAGGCAGGGTTAACCAACTAGTACCCTGTAGGCCTGAACCAGATTTATTCATTTTTTGCCCTGTGGTGGACATACCAAATTTTACAGCACAATCCTATCCATGACTGCTGTAAGCCTGACTAACTTCAATAGGACTTGACTCCCAGATAAGTGTTATAGGATTAAGGCCTTGATCAAGTTGTGGTAAAGGCTTAAATCCGACACAGGGTTAGGCATTCTTAAGGCAATTGGTTATGTATGCCTTACTCAGTGCTGGATTCTATCCAAAAGATTTGTGTCACAGAAGAAAATGCCATTTTCCATCTCTATGTCCCTTTCCTCTCCTCGGCCTCCATGTCCTGCTCCCACCTGCCATTCCTCCAGCCTAACCATGCCACCTCTCCCTCTTGTACATACACACCCATCCCCGCCAACTTTCCAGGCTGGGTCACTTGTTTAATTTCACTTACATACGCCCCACTCCCATGAGCATGGTAAGTTCCACCATATTCAGTGGGGCTTATACTTCCTGGTAAATGTGCTTAGGGCGGCAGCCTTAGTTTCCCTTTTGATGGGAGGTCACTGGAGAGTTATGGAGCTTTTTGGAATGTCCTTTTATTCACATATATCCATCGAGTACAAGGAGCAGGGAAGCCCCCGGACAGACAGCAGCCACTAGACTGTAAAGAGGCATCAGTTTCCCCAAAGCAAACGATGTGTCTTTGTTTTCCTGTAAGGACCTTCCCCCGGATCACGCGCAGCTGTGGGCAGGGAGAAATTTTGCGGATGTGGGGGGAAGTGAGGCGAGACATACATACCTGTTGACGCAGGTATACAGTCAGCCAATATTAGGCCTCGCAGCCCGCCCCACACCCTCTTTGATTTCCTGCAGCTCCCTCCCTCCCGCCCTGTATACAGTATGGGCTCCTCCGGTCGCCGTTAAGGGGCCGAGTAGGAATTCTGGCTCATCCTTGTTAGAAGGGTGAGCGCATTTCGCCTACTCCATACTGCTGCAGGGTTGGGAGTATTTGTATTTAGTGTATAGATAGTCAAATGATCACATTTAGTTAGTTGGCAGGTAAGTGCGGGTTAGGGGATTGATAGGGTGAGGTGAGCATACCTGGCACCATTTAGGTGACAGGCGGTTCCAGGATGCCTCAGGTTGATGGGTCAGTAGGCTCAGACAGCTGGGGATCAGGAACGCCTGTGAGGCTTTTGTTATCGCCAAGCTTGTTGTCGTGAGACTCCGAGAGGAGGCGATGCAACAAAGGCTCCCATCACTGTAAAGTGGAAAATGGGGCGGCGGCGGATTCATCGCCACCTCCCGGTTTTGGATGCTCCGCCCACTTGCACGATTGAGCGGCCTCGGAGGCCGAGTAGAATAACCCGCACTCCATCCCTTTGCAGTTCATTGTATGTAAATAAACGTGGCCCAGTTAAACACCAGCTAAGCGCCTCGACTCGTCATTTCCCCCCTTACGTTCGCAATGTGGCTGTAAATATTCAGGCCTGTGTCTCGCCTATTAGTTGCATTCTGACTCTAAAACTGCTTCTCAAGCTGAGAGCGAGTGATTGGCTGAAGGCCACCCAGTGAGCGTCACGGCTGCGTGGGGATTTGAACCCAGGTCTAGTCCCAACACTCAGCTCACTACATCAGGCTGGCTCTCCCCACCCCACCCCAGCCATGACATATGATGTCTCTCCTCTCTTAGCCCCTTCCACTTTCTTTATTGTGCTACTGCCTTTTCTCTTTCCCATGACAAAAATTTTGAACAGCAGGCAAGAGCAACAGCTGTGAACACTCCCTCACCCCACTCTCAGTAGACAGTATGCATTTACTCAGACAACAGGCAAGATATTATTTATTTACATATTTATTGCTTGTTTTCAAACAGCAACATTTGCTTGCTACTTTACAATAAATATGGATTGTGGCAGAAGGCAAAGCCGGCACCAGGTTTTTGAGGACCCTTGGGCAAGGCACCCTCGATGGGCCCTCTCCATCAGTGAGTCTGCCTTCTCACCGCCAATGTCACCAGCTGCCATTGCTTCTTCCCCCCCCCCTTTCTCATCACTGGCACCACTCGCTTGCTTGACAGGCAGAGAGCCAGGGCCGGTGCAAGGCAGTTTGGTGCCCTAGGCAAGATCAGATATTTAGCGCCCCCCCTTCCCACTTGAGCCCTCCCTCCCTCCCTCCTTCCAGCCCTATGCCCATTATGAAATAAAAATCCTATACACACTCCCTTAAACTGCAAGCCTATACTCACTTACCTGGGAGTAAGTCCCATTGAACTCAGTGGGGCTTACTTCTGAGTAGACTTGCATAGGATTGCGCCACAAAAGGACTAACCTGAAGATTTTTTAAAAAAAAAGTTGGACTGCACTTCCCACACAAACAGTGCTGGAAATGCAAATCTAGGGAAACTTTGACGAAAGAAAAGGCTTTGTAGAAGGAACCGCTGGCGTTTGATACGATAGGATTAGGGCCATAGATTTCACATTAAATGTGAAACTCCCTGATCAAGTAGGTTGAAGATGGTTGTCACATAGTGCCTCTTATGACATTGAAGTCTGCTGCCCTGATCGGGTGTTCTTCTTCTTCTTCTTCTTCTTCTTCTTCTTCTTCTTCTTCTTCTTCTTCTTCTTCTTCTTCTTCTTCTTTTTAAAAGACACGACCTCTCTCTCTCAATCTCTCTCTCTCGATCTCTCAGATGAAGCTGGTAGTTTTACAGACAGAGGATGGTGGTGGCTGTTCTGATTTTCGCTTTTATGGGACGGGGGCGGGGACTGATGGCTAAGGGCACAACGCAGCTGAGAAGTTCTCCTGCACAAGCAGACTATCCTCGCGCAATGAATTTCAATGGGACCTGTGCAGGGGACGTGCGCGCTGGATTCCGCCTTAAGCGGCTTTGCTATGGCGTCGTTTCATTGAAACTTGGGTGGTTGCTCCTCCGGGGTAAGTTCCTTTTGGGGCTTGCATTGCAGCAACCAGCACATTGGGGGCTTCAACTTAGCGAGCGCTTTCCAAGAAGCGACTATCTCTTATCTTACCTTCTCCACCCCCACCCCCCACGCCCTGTGAAAATAGTCTCCATTTTTCGCGGCTGCTTAACTCCAGAACCAATCTGGTGGCTGGCGAGGAGGAGGAGGTGGTGGTGGTGGTGGAGGTGAAGGGGCCGACAACGCAGGCAAAAGCAGGCAGATGGTCCTGCGGGGGGAGCAAGAGGATTTAAGGGCGGCTAGTTAAGCTCGGCAATTTTTTCCCCAAGGCGTTTCTGGCTCCCCCTTTAGCCCCACGCCCTAGGCAGCTGCCTAGTTCGCCTAATGGTAGCACCGGCCCTGCAGAGAGCCACAGGGCAAGTAGGCAGCGGCATCTGCTGCTCCTCCTTCTCACCACCACTGTTGTCTGGGCCAGCATGAGAGGCAGGTGAACAAGCAGGTTGCCGTGGTGAAGAGGAAGAGCAATTCTAGGGGGCTCTTATCAGTGGACCCCTGCTGGGGTGTGGGCCCTCGGCAGGTGCCCAAACATGCCTACCCTTGCTGTAGGCTCTGGCCGGAGTGGAGCTTATTATAAGCAAAAATTTAAAAAACCTGAAACGTCCTCTCTTCCCATCCTCTCCTTGCTTTTAATCATTTTGAAAGCTTTGTCTGTTTGATACTGCATTCATTATGGAGAACTGAAAAGAGGAGTCACAGCCTTTCCACCTGTTGTATAATACCATGTGCACTACCCTTCTCTTCTATTCTTGTTTGGCTGTGGAGGTAGCACCCAAAGCATAGGAGAACTCTCGGAGCGAAGGGCGAGTCTCCAGCACTGAAGGGCATTCAAAAAGCTTATGCCAAGAGTCATCTGTCCGGGTCTTTTGTTGTAAATTAAATGCTAAGATCACACACACACACACACACACACCACCCCATCTAGTTCATTGGCTATATAACCCTGTTTCCTAATCTTTTGCCTTCCCAGTCAGCTTCAGACTTTGTATGCATTATAATTTGCATATGTGCACCCCCCCCCCAAAGGATTGAGCCGGTTGATTACAATAATCAGCAGGCAGGCTCAGACAGCTCTGATTCTCTCTTTTATCAAATAGTTCTGTCCAGCAGCTACAAACTATTCAGTATTTTACTTAAAGCCTGTTAAACTGACTTCCTTTGAAGGTTAATATGGGCCATTGTAGTAGCAGAGGCACGTTGAAAAATGGTGCAATGGACTTTCTGCGGGCTGGCTGCAAATCAAGGCAAACAGAAATACATATAGATAGTAGAAGATAGATGATAGATAGATAGATATAAAAAGATATACATATCTTTGGGTTAAAGCTATGTTGCAAGTTCAGTGTGCCTTTTTTTAGAGGCAGTTAAAATTATTCGCCAGAGCTTTCTGTATTCATTCCATCCTGAATGTCAACTTGTCCTCATTATCTTTTGCTCTTTAGCTGAGTCACACACTGGCACGGCACTGTGCCAAGATGTAAATGCTGCCTTCAGGACTTCTTTCTTTAATTTCTCACCTTTGTCTGCCTTCCCCCCTCTCCCCCCCCCTCTTTTTTGCCATATTGCTGCCTTGAGCTTTTTCTCTCAGTGTTTACTAGCACCATTGGTCCCCCTTGAGAGTAAGGTAAGCCTTAAGAGAATACCAACTTCGCATCATTGCCGTTTTAGTGGTACCACGATTGAAAGTAGGCACACAGCATCAGTGCTAAGAGATGGAAAGAAACATAGGACCAGTTCCAACCATATGTTAGTGGCCATCTATATACCTGTTCGTGTAAAGGGTGTACTTATGACAGCAGTGCAACAATAGAGATGTGCATTCTGATGGGATTGTGACTCTACTGCTGCAAAAAGAAAAATTGCAAAAGGTGAAGTTTTCTTTTTATGGAAAAAGGGGGCACAATCTTGCATGAGTTTGCAGTTCTAATGTTCATGTGAGTAGACCTCCTCCTGTCAGCAATGTTTTTGCACAAATCTGCTGCAAATAGATTGCTGAAACTGACTCAGTGTGTGCCCACTTAAGTGAATCACTTCAGTGGTTAGAGTGTTGGACTGGGACTCGGGAGATCTGGGTTCTAGTCCCCGCTCAGCCATGAAACTCACTGGGTGACTTTGGGCCAGTCACTGACTCTCAGCCTAACCTACCTCACAGGGTTGTTGTGAGGATAAAATGGAGAGGAGGAGGAGGATTATGTAAGCTGCCTTGGGTTCCTTGCAGGAAAAAAGGCGGGATATAAAATGTAATAAATAAATTAAATAAATAAATAAGATTCTGAAAATATGGTCAGGAAAAGTATGTGCACGCATCACTTTTATTATCTTACCAAAACACTGCAACTCAAAAGACTAAGGGCTTGTTCGCACGACACGGGAACCGTGGGAGAGCAGAAGTCCCCCGCGGTTCCTGTGTTGTGCGAACGCCGACCGGGGGTGCCCCCGTGGGATGGCCGCGCGCAGGACGCATGCAAAGTGACCATGGTCGGTAGAGGGGTAAGCCCTACCGCGCGTGGCCACCCTGCCATGAGAACAGTGGGCAGCCGTCCCGCAGGGGCCGCACAGAGGCGGCAGCCCAGAGTGGCCGGAGCTGCCGCCGCTCTATCCTGTAGGGTCAAACAGCCCCTCTGGGCATCCTGGGCCCCGCCCCCTAGCGCTGGGAGGCCCGCCTGCAGTGCGGGAACTGCTGGCTCCACCGGGGTCTGCCCACACGTGCGGGGCGCAGGTTGTCTGTGGTGCACCGCCGGACCCCGCAGATCGCCCCATGGTGCCTCCCCCGCCCACAGCCTGGGTTGTGTGAACTGGCCCTAAAACTCTGTGAGTTGTTCAAAGTTGTGCTATCTTGGAAGATATAGGATCTCCCTGGGCCATTATCTGAAGATATGGTTAGCCATACCAGGACCCTTTTTTACCAAGTTGTCCAATACTGTAAGTTGCAACAGTGATCCTTGTTTGTTGTGCAACAGCAGCTACAGTCCATTGCATGCTATCAGGTTTGATAGCATCTAGACTTAGGAAGGGAGGCATTGGATGTTTGGATTCCGGGTTCAGTCTTTGGCATCTCTACTCAAAGGAGCTCAAGGAACAAGGTTAGGAAAGACTTTTGCATGGGACCTTGAGAACTGCTACACTAATTGATGTAGGTCAGAAGTACTGAACTAGATGGGCCATTGCTCTGGCTCCTTATATTTTGTTCATGCTGTATTCTATGGTATTGGCAGTTTTATTTATTTTATTTATTTATTATATTTAGGTATACCCCGCCTTTTTTCCTGCAAGGAACCCAAGGCAGCTTACATAATCCTCATCCTCTCCATTTTATCCTCACAACAACCCTGTGAAGTGGGTTAGGCTGAGAGTCACACAGTGAGCTTCATGGATGAGTGGGGACTCGAACCCGGATCTCCCGAGTCCCAGTCCAACACTCACCACTCTTCCATGCTGGCTCTCAGTTGTCTTTGCAGTATAATGTCCTATTTGGCTTTCACTTCTAGCTATTACATAGAACTCAGTCAAAACAGCTTTGCTTACTAAAGTCTCATCTGCAGCCTAATAGGGGTGAGAGTGTTGGACTGGGACTCAGGAGATCCGGGTTCGAGTCCCCGCTCATCCATGAAACTCACTGGGTGACTTTGGGCCAGTCACTGCCTAACCTACCTCACAGGGTTGTTGTGAGGATAAAATGGAGAGGAGGAGGATTGTGTAAGCCGCCTTGGGTTCCCTTGCAGGAAAAAAGGCGGGATATAAATATAACAAAATATAACAAATAAAACTGAACTATTTGGATTTAAGCTATTCCTTTTGTCAATAAAACGATCTAAAAACAGGAAATCCAGCTTAACTGGATTGTAGTTTCAGGTTGTTTTACTTTCTCTCATTCACTGGATTCCAAAGAGCAATTCAACTACGTAGTTCCATATACCTAAGGGGGCTTTGGAGTTCTGATTCTTGAATCCTCAATGCCACTTAACGTATCCCTTTGGTACCTGGAGAAAGAAAAATAGATAATAACTTTATTTTATTTTATTTTATTTCTATTTGATGAAACCAACTTAGAAAATTCAATGAAGGCATGCAGGGATATGACAAGTTACACACACCCTTTTTGACTCGACTGAAATAGAAAGGATCTTCAATAACCTGAAGGTTGTATTATGAATGTGGAAGACCATAGGGCCAGAGCACCTTTACAGCTACATTAGGTAGCAAATGGAGCTGCACAGATTTGCTCAGTTTAAATTCAAGCTGAGCTGCACAAAGGCAGTACACCTCATCTCACCTTACACACAGTCTCGAGCTACAATTTTGAACTAACATTTTATCACCGACAAGTTTCACCATGGATTGCCATTGCATCTAGCATCTTATTTTGTTTTGGCAGACATGGGGAAAGGTTGAGAAACTCAGTATGAAATTGCTCCAGGTAACTGGGTAATAGAACCTAAATGCTACCTGGATACAGTATAGATGTATGTTTGATAGTGCTCAAACACAGTGATGATGATGTGAACTAGCAAAAGGGCCAAGGATAATGTTAAAAGTTAGATATGTGTAATTTTTCAGAGACCCAAATGTTTCTAAAACTTACAAATTTTCACCTGAACATTCTGATTTTTCTTCTGTTTTATACCAGTATAGTTACTGACCCTAGTTTTTCCGCTGTGTGATTCTTCCTTTACAACTTAAGCCAATTTCTATTTTGGTGTTTTAAAAAGAAATAAGGAAAAAGCCTTTGAATGAATTGTATCTGGTTCCTTTGAATCCTAATTTCAGAGCCAAGTTCAGAACCAGTTATCAGGAGTATGTTACTCCTTTGTTGTACCATCTTCATTGACTGCTTGTTTCTTTTAGGGCCCAATTCAAAGTGTTGGTTATTACCGTTAAAACCCTAAATGGCTTTGGACCTGGATACTTGAAGTACTACTTTCAACACTAAGAACCTGCCCACTCCCTAAGGTCATCAGAAGAAGCCCTGTTGCATGTCCTACCAATATCTGAGGCTCATTTAATGGAAACACAATGGGTTGGTCTGCATGTCATGATAAGCCACGTGGGTTAATTGACCCACAGGGCTCCAAGGCAAATATCTGAGGTTTGTGTCCCATCCCCAATGGCAAAAAAAAAACTCCTCACCTTGGGGGCCAAAATGGAGTAGCAGATGGCAGTGGGTCCCACAAAGATGGGAAAGGCTTGCCTGCCTGACCTCTTCTCTTCCCTTGACTGTTTGCAAGGCCTGTGGCTCATGCTGGCTCAGCTTGTCTGAGTGTGGAAAGCTAAGCAGGGTCAGGCCTGGTTATTACTTGGATGGGAGACCCCTCCTCTAGTTTCCTGCATTGAGCAGGGGGTTGGACTCGATAGCTTTGTAGGCTCTTTCCAACTCTATGATCTATGAAATCTATGAAGGTACTAGTGTAATGATGCTGGCATCATCTTTTTCTCCCTGGGTCATGTCATGGGTGGTGGTGGCGGTGGTGAACTACAGCCCGTGATCCCAATGGAAAATGGCGCTGGCATTTGCTTATGTGACTGCTGGGAAGACTGGTTGAAAATATAGCCCCCTATATGCAAATTTGCTCATTACGTTCTTAGGTACAGAATTTGTTCATATCATATGGTCGACAATCTGAGTAAATGACACTTGAAATTTAGAGAATTGTGCTTGACTTATAATAAAATAAATATGCTTTTATATCATAATGTGCAGAGGTGTTATCTCCACTCCCATCAACTGTGAATAGTCATCACCATTAAGTTCTGCTTATGAGTTTCCAGAGGCCTCTGGCTGGCTACTGTTGGAGAGAGACAAAAGCCGGGTGGGCTTTGGCCTGCTCTAGCAAGGCAATTCTTATGTGCAAGCCAAAGAAAGACAGCTTCTAGAAAGGGCCATAGGATCTACTTACTTTGGTCATGTCATTTTCCTACTTGTGTACATTATATTTTTGATGATTTGCAGTCAAAAATGACTGCAAATAATATGGGGAATAATCAGGTGCAAGTAGGAAATACATGAATGGTAGAGAAATGGATGAAGGGTCCAGGAGGTTTGCTAGATTCATATCACAGACTTATAGAAAGAACTCACAAAAAGTCTGGTGGGGAGCCTCAAAATGGATATTTTAACACCAGAATCCTTCAGGCAATTACTATTGAGATACTAGATTGAATGGAGGACCACAACTGCTGTGAAACAAACTCTATAAAACACATAGAAAAAACTATAATGGCGCTTGAAGACTTATTCTTCCAGGAGAGGGGTCGAGGGAAATAGAAAAAAATGACGTTCATTGCTTTTTATTTTATTTTTTAAAGTTGGATTTTGAATTGTAGGCAGGATTTAGTGGTACCATTTCTCAGATCAGAGATCACAACTGATCTTCAGATCACGGGAGAGTGTTTAAAAGAGAACCAATGAGGGGTTACGTGATTTGGGACCTGGCTAGGACCAAAAAAGTGGTGGAGAGAAAAGATAGCAGACGACCATTATCTACATGGGAGGAAATAGGGGGAAATAGACACTGAGTTCTATTTGGTATGCAAATGCCTGTGTGTGGAGCTCTGGACCAGACTGCCACATGCAGCACTATTATTATTTTTTTTAATGGACCACCTCCTCCAGGATGTTCTGAAAGCTCTTATTTCCTTCCTTCTTTCCTTCTTTTGATCCGCCAATCCATGGCACGAATGCAATTGTCATTAATGGTGAATTCCTATGCACACTTATTTGGCTGTAAATCCTATGGAAAACGTGTTACTTCCAAGACAGTATGGATAAGATTGGGCTGTGCTTCTGGAAGTGAGGTACTTGGAACACCCAGTCTTCTTTATTATTCTCTGTGCTTCTTCCTATTAAGATGGCCATAAATTGATGCTCACAATCTGCTTTGTAGTGACAAATCACTAAAGCCTGCAAGGTGAGATGCAATACTTTTTGTTTCCTCAAAAGCTTTGCCGTTATGCTACTCTAGTTTTGTAAAAGAACTGCACCACAGTCTTCTTCTCTTGTGTTAAATTTTATATCAAAAGTGGGATTTGTTGTATAAATTGTTCACTTTAAAGGTAAATAAAATCAAGCCAAATGCGATTTAGCTTTGCTGTGAAAAACAAATCCAGACTAATTCATGCTAGCAAGCAGGGAGTTGGTGATTCCACATTATTAAATAGAAGCAGAAAAGTTAAATTGACTCTGATTAAACTTCTGCATCTAGTCCAAACACAGCCGCAAATCAGAAAGAGGCAGTTTAATCTGAAATGAATTTTTTGTCAGTTAGAAATATTTATTCAGATAAATTGAAACCTTACTCAGGGTACTGCATTGTGCTTAAAGTATCTACATGATTAATGTCTCATAAGCATCCCTGAGAAACTAAATATAACATCTCAACTATTTCCCTTTAGTGAAATATTCTCCAATAAATCTAACTCTTAACATACATGGTACAACAGGCATGATATTACAGAGAAAACTGAAAATTAATTCTATCAAAAAACCATGACAATATTAAAACCAAAACCTTTGGGGTTTAGTTAGTGTGGCCACGGTATGTAAACACAGAGCAACAAGGAAACATCCAGATTTTTGTTTTTATTTTCTTTACAGTCTTAATGGATTATACACTTCTAATGCTAACTTGTTAAGATTCCAGGAAGAAGGATGCTCAGTGCAATATTTCACATCCTCATTAAGAAATCTATCATATTTCATATAATGTGAGGCTAGCTCATACCAACAGTGCTTACATTCTGACAAACATAATCTATCTTACTTAGAAAGAGAAAATTCCAGACAAAATGGTATGCATGTACATTTAGTGATCCATGGTAAATGTGTTACATTTTTCTCCAGTCTATTAATATTCATGAACCTTCTGTACTGTTTACTCCCCCAACCCCGGGAGTTTTCTTCAGCTATTTGTTTAGATTACATGTTTTTAGAAGATGACCTGCTGCTGTTCTTACTGTACATACACAGACAAACAAAGTATCTGGATTCCTACGGGAAGATTATCCCCCCCCCCCATCTTTGAGGGGAAAAAACAATTAGGCTTGTTTACAAAGATATTTTCACATAATGTTTTTGCAGGCTTTGCAAAGATGGGCAAGTTGTATCTTCTGTAAACTGCAGAAAACTTAAGTTCTGGAACAATGGATACACTCAGTTCAAAGGTTCGTGTGCTTTGGTGCGGGCCTATTTATTCAGTTCAATGGGGCGAACAGACCCCCATATACGAAAGAATCAACACAGATTGGATACTTCCAGTGAAATGAAAAAAGAAAGCATTGCAGGCAAGGGAATGGCAAGTGCAAATCCAAAGCCACAACACCCTTCAGAAATCATTAGATTGGGACAAGTACTTTCTATCATTTGGTGCTTGATTCAAGAAGCAACTGAATTTACTGTAGGCTAAGAGTAATGCAGCCACTTGAGTCCCCACTGGGACTAGATGGCCAGATCATATTGCACCAATCCTGTACCAGCTGCACTGGTTGCTAGTGCATTTCTAGGCCCAATTCAAAGTGCTGTTTTTGAGCTTTAAAGCCCCTAAACAGTGTGGGTCCAGGCTATGAACTACCTACATTTGTATGCACCAGCCTGTGTTTTAAGATTATCTTTGGAAGGCCTGCTTGATGCCCCACCACCGAGATCAGTAAAGTTGGCAGGCAGTAGAGATAGGAAAAACTCCAAGTGCCAATAGAGATCTTTGTGTATTTTTATTTGTGCCTGATGTATTTCGGCCTAAGCCTTTTTCAAGGATGCTTATTTTTGTGTTTCTCTCGAACAATAATATTGTTCGAGAGAAACAGCTTCATCAATCTCCTCTCGAACAATATTAGAAAATAAGCACCCTTGAAAAGGGCTTGGGCCGAAACGCATCAGACACAAATAAAAATACACAAAGAGCTCTATTGGCACTTGGAGTTTTTTCTCTCTTTTGTCATTGATTAATAGTGCCTTCCCCCTGGTTTTTTTCTTCACTAGAGATAGGGCCTTCTCAGTGGTAGCTCCTATCCTATGGAATTTCCTCCCAAGAGAGACATGATTGGACCCATCTGTGGCTGTTTTTATGATGGTTTTAAAAACTCATCTGTGCTCCCTGCTTCAACTGAAAATATATATGTTGTTTACTGCTACTGGATATTTTGAAATTGTATTTTATTGAAACTCATTTTCATTAAAAAATGGGCAGCATCCAATGGGGCTGCTACACTCTCGCTGATTGTGTTGCACCATCAGGACTCACTGCTTGCACAACGGGGAGCTAGCGCTTCATAAAAGAACCCCGTAAACTGTTATTTCATACTCTCCAATTGCCCTGAATTTGCCGGGACAGTCCCGGAAACACTTAAGCCATCAAAGCTTCTTACTTTGTTATGCAGAGTCCCGATTTGTTATGCAGAGCCCGGAATTCCCCTGCCCTGCCTCCTCCCACAAGCTATTTAGCTTAGCTGCGATTTTGCCCATGGACCCTTTAAGCAGGAAGGGAACAGACAGACCGAGGATGTGTGTGTGTGCTCTACCTGCTGCCTCTGACCAGGCCCCCTGGTAAGTAAGTAAGACCCATTGAAGACATTTGTACTTACTCCTGAGTAACTGTGCGTAGGATTGCACTGTTTGTTTTAAATTAATTCAAGTTAGTTAAATTCTGTAAGATCATTCCTGTTTAAGTGTTTCCTTAAATCCAAATTGTGTGAATAGAACACAAAAAGTGCTTAAAACTGGGGCCTTTCCACAATAACAAACAACAACAAAGCTGTTCAGCCCCTCAAAGTTACTCCTTGTGCTTAAAAGCCAGAGCTGTAGAGGTGTTGGAGCAAAACGCTGAAGGGGCCCAAAACCCCAATGTGTCTTTTTGTATTTTTCCCCACCCAAAAGCTCCCCCTCCTCCGCATCTCCTTTTCTTCTCCTTTATTTATTTATTTATTATATTTATACCCCGCCTTTTTTCTTGCAAGGAACCCAAGGTGGCTTACATAATCCTCCTCCTCTCCATTTTCCTCACAACAACCCTGTGAGGTAGGTTAGGCTAAGAGGCAGTGACTGGCCCAAAGTCACCCAGTGAGTTTCATCGCTGAGCGGGGACTAGAACCCGGATCTCCCAGTTCTTCTCCAACTGCCCTTAAAATGTCAGGACCAGTCCTGACAATTTTAAAACAAAAAGAAAGAGATTGCCCTGCAAGTACTGACCCCCCCCCCCATGAAAAACACCAGATATCAACAATTAAGGGTTTGAGTAAGGTTTTAAAAAAATACAAAAGCCACTTATAAAATATTATAAAAGAATATATAATACAATAATATATAAGATTTTGTGTGTTTCCTCTAATAACTTTTGTTCTTGACCACGCCCTTTGGTTGCCTGGCCATACCCTTGGCCACGTCCTCATGCTGCCTGGCCACGCCCTCTTGATCACACCTTCATGTTGCTTAACCATACCTCTTACAAATTCACATGTGTGTCCCTATTTTCATCTGTGAAATGTTGGAGGGTATGTCATTTCGGATCGGGACAGGTCAGTGGAGCTCCCTTCTGCAAGCTCCACTGACCTGCCCTGTTCCAGAAACCAGCATTCTCACTCATTTTGGGTTGCTTTAACATCCACTAGCTCCCTTTTGTGCTAGCAGTGGGTCCCACTGGTGCACAGCCAGCATAGGATACTGCCCTGTGACTTTCATTAATATGGGTTTATTAATATGTTTGTATTGTTTTTATGCTGCAAGCCACCTTGGGAAGGCTATGGTCTTGAAAGGTGGCTAAGAAATGAATTAAATAAATACATACATACATACATACATACATAAATCACTAGGCGCAAATCATAAGCTCTCGGGAATGGCAACATTCCTCTTCTTTAACATTGAGGGGGAGAGTAGCTAGCCCAGTTAATTTACTCTGTAAGAAATTTGTAGTCTGTGGAATCAGTGATGGTAAGCCGGTTTACCCCATGGAGCATTGCTGTCCCCCCATCTTCTGAAGGGGAATGTACAGTGAAGCAAAAAGTTGCTTTAATTGCTTCTTACAGCTGGTTCAGATGTTCACAAATGGCTTCATGTAGCTTGAACATCCCTCCAAATACAGCCAAATGAAGGAAGTAATGTCTTCCCCAGCACATCCCTAGTACACGCCTGCCATTTCCTGAGAGCCATTTTCATGAGCAGGACAGGACATGTTTCAGCTTAGCAACTACTCCTGGGAATGCACTAGGTCAGATCAGATGCTACTTACTCTAGGTGGCTGCATTCAGGCTACTCCGCATGAGCAATTTATGATTATATGAACTGGCCCTCACTCTCATCTGTCTTTTAAAATGTATATTTTACTGAATACATTTACCAAATGTATATTTTAGAATGACCAAAATAAAGGACTAGGAGATACATTTTGAAAGGCCATGTTGACGAGGTTTCCCTATATGGTTTATATTAACAAGAAGACTCAGGGAGAATCAGAACACTGGATGGAGTAAATGACTCAGTAGCTGTCATAACCATTTTGCAAAAAGATAAATTGCTCCTCTCCAGGCTAATATGGTTTTATTAAGTGTGTATTAAGGTTTCCATAATTTGCTTTTGTGGGCTTCTAGAATTTTTGACCTATAACAATATGAGAAGGAATAAAATGCCTAAATCCTTTTATATATTGAAAAATAATTCTTTTTAGCACCAATACAGAGCTAAAATCCTCAATGAGATTACATTGAAGTGAAAAGTGAATTTTGCCAAATTAACCACTACAAAGGAGAGTTCAGTATCTTTCTATAACAGGATCTTGCAAGCTGCATTTCTGCCTAAAATCATTGATATCAAATAACAATAAAGGTAAAGAGAAGAGGGGATGTGAGATTTGGGAGCTGTGATGTGGAGTGCCAGTAACGAGGGATCAGGGTAAGGTCTCAGTTATGATAGTCATTGGCCATATTCCTGAATAACTTTTCTGTCTGCTGAGTAATCCATAACAAATGGATTTGGTATAGCGATGTTTACAGTATCTGTGTAATAACCTCCCCCCCCCCCCGCAGAAGCAACTACTGGACATTGCCAAATCATATGTTTAAAAGAAGCATTAGCTGCATTGCACTGCTAGCAATTAGCTGAATTAGGCAATCCCTTATTAAAGAGACGCTGCATGTCCAATAGACACAAAACAAAGGTTTTTCCTGAATAAGACACAGCCTAAGATCCATAGACATCATGACAGGTAGATGTCAAAGCAGCAATCCACTGATTAGGCATTTTGTGGTGGTGCCCACAGCAGTTTCTCAAATTTCCAAATGTGCCTACGGGTCAAAAAAGGTTGGGGACCCCTGATGTAATGCATTCTGCACTGGCTAAAATTGTGGATGAACTCCAGGGGCTGAGCTCAACAACTGTAGATAATCGCTGTGGTACTTAATTTACTGAAAGCCATGTTTACATACATTGTTTAAATTAGTACCAAGAAAGAAACACCTCAGCACTAATGGGGTTTGTGTGGTAGCTTTAAAATATCTGAGGAAGCAGAAGACAAAGTGCCACAGCTTGTTCCACTTGCGCCCTCTCTTTCGCTTGCCATTTGGCAAATCTGGTGTCCTGGTCACTATGATGGGTGGGGCAGACAGAAGATCTGGGAAAGGAACTGGCAAGACAATCCATGGCTGCTTCATTTCTTGCTTCCTTGGTAATATTTATGCTGCAGCATCAGTGGTGCATTTAGGCCTCGAGCGGGCGTAGCAGAGCTGAAATCAGCCCTGCTCATGCTCGCAAGAGGCAAGCAGGCCTTACTGGGATCCAGCGGCCGCTCGCCTCTCCGCGGTGAGCCGGCTGCACCGCCCGCGCCGGTCCCATTGCGTCACTTCCGGCTGGCCAGAAGTGACGCGCCGTGACCCTGCGCCAGTGCACCGGGATCCCAATTCTGCGTATTTTCCATAGAAACCAGGGCAACAGGGCTGTTAAGGTTTGTGGACATCCCCCCCCCAAGGTTTGTGGACATCCCTACTTAGGTCATTTTAGACCCTGGACTTAATGGTCTTTCCCGGACCCCTTTTGACAGCCATGTGTAGAACTTGAGTTGTGAAGCACACAATCTTCTCCCCACATCACACCATTCCATGTTTTACATTCCTGTGATGTAAGAGCTGGGCTGGGCCGCTGGGCTGGGGAAACTGCCAACCCAGATATAAAAAGCAATATGTGAAATTTCCAAAAAGCCGTGTGCGTCTGCGCATGTACGTGCGCCAGTCCTACCTTTTTTCGGGGGGGGTGTCGCAATCCCCCCCGTCCACGATCACCCCTCCTCACAGCTTGCGTTCCCTGTGATTTCCCAGGAACCGGAAGCAACGCAGCGGAGCTCCCGTCGCGTCACTTCCTAGTCCTGCTTCCTGGTCCTGGTGCTGCGCTTTTAACGTAGCTACCAGGGCAACCCGCCTTAAATGGCCACGTTTTGCCATTCACGGCCATTTTAGGTGGGTTGCCCTGGTAGCTACGTTAAAAGCGCAGCACCAGGACCAGGAAGTGTCACGATGGGAGCTCCGCCACGTGAGTGCTGGAGATGGTAGGTGGAGGCAGACGGAAGGTGGGGGTCGCGGCGGGCATTTGTGTGCACGGGGGGAGAGGTTGTTCGCGGGGGGGCAATAAGACAAACGGGGTGCATTCGTCTGCTTGAAAAAAAACCTTTCGAAATTCTCGCACAGAGTCATGTCTAGTTTTGCAATTTAAACTCACTTAAATCATAGCACCACAATGACAACAGAAATAAACTTTAGTTTGCTTCCGCTGCCCTCATGCTAAACACATTTACTTGGGAAGAAGCAAGAACAAAAAGAAGCATTTTGTTGTAAGGAAGGATAATATATTTTTTAAGCAAGAAAAAATAAAATGATCATCTACAACCATGTACATGTCTGGATGGCCGCCTCTTGACTATAAAACGTTCTGATCAATTGGTAACTCAGCGAAGATGTGTGCATTCTTGAGTGCCGCCTTGAGTGCCATTTTTGGTAGAAAGGTGGTGTACAAATCAAATAAATAAATTCTCTTACAAGACCTTGTAGATCATTAATCCAATAGAAGGATTTTTCTACAACTATCTGTATGCTCAGTAGAAAAGCTAAACTCAAGCCTTCCACAGTCAACGAATTTGTGATAGGTTAGAAGCAGTTTCTATTGCTCTTACAATTGGTAAACATTTCAGTTGTTAATACACAATTCTCAATACCAGAGCTCCAGGGCTGCCTCACTCACTTAAATGAAGTTTGAAATAGATCCCAAGAAGCCTGCAAAATAGATCCCAATTTTGTATCCAGTTACAAAATTAACACACAACACCAACACCGGGACTTAACCCCTTAAAGGCATACACAGTACTCACTCTCAGCTCACATACTTAAAGCTTGGTTCACTTAGGTTTGTGGTACTAACTCCAGGCCTGTTTGCTACTTTCTCCATCACCTACCTCTCTTTGGATGGTCATTTGGAGGGCCGCTGGGGCCCTAGACATCTACCCCAAGGTCCAGCCCTAGCTGTACCACTGGACAGTATCAGTCTCTGAGTTGCAACCAGGTAGCCCAGTGCACAAAGAAGAGGTGAGTGGCTGATACTTTTAAGAGTTGTGGAGGCCCTTTTCCAGGTGTATCTATCTGCCTTCAGAGGTTAGGCAGGTAGCAACTAGGGATGGGGGGGGGTTTCTGTGGAGGTGTCCCAGTTATGGAACACTCCCGCTGGGGATGTTTTCCTGGCTTCAACCTTGTTGAGTTTCAGGCACCAGGTTAAGGGTGCAATCCTATGCATATTTAGACAGAAAAAAGTCCTACAACTCCCAGAATTCCCCAGCATGGCTGGCTGGAGAATTCTGGGAGTTGTAGGACTTTTTTTCTGTCTAAACATGCATAGGATTGCACCCTAAAATATTTAACTTTTCTGTAATTTTAATTGTGATTGTTGATTATTTTTGTAACAGCTGCTGAATTTTACTGCTATATGGATTGTATGGTACTTTTACAGTTTTCTGCTGCCTTTGGTTCTGCTGCTTATGTTGTCTATTTAGAATTGTAAGCTGCCTTGTGAAATTTTAAAATTGAAAGGTTGAGATACAGATGTTCTAAATAAACAAAATATCCCAGGAGCCATGTTGCTGTAAGAAAATTATATGCCTAGAATCATGCAACTGGTTGAAAGCATAGAGAAACAGTATGTGTTTCTAAACTGCTTCAGCGTTCCATGCTTAATTTTAAAAATGGAATTCTGAACAGTTCTAAGTTGACCTGAATGAAACATGGATGTGTTTTCTTCACATTATTGCTAGAAAACTTCCCTTGTTCCACGCAAAGCACTTATGTGAAACCCATGGAAAAAGAAATACAGCTGATCCTTGGAATCCAGCAAAAGATCTGCAATACATGTTAAAAATAAATATGTCTACTAGCTCAGTTACTGGAGGACGGAGGGGGAGGGGAATGATGAGTGTCATGTGGACAGGTCCATCAGTCTCCATTTGGGTGTAGTGGTATATATCCGCAGAAGTCTCATGTATTCCCTGTCCTCATAATTAAGAAATCATTTCTCCTCAAACCCAATGCAGAACATCTGGTGTGCAGGGGAGCTCAAGCCAACTGTCAGTCTCAGATTGTAGATGGCAATGTACGTGTCTGGATGGCCGCCTCTTGACTATAAAACGTTCTGATCAATTGGTAACTCAGCAAAGATGTGTGCATTCTTGAGTGCCGCCTTGAGTGCGGCACTTGTGAGAATGTATCACATTCTGATACAACATTTTGATTTTGCCTCCTACTTTGGATTAGTTTTTATGCTACTGTACATTGCCAACAATTCCTCTTATTTCATTAGTGTAGTGTTAGTGGTGTATAATGATGAGCAGAAGCTTATCTACACAGGTGGGGTCTTCATGCACTGGGGCTTCTGGAGAAGTGGTGTCACCCAGGGTCAGTGCTGACGGTAATTCCCTCTCCTACCTACCCTGTCACCTCCTCAGAGCTCATAGCACCATCTTCCAAACAGGAGATCTTGAGACCATGACAGAAGGGTGGGCTAAAAATGTAATAATTTTTTTTAAAAAAAATCAATTCTTGCATGGAGGATGGAAATGAGGAAAGAGTAGGCACATGATAAAATAAATGACTTTGCTACCTTGTCAGGGAAAGGTCTTTTGTCTGCCTTTTCTAATGGGAACAGCTGTGCGTGATGCTCCAAAGAGCTCATTAGTAAAAGGAAAAGAAGAGAAACAGGTGAATGGACATTATGAAATTCGTAGCAGTGTATAACTTGCTCTGACAAGTAAAATCATTGATGGAATTCAAAATACAATATCAGTTAGAAATTATTATTCAAGTCTTCAGCAAGGTAAATAAGAGCAAGGGTTGTCTCTATGTGTTGTCAGATCGCATAGAGGGAGGAGCAGGACTGCACATGATAGCAGCACTCGCCAATTCCCCACATGCATTAAGCAGGAACATCCAAAGGGGAGATTCTTTGCTCAAACACATTTAGAATACTCCCCATGATTGGGGGCCAGGTGCGATCCCCTTTCAGACCTTTGTACTCATTGCAGGAAGGTTGGAGGTGGAGCCAGTGAACATGGGGACATTTTGTCATCCATATTCCAGAAGGTTGAATTTAGACTGGGATAGGTCCCCCCCCCAAAAAAAAACACCAAAGGACAATTAGAATGATTACCACCAGCAACTTAATGCAAAACACACTGGGCTTCTAATTACATTGGCATATTAAGCCCTGCAGTCTTGGCTTTTCATTGTTGTCGAAAAGTGTGAAAGGTCAAAACAACAAACTTAGCAGAGAAGAAGATTTAAAAAATAAATATAATGATCTGCACCTCGGGCCACTGTTCAATGATTGCTAGCTAATTAACTATCTTTGTGTATTTCAGAGGAAAGAGCAAAAGAATGTCATGGGAAAGTAAGAGTAGAATAACTTAAGTGGTGCAGGCAGGGCAGTATTTCAAATGAGTAATATAGGTAGACAACAGCAAGAAATATCCCCTGAAATATAGTCACAAAATGTTTGATCTCTTGTTAAATCTGAAGGCAGCCTTCTGCATAGACTCCTGGGGCAATTTCAATGGAGATTAAGGGCACTTTCCCAAGAAGCAGGAAAAGTGCCCATTTTTCACTTTTATTATCTTTGTATGATTCGTACTGTACCATCAGTGTACAGCGCAGGCAGAAAATAAACAAAAGATACTTGTGGATGTCACTGCCACATGACGGTCTAACATGAGAAACACTCCATATTGGATTGTATCCAACTGTGTCCAGCCAGCAGAATGGGCACTGCTGGCAAAACAAATTTCCCCTCCCCCTGCAGCCCCCCATGCACCCCCAAACCTCTGGAAGGTTGGGGGGCTTTCTGGACCAGAGTTGAAGAGAATGTGTGGGGTGCAGGGGGAGAAGAAGAAGGGGGCATCCGGTTGTGCGAGCAGACATCGGCTGGCACGATGTTGGCTGTAACCCTTTGAATTCAAGTGAAATTTTCTCCCTATCTAGCTAAAGAATTTGACTTCGATTTGCTAGAGTAAAACATGGCAAAGAGGGGAGAACGGAAAGGAAGCAAACACTCATTTGCGAGTGGATATATTGCATTTAGTTGTAACAACACTCAAGTGCATCAACTTAAGAACGCAGGAAGATACTTTATACTGAGTCAGACCATTGGTCCATCTAGCTCAGTATTGTCTACTGGCAGCAGCTCTGCAAGGTTTCAGACAGGAGTCTTTGCCAGCCCTACTTGAAGATGCCAGAGACTGAAGCAATTTTAAAAGATGATTTTTAATAGTCAAGCACAAAATGTAAAAAGAAAGACAGATTATAAGGCACATGGTATTCGATGTATATATACTAATGCCCAGAGCAACAAACAGAATGGGCAACAAATAGAACGAACTTGAACTTTTAATACATGAGGGCAAATACGACTTGACAGATATAACTGAAACTTGGTGGGATGACTCTCATGACTGGAATACAGCAATTGAAGGATATAACTTGTTCAAAAAGAACAGAAGCAACAGAAAGGGAGGTGGAGTTGCGCTGTATGTTTTTAAAAAATACATATCTCTGTGCAGAAATACAGGAGGGTGAGCTTGGTAGCCCCATCGAGAGCATCTGGATTAAAATAAATGGGGTAAAGAATAAAACGGACATGGCAGTTGGAGTCTACTACCAACCACCCAATCAAGGAGAAGACGAGGATGAAACTCTTGAAAAGCAAATTGCCAACGTTTCAATGAGGCATGCTGTAGTGATGGGGGACTTCAATTTCCCCGATAACTGTTGGGAGACAAATTCTGCCAAACATGGCCCCTCCAAGAAATTCCTGACTTGTGTTGCTGATAACGTCCTCCAACAGAAAGTGGAGGAAAGACTAGAGAATTGGCTATCACTGACTTGATTCTAACCAAAAGAGATGACGTAGTAGTGAATAAAGTGGCAGTTACGGGAACTCTGGTGGAAAGTGACCATGTTATGAGTTCTTGATTCTAAAGGAAGCAAAAGCTGAGTGTAGCCAAACGCGTAAACCCTGGATTTTAGGAAAGCCAATTTTAATAAACTCAGAACAATGATAAGTAAGGTCCCATGGCAAGCAACTCTAATGAGAAAAGGAGTTCAAGATGGGTGGGGGTTTAAAAAAAAGTAAATTCTAAAGGCATAATTACAAACAATTCCAACAAGGAAAAAAGGTAGAGGACAACAGAAGAAGCCAATGTGGCTTCACAAAAAGCTCAGAGATGACCTAAAAACAAAAAAGGACACATATAGGAAATGCAAGGAAGGCCAGGCTACAAAGGAAGAGTACAGGCAGGTAGCACAGAATTGCAGGGTTGGTGTCAGGAAGGCTAAAGCTGAGAATGAGCTGAGGTTAGCAAGGAATGCTAAAGGGAACAAAAAAAGTTTTCTTCAGATACGTGCATAGTAAAAGACAGGGGGGGGGGAAATGGTGGTTCAACTATGCAATGAGGATGGCAAAATGATAACAGATGACAAAGATAAGGCAGAAGTGTTCAATTCCTACTAAGGCTCAGTCGTCTCCCAAAAGAGGGTCTATGACCCCCCTGGCAAACCTGAAGTACAAACTGAAAGGGAGGATGGCAGCTTGAGATTGAAAGGCAAATGGTCAAGGAACACCTAATTACTTTGAACGAGTTCAAATCTCCAGGGCCCGATGAACTGCATCCTAAAGTAATAAAGGAACTGGCAGAAGAACTCTCAGAACCACTGCCTATTATCTTTAAGAAATCATGGAGGACAGGTGAAGTGCCAGATGATTGGAGGAGGGCTAATGTTGTTCCCATCTTCAAAAAGGGCAAAAAGGAGGAACCTGGGAACTATAGACCAGTCAGTCTGACATCAATCCCTGGGAAAATACTGGAGCAGATTATAAAGCAGTCAGTCTGCAAGCACCTTGAAAACAATGCAGTGATTACTAAAAGCCAACATGGATTTGTCAAGAACAAATTCTGCCAGACCAATCTGATCTCATTTTTTGATCGGGTAACCTCCCTTGTGGACTGTGGGAATGCCGTGGACATAATATATCTGGACTTCAGCAAAGCTTTTGACAAAGTGCCTCATGATATCCTGATTAGCAAGCTAGCTAAAAGTGGGCTGGATGGAACAACTATCAGGTGGATCCACAGTTGGCTACAGAATCAGATTCAAAGAGTGCTTATCAATGGTACCTTCTCAAACTGGGGAGAGGTAACAAGTGGGGTACCGCAAGGCTCGGTCCTGGGCCCAGTGCTCTTCAACATTTTTATTAATGACATGGAAGAGGAGGTGCAAGGAATGCTTATCAAATTTGCAGATGACACAGAATTGGGTGGAACAGCTAATACTCTTGAAGACAGAAACAAAATTCAAGGAGATCTCGATAGGTTGGAGCGCTGGGCTGAAAACAACAGAATGAAATTTAATAGGGATAAGTGCCAAGTGCTGCACCTAGGAAAAAGAAACCAACTGCACAGTTACAGGATGGGGGATACTTGGCTCAACAATAATACAAGTGAGAAGTATCTTGGAATTGTTGTAGATCAAAAGCTGAATATGAGCCAGCAATGTGATGTGGCTGCAAAAAAGGGTAATGCTATTTTGGGCTGCAGTAATAGAAGTATAGCTTCCAAATCGCTACAGTATTTTTCCATGTATAAGACTATACTTTTTCCTAAAATCGTTAGACTAAAAATTGAGGGTTGTCTTATACACGGAAGTAAGCCGAGGAGAGAACCGCGCAGTTGCAAAACTGCCCAGTGGGGGGCGTCTTATACATGGGGGCGTCTTATAGATGGAAAAATACGGTAGTTCCCCTCTACTCAGCACTGGTTAGGCCGCATCTTAAATACTGTGTCCAGTTCTGGGCACCACACTTTAAGAAAGATGTAGACAAACTGGAAAGGGTTCGGAGGAGGGCAACAAAGATGATCAGGGGACTGGAAACAAAGCCCTGTGAGGAGAGACTGAAAGAACTGGGCATATTTAACCTTCAGAAGAGAAGACTGAGTGGAGATATGATAGCATTCTTGTACTTGTAAGGTTGTCACACAGAAGAGGGCCAGGATCTCTTCTTGATCATCCCAGATTGCAGGACATGGAATAATGGGCTCAAGTTAAAGGAAGCCAGATTCCGCCTGGACATCAGGAAAAACTTCCTGACTGTTAGAGCAATATGACAATGGAACCAACTACTTAGGGAGGGAGTGGGCTCTCCCACACTGGAGGCATTCAAGGTTCAGCTGGACAGCCATCTATCAGGGATGCTTTGACTTGGATTCCTGCATTGAGCAGAGGGTTGGACTCGATGGCCTTATAGGCCCCTTCCAACTCTACTATTCTATGATTCCATTATTCTAAGACTTTTCTAATTTGTGTATGTTAGGAAGAACAAAGGAAGCTGCCTTATACCACGTTAGACCATTGGTCCACTAGATCAGTATGGTCTACAATGACTGGCAGCAGCTCTCCGGGGTTTCAGGCAGAGGTCTTCCGAGGCCCTAACTGGAGATGCCAGGGATCAAACTGAATTCTAAATTCCAAGACCTCTGCTAATCCAGTTTTCGATCTAAAATACCGTGCTGAGCATTTGCTTATTGTCCTAAGGAATATTGTATTCTGTATAGATCTTTCAGTAGCCTGTGATACTTTTGGTCCTCAGTTAGTGTAAATGTAGATGTAGAACGTAGTGGGTGATGATGGTTCTGCTTGTCCTTGATATGGAGGCCCTAGAGAATGGTTATAAATGGTTGCTCATCTTCTCCTTTGGCCATACTCTACAGTGTTCCACAGAATTACATTTTGCTCTTGCTTCTATTCAACACAGCATCATTATTGTTATGTGGTGATGACACTCAACACAGTTTCTCCTATATGTCTAGCCGTGGTCCTGTGTCCACAAGTCTTAGATCCATCATCTTGAACAGCAAAGGACCTAAATGTATATGTTTGGTTTAACTGGATCTTGGAAGAAGGGAAAGGGGGAAACCACTCAAAGGGCCCATGTAGAGAAGCTAGGCACACCTTTGCCTCCAGAATAAAGTTCACAATGCAGCCACCCTTAAAGATTTTTAAATAATTTAATATAGGATAAAGTAGGCTTATGTGAAACTAAATGGTTTAGCACAGTGCATCATCAATATAAAAAGGCAAGGCAGAATGTCTGTCTCTCTATCACACTGAATTTTGGGTGTCTGCATGCCTTGCAGGGAAGAGTGAACTCTGAGCAACTTGCTCCCGGACTTGCTACCATTTTGGTGAATATAGGCTGGCAACTTGTAGGTTATCCTTCTGTCCCTTTCCCCTGTCGTTCTGCTGTTGAGTGGTGGCATAGCCTCAAGGTCTCTTTCTTACAGGGAGTCCTTCTGACACATACTTAGGCCAAAGTGGCAGTATCATCACTCTGGTCTAAGTGGATCAAGGCAGAGAGAAGAAGGAAGGCCATGTCCCACATGATCTCTTTCCTCAATAGTAATATCAGAGCACTGCACTGAAGTGACTGGTCATGGGAAGGAGTCCCAGTTTTACCAGGTCATTGTGGGAATTATTCACCATTGTGTTTGCTAGGAAGTCATCATGGCACATCACGAAGGAAATTTGTGACTAGGCTAACCTATAGCCTTGGTCATAACTTGTCATACCTTGGTTTACATAGGGCTTGGCTATCACTTCTGCAGCCTGATCCAGGTAAATAGAGCTCTCAGGTGTGCAAAAACTTCTCTGTTGACTTGAAGTTGAGGGCAGATCTGCACACACACATGAAGCTGTTCCTGACACTGAAATAACTGCTCACATGAGGATGCCATGTGCACATGCCCATGTGGATCAGATTATGGCTCAGCTTTCTATAACCCTGTACATCCACCCATTGGCTTTATTTTTGACATTGCATGTTTTAAGGAATCAGGGACTTTTGCATTTTTCCATTTAAAGAAAATGCCAGCCATAAAAATAACATTTTTCTTTTAATGGCCTAGCTTTAATGTCATGCTTGAAACTGACAAAATATGCTAGAAAAGGGCTCCCTATCAAAAAGAAAGAAAAGAAATTGATTAAAGCCAAATTCACTATTTTGGGGGTCACATTTGTGAAAATATAACAGGAGAAAAACCCCACCCCTGACAGCCCACAATCTTTCAGGAAGATGTCATTTTTTTATTAGGGGAAGAAACCCCTAATGTGAAATTACTGTGTTATTAATCATGGCTCTAGAGATTTTACAGGAAAAGCCAAGAGGTTGTTATATCTGAAAAACACACTATAGATCCTTACACTTCTTAACTGGATTTGTGCACTCAATCGTAAAATCACTGTTCTTGAAAAATCTCATATATTACTTGACAGCTGGTTAGATGTACCCTTGACTACTGCTCTGGTTAATCAAGGGTGTAAATGAAGCGACTGCTTTGGTGTTCCACAGCAGTCGTTTCAAATTCTCCCCTTAATATCAACACTTTACAGGTAAAAGCATCTTGATTTTCGAACCCCCAAGTGATATGTTAAGCTGATCAAGAGTGTTTGTTAAGCAAGAGTAGAAAATTAGTGTGTGAGTCTAAATTTAAATGCCTGAGTTTTCTGATCCAAATTGCAGAGATACGTGGAAGCATTGCATTGCATTGCATTTGTAGAAAGGGTGGATGCCTTCATTTTCTACATGGTCTAGCTGGCTGCCAGTGTGGAAATCCCTACTGGTACTCTCTGCACCAGATCCTGCTGCATCCATTCTGCCTGCACAAGGTCAGAGAGCCTCCCACTGTTGTGTATATGCTTGACTTTTTATGCTCCCTCATTTGACATTTTAATTTTGTTGGATCTGCGTGGCAATCCCCAGGAAATATGGCTGTGGTGATAACACTGTATAAAAAATGTAATTGATGTAAACAAAATTTTCCTAAGTATGTTTGCACTAGCATGAATGCGCAGTGTGTGGGTTGTTGTTTTTTTACATGATTACATTAGGTAATTATAATGCATGAGTGCAGTTAGGAAAATCGTATGTCTCAGGACCTATCCTCATCCATATTGTCAAAAGTGTAATCAGTTTAAAATACTTTGCTGTGTTTCCCTTGATATAAGCAGGAAGCTGAAGCAATCATGCTGTCAATTAGGGCTTAAGTTAGACTTTTCAATGACTAGAGAGATTTGGCAAGGGTGGCGGTGGGGGCTCCAAGGAATGTGTTTTGCATTTCCATTTTTTAAAAAATTATTATTTTTTTGCCATGTGTCTTTACTGCCACCTTGTGGCTGCAGTGCGTAGAAGGACACCTGCTGTCCGTTGCACAGAACGGTTCTTCGTTGGCTGTTGTAGCGCAAACTACAACATGTGCTTGGGCTATGTCTGTGAGCTAACATTTGAGGTTAAAAATGCCTCAGTACTAGTTGGCTTAAGCATATTCCTTTTAATAGCAGCTACAGATTACGCCTACAGTAATCCACTACATCTTAATAAATACCTACAGTTGGTGACAAATGAAGCTGTGGTGGCGGGGGGGGGAGCAGAATGAGTGGGCGATCGTGCTAGGCAAATATTAGAAGCACTCAATATTTATTAGGAGCTCAAATATTAAATGGCAAAGTGACTAATCAGCATGTAACCAGAAATGAAAGTAAGCAGAGGCGAACCTTGGTTTATTTTCATGTGCTTGAGAAACTTCCAGGACATAATTCAGCTGTCCTTATATAGGATCCTTAGCAGATAAAAGGATCTGTGGTCACCATGACTGTGCTCACAGACACTGAGCCCCAGTGTGATCTGACCCATAATGGGTCGCTCTTGGATCTGGGTGATGGGGTCCAAGTCCCACCTCTGCTAGGAAATCACTGTATCATTCATTGTCTCTCAGTGCCCATCCCTCCTAACTGGGAACCAGGTATACTTGCAGCCCATCTCGCAGGATAATTGTGAGGGCAAACACAATAAAAGTTATAAAACACTTTGCAAATCAAAGATGCTTTATAAAGTATAAACAGGTCTCATAACACAGGATGTATGTATATGTTCATATTTTGAACTGTGATTGCATGTCCATATAAGACAGGATGGTTTGAGGTGCAAAACTCACTTGAAGAATTCTATCATGAATTACATTTTCCCAAAGAACAGATTGCAGTAGAAAATATAAATGTTATTGGGCATGCACCTTCATTCAGGCTCACACTGCATCATGGTTTTTATAGTCCTGAAACTACATAAGACATGGTTTCACATGTGCATTTGGGTCAAGACCATAGTGCATTGGGCTTTCTAGTCTTAAAACCTTCCTTCTGACTTGGAATAAAAGTGAATTGTGACAGCAAATGTTCATAACTTTACATTTGTTTTCTGCATGGCATGATACCACAGGACCAAAAGGATTAAAAGATAAAAAGAAATAGTGGTCTTTTGCACACCAGGGTCCTTTAGTGATGCTGAGGCATTGCTCTTCCACAAACAGCTAGAAAGGGAATTAAAGCTGTGGTTCCACATGGCACTTAAAATAGTGAAGTGCCCACCGTATCCGTGGGGAAAGATCATAACTCTGTTTATTCAGAAGTCAGTTCCATTACTACATTGCAGTAATCCAGGCTTGAGGTTACAAGTGCCTGTACCACTGTGGCAATTTAGTGGCAATCCCATGTGATTCATAAAAGAATACAGGAACATGAAGTATCCTGTTTCCCACAGTGACCAGTCAGATTCCTCCTAGAAGCCCACAAGCAGGCATAAAGGCAATTGCCCTCTCGCTCGGTTGCCATCAGCAACTGAGATTCAGTGTCATGTGGCATCTCTCCGTGGACATTCCATATGGCCATCATGATGACTAATAGACTTGTTATCCTCCATGAATTTGTCTAATCCCCTTTTAAAGCTAATAAAGTGTGTGTTATTGTCACCTAGATTGCAGTGACTAGCCACAGCTTGGAAACTAGAGCAATTATCTTTGGAGGGGGAAACCCCTGTTATGGCATCTTGAGCACCGGTACAAACAATTATTTTCATATTTTTTTTAAATGATGGTTTCATTAGTCACGTAGAGGAGAAAGTCTGTACTCGGCACATAAATCCCATCTTCCTTAGAAATCATGTTGCATACTGTAACAGCTTGTCTGAGTGTGGAAAGCTAAGCAGGGTCAGGTATGGTTATTACTTGGATGGGAGACCCCTCCTCTAGTTTCCTGCATTGAGCAGGGGGTTGGACTCGATAGCCTTGTAGCCCCCCCCTTCCAACTCTATTATGAAATCTCTGGAGGGGGGAAATACACTCATTTTCAAATGCAGCTGAGATTTATAGCAGAATGAAATATGTGCCAGATGCACAGAAATGCCTTGAAACATCAAAACAAGCTGAATGCATAGAAAATACTACTGTTAAGTTTTCCCTTGGTATCTGAAGAGGTAGATGATTTGTGACCATTGATTGCCATTGTCACTGTTTTAACATAAGATCAGGCCGGTATCTTATAGTATGAGGTTAATTATTAAAAATACAGCTTTAAAATGTCTTGAGGCAATACCATTGGATTAAGTTATGTCCTTTCTCATTTGATCTGTTAGACATCTTGACCTAGTTGCTTGGATGAATGAATCTGCCCTCTGAGTTTATATGCAGGAATTCTGCCCAGTGTCTAAAGAGATCCAGTTTCTTGTAGTGGTTAGAGAGTTAGACTGGGAATCCGGGTTCTAGTCCCTATTTGGCCATGAGGCTCCCTGGGTGATTTTGGGTCAGTCACTGACTCTCAACCTAACCTACCTCACAGGGTTGTTGTGAGGATAAAATGGAGAGGAAGAGGACCATATAAGCTGTCTTGGGTTCCTTGCAAGGGGAAAATGGTGGGATATGAATGTAGTAGTAGTAGTGGTAGTAGCAATGATGATGATGATGATGATGGTGATGGTGATGATGATGATGATGATGATGATGATGATGATGATACATAAATAAATGTCTATGTTGTAAAGAAAATATTTCCACATCAGTTTCAGACATCAGAAGCTCAAGTATTTATACACTGTAAAATGTACAATTCTCTACAACATGCCTTATTATGCACATCTCCACACATCTGTAATGAGTGTGGAATTCATATACATTACTAATCACAGCAAAAATAAAATATGCAACTGATAGTAGCATCCTTATTCTAGAGACTCTGACTGTAGTTGTACAGAACTATCCGTGTATTTTTGATAAAGTATTGACTTATCTGTATAATGCCTACCAAATGTCTAACAATAAGTTGGCCTAGTAACTTCCCTGATAGGAGTCAAACACACTTGCCATGTGTATGGGGAGGGGGGTAGTGGCTGTGGGTGGGTGTTAGTGGAAGAAAGACCAATTGGTTTGACTTTACTGTGGTCTCTGGAGATATGATGGAGCTTAGCCAATTGGAGGAGAGCTCTACCCTTGCTAATATGAGGCCAATTGTCTGCCACTTCACATACTCTGAATTTGGTGAAGTAGTAAGTATAATAACTGAAGCTTAGGGAGGAGAAAGTAGGCTGTGATCTGGAGCTGGAGCTGCAGTAGATAGAGCTGGAGTGGCAACAAAGGTATTTTATTCCCAGGGTGAAGTCTTGTTCAGGTCAAGGTAGCTGGTCATGATGGCTGTCTTCTCCCCCAAGGCATCACAGCCCAGTTTGCAAAGGTTTTAGGAGTGCATGGGATGGGATTTTCCCTTACCTTCTACTAGCAGTTATACATTTTGGAGGTTGCAAGACCTGGGCATTCCTGCTGCCCGGTCTGAACTGAGCCTTTGGCAGCTTTGAGCAGCACTATTGGCCAGTAGGAGAGACCCCTCCTCTAGTTTCCTGCATTGAGCAGGGGGTTGGACTCGATAGCCTTGTAGGCTCCTTCCAACTCTATAATCTATGAATCTATGAATCTATGAATGCCACTAGATCTATGTCAGCTGTAGTAGCACATATCAACCCTCCCCACAAGACATATAAGACATCTGTTCCCTAAAGGATACTTCCACAGTTCTTCACATTGCATGAAGGGAAGGAGAGAGACCGAGCAGTGGGGAAGTTAGTGTCAGGCTCTGGAGAGGATGAAACAGGCCCGTGAACAGCACCACAAGGTTTCATTCACAGGACCTCTCCAGCCTTAATTTTTTTTTTTTTTCTGAAGGAAATGAGGTCATAAAGGCTAAAGACAAGACAAGAGACATTAAGTGCTAGAATGATCTATGGCATATATCGACCCTAGAGCAAGTGGAGGAGCCAGGCATTTCAGGTATTGGAGAGGCATTTCAGCTCTAATAACCGGGCTTCCTTGGCATAGACCTATAGCTCAGTGGTTTAGGAGGCCCTGTGGTACCATTCTCTTTCATTGGCTTAAAGCTTATTTGTGGTGATTTTGTTCTGGTTCCCCTCTGCACATCTTCAGAGTGTGTGGGCTGGGACTAGTGAGGAGTGGTACTGATAATTGTTCTAATGCCTGCATCAGAGAGGATAAGCAGCAGAAGTGGGCCAAATCCCTTAGCATTCCAATCCTAAAACTTGCTGTGACAGTCCAGTAATGCACTACTGGTACTATTGTCAAAAATACCAAGACCTTGCCTTGATCTGTTCCAAGTCCAAGAAGATTATGGATCTCTCTACTTGAATGGCTTTCCCCTCATTTTGATGGGGTGGGGTATAGATGTTTAGTGTGTTTTTTCCCACATGCAGATTACTTCTCTCCATTGAGTTGAATGGGGACCCCTAAGTCTGCAAGAGATTCATGTCTGCATCTGAACACAGATGAATCTCTTGATTGGGGTACAAATGTTAACATTAGGTTGCCAGGCACAAATGTTAAGTGGAATTTCAAAATGAAGCATGTTGAGAAAGAACGTTTTCACCAAATTGAGTGCTCGTTTTAATTACACTCTTACCCATTATGTTCTCACATTTGACAACCACTGAAATAATAATGAGCACTCTTGTGTTTTTTCCCCCTCAGAAAATAATAATTTAAAAACAATTATGTGAAAGCCATCCTTTGGGAGTGGGTTTTTATTGCCGATAATGTATGTAGCATTTACGCCCAGATTTTATCACACTAAAAAAGAATTCTCAACAATGTATTGAACATTCCCTGTATATATTTTACAAATTCCCTTAACCTTGTATCCTTCGTTATCTCCGAAGCTCAATACCAGAGTATACATTAACAGCATCCTTCATGAGTTGTGATAACTCTATCGCAGTGTAATCTTGATGCTCAGAGGTACAGCTCTTCATTTTGCATTCAATTTCTATTTCCCCTCTAGAACAGGGAAAGGGAAATGTCTATCTAGGGAGTTCACTATCATTCAACACTGATGTTACTTGTTCAACAATCACCTACACAAGGGAAAGTATATGTCAGACACAGTTAGCACTTACAATTTATCAGGATCTGCTTACACATGTAAAAATCTCTTTCCTACCCTGACTGTCTCTTTCTGTATACATTTTAAATGCTGAAACAACAAGCATTAGAGAAGTAATTATAAAGGGAAACCTTTAAAAAAAGAAAAAGAAAGAAACCTAAACCGTGGCTCTGCTTTGGAAAGTCCATATAATCTGCCTACTTTCCATATTGCTTTGCCCAAGACTGAGTCCTAGTTCATATGCTTGATCACTCTCACACACACACACACACACACTTTTTACATTTGCCTGTGGGAGTGTGTGGGGCTATTGGTGAGCTCACAAGCCAATGGAGTTCACATGGAGGAGCTGACTGTATGACCCAACACTTCCATGTTTGGACTATAAATGGCCTATAACAATCTGTGAATCAGTGGTGGCCGCATGTATACACCCCAAGGATTGGTGCTGGTTCATATAAACAGTGCATTCATCCATTCTCCTCTGAGGAAGGTAGCCAGGTGTCCTACTCTACAGAGGACAGTCCTCTCTTTTGGAGAGATGCTGGAGGACAGTCCTCTCTCTGAAGGTGTCCTCTATTTGATGAGTTGTCCCGTCCAAGTCTGGTTTGGACCCAAAGAACCATGTGGAGGGAGAGCAGAGCAGGCTTTGAAGTTCCTTCCCATCCACAGTTAGCAGCTGGACAGCAGACTGAGCAGGCACACAGGTCAGTAGGCAGTCTTCTCCAATATAGTGATGTGCAATGTATTTCTATTTCAATTGTAGCAATTATTTTCAAATTTGCTTCTATACATATAAATTAGCATATGCAAATGTTGTGCAAATTGGTGTCCAGGCCGGTGCTACCATTAGGCCAACTAGGCAGCTGCCTAGGGCGCAGGGCTAAAGGGGGCACCAGAAACACCTTGGGGGAAAAATACAGCGCTCTCAAGTGGGAAGGGGGGGCGCTAAACTGACTCTCAGCCTAACCTACCTCACAGGGTTGTTGTGAGGATAAAATGGAGAGGAGGAGGAGGATTATGTATGCCGCCTTGGGCTCCTTGCAGGAAAAAAGGCGGGGTATAAATATAATAAATAAATAAATAAAATAAAAATAAATATCTGATCTTGCCTAGGGCACCAAACTGTCTTGCACCAGTCCTGATTGGTATCCTCTTTTTTGGCGATGCACATCCTCCTTTTAGTGGCCACCCTACCTCTCTGACAGTCTGCTGACAGTCTGGCACTCGCTCACAGGGGTTCATGTGGTCTGTATGAACCAGGCCTGTCTTGCAAAGTAAAACTGTCACGCTAGCAGTAGATTTTCATAACTTTGCCTGTTAACATCATTAACAATAATGAGTTCTTCTGCTTCCTTTCAGCTATACGTTGCCTTTTGGCAGTCCTGAAGGTTATTGCCTAATTGAAATGACTGCAAACGAAAATTCTCCTGTACGTCAGGGAATCTCTCTGCCACATCAACTGACTCAGGTGAACTTGCAAAGCTGGACCCAAAGTCTAATGCTAGCATACCTATTTTAATTTCTCTCATAAGGTACGGGTGACATGATTGACTTAACTTCACTTTTTTTAATTAATTGAGGCAAACCTGTTAGCTCTCATGATGCTGTCCATTTAGGACATAATGTATCAGGAATTCTCCAGCATGTCCCACTGAAATTAATGATAATGCTCTTGTACAGCTTCTGTTGATTTTAGTCAGAGTTGTCTGAGAGATTTGAGAGAAGTTCCTGGTGGTTGTCTAGAGATGCTGTTTCAGCAGCTTTGACTTGAGCATGATGTGTCATTCCACCCATACAGTCTCTGGGTTGCTTACATAAAGTTAGAAACTGGAATAGTCCATGTAGGAAGCACGAGAGCATGTGCCAAGGTTAAACGACTATGTACTAGATGAAACCACAGGGCTGAACCACAAAGCTAGTTTCTGTCTTGGTTATCCTCTATTTCTTTCATGAATACACCCTACAGGCAGCTGCATTGATGTTTGGTGCCTTTTTGTAATCCTTCTCAGGTTGCCTTTGGGCCAATCTTCCTTGGAAATGTCCCTCATCGCATTAAGATCCATCCAGGTTCTGGAAGGATTTATGGCTTCACAGGCTGCATTAGAGAGTTCCAAGTGAACAACAAAGAACTGTTCATCATAGATGAGGCCTTGGGAGGAAGGAACATCAAGAACTGCAATGTTCCTGTTTGCAACTATCATCCATGCCGCAATGGTGGCACTTGCACTAGGTACACACCAGGTTTTTTATTTTAATTGTTTAAATTCCTTCATTGCCCAACTGGTTTCTTTCATAAAATCATTGTGTGTAGGTGCTTTTATTTTATTTTAATTTAATTTATTTACTTGACTTGCAGCATTTATAGGCTGCGCTATGACAAAATGAGTACAGCTGTTATCTCTTCTCTCCCCCCCCCCTTTAGTTTTTATAGGCATTGATTGAAAATGTGGGAGCTACTCCTCCATTTTGAGAAAAAATATTATCCAAATTATCTATCTATCTATCTATCTATCTATCATCTATCTAACTATTAAAGCATTTTACCTTGCCCTTCAGCCAAAAAGGTGCCCAGAGCTCTTGATCGATGTCATCCCTCTCCCACCTTCTCATGTGTCTCTCCATCTTCTGCATGCATATTGGCCATCTGTCTTGCGTGCACTGCTCCTCTTCCTCTCCCTGGTTCTGTTTCCCTCTCTGGCCATCCATACCATTTCTTTCTCTGTCTTTCTTACACTTCAGCCTCCCTTCTCCCTCTCCTCCTTTTGAAAGCAAGGCTCCAAAGATCAGTAATAAGGCAGTCCTCCAGGCCCCCCAGCTTACAGTCCAAAATGCATGATACCAAAAGGAAAAGAGAGGGAGAGGGAGAAGGGGGGGGAACCCTCAGCTACTATTCCTTAATTACAAATTTCTTAAAATAACCAGCTGGAATGGAAACAGTTCATGGAGAGGAGGAGCCAGAAGTTGCTTGTCTCCCAGCTGAGCAGACATAGTCTCTAATTGCCCCCCAAATGCCAGGACCTTCAGGAAAACCCTTAAGCCATCACAGCTTCTCAATTTGTCATGCAGAGTCTTGAATTCCCCTGCCTCTCACAACTGCAAGCTATTTTAAGGTGCTCTTGAAGGGGCCATGGACAAAATTGCAGCTAAGCTTGCAGTCTAGCTTAGCTGCAATTTTGCCCATGGCCCCTTTAAGAGTAAGCAGGGAGCGCCAGGCAAGGATGTGTGTGTGTGGGAAAGGGATTAGCTGGGTGAAAAGAAAAGGAGGTGAAGGCTGCACTTACTGGCCTGGACCAACAGAAGGTGAATGTGGGAATTTATCACATGATTCCTATCTTTACATTGCCAAAGATTTTATTTCTTAATAGAGCTGACTCTGTGCCTCTAACAGGTGAGGGTACAGTGTCAGAAGGAAATGCAAGTAACTTCCCCTTCTCTCTGAAGCACCATGCTTCGTGGGTGGGTAAGCTTCACCTGTTGAATTTGTGCCAATCCTGACAATTTTAAAACAAAAAGAAAGAGAAGCAAGCAGTTCTGTTTGTCCATGCACTTTTCTCTGTGCCAAATGTGGTCAATATTTGGTTTACATAAAACAGGGCTGGGAATTGTGTGGCCCTCTAGATGTTGTTGGACTGCAACTCCCAGCATTCCTCACCACTGGCTCTGCTGACGAGGGCAGCTGGGAGTTGCAGTCCAACAACATCTGGAGGGCTGCACAATTCTCACCCCTGCCATAAAAGGTACGAGTCTGCTTTGAGGCTATCTTTTTGCTGCTCTTTCTAAATCCACAACTGATGCACTATATAACTTTGGCTTTTGTTTCTAAATGTTGCAGAGTGCTTTCCTTTGGTATAAAACATGAAACAGGGTCCCTGGTGACACTAAAACTAAGTGGCAGTAACTCCTTTGCTTGTGTTGTGTTGTTCCAGTTTGAGTTTTATGGAAAGGACTTCTGTATTTTAGGATATAATCCTATACACACTTTCCTGTGAGTAAGTCCCATTGAATGTAATAGGACTTACTTCTGAGTACACATGCATAGGATTGCACAGTTATTCTGTTTTCAGAGGAGTGGTAAATTTTACTTGGCTCTACCTGTGTACCCCACGTGAAAGTCTTTTTCTAACACATGCTGAAGTACAATGGAGAAAGCTCTCTACAGTAATGATTAGGATTATTCTGCAAGGATTTTGGTGTGTGTGTTTTTAATGCATTAGAAGGGAGTTAGCAGAAAACACACCCTCCTCAAGAGAAAGGAAGAAAAAAATCCCAACTACCGCAAATAGCAGCAACAAACATCATCATTCCATTTTGGCATTATTGTTCAATCACAGTGTTGTTCTTGGTTTGTTTGTTTTTTAATAAAGTACAACAGAGCCCACATTTTTTTTTTCTGAGTGGAGAAAATAGGAGCTTGCAGTCAGGGTGGGCTTGTGAACCACTTTGCACATTCAGAGATATCTAAATGTTAAATATTATTACAAATTCAAAGATTTCTGTGCTTAAAATACTGCACTTAAAATACCTCTTACAAATTCACATGTGTGTCGCTATTTTCATCTGTGAAACGTTGGAGGGTTTGAGCAGATGCTTCCCATCTCTTCATCTGCTGCCACCAAGTTGAATTAGAGGCGCCTTTTTCTTTTCTTTTCCCCCCTTTTTGGTAAAAAGAAGAAGAAGCTTGCGACCTGAGCCTTCTGAAGTATTAAGTACAAGGAGCTGACTCTGGTTTCACTCATTCCAAGTAGAGCTGAAATCAGGGAGTTCACTAAAATGCCTCTACCTTTAATGACTGGGAAGCTGTTCTTTTATTCATATACACAATAAAGCCACTTCATGTGAGATTAAGGTTAATCCCAGTCCGAGTGATGCCAGGTGGGAATTGAGTACAGCAGTTAGAACAAGACTATGTAGTGAACTTCAATACAATCTGTTTGTCTCAGATGATGAGATATTTTAAAAGTCACCAGGAGAAAATGCATTTAAAATAGCTGAGGATTTCTGAAGATTTTAGCATGTCACATTGCTGATTTCTTACCCTAAGAAAAAAGGACTTAGAGCCTTATTTAACCATCATTTTTGCCAGATTAACTCAATTAAATAACTGTTTTGATTACACTTGCAAAATTGAAATAGTTCAGAGTCATCTAAAATGTTGCTCATCTTTTAACTTAAACTGGTTAATAGCATTTTAAAAGATCCTTCTCTTCATTGCTTGGTGATACTGGGACATCGGAAAATCTTCCTAGAGATTTCATCTCTGAAAAAACCAGAGGCTGTTAAATAAGCAATTAAGCCACAAGCTAGAAACTCAGATCTCCATTCCATAGTTTATGATAAGACCACTGGGAGATAAAGCATAGCACTGAAAGCTCTAATATTTTGCTTCACTGCAGGCAGAGGCCAAGAAGGCTAAGCCTCTTAACACCAACACAGAAACACAATGGCTCTGAATGACCTAACGTTAAAAGTTTCAACCAGCTTTCCAAGTTGCTTTTAAAGTATAATGTTAGAATCTTGTTCAAGAATTCCTTCCCCCGTACAAGAACTCAGAGTCAACCTACTTCTTGGTGCCAGTGGTGGCAGTTTTTTCCATCTTTCTTTAACTGCTGCACAGGAGGGGGTGAATTTGGCGAGGGAAGGATAAAAGCTCCCCTCCACATGCACAGTGGTCCTGATCTATCTGGGCCCGCACACTCTTACTTTAGAGCAGGGCTCTCCAACCTTGGATCCCCAGATGTTGCTGGCCTACAGCTCCCAGCATACCCAGCCAGCATAGAATCATAGAATCATAGAAAAGTAGAGTTGGAAGGGGCCCTCAAGGCCATCGAGTCCAACCCCCTGCTCAATGCAGGAATCCAGGTCAAAGCATCCCCAACAGATGTGTGTCCAGCTGCACCTTGAATGCCTCCAGATTGGGGGAGCCCACCACCTCCCTAGGTAGTTGGTTCCATTGTCTTATTGCTCTGACAGTCAGGAAATTTTTCCTGATGTTTAGGTGGAATCTGGGTTCCTGTAACTTGAGCCCATTATTCCGTGTCCTGCAAACTGGGATGATCAAGAAGAGATCCTGGCCTTCCTCTGTGTGACAACCCTTCAAGAACTGGAAGAGTGCGATCATATCTCCCCTCAGTCTCCTCTTCTGAAGGCTAAACATGCCCAGTTCTTTCAGTCCCTCCTCATAGGGCCTTGTTTCCAGTCCCTTTATCATCCTTGTTGCCCTTCTCTGAACCCTCTCCAGTTTGTCTACATCCTTCTTTAGCATGGCTAATGGCAAGGGATACTGGGAGCTGTAGTCCAGCAAAATCTAGGGACCCAAGGTTGGAGAGCCCTGCTTTAGAGTAAAGACAGCTGCATGCAACGTAATTTACGTAACCTGAAGGTTGACCCTCAGTTCCTGTCAGTGCATATTGCTGCTGACTGATGGCAAGAAGTGGGCCCAAGGGATTGTGAGGCAGGGTAGGGGGTTGAAATAACATAGGGATTGCCCCCTTTTTAAAAGGTAGGACCGGGCTGGTTTAGACCTGCATGAACAAATGTGTGAACACTGAAATCCCTGTTTGGGCAGCTGTGAGCAGTCCCTCCAAGGTGCCCCACCGCACCTTGAAGGGGCTGCCTATGGCTGCCCAGCATTTTAATATATATATATATATATGGGCACAGAGCTGTGTGCAAAAACATGTTTATCATTTTTAATTCCATTTGGGCAAATGCAATCGATCACATAAGTGCAAATGGGTGCCAAGGGGCAGCAGGGGCACCCTGGACATTGTCCCAGCTGAGGCTTGAAATCCATTTCCCCATCCTTAGTTTCCCTTGACAATTCACTGAAGGCAACCTGTCAGGGAAAAACTAAGGTGCAAGGGTGGGATCTTTTGCTGAGAAGGGGGTGTTTTTCAGGATTTACACACCCTTCTCAGCAAGATCCTTTTCTTTTTCCATTTTCCTCCTTTAGTTCACATGGGGGGCAGCAACTTTTGCCCTTCATCCTGAGCCTCTAGGGTCTTGGGAAGGCCTAAAAGTCCACCCCCCTTTTTAAAGGGAAACCAAGTTTGACAGCTGGCTGTCTAAACTTGGGGTCCCTTTAAAAGGGGGGTTGCATAGGAAGGTGGTGGATTTGGACTGGTACATACCTTTGAGTATGTCCCAGTCCAACCCTGCCCCCATCCCAATCAAAAACCTCGTTTTAAAGGGACCCCAAGTTTTGACAGCCACCTGCTATCAATTTCTATGTCCCTGCCAAAAAGAAACTTTGTAGCCCCCTCTAAACACGCTGCAGACAATGGGATGTAAAAACAAACAATTCTCAAAACACCCCCTTTGCAGCAGGAACCTTGAGGTTTTGGGGGGGAGCTCATGTCTTCCAAGGGTTCCCTACATTTTGCAACTGTTCCTGAGGTGCTACCATCTCGGGAACATGCCAAAGTAGTGGGGATTTCCTTGAGGAGGGGGATTTCTCGCAATGACAATTCAGGCAATCAGGACACCTGATCACACTGGTGTCCCAACTTCATGGAAGCCAATGTTCGAACAGTGGCTCATGCATAGGCTTCCTCACTGCAGATGATGACACTAACGTGTAGATGTTTGATGGTGGGGCCAGCAGCGTGCCTGATGCTGTACAACACCAGGAGCACTACCCGGCTCCCCAGTAATCATGTGATACCTCCTTCACCTGAGTAACATGTGTAGGAGGACTACTACATTTTTACCCATATCTGTTTTCACTGCCACTTCCCCATGGTGGGTTTCTGTGTCCTGTGCCTGATGTGGAAACTTCCAATGATATCTGGAGTTTCCATGTCAGCACTGTATGTTCCTGGGGACATCTGGCACTCACGTGGAAATTCTCCGTAGCATCAGGAGTTTCCATGGGTCAATAGCCACCTTACAGCAGGTTATGGATTGGAGAGTCAAGAAGTTCTCCATGCAGATTAGCTAGTAGACCTATGTGGGCACTCATGCCCCACACCATTAGAACTGCGTGATGGGGTGTCCCCGTCGCTCAGCTTCGCCACCCTCCATGCATTGGAGGAGGAAGGTCTGAAGCAGGGAGCCTGTTTTACATGGGTCAGATCCCCATATGATTTAGAACCCTGTGTGGTAAGGCATTGAAATCAGAGAGAAACCCTACCCATGCAAAGTAGGCTGTCCAGCCCTTCCCCCTGCAATGTGTGGTGGACAGCGAGGATAAGCAACAGGGATGCAACAGAGAGGGGCAGGACCAGCGAGCACAGTCCTGCTCTCCCCTTTACCTGATTCTCATTGACTGGGTTCAGACAACACGATAACCCACCCTCAAGCGTTGAGTATGGGTTGAGTGTGGGTAGTCATTGAATCATGGGTTGTCATTGAAACTTGGGTGATCGTGTTGTCTGAACCTATCTGTGCTAACAAGCTATGTCTGGTTAACCACGAACAACGAATGAAGAGAACCCACAGTTTGTTGTTGGGTTGTGAACTGAGGGTTGTTCACCATGGTTTGTTATCTCGGCTGGATTCAGACAACATGATGACCCACGGTTCAACAGCTACCCATACTCAACCCTTGGGTGTGGGTTATTGTGTTGTCTGAACTCGGTCATTGGGTGTGTGGGGACTGTGAACACCTGCATAGGGCTGGAGTGTAGACTGCAGTGGTTAGGTCTTGAGTTCAGATAGGAAGCCCAGACTGATATCTTTGCTCAGGCATGAAACTCATTGGGTAGCCTTAGGCAAGTTGCTGTCTCTCAGAGTTGTTGTGAGAATAAAATGAACTGCACGTGCACCACCCTGAGCTCTCAGGAAGAAGAGTGGGATGCAAATGTATAGATAAATAAATTAAATGATCTTCCTACACTGTGGATGGCTCACATGTAACACCAAGGCCAAGGCATCTTGTGGTTTGGTGCCCTGAGTGTGAGCTCTGTGCTCACCTCACGCTCCCCTCCTCCACTTGTGCACGCTGCTTAATTATTTCCCAGTTTGTGGCAAAAGTAGTCAAATCCAAAGTGGCAAATAATAATTTCTCTTTAGTGCCCTCCAAACCAGGATAGCAAACCAGATGGCATTACATAATCCTGTGACTACAATCCAGTCCCATTAAAATCCATAGCACTTCAGCAGAAAATGGACTGTACCCGAAGGACTGAAATGCTTCTAAGCTGTTCTGTGTGGAGCGATTTTTTGATCTGAGCAGCTGCCTAGTCCACCACTTCTGGAGCTTCTTTTAAGGGTGGTGAAAGGTTATCCGATAAAAATAGACCCCATTTCATCTGAGTTTAGCAGTAATTAAACTGAGATATCAGTGTTGTGAAAACAGTCTGTAAAATTTCTATGCCGCCAATTGTGTCAAAACCACAGTGGTAGTGGTTGGTGAATAGATTTATTTCTGGCTGCTTAAAGGGCTCATCAAAATGTAAACATACATGAGCTTAGCTTTCATAGTTCCAAGTACAACCAGAAAGTTAATTATGTCCATACATGAGTATGCTTCCGATGTCTGAAACTATTCTCATAGCAATTATTCTTACTTATGTTGTTCGGCATCTATTGGAGCAGCAGGAACTGCACATATGTTCCTAGCATCATAGCATCCGGGGTCACGAGGATCAACAGGAGATGTAATTTCCATGGTCCTTGACATTCCAAGTAGGAGCTACATTACCTGTAGTTCCTTGCGGCCCTAGATGCTGTGCATCAGTCTATAGGGCCTAATGGATCCCCAGTCATGATGCCTCCTTTTTACTGCCTCCAGGACAGTTTAGGTGGAAAGGGGCAGGGTAACAGAAGGCAGGCAGGGCCCATGGCAGACAGCCTATCACAAGACAGGACACAACTTTGGAAGGGGTTGCGTTTGAGTCACAGTTAGCTTGGTGGGAGTTCCAAACTGAAAGAGTTTGTTTCCAGACTCCCCTGGCAGCACCACTAATCACAATATACTGTTACTGAGTTCTTGTTATTCTTTCCCAGCTAGCAGAGCCATTGCAATTTGGAATGTCTGGATCATGACTGCACAACAGCTACCACTCTGGAAATTTGGAAATCCTGTAATGACAAGGGACACAAATCACACACACACACACACACACACACACAGAGAGAGAGAGAGAGAGAGAGAGAGTTCGTACTATGTCATGTCAACCTGCTGCCAGAGCTTTCCCTGCAAAGAGAAGTTTTGCAATATGAGGGAGACCTTATCAGTTTCACTGATGGCACTGAGTTGTTAGACTTCGCCTTGAAACTTTAGCTGGACTTTGCTGCTGAGGTGAAACTGTCAAGGGGCTTCTCTAGACTGCCTTAAAAGAGATCAGTTTCAGCTCTGCTGAGAGAGTCCCCTCCTTGAAGACTAAACACTGCCCCTCTCATGCATGCATTGCAAACACACACATCGGCCATCCCTCAAAAACAGCAGTATGACAGTATGACTGTTCCCCCCACCCCACCCCAGGAGATTCCATCACGTGTGAAATGGATATTGCCTTATCACATTTGATTCAGGACTTGCAAGACTATGTAACTGCAAAGGCCAGAGGCACTCTTTGAACTGATTGTTTGGATAAGCCCTGATTTAAATTGATTGGCCTATCTTGGCCTTTCAACAAAGCTATTTTTGCAGGTTATCTTGGAGAGTTAACCTCTATGATATTTACAGAGGTGGGAAAGAATTTATTTAACTGTAACTAACAGAAAATGCCTTGGGCTGCAATCCTAAGCATGTTTACCAGGAAGAAAGCCTCACTGATCTCCGTGGAACTTACTTCTGAGTAAACATACATAGTGTTTAGTTGTATGTGACATGTTTGTCTATTCAGATCAAAATCCCACATGTGGCATGGGTCTAGGGAACAAACAGAGCAGAGCACAGCCCTCTTCCTTTCTCCCTTTGCAGGTTTACTCTGTCAAGTTGAGTTTGGTCTATCTAGTCAATCCTGAAAAACAAAGATAAAACTGTTGACTGCATTGTGTTCTGTCAAACTAACAACCAAAACCTTCTGGGGCATGAATGTATATAGAATCAAGCCCCAAACTGACAGGAGATTCTCTGGACAGTATTGTCCAATGTACATTAAAAATACACACAACAAAGCCATGCTTGTCCATGGGGGGGGACGGGACGCCAAATCCACAGTTGGACAATACCTATTTTTGTGGAATTTTGGTTGGTCCCAATAAAGGTATTGCCCAACTTTGGATGTACCGTATGTATCAGGCTCAAAAAACACATGGCAATGGCAAACACACACCTTTAAACACAGACATGCTTCTTTCAGAGGTGAAAAGTGTCTGAAAGGGAAAAAGGGGTGCCTGAGTGGGCATGCTGAACTCTTCCCCTGCCTGCCACTCTTGTCCCTGAAACCCACCTCCCAACTGGATTCCAATAACAGAAGCAAGCCCAGTTGGGAGAAAAGTGTTTAGAGTGAGAGAGTGTACCGGTATGTGGAAAACCATGGGCAGAAGGATGGTTCACAGCACCCCCTGCCCTCATGCCCCTTCAGGCATTTAATAGTGCAACCCTATCATGTTTACCCAGAAGTAAGTCCCATTGTATTCAATGGGTCTCACTCCCAAGTAAGTGTGCATAGGATTTTACCTAAATCACTCATCTTACACTTAAAGACACAGAACTGCTATCATTGCATCTACAGTAGTTTGGGCCTCTGATAAGTTAAAGAAACACGATAATACTCTAAAAGTAGACAAGGTAGATTATAAGCCATAATTTAGTTTGGCTTCTAAAATATTTGAAGTTACTGAACTGTAAAACTCTGACACTACCCCCCCAACAGAGACCTTTTGTTAACATGTCTGTTTCTTTTGGTCTTAATTGAGCTTTCATAGCTTAGTAAGGGGGAAAGGCTTCAAATTAGACAGGAAAAGTACCAGCATTGTGTATATTGCAATGCCTGAGAGATCTCTTTTCATGAAAACGTGGATCACTTTTGGAGCAGAACATACTTTGGGCGTGGGGGGGAGAGATAAATAGCAGAAATATTCTCTAAAGGCAGAGCATTATCCATTATTATGCACCCAATTATCAACACTAATATTGTGTTTCGTGTACTTCCAACATTTGAAAATTCACTTTGGGAGTCAAACTCTTTTAGAATGTTCATTCTACATTGAGAGGGTGATGAGCATTGCAAGGCTTTAAGCTCTTCAGGCAGCAAATCGGGTATTTTGATAAAAACATAATTCTTCCCAATGTGTGTGTCAATGGGGCCTTAGCGTAGTCAAAGAGCCATTTACGTTGTTTTTCTAACAGATTTTATTACCAACGCCCTTGCCAGTTGGCACATGTGAGTGATTAACTTGGAATGTGAAAATCCGTTGGACCCTCTGGGAACCTCTTTATACAAATGAGATGGCTTCTTAGGTGAATAACGGGGAAAGTCACCTGACGTTCATGCAATCACAGGGCCAGTTTGGAGAAAAGGAATCTTAATATTCTTGAATTTTGTCCAAGGAGCAGTTTGCAAAGCAGCCTGAGAACAGTAATAGAAGAAATTAAAATGGTTGCACCCATAGCCACTTCGAATCATCTTTGTTTTATACCTTTTCAGCAAGGTGAAACCAAGTGGGGGGCAGAGAGGAAGAAAAGGCTCATCTCTAGTTGCCTGCATGTCAGCCTTCCCCAACTTGGCGCACTCAAGATGTTTTGGACTACAACTCCCAGCAGCCTTGGCCAATGGCCATGCTGGCTGCTGGTGGTGGGTGCTGAAGTCCAAAACATCTGGAGGTACCAGGTTGGGGAAAGGCTACTGCAGCAGCAGGTCATCAGAAATGCAGAACTCATTTGCCGTCATCAAGCTTCCTAGGCATGGGAGATCATTTCAGCTTACATTCTAGCTTCCCACAAAGTTTCCTGGATTTAAAAAAAAAGCTGCATTTTTAGCAGCACACTCATCTTCAGGAACTCTTACATGAAGAACCTATTTGATTTTCCTTCTCTCAAATCCTGGGCGGCAATGGATGTAACCATCATTTCCGTTGGATTTCGAACTTGCCCCATCCATAAAAGCTCAGGGCAGGCACCAGTGTATAGAACCTTTTCAGATGTTCTCTTTCCCCTGGGAGGACTCAACAGCTATGACTAGATAAGCCAAATTATGTTGCCTGGTCATGGGGGAGTCATTGTCTACCAGCCCTTTCACTACTAATGGGAACTGCTGGTATAGCGTCTTGTCCTGCCTCTAACATGAGCAACGTTCTTTGGTGTGAGGTGGCTACACTAGGGCTTGTTTGGTCATTCCTAGGAAGTGAGAAGTGGGTCTCTCAGGCACCTATCTTTCTTCCCTCACCATTAGAAAGTAGGGGGTTCGAATAAATGTGGCCTTTGCCTTTCCAGTGATTAATTTCTGCCTGCAGTGAAAGAGGTGGCATCGAGAGCACATAATGCAGGCCACATGCTGAAGCAAAGCAGGTATGAGCCGGGTCAGCGCTTGGATGGGTGACTGCCTGGGCTGCCCACCTCTGTTCTCCTGCATTGAGCAGGGGGTTGGACTCGATGGCCTAGTTGCAGGCCCCTTCCAGCTCTACTATTCTATGATTCTAAGGATGAGAGGAAGTATGTGAGCATGAGATCCCTCTTGCTCTCACCCAGAGTACAGTCCACAGCAGCATAGTTGGTGCTCCCCGTGGTTCCATCCCATGCTGTTCCAGTAACAATTGAACACTGGGATGGGAAGGAACCTCTGGTTTATTTATTTATTTTATTTATTTATTATATTTATACCCCGCCTTTTTCCTGCAAGGAACCCAAGGCGGCTTACATAATCCTCCTCCTCCTCCTCCTCCTCCTCTCCATTTTATCCTCACAACAACCCTATGAGGTAGGTCAGGCTGAGAGTCAGTGACTGGCCCAAAGTCAACCAGTGAGTTTCATGGCCGAGCAGGGACTAGAACCCGGATCTCCCGAGTCCCAGTCCAACACTCTCACCACTACGCCACACTGGCTCTCACACTGGTTGAGACCCTGGAGACCCAATGTCTGCCAGAGTAGCAATTCTGGGCTAGATAGACCAATAGCCTGACCCAGTATAAGGCTGCTTCCTATGTTCCCATCAGGCCCTATGGCAGGGTCCCAGGTGACATGGATACGTCCTACACCAGCATTCCCCAACCGAGTGCTCTTCATGTGTGTTGTACTGCAACTCTTGCCATCATCTCCATCCACCATGGCCAACTGGCATTTATTTATTTCATTTATTTATTGTATCCGGGCAGGTACGTATGGGAGGAGACATTCTTGTACATGTTACTTTGGCCCCAATTTATTTAGGGCTTCAAAGGCCGACACCAACACCTTGACTTGGGCCTGGAAAGGGACTGGAAGTCAGTGCAGCTAACAAAGCACTGGCGTCGCGGGATTGTCTTGACCGGTGCCAGTTAGTAGCCCAGCAGCTCTATTTCGGACTAACTGAAGTCCCCAAACTGTTTTCAAAGGCAGCCCCCCTCATACAACGCATTGCAGTAATCCAATTGGGAGGTTACCAGAGCATGAATAACTGTCACCAGGCTAACTGTACAGAAAGGGTTGCAGCTGGCATTTCAACCGAAGCTGATGAAAAAAAATCTAAAAATAAACTTTGTGCACGTTCACAGAACAATTGAATGTTAGTGTGAAAACTAAACACAGAACAGAACATGACACAAGGAACAGAACAGAGCTCTGATTGTTTGGGTAATGTGTAAGCTACGCATACTGCCATTAACTGGTGTCATTACATCTTGGAATTTGCTAGCATAGTAGCATCTAAACGAGGTGGCTAAAATGAGCCAATGCAGTGGTGTGGATGCTAGTGCACCTGCTGCAGCTATTATTTCAGCACCAATCAATGCAGAATTATTTTAATTTCTTCCCAGAAACACTTGTAGTATTACTGCTGAAAACTGTAGTGTGACCCAGCCAGCATTTCAAGGCAGTAACAGGGCTGCCTCTCACGAAGAGTAGATTTTAACTAGGGCCCAGGGGAATTAGAATGGCTAGATTCACTTGCATAATTTGGATTCCCTAATATAGAAATAGGGATATCCATGATGCCTTTGGCTGAAGAATGATGATAGTTTTTGAAAATGGCAGGATAGAGCCATCATTGTTTACGGTGCTCACATTCATTCAGGTGTCCCAATAGCATCTCTGACCAAAGGCATTTTGCAGATTTTTAGCATGCTTCAAAACCCCACAAAACCTACTTAACCAGAAATGAATGTAGAATGAAAGAAATAATACATGAATGTGGGACAAATTTATCTATTACTGTTCATTACAAATATTTATATCCCACCTTTCAGGATACAAACCCTTCCAAGGCAGCTTACAAATAACCACCAAGAAACATCAATAAATAGAAAAAAATATATTACATTTAAACAATTCCTTCCCACAGGACAGTTGGTGGCAATAGCCCTTTGGGAGAAGGGAGGGGCAGTCCAGCTGGAGCAGTGGAGCAGGCTCTGAAGTGGCCTTGTTTGCCAAAGGAAATTAGTGTACACCATGGGGCAATTATCACTCTAGCACAGTGTTCTCCAACCTTGGGTCCCCAGATGTTTTTGACCTACAACTCCCAGCATGCCCCAGCCAGTGTAGCTGGCTGGGGCATGCTGGGAGTTGTAGGCCAAAAACACCTGGGGACCCAAGGTTGGAGAACACTGCTCTAGCATAATATTCTTCAACTGAATTGCCAGTCTTTAGACTTTAATTCTCACTCATTGCCTAGACTGGTAATGTGTTTGCAAACGTGAAGGAAAAAGGACAGCTGCTGAAAAATTTGGGGCTGACAATTGTCTGGCTGGAAATTTAATAGCTCTTCTGGGTCCCTGTCTTAAGTTGCATTTGTACTCGGGAGAGTGCAGTTTGTCAGAGATCTCCTTATAGTAGAGGGTTGTGGGTTTTTTTATTAGAGTTCAAAGAGGTCTCTGAAAGATTCTTTTTTTTTTTCCCTTTGGCATTTTTTTTGACCAAAGGTCGTCACATCAGGTGGATAGTAATAAAATGAACTTGGTACATCTCTGCTGGAAAAAAAATCACCTTGACACTAAAGATTGTCCTCTTTCCAAATCTGTTTCTTGTGGATTTTGCTCATTTGGGGGGGGGGGAAGAAAACTAGAAAAAGTATTTCTTGACCATTAGGTTCTTGGCAAATCCTGCTGACACTGCTTGCTGCTAGAGGGATTTAGTACAAATAGGTACTGGGAATCACAATAGCTTTTTATTCATGTTCAGCTGTCATAGTCAGTAAAAGTAGCTATGCCAGCTGGGTTATTGATGAAGGGCACAGTCCAGCCAAAGTTCAAGCATTTCTGAGAGTATCCTCCCAAATGTACAGTATGGCAGGGAATAAAATTGCCAGTGAGGCTTCTAAGAGCCTTTCTACACGAGACATTTATTGTGCGCTTGTCACTTCCTACTCACAGTTGTTTATGGGTTCTTTAGACGATGTTGTGACCCTCCAGTTTCTCTTCTGTGTCTAGAGAGCACTCAGCACTATCACTGAGGTTTTTTAGAGCAGGAAAAATGTGTTATTTATTTGAAAAAGCAAAAGAAACCACTTTTTAACTTGTGTATTTGCACTATTCTGCTATACCACGGTGCCACCTATGTAGCGGAAAAGCAGGAAAGGAAACACTCCTCTTGTAGAGAGCCAATGTGGCGTAGTGGTTAAGAGTGTTGGACTGGGACTCGGGAGATCCGGGTTCTAGTCCCCGCTCTGCCATGAAACTCACTGGGTGACTTTGGGCCAGTCACTGACTCTCAGCCTAACCTACCTCACAGGGTTGTTGTGAGGATAAAATGGAGAGGAGGAGGAGGAGGATTATGTAAGCCACCTTGGGTTCCTTGCAGGAAAAAAGGTGGGGTATAAATATAATAAATAAATAATAAATAAATAAATAAATGTAGTGCTCAGATCTCAATTCTGTGACAAACCCAAAAGTAGATGCAGCAGATTAACAGCCTTGTGTAGAGAAGCTCTTAAGTCAACAAGGAATGCTAGCCCAATTCCATCTCTTCCCTCCTTCAGAGTGAGGGCAAGGGGTGGGTGGGTTTAATTTGCCCTTAGTGACACTATCATATAGACGAGGGCTCTCCAACCTTGGGTTCCAAGATGTTGCTGGCCTACAGCTCCCGGCATACCCAGCCAGCATGGCTAATGGCAAGGGATTCTGGGAGCTGTAGTCCAGCAACATCTGGGAACCCAAGATTGGAGAGCCCTGATATAGACAAATCATATTGGGTTGTGTGACACCATGACATCATCATGTTCACTGCATGACCCCTGACTGGCTGGGTTCACATAGTGAAGAAGCATGTTCAACTAAAACACAGGTTTGTTTCTTTGTTTCACCCCCTCCCCCAATATGGCAAAGTTTGCATTAAAAATAGAATCTCACAAAAATTGGGCAGACCGCTATCCGACACTATCCAGTAAATGCCCCTGCCATGCAATTCAGCATATCACATATGGAAATAGGGATAATTATCTCTTTCTAGCACTTATTCTCCTACCATAAATCGCCACCAGAGCCCCCTTTTCCCATCACACATTGCTAATGGCTCTTCTTTCCGCATGTTGCATTTATTTACTCAACAACAGCCTGTCCTTCAGTAGCTTCTGAAGCAGGAAAACAAGAACAGTTCCCTGGTGTGTGTGTGTTTTTTAAATGAGAATATTTTAATAGAATGTTTAGGCCTTAATCCTGTGTCCCATGGAGGGGCATCTTGGGGTTCATAGGATATACTAGACCTCCCTGTCTGTGGGCAGAGAGGGAGGTCCACCCTTGGATGCCTTCTTGGTGTGGCAGCAGAAACCTCCATCACCATTACTCCCCTGCCATCAATGCCCAAAGGAGGTATTCCAGCTACACATCAGGTAGATTGGGAGGGGTCATCTCCTTCTCTGGACATACCCCTGGAATGGGCAGGGTGGGGGGAGTACTCCACCCACCAAGTAGCCTTTTTGTTGGTAGAGGATAAAATGGAATGATATATGTGCACTTTCCTGATCTCCTAAGAAGCAGGGCAGGATACAAATATCATTAACAATAATAATAGGCATCCAGATACTTTCCATTATCTTCTCATGAAGGTCACTGAAACTTTATTTAGATTGGTGAACTCTTTCACCCTCAGGAAGTAGCTAAATTATTGATTTCAGAGTATCAGCCCTGGAAAAAACGGCATGAATACCAAATTGGAAAAAAGTAGGAATCTGCATGCATGTACGGCAAAGCCACTATCCTCCATTTTGTAAATATTAACATTAATTAAGGCTACAATCCTCTGCACACTTTCCTGGGAGTAAATTCCACTGAAATCAGTAGGACTTACTTCTGAGTAGACATGCATGGAATTGTGCTAAGTCTTCCGGGCTAGTAATGGCATCATAATTTCCCCCCTTTTTAATGGATGGGTCATCAAGTTTTAATGATGTCAGCCTTTAATTGCTTAGTGGTTGCATTCTCTAAGTGAGCTAATGTAATAAATAATATTGAAATCTAATTTTAAAAATAATGTTTTGTGAAATGGAAGAATGCAAAGCGATAAATTGTTGTTTTATTTCTTTTATGAGCTTTGGACATCAGTATATAGATCTATGGTGCAATGGTTTATGCCAGTTTGAGACTCCAGACTGAATTATAAAGTATGCTTTCAGCTCCGACAAATCTTCCCAGGGCTCTGCTGCATTTTACTTAATATCAAGGACAAGTGGATTCTATGTGTACAACAGCGTGATTTGTTTATCATGCCTAGCTAAAGACAAAGCAGAGATGAGAGTGGGACTGAACAATATTTCTACCTAAAAGTGGTTTTCCTATAAAAACTGCCCCCCTAAAAAGGCATGTCAAAATTTTCTGACTGTGATTTAGGTCAAAGTGATCCTTTAAAATATTCAGAACTGATGGAAGGGGGTAGTTGTCCTTGAACAGTTATTTGATCTGCACAGAGCTGAAAGTAAAGTATCATGATTTGATATAAACAAGTTTAGCATCTCCAGGGCATGAACTCATATTGCTAAGTACAACAGTAACTGTAAAATAGGCAAGTTGTGGCTGAGATGCTGATTTGGGAGACTTGAGTACTTCAGTTTGCTGCGTCATAATGGGGTTATACTTGGACTTAAAAATTTTTTAAAAGGGAGCGCTGTAAGTGGCTGGCTGAGCTGCTGGATCACCATCCATGAACAGGCATGCAGAAGGAAGTAAATGCTGCATCTGAAGGAAGCAAGAATGTTAGCTTCCCACCCCCTAAAGTTTTTAAATGCTAATAATTACTCTGGTAGCAATATTAAAGGGGTTTTGGCGATCACTGACTGACCTTGTTCGCATGACACGACAACCCACCACAGGTAGCTAGCCATGATACGTTGTTGTCTTGTCCAAACCCTGCACATCTAGCGTGGAGTGCCTTGATTTTCATGAACAAGCCACACTGACAACCCATGGCTTATTCTAGGGGTTATCATACCCATGATGGGTTGTCATGTCATCTGAGCCCAGGAGACCGATTTTGTCATGGCTTGTTGAAAAGTGCCACCAAATCTATGGGAAAGAGCTGCCAAAAATGCTGGCACTCTTCTCCTCACAAGCGATCCTGCTTCCCCAAGTCTGCCTAGCAACATGTTGCACTGCGGCACCTGGCATCCTCCCTCCTTCGTCAGCTGTCTCCTCCAGCACCTCCCATGATCTTTCGCTGATTCACTTGTTAGTATTCAACCCAGAAACAGTTGCTGCAGGTACTTTAGCAGGTGCAGTCTACAGTGTTTGCTTTCTAGAGTCATTTGCTCCCCATACAGCACCATGGATCCCACAGAGGAGGCGGATGATGAGTCATCGCCACCACTCTTCTTGGAAGATCCCTCCACACAGGCATTGCAGGAGTGAGGAGGCATCTGGGGCCCTGGCCGAGTCAGAGGGAGAGAAACAGCATATGAGAATTCAGGCACATTTCCAGAATGAGGCTGAACTAGGCACATTCATAGATCTCTGGATATACCCAGAGACCCAGGAGTACTTCTCGCAAACCGTCTTCTATCTATTTCCGAAGAGATCCTCCCTGAAACTCAATATGGTTTCCGCCCCTCTAGAGGGACAGTAGACATGATTTTTACTGCACGTCAGCTCCAAGAAAAATGCCGGGAGCAAAATCAACCCCTTTATATGGCATTTATTGATCTGGCTAAGGTCTTTGATACTGTAGACCAAACAGGTCTCTGGACTATCCTTATGAAAATTGGATGCCCCAATAAATTTGTGAATATCTTGCGACTTCTCCATGACAACATGACAGCAACGGTTTTGGACAACAACAGCTCTCATGGTGCTCCATTTAAAGTGGGATCAGGTGTTAAACAGGTATGTGTTATCGCCCCAACATTATTTGCTATTTTAATTGCCATGATTTTACATCTTGTCGAGGGGATACTTCCCACTGGTGTGGGAATTATATATCGAACAGATGGAAAGCTTTTTAACCTCAGCAGGCTGAAAGCAAAAAGTAAGGTAATTACAACCTCCATTGTGGAACTACAGTATGCTGATGATAATGTGGTCTCCGCACATTCAGAGGATGATCTCCAAACTATCCTAAATGCTTTTGCAGAAGCATACGGAAAATTTGGTCTCTCACTTAACATCAAAAAAACCAAAGTGCTTCATCAGCAAGTGCAAGCTAACCCTTTGGTGATGCCATCTATCCAGCTTGGCGGGACAATACTGGAAAATGTGGATCATTTTCTCTATCTTGGCAGCTATCTTTCTGTTACAGCTAACATTGACAGTGAAATCCAGCTTCGTCTGAGCTCCGCAAGTGCCGCATTTTCTCGAATGAAACATAGAGTGTTCGAGGATCGGGATATTTGTAAGAAAACCAAAACACTGGTTTATGAAGCCATTGTATTACCAACTTTATTGTATGCCTGCGAAACATGGACTATCTATAAACGTCACCTCCAACTCCTTGAAAGATGTCGTCAACGTTGCCTCCGGAAAATCCTGCGAATTACTTGGGAAGATAGGTGAACAAATGTCAGTGTACTGGAAGAAGCAAAGACTACTAGCATTGAAAAAATGATCCTTCAATGCCAACTTCAGTGGACCGGTCATGTTGTTCGAATGCCTGACAGCCGTCTCCCAAAGCAGTTACTTTATTCCCAACTCAAGGATGGAAAGTGGAATATCGGTGGTCAATACAAGAGGTTTAAAGATGTTCTTAAGACTAATCTAAAAAAATGCAATATAAACATCAAAAACTGGGAAGCTCTGGCCCATGAACAACATGACATGACTGGCCCATGAATGATCTAACTGGAGGTTGGCCTTTCACAAAGGTTCTATGGACTTTGAAGAAGCTCGAGTGCAAGGTGAAAGGGAGAAATGTGCTAAGCGAAAAGCACGTCAAATGAATCCTTTACAAGACCATCTTCCATCTGGTAACCTGTGTCCTCACTGTGGGAAGCTGTGTGGATCTAGAATTGGCCTCCACAGTAAGTTACGGACCCATCGCTAGAGTCTACACAATTTTCTTTAGAATTTTCCTCCTTTTAAAATCTCCTTTTTGTAAATTTTCTTTTTTATCCTGCAAGACAATCTTACTCGGTCACGAGTGATCGCCTGACTGACTGACTGACCTCTGGAGCAGCAGGAGTACCTCCAGAGCACCAGGAGTACCTCCAGAGCACCAGGCAATCTAGTTTTCTGAGCAGATGTTACTACGGGGCTACTCTCACACCCCCACACAGTGCAAGGAGAAGCTGCATAGGCTGAAAATTTTTTTTAAGGAAATCACGACTCACAACAAGTGCTCAGAGGTCGAGCCGCGCACCATGCCATTCTATGACAAACTTGCTACTATCCTGATAGGTTGAAGGGACGTGATGCCTGGTTATACCACTGGCTGTGGTATAGCCACCCACAAAGAGTCAGGTACTGGCCCATGAAGAGCTGCCTGTCTCCAACCCATGACTCATCCTCCCCAACTCCAGGCACATCAAGACGTGTTGAGCCCTATGTTGCATGGGTAATCATCTCCAGTATGCCCAAGCCACGCAGGGCCCTGTCTGTTAGTATTTCGAGACCCCCAGATTCTGGGTCTCTCCAAAAAGTATTCTGATTTGAGCCGGCAGTCCATCCAGGCAGTCCATCCCTGGTTCCCCATCAACCAGCCTGGCACCCTTCTCAGGGACAAGTTCACTAACAACATATTCCTCCAGTACAAGCAGCCCAACATATTTCCCTTCTGCTGCAAGAAAAGAAGCCAGGCCAGCAACCGCACAACATGAACCCAGAGATGCACCACAGAAAAGGACTTGGGCACAGCCATTTGGGAAGCAGTCTGGAGTACTCTCCCAAAGGCAATGCAGATAGAGCTTGATCTCTGTGTGGAAGGTATGGAGATCTGCCCTAAAGTTATCAGGGCTCTCCCACTGTAGAGCCCAGGCACCTGTCTTCAGAGGAGCAGCAGTGAGCATGACACAGTATTGTCGATCTAGACATGCCAATGATGCAATCCCTCACCAGAACCACTGGAAGATCTAGGAACTTAAGGGACACTACTTCCGAAACTCTCCCAGGTGAGGGTGGGAGCACAGTTACCACCCGCAGCTCTTGACTTAGTATGCCTCTTCACAGAGCCAAGTGACCTCGTCCTTCACTGGCTTTGCCAAAGAGGAGATTGCGGGGGAAGAGGCTGAAGATGTGGAAGCTTGAAGAAGTGCAGCCTGAGGAGCCAACACAAGTGAGGCCAGCAGCCAAACAGGACCAAGGGAAAAACCAGCAGAGGAGGAGCTGCCACGAACCAACACTCAATCTGAAGTGCTGATTTCCCACACCTCTACCCCCTCCCCCTCTGCCCCCCCTCTTCTTGTTCAGCTCCTCCTTTCCCAGCAGCCAAGTTAGTGTGAGACGTGGCTGCTTCCACCACTATCCTATACCTTGAAGGGAGTTATGGCAGAAGAAGCATTTATTTCTGCTGTGATTTTTGACACAGCGTTCAAAGCCCTTACTGACTACTGCGATGAGCAGCACAAAGTCCTTGAGTGCCATCACATGATACCTGCACCGGATTCTCTAATGGTTCTGCTGCACCTCTGTGCTGCAAGTGGAGGTGAGGGGATGGAGCAAGGCTACATAAGGAGCCATGTTTCAGGCTTGTACAGAATGGTTCACCAGTCTTCATGGGATGCAAATGTCAGTCACTGTGGAAGGAGACCGTGCCGCCATGCTCACTGCTGCGTGGTGTCGGAACTCACCACAGACAGATGCGTTGTCCGTCGGTGGTCATTCCCACGCACCAAAGCTGTGCGGACATCAATTCTGGATGTGGATGCTTGGCTTGATGCCAGATTTCATGGTACTTTCTGCATGTCCCGGGCAACTTTTGAAATCTAATTGGTAAGGATGTTTGGTATCAGCTTCCTTTTCTTCTATTGGAGCCTACATTTTCATGGTAGCTATAATTTATTGCTGGTCCAAAAGGGAAACATGTGAACCAGGGTATTTTTAATTGGTTCTTTGGATTTTTGCCAGAGAACGCTACCATTTACTTCAAAGATCAGCCTTTGAACATATAACTCATAAAATGATTTTGTGAAAGACCAACAACTGGGTCTTTTGCGCGAGTTCGGCACTTAATGGGTTAACCAGCACTGAGATATTGCCCTTCACAGGGATATCTAGCGATTTAAACCCAGCTGTGACCTAAGAATCACTCGCAACTGTATTTGGACTAAAGAACAGACTTTTATTAATGGAGCGGAACTAATAGATTTCCAGGAATAGACAACATAAACAAAACCAGGTCGTGACCTGACTGATCAGAAACCATCAATTCCCAGGCTAGCGTATTGCAGCAAGAGAGTTACCTCACACCAAAGACTTTACACTCACGAGTAGCGATGCATCCAAAGCCAGGTCGCGCCCCCGACCCGATTCTCCGCGGCGGTGCCGACCCGACCCGATTTTCTGAGCAGCGCGGAGAGGTTCTCCGCACCGCTTGATCGGGCTTCTCCGGCCCCATCCGTCACTTCCGAGACTGGAAATGACGCGACGGGACTCTGCGCAGGCGCAGAATGCGCCACAGGGGTCCAGCGCGCCTGCGCAGGGTTCCGTCGCGTCATTGCCGGTCCCGGAAGTGACACGACAGGACGGAACAGGCCGTGCGGGCGGCTCGCCATGGAGAGGCGAGCCGCCCCGAAGAAAAAGGTAAGGCCTCGCCTGGTGTGTGCAGGGCCAATTTCGGCCTCGTTTTGCCCAGCGAGGCTCAATTTTACATCTCTACTCACGAGCTTCTGGTAGCGATCTGCATAGCCTGACTCCGAGCCCATCCGCGCTCGGGGAAAGAAGCTGTTTGGGCTAGCCGAAGCTAGGGTTGAGGATGACCGCCCGTCCCATGTTCCCAACAACCTGATTCAGGTGGGCAGAGGGGTTTTCTACCCCGTCCTCCCTCCTCCCCGCCCCTTGCTGATCAGGTAGGCTTATTCCTGCCCCTTGCGATCAGGTGGGCTTATTCCTGCCGGGAAAAGGTGGCACCTTGGATTTACCGGTGCCCTTTAGGGAATACTTCGCAGCTCTTTGAGACTGCCCTTCACTTCCTGATGGTCCATGCTTCTTCTTGTGGATTCGGGCAGATGTGCCCCATTGAGGATATGTAGGTGGAGTCAGGTATTACCTGTCTGGCCAGACTTGCATCTCCTGTCCCCCGGGTGGGGATTATGCAGACAGGGGTTGCCAAGGGAAAACTATGTGTGGTTACCAAGGGGAAACTGTGTCAGGGTTCATGTCACTGTGTGTGTACTTAGGCTTTCTCCACAGATTTAGAGATGAAGCTTGTATGAAAGTCCTTTTGTCACAAAACAGGAGATCTTTGTGTTTTGTTTGGATTGGATGGTTTCCATCATTTTATGTAATTTAAATAAAAAGAGGATCACCAATAAAATACTCCCCATTCCAATAATATATAAAACAATTTTCCTCCTAAAACTGGCTCCAGAATGCCAGAAACAAAGCGAAGTTTAATTTTCTTATGTGCGGGAGGAACGAACATTTAAGTGATCACCTGTATTTCAGCTAGCATTTGAAACACTACAAGGTTTACTAGAGAAACCTCCTGCTGTGCTGTGGTCTGCTTGATCCTTTGGCTCTTCTCTGTGGCACCCATCTAAGAGGGCTCAGAATGTTTCTGCTGGCTTCCTCTACCTTCCTATCCAAAGAAGCTGCATCAAGGCACTTCAAAGAAAGGAGGAAAAGTAGAAAAACCTATTCCTAGTGACACCTTCTAGGGAATTGGAATAACGATGCCCACCAGCATTCTACCTCTGTGATTCCCCCTCCCTTGCTCTCTTAGTGGCAAGTGTTCTTCACTAAATGTATTGAAAGGATCTTTTCCTTCAAGGAAAATATGCAATTGTTTAAATAACTACCGTATGTATATTTGGTGCTGCTTTAACAGAGAAAATAGTACCTAAAGCTTCCCCCCCCCCCGCTGCCCCAACAGTAAATCTCATATTTTATTCTGTGTACTTTTCCTGTTTGTTTGTTTTCTTTTACACTAAGCTTCTCTATGCTTTGCCATGCCTTGTTTGGGTGGGTGTTTTTTTTTCTTCCTCTGTGATACAGGGAAGAGCATTTATTTTTGCAAATTAATTGGGCTACCTTACTTCCCAAAAAGATCCTAAAGCATATTAGCTGCTGGATCCTCATCAAATCAGAAGATTTTCATCTTTAGAAAAAGATGGGCTCATGTGAGGGTATGGAACAATTTTACTATACGGACTGATTCAAAAGGACATTTATTTATTTATTTATTATATTTATACCCCGCCTTTTTTCCTGAAAGGAACCCAAGGCGGCTTACATAATCCTCCTCCTCCTCTCCGTTTTTTCCTCACAACAACCCTGTGAGGTAAGTTAGACATGTTATGAATATGCATACTTGAAGCAACCCTGAGTCTATACACTTTTGGGCAAACATTACAAGATTCAGGCTGCAATCTTACACCCACTTACCTAGGAATAAGTCCCACTGAACTCAGTCGGACTTACTTCTCAGTGCATATGCATATAGGGCTGTGCTGTCATCTGTTTGACCTAGCCTTAACATAAGTACATAAGAAGAGCCATGCTGGATCAGACCAAAGGCCTATTATCTAGTACAGCACTGTGTTCCCACAGAGGCAAAGCAGATGCCCCAATGGGAAGCCCAAAAGCAAGACATGAGGGCAATAGCTAGTGTTCCCTAGCAACTGGCATGGAGAAGCACACTGCTGAGATAATATATTGCGAACGTAGGGGGGAAATGAAGAGCAGAGACACTTGTTTGGTGTTTAACTGGGCCACATTTATTTACATACAATGAACTGCAAAGGGATGGAGTGTGGGTTATTCTAATCCGGCCTCCTAGGCCGCTCAATTGTCCAGTTGGGCGGAGCATCCAAAACAGGGAGGTGGTGTTGGATCCGCCGCCGCCCCATTTTCCACTTTACAGTGTTGGGAGCCTTTGTTGCGTCGCCCCCTCTCAGAGTCCCACGACAACAAGCTTGGTGAGAACAAAGGCATCACAGGCGTTCCTGATCCTCAGCTGACTGAGCCTACTGACCCATCAATCTGAGGCCTCCTGAAACCGCCTGTCACCTGAATGGTGCCAGGTATGCTCACCTCACCCTATCAATACCCTAACTCGCACTTACCTGCCTACTATCCAAATGTGACCAAATTTGACTTGCTATGCACTGATTGCAAACACCCCCAACCCTGCTGCAGTATGGAGTAGGCGAAACACGCTCATCCCCCTAATAGAGATAGGGTCGAGCAGAGATCCTCTTCCAGTTGAAAGAAGCTGCAAGGAACAAAGAGGGTGTGGGTTGGGGCTGCAGGGCCTAATATTGGCTCCTGTAGCCCCGCCCCCATGCTGCTAATTACCTGCGTCAACAGGTAAGCCTCAACTCTCTTCCCCCACGTCCGCAAATTTCTCCCCGCCCACAGCTGCGCGTGCTTGGGGGAAGGTCCTAGCCATCATAACTAGTAGCCATTGATAGCCTTATCTTCCATGAATAGGAGAGGTCACAATTAAACTAGCCCTGGGGAGGGGACTTCTAATGTTCCTTTAATATGATATTTAACTTCTTACACAAGCTCTGAGAGCCTTCAGAAAGCAATAGGTAGGATGGCTAGGTGTCCTGCTTTACAGAAGACAGACAGTCTTCTGTTAGAAGGGCTGTCAAAGGACAGTCCTGTATTTGAAAACATCCTCTATTCGAAAGGAAGTCCAGTTTAAAGATAAAGAACCATAAGAAAGAACGGAGAGCAGGGGCCTTGAATGTGCACCTGAACAGCAGACTGAGCTGACACGCTGGACCTAGTCCCCTGGACGTAGTTTTCCCCACTATTGTGAGATGCATTGTATTTTTATTTAAATTATAACAAATTATTTCTAAATTTCCATCTAAGTGGCCACCCTAACACTAAGTGACAAATTGAACCAGGGACCTTGTAAAAGTATTTAGGAGGCGAAATCCACTTAATGCGCTTCCAGTTGGGTTTCTCTGGGCTACATAAAAGAATAAAAAGCTTGAGCATACAAGTTAAAATTTAAATTAGGAGATATTTTTTTTTAAAAAAGACAACAACCCTTAATTGTGGGGGTTTTCCTTTGCACAAAGTCTTGACACATTTCCTCGATTTACACCAATAAAATTGGTGTCACATTTAAACCCAAAGCTTGAATATACTGAACATCTTTTGGATAAAATTGTGTTTAAGCATGCAGTCCTACGCATGTTTAGACAGGAAAATGTCCTACTTTTTTCTGTCTCAACATGCATAGGATTGCGCCCTAAATGGCTCTCTTTATAGACCTATACAGATTGCAGGGCAAGGGGAATCCCATGCAAACCATGCCAAGTTGGTTTGAAGCACAGAAATGTTTAGGAGGTAACAAAATATCATTTACGGTAGGTTGGTCTTTGATTGCTTTAAAAAAAAAAAAAGCAAGTTTATTTTGAGCTACCCAAAAAGCAACCTGCAGCAAGAGACACGTGCAGAGGAATAACTTGAATTCATAAACTAGAAGAAATCACTGTGGAGCTTATTGACTGGAAACCAGCTCACATCTTGCTCCATTACTTGCTTTAAGAGGAGATACAGGTCTAGATTAAGCAGAAGGTGGGAAGCAAAAGCCAACGGAGAGAATAGTAACAATAACAATAATACAATGAACAGCACAGTTTACTGTTTCATTCATTCCAAATTGTAGGATGGATGATTCTGCCCCGGGGAAAATTCTGGTGGTGTCACCTTTTTGCTGCTACCAGCAGGTATCACTATGGAAGCTGCTAGCCCTGAAAGAAAAGAAAAATCCATTTGTTTCACATTTCAGGAAGATGAAAACTTGGGAGGAGGGTTTGCCTTACTGTAGTGTACAGCACTGAAAGTGAGGGAAATGAGTGGTAATGTTGCAGCAAGAATATAGAGGTGGACAAAAAAAGTGTTGGCCATAAGAGAAAAAAATAATAATCCAAATTCCATATTACACTATATGGATTTTGGAATACAGAAGTGGACACTGACAATGGATTGAAATTCTGTCACACAACCATTATTACATATAACTACATAAAGATCAACTGTGTCCTGGCCTGGCCTCCTGAAGTCAAGGCAAGGATCCCAATAAAAGCTTTTATTGCTGTAATTCCAGTAATGAGCAAGCAGCTTTCACAGAGGCAAGAAATATCCTCAGAAACAGTGTGTGAATGAGTCCCAGGCTATAAGTCCAGTCAGGAAGAGCATGAGCAGAGTGCACACACACCAAGTGCTGCTCACCAAGTCAGTCCCACTCCTGGTCCAAAGAAGGCAAGAAGCTTTCCAAGGTTCCAGTGTGTTGCCTCCTACAAGGGCTACTGGAAACTACACTGGTTTATATACAGGGGACTGACTGCTAGGGATCGCTGTTGGACATTTGGTTCTGGCAGGGAAACCTGCCCCATAACTGGTGGCTATGCCTGACTGGGCATTTCTGCCCTGCCCTCTTCTGCTGATGACAGACCCAAGGAGACACCCCTGAAACACCCTCTCCTGCAGAGCCCTCCTCTTGCCAGGGATGATGTCCCTGACTGACAAGCAGGAGCCTCCACCAAGGTCGAGTCTTCCAGCTGTGGAGGATTGGCCGTATCAGTCTCCAGCACCTCACCCCCTCCCTGTTCACTAGGCAGTGGGAGGCCTGGCAGAACTGAATCGTCAGGCCGCTGGTTACCCACAGCTGGGCCTGACTCTACAACCTCTCCCTCTGAGTCAGAATCCATATCTGAGGCTGAAGCTCCCTCTGGACTGGGGCAAGGTCCCACAGAACTGGAACTAGGTAAAAAGGGGGTTAGTGAGAGCCCTATATCCTCTTCTTTGTACCCGAAGAACAGGCCTGGCTGTCCTTGCCACTTGCCCCATGTCATGAGCCTGACCACTGTTATAAAGCCTTGAGCTGCATCTACACCTTGCTGGGGTGTGTGTGTGTCAAAGCTCAATGGAGTAGGCCAGTGCAGGTCCTGTCACAGGCCCTACTTGGAGCAGGTAGAGTAACTAGGCCAGTGATGGTGAACCTTTCTGAGCCCGAGCGCCCAAACTGCAACACAAAACCAACTTATTTATTTCAAAGTGCCTTAAATTTGGCAGGAAGGAGGAGGGGGTACTAGCTAATCGCGCCTCGCTTTGTCTCAGGGCATGGCTCTTCACCGGGCGCACAAAGATTCGGGCGTGCGCGCGCTGTGCTTCTGAGCTGTCTGTTCAGTTAGAAGGAGGGCTGGGTGCCTGCGCAGTCTGCTTCTGGGGGTGGAGATGTTGGAGTGTGCCTGCCTGTGGAGGCCAGCGAGGAATGAGTGGAGAGGAGTTACTATGGAAACCCGACGCTGAATGCAGAAGGGGACGGTCTTTTCGCGATCTGGCAACCAATGGCTCGAGTGCCCACAGAGAGGTCCCTGCATGCCAGCTGTGGCACGTGTGCCATAGGTTCGCCATCACTGAACTAGTAGGCCCTCATGTAGCAGGGTCGTGAAACAGAGGCCTAGTGCCTCAAACAAAGGCCAAAGGCCTTGCTCTCTAACCAACTCCCGCTGCAGCACCTGCCTATGCAGTATGCATGGTGTGATCATGGAGCAGGGCAGTCGCGCAAAGAAGCACTGGGCTGATTGCAGCACTGAGACCTACCTGAAGCTTGGCTGAGACCCCCTGGTGGGTCCCGACCCACAGTTGGAGAAACACTGGTCTATAGTCCTTCATAAATCCTCTCCACCAACATTATAGCAAGTGTGTATAGACATACAGCCTCTGTTATCAGCAGCCAATGAAGTAGAGGGAAGGTGGGGAAATTCTGTCACATATCTGCGTTAGCAAAACATGGAGATGTGGGGAAGAGAAACCGGCCAGCAGTGAACGTGAGCGAGGCTCCAGTCGGACTCCCCAACCCCAGGGCGAACTGACAGCAATGGCCCTGTGGGAAAGAAGGAATGAAGGGAGATGAGAGGGGAAGCCGGGCCACAGGCAAGCCAGTATTTATGTGAATTATTGTAAACCGCCCAGAGAGCTTCGGCTATTGGGCGGTATATAAAATAAATAAATAAATAAATACCGATCATTCAAGTTAATAATTCATGTGCCTGAGAACCAGCAAAACTACCCTATGAACCAGCTCCCACAGAAAGCAGATGTCTACACAGCTCTCCCCTGCAACATTAAAGGGCAGAACAAACCATATGGTAGCTGTCATCTGAGGCTGTTACATGTTTCCTTCTCCCCTCTTCCCCTTAATGTCTAGGGACACCCAGCATGCAACAGGACATCATGTCACATGTGTCCCCCCCCCCCTGCTCTGCTTTCCACTTTATTGGCTGCTGCTTGCAGGGGTGGAGAAGCTCACAGTATGATGATGACATCACCTCACCTCACCCCATACACTGAGCAACTCTAGATGTTATGGAGGAGAATGAAACATAGGGCTGCTGTTATTGGCAGTGGGCTAATGTCTAGTTCCATGTAAAGTGAAAATGTAAAGCATGGGTCATAGAATCATAGAATCATAGAATAGTAGAGTTGGAAGGGGCCTACAAGGCCATCGAGTCCAACCCGCTGCTCAATGCAGGAATCCAGGTCAAAGCATCCCTGACAGATGGCCGTCCAGCTTCACCTTGAATGCCTCCAGAGTGGGAGAGCCCACCACCTCCCTAGGTAGTTGGTTCCCTTGTCTTATTGCTCTGACAGTCAGGTATATGCACTGAAGCCTGCAGAGCTTTGCACTGTGCCCCTTCAACTTACTGATTGGTTGTTGTGTCAAGATAGAAGTACAACTTATACTCCATCTTTGTTTAGTTTCAGGCGGGCCATGAAAACCTTTCTATTCTGCTTGGCCTTTGAATTATTATAAAGGTAGTAATTTAACTTGAGTTTTTGTTTTTACATACCTTATCTGCTGTTCCTTATTTGTTTATATGATATTGTTTTAACATTTTAATTTTTATGTCACCTTCGAGGCGACTCATAAATATTTGTTTTAAATAAAGTAATACGTAAAATAAAGGGAAGGAAGACTCTGCCCAGGAGCTACCACCATCTACAGCTTGCATAGTGCAGGGCAGATAGCTGGGGGAAATGCTGCATGCTGCAAGATGCAAAGGGTAAAGCCCGCTCTGCTCCACCCTTTGTAACTAGTCCCTATTAGTAATGGTGTCCCCGTCTCCCCCCACTCCACACCCCAACTGCTATACTGCATCTTGTACTATTTTGATTCATGATGGTTAGAGGCAACTGAATAAACCCCTCCTCTGGGCAAAACAAATGCATTCTGCTGTCATTTAATTTCCTTTGCTGGTACATTTTTCTCCTCCAACAATAGATGTTAACAGATATCTTCAAGTGCAGACACACATTCGGAAACAATACAATACGTACCATAGATAGAGAACTAACAGCAAAAGCAGGGCTTACTATTTTATCTTGCTTTGCATTTCTGCCCTTGAAGTAAGTGAGAAAACATAAATTAATGTAATGCCACTTGCAAACACACACACACACACACAAAACCCTGTTTTGAAAACACTCCTCTGGACCTAATATATCCCACAGGATTTCTAAAATTAGAGGTGCTAGGGCTTTGATCTGCCTGGAAATTGCATGCTTTGACCTGGGAGGTCTTTTCTCAGATGTGCAGGGTCTAGCCATGGTTACTTACCTGTGGAAATGCACTCTGAAGAGTCAATACAAATGCAGAGACGCTGTTGTTGTTTTTTAATCATTTTTTCACCTGATCCAGAGTTGAACCCTGATATTTAGAGATTCGGGGCCTAAGCCCTGGCTTAGATCAAACTCTTGGCCAAAACATACATTACTTTAAATCTGTATCTAGCAGCTATGTCTTCTTTTCATTTTTACTCTTGAGTAGGTGCAGGGGAGCCAATCTGGCCCAGGGATGGGGGAGCTTTTAAGATCCTGATTGGGGGGCCTGCACTGTAGCTGCTAGAAACAGATTTAAAGTCATGTCTGTTTTGGCCTTCTGCTTCTCTGTCATTATGGGATAATGTAACAGGACTGACCCTACCATGCAACAGAGTGATGCAACCTGAGTCTGGCGGCACTGTTGGTAGGGCGATAGGTGAAGGCAGGAATTGGTGTTTGCATGGTGCAGCAACACTAGTGGGGGTGAGAGGTGTTCAGGTTCCACTTTAGCCAGAAAAACGTCTGGGGCTAGGCCTGATTGTCACCTGCCTGGCTGAGGGGCATTCAGCCTTGGAGTCTGCCTTCTTCTTAGTGCACAATTTTTTCATAGATCATAGAGGAACTTGTCTGCTAAGTCACTTCAACTAAGATTAGAAAGGCATTTTCTTTTAAAAGCTAAGCACCCTGCCCACCCTGAACCGCAGCACTATAGAGGCAGTGTTCTCCAACCTTGGGTTCCCAGATGCTTTTGGCCTACAACTCCCAGCATGCCCCAGCCAGCTACACTGCTATAGAGGCAGTGCTATGCTCCTCCGCCTCTCTGTGCCCAGTCTCATGATGGCTGGTAGACAGTTGAAAGAAATAGGAGAAGGAAATTTCGCAAGGGCTGGGATTTCAACCCTATAAATGGGAGATTTCCCCCATTAAGACTTGGGGCAAAGCTATAAAAGGCCTTGACCTGTGTCTCCCAGCCTCCATTTGAGCTGCCAAGCTATGTGGACAGGTCATGGCTCTGGGAGAAGGAAGTGAAACTTAAGCCAGGTGTAGGATTTGCTTTCCCTTCTGGAGTGCTGGCTCTATTGTGTGGGTCTTGTAGGCCCCAGGAACTAGAGAGGTCAAGGCGAGTGGATTCAATTTTAGCATTAAGGGTGCAATCTTATACCCACTTACCTCAGAGTAAGCTCCGTTGAACTCAATAGGATTTCCTTCTGAGTAGACATGTATAGGATTGTGCTGTAAAGGAGGTAAAATCTTGAGCAGAGAGTATAAGGTGGGGGGAGGTGTAGGGGTAGGCCTTGGCACAACATCAAAGGTAGAGAAGAGGTATTTGGGATTCTTAGAATAGGATCAGAGAGGTGAAAAATAATGTAATAGTGTTCTATATTGATACAAATACATTATTCCCCCCCCCCCCCACTACCTTACCCACATTATGCTATCTTAATACAAACAGGCACAATGCAGTATTAGAGAGCCTGGTGGTTTTCTCTATTAAATAGTTGCACATCTTTGTGTTTGCTGACATTAATTTTCCTTGGTTTTCAGTTGGCAGAGGAAAGTAAAATCACTGGACACTGTTTTAAATCACTGCTAGCAGTTGCTGTGAGATGAAATGCCATTTTCACCTACCTGATGTGGCTTTGATGTCACATTCAAACATTAGAGGCAATTCAGAGTTTTTATCTAGTCACCTCAGGGGTTTGCCAGTAACCAGAAACAATAGGCACATTCATTTATTTCTCATCTATAGAGATCAGATTTTCCAGGCATACCAGAAGTATTAGCCACAATCTAATTAAGCACTAATGCATATGTACACGGTTCATTATTAAGAACTTAATGATGATTTGGTGAACTGAGAACAGCGAAGACCACTGAAACATGATCTTCATTTAGCAAGCATATTTGTCTTACGTATTGATCAGTGCTCAGACACCATTACCTTGATATAAGGTTGGAAAGGCTGAAGACGTCTTTTGTTCAGATCTAATTTCCAGTGAAAGCATAATGCATTCACAGTTTATTCTCAATTATTTAATGAATTCTTTTTCATACTTTTTCTTTTTCTTTCCTTGTAGCCCCTTTATTATCCTGAGACAAATAGGCATCTTGAAAAGTGGGGGTGGGGGTGTTAATAAAAGAGAAAACCAAAGCAGTCACAAGACTGCATTATAGTTCTGTAATCTTGATAGAGCCCTTTACCCTGAGCCCGCAACAGAAACTTAGGTGTAGACGTGGGCTTTCCATGTACAGAATTGCTGTCATGAAGGTGCAACATGTTAGATATAGGACAGCAGCAGTGGAGCAGTACTAGATTCCTATGCAGAAGCTTGTGGTTTGTAGCTGCCGATGTCAGTCGTGCTCACAGTTCCCTAGATTGGAACTGTGATTGTTGTGCAGCTCAGAGTAAAAGTAGACTAAGGCTACAGTCCTGTGCTCACTTACCTGGGAAGAGGCACCATTGAACTCAGTGGGACTTACTTCTCACACTTGGGAATGAGTGCCATTGAACTAAAAGTGCTCCTAGGTAAGGCCTTTATTGTACAATCGCCCTGCCTCAAACACAGAATTTTACAGGGTGTGTGTGTGTGTGTGTTGGTGTTGCCAGATGATGATGTCCTCCACTTGTAACCCTCCCATGTTTTCCCACCACTTCCGTCTTTTTTCTTTCCACAAAAAATCTGCTAAGGAAGGAAAGACGGAATAGTTAAACGATGTCTTTATTATTTATTTATTATTACATTTATATCTGTGGAGAAAAAGAGCCTCTGAGGGTTCCTACACACACACACTCACATGCCTGCACACACACACACACATGCACACGCCTCCTCATGTGTAAACCAAGTAAGGCTGGGAGGAGGCGAAATATGCATAAAGTATCGGATGGCACCTGAAAGTCCGGTCTACGGCTTTTCAGATGCAGATGTCATGAGTCATGAGTTCCCCTCCCTGGCCAGGTGAAGTTCATCCTGATTGGCTAAGAACCAGCAAAGCTACAGAAAGGAGGGGAGGGGGGAGGTATATTTCCCAACGTGTGGGTTTTGTTCTTTGTCTTTGGGTCATCGCATGGTTGCTGTTGGAGCAATGGCGGCAAGCCAAGCAGAGGCCCAAGCCTTCGGGTGGCCTCAGGATCCGACCCCAGGTAGATCCTGGTGAAATTAGCTGAATGAGGGCTTTGGCAAGGCAAGCCTTGTGGAGGGCTACCCATCTCGGACCTTCGGGTAGGTGAAGTAGTCCCCCCGGGCGGCAAGGCTGTGCTGGATCCAACCCTGGAAGAGAACTGACCCCCAGGTAACAGAGTGTGTGCCTGGGAGATATAAGGAATCAGGTTTTGTTATTTTTGCAGCTCTATTACTTTGTACCAAAGTGTCTCTCTATTTTGTGCTTCTCTCATTTCCCTATTCTTGTTGTAAAATGCTACCTGAATAAACCTTCTTTTGGTTTTTTACCCCACATGGGTTTTGTAGTTGCTCTGCTTGGTTCAGCATCTAAATCCAGGTTACAGACAAAGGGCAAGTCCCTGAACAGAGATTCAAGTAGGATTGCAGACAGCTGAGGCTGGCAATCTGGTACCTTGAGATCTCTGGGGGTCTTGGGTCCTTTGGCGTAGGAAAGGGTGGGGTTGTGGCAGGTCAGCCAGCCCCCCCTTCCTCCACAATATCCTGCCTTTTTTCCTCTTGCAGGGAACCCAAGGCAGCTTACATGGTTGTCTTCTTCCTCTCCATTTTCACCTCACAACAACTACCCTGTGATGCCTTTGGATCACTTGTGGTAGGAGCTTCCCATCTGGAAGCATGGGTCTCGCTTCTGAGTAAACGTGCATAGGATTAGGCTTGCTTGAAGGCATTCCTGGTGGCGTTTACTTCCAGATGAGCGCATATGACTCAGGCTGCATGAGTGCAGCCCGGCTCAAATGAACTTGGGGGTCTTATTGCAATCACTGACATTGAGCTTCTGGGTAAACACACTCAGGATTGCATCGTTAGAACCTGTTTCTGAACATGTTTATTAGAAAGTAAGTCTTATGGAGCAAAATGGCTTTGCTTCCTGATGAGTAGGGCTTCAGATTAAAACGTAAGGCTGTAATCCTGTACACACTTACCTGCAAATAAGTCCCATTGAACTCAATGGGGCTTATTTCTGACTATACATGCACAGGATTGCACTCTTAATCAAACTCTTCCCCCACCCCCATCTCATTTTCTGTCCTTTCTTATGGTAATTCTGTTCTGTTTAGTTTCCATTGTGCTTTTTTACTTGCATCATACTTCCCATAGCATTTAAAACTGCAACTAGATCTTGATTATTTAAAAGTTGCAATTCTTAACATTTTTCTCAAACTTTCAGGAGATTTTCTAAATCCCATTTCCCTCTCTCTCCACCCCACCCCCTCCATGTCTACACACATACACTCCTGAATGAGAAATTTGGCAAGGTTTTTGTTTGTTTTTAAATCACAGAGTGCAATATCTTAGAAATTTAATTTCACTCCACAATATGTGTATATGTTTTAAAACATCTCTGAGCAAGCATTACCTAAACATTCCTCTTTCATTTCTTTTGTTTTGAACTTAGGAAGCTCAGTCAACTTTTATGAAATGTTATTTAACAATCTTGCCTTTTCCTCCTCAGAATTTATGGACTACAAACATTCTTTAAAAGTTAGCATTTTAAATGGACCACAGACCTGCAGGGAGCTAAATGGGTTTCCCACCATATGCTTCCCCTACTCATAACACCACCACTTACTCTGCAAATTAAACCATGCAGGAAGCCTCCTGGGCTTTCCACTGCTGTAGCTTACCGATTTATGCATTACCTTAATGGAACAATCACAGCTGCTGAACCATTTATCCTTGGTTGGCTCCCATACCACTCTAGCAACGTGTACACATGTCTCCCAGACAGTTTTGCTATATTATGTGGTTGCAGCCATACTAGCAACACGACTCCCAGTGGGCTGGGAGTTGCTTACATGGTTACTCACAACAACACAATACGGCAATTAGGTATGTGCAGACTGGCAAGTCACAAGCTGGGTTGTATAGAAGGAGCAGGCTCCAATGGTTTTGCTGTTCACATGTACAGTAATACCTTGGATTGCAAGTAACTTGGTTTGAGAACATTTTGCAAGACAAGCATTTTTTTAAATATTTATTTATTTATTTACTTGATATACAAGCGACGTCTTGCAATACAAGTACTGTAGTACGGCTTAAATTAAAAATCTCTGTACAAATTTTTTTGGGGGGGATTTCGTTTTGATATAAGAGTGTTTTGGATTACAAGCACGTTTCCGGAATGAATTATGCTCTCAGTCCAAGGCATGACTGTATTTACCAGTCCATTGGTAAATGGATCCAGTATCTGCTTTCCATGAGAATAAGGGACCTTCTGTGAGAGAAAGGTGGAAGGTCCCTCTGCCCAATTGGGGGGGGGGGCACACACACCACAGATCGCCCCATTCAGCAGGGTCTCTTTAATCTCTGTGTAGCATTTTCAAGGGGCTGGAAGGGCTGTTGTGGGAAGGAGTGGGCAGGGAAATCCACTTCCATCAGCGCAGTTGATCCAGCGTAAATCTGGCTCCAATCCCTTGCCATTATGTTCCTTCTACTCTTCGGGGACTCCAATTCTTCCACTCCTTTCACCTACTCATTCAAACTGTGGTATAATATTTTGGATTGTAAATTGCTGTGCTGCAAGGGGCATCTTTGCCTACGATTCAGATGTGCAACAATAAAGGAAGAACAGGTCATACATACTCTTCTCTGGGCCCCTTTCTGGTCCAGCCTTTGCATGTTCTCCACATCCAGAGTGCACAACTTCATCAACTGATGCTTAATTGTTGAGTCAACGTGAAACTACTGTACTAAGAAGAATCTTAATGCTGGGACTGCTGTTAACATTGATCTGAGATCTGCTTGTTTATGACTGATTGGAAATGCTGGTTGTGTGGTACCATCTGGTGAGAGATGGCAGCTGAAAAAGGAAGAACCAAGAACATATATCCTATATGACAAGTTTTAACTGGAGGTGTGATTCCGGCTACTGCACAGAGGGAAGGACAGTCAGTTTTTATCAGTGGCCGATTCCTCCCAAGGACAAAGTAACTATGGCGTGTTGGCAATCAAACGTTACAGAAAGTTAGTGCTTGACTTGAGGCCCTGTGGATGGTTGTTTCTTACAGTCTGTTGATCCCTGCTCTCTCTGTATGTGTGACTATGTGTGCTCATAATCTTGATTTCAGGGGGCTCTATTGTCTGAGTTTAGCCTAATACAATGAAAATCAGATTAGAAACAGCTCACGTCAACTGATTAAGTTTCCATTAAAATCTTTTAAATAATACATTAGCACCCATTCCTCTCTTGACATATGCGAAGGTAAGATGCTGATCTCGTTCTATCCAGTTTGGTTGTGCTATGCACTTGGTTACTTAGAACCATGAATTTACCTTAGCTCAGTTGTGAAATAGCCTCCGCGCTCTTGCCTGCTTGTGGGTTTGAGTGAAGCACATGTGCCCCATGTGTCTCCTCAGCAGTTTCTGCTTTTTCTGTCCTTTCAGGGAATAATTATGCAGTTTTTTCTCTCTCCCCTAGCAGCTGCCTCCCCCTATTCACTTTGCAAAATATATTTGCTTCATATGCATATTTATATAATAAGCTACACGCTGAGCAAGCATCAGAAATTTAATAGAATTATCTATGCACCTTGTGCCAAAACTTTGTTGAGAAATAACTTGCCCCAAATTCACCTTTTGAGAATGAATCATGTCAGGAGAGAACTGTTTCTTTGATGCACCTTGTTTGTCCTAAATTGGGAAATTAAATGTGGGGTTGGTGGTGATGGACATCATAGAGTCCCTTGTTGCCTCTCTATGGGGAAAGGCCCAAGAACAGTGCTTAAAAGTATACCTTGTTAGTCCTGTTATTATTGCATGGTGAACTTACCAAACTCCTGAGCTAACCTGGGCCAGGCCAAATCAATGCTTTGGTGGGAATGTTTTGAAGTTGAAGAAAAAAATAGGTTGGTATTTAATTTCTAGCAGTTCTGTGTTAAAGGGTGCTCCTGATGCTGACTTTCAGTTACGTGAGGTCAAGGGACTTGTCAATTTTGTCATATACAATTTGGGACACATTACAGCAGAAGTGACTCCACATTAAAGATTGAGGCCCCAATCCAGAAAAAGTAAATGGTTCCAAGATAATCATATTGATTTGAATGGGACTTAAACATGTTTTATATTGTTAGGATTAGGGCATTAGAACCTTCCCTACTTCTACTCCAGGCCATACATCTTTTTTGTTCCACTACTACATTATTGTACAGTGCAAAAAAATGTAGTGGAGAGCTACAGTTAGTTGGCCTCTTCTTTCCCAATAAGAGTTTTGGTGATGCTCAGTTTGATCTATCCCCCGCCCTTTAATTAGGTGAAAATGAAAAATACATCAAATGCAGCTGGCAAAATCTTTATATTTGATGTTCAATCATTTAGAAAACTTCTCTGAAAAATTATCACCCATAAACTTCTTCTTAAATGGGTTATGGCTTTACATTTCCCTGTTGCAATTATTGTTCTCTGCCAGTGCCAGCTTTTCCTGACAGCAGTTTCCCACCTCTCACTCCTCTTTCCCACACTTTCATCCTAAGTCTCCATAGTTCCTATCTGCAGTGAAGGTTTCCAAGAATGTTTGGAACTTCCATGACCAACAGGAATTCTGGGAAGTAAACACAACCCTCTTGTGAAGAGGGAAAGACAAGCACACAATAAATGCCTCCTGTAGAAAAGCCCAATATCTTGTAGACTCAGCCTACAGTGAATCTAAAGGAAAGAAACCAGCTGAAATTGAAGGAGGATCTTGAAAAGGCACAGCCCTTTCTTTAATAATAAGGTCTGTAATAAGAATCTTGGCTTGACAATTTTTATTGGCGCTTAAGAAATAATGAGAATTCTTTGTCCCCGTGAGTAATTTTATACCACTTGGGAAATTTTAGTAAAAGCTAGCTTGTGTCCTTTGGTTCATTACTTCAGTGATACAATTCCATTGCTTGTCTAACATTCAGATTTTCTGTTTGACAAAAGAATGATTCATTTGGAAGTTCTTCAGTCACGTATAAGGAGTCCAAGGAAATCTGTGGAAATGGATATTATAACTTCATCTCCAGTGCCCTTGCCTCTCTATCTAGCTTAATAAGAGCAGTTCAACTATTCATTAGCCCTGTCCTTAATCCATTAGTTCCATTTATGCTTCAGATTAGGTCATCTGAATGAAATCAAGAGATTATACAGCGGCCTGCCAATTTTTATGCCATGCAAGGGCTAGGGCAACTGCTTTGGTGAATGCAAAGTTTCTGTTCAAATTATGGAAGGCATGATGATGAAGGAAATATGGACAAGATGGAGGGTTTTATAAACTTAAGATGTAGGCATCAAAGGCATAATTTTGGCCGTAGTATCAACGGCATGTCACATAGGATATTAACTACTGTCAAATTTAAGTTAAAAGGTTTTTGATTCCTGTATTGTTGCCATTCTTTCCTGTGATGATTGCTACAATCTCCAGCCAGAGATTGTGCAAGTGGCAGTGGCAGTGTGGCGTAGTGGTGAGAGTGTTGGACTGGGACTCAGGAGATCCGGGTTTTAGTCCCCGCTCGGCCATGAAACTCACTGGGTGACTTTGGGCCAGTCACTGACTCTCAGCCTAACCTACCTCACAGGGTTGTTGTGAGGATTAAAGGGAGAGGAGAAGGAGGATTATGTAAACCACCTTGAGTTCCTTTCAGGAAAAAAGGTGGGGTATAAATGTAATAAATAAATAAATAAATAAAAATATTGCATTGGGAACAGATTTACATTCAGTTCACATTCCTGCCCACTCAGTCCATATCAGCTGGCACTTGTAATCCAAGCAGGCCCCCTGCTGATCCCTGCTCATTCACCGGCCAGTGTGTGTCAAATGGTGGAATAATGTGGGCTGGCTGGTTCACAAAGCTCCCCTGGTACTACAGTAATACATTAGTACTGACTGCACATTGGCAGATACCTAGAATCTCACACTCTTTGGGACTGAGGAAGGCAGGAACAGGGAGGCTACAAATGAAGTAGGCTGCCTAAGAAGACAATAGATTCATGCTTAGAAGAGGATGTGAGGGCAATGGAACTCCTGAGGCAAAAACAGAGTCCACAGGATCATCTTAGATAGCTTTTTTACCATCAGCTGTTGACCATACAGTTTAAGGAGAGCTGGGAAGCAAGGTCTGGTTCAAATGTATTCATTGCACTGCCCTAGGGCTGCCCACTTTCTATTGTTTTCTTGTATCTGCTCAGATCAGTTCACCAAACATAAAACACTGTCAAGTGGCATTTTAAAAACAAACATTCATGTTAGCACAGATTAGGAACGTTACTGTGGTTTTCCCACTACATCCTGTCATCTTTCAGGAATTAGGATAAGAAACTGCATTTGATTTCATTGTATTTCTGTGATTACATCTAAACTAGCAGAGAAGGAAGGTGAACTATAGCAATTCAGGCTTAGTGAAGGATTATTGTGAAAATATTTCCCTAGATTAATTGACTGGGCATGACATTTTTAAACTACTTCTGTTCCAACAACAATAACAAAGGACGAATAGACTTTTATTTTGCTTAACCTTCTTTGCCAGAGAGTTGTATAGATCTGCCAGGCAAAATCTCCACCTGTGTTTATTTGATGGTTTAATACATAGATGGTTTTTGCTGCCATCTAGTGCACTTTGGTATAAATAACCCTCACTACAGGGATCTGATCTGATAAGGATTGGAAATAGGCCAGTAGATGAATTGAATTAAATTTATATCTCAAAAAGGAAAGTAAATCTGGCCTGCCAAAATAAACAGGGTCATATCACTCCTCTTTTCTGCCTACAGCAACCTTCCCCAGCCTGGTGCCCTCCAGCTGTTTTGGACTACAACTCCAATCAGCCCCAGTCAGCATGGTCAATAGTCAGAACATTGGGAGCTGTAGTCCAAAACATCTGGAGGACACCAGGTTGGGGGAGGCTGGCCTGCAGTATGATGACCAAGGTCTTCCCAATGCACAGTGGAGGAATGAAGTAAATGTAAAACTCAAATTTAAACAGTTAAAATATATAGGGAAATGACATTTGTAAATGTGTTCTTTTATGCCATTTAGACCCTGTTTAGAGATAGTCGTGCCTAAGAAACCCTTCATGCATTACTCTCATAAAGGCGACATCATGTGATTACTGGGGAGCACGGCCACACTCCTGGTGCCACATCCAGCGTGCTGCTTGGCCCTGCCTCCAGACATCCATGCGTTAGTGTGCTCACTGACAGTGAAGAGTTCTATGCACGAGCAGTAATCATGTGATGACCACTTCATGTGAGTACTGCATGAAAGGGGCTTAACAGAGCAACCCAAAGATGTAGGGATGGGGGGTGACGTCTGTGGCCTGCCAGCGGAAGGGGGGTAACTTAGTTTCTCATATATGCCATGTCAACCAAATAAAAACGGGCACTGAATTACAATTTACAGTGGGCCTCTTCAAATGTTACAGCTTGGGGGTGTACCCCTAAGATGTTTTAAGTCTACACTTAAACATGAAAGTGGCAAGTAGCCATGTGGGATCACATGTGTCATACAGGTATGCTTCTCAGGAAGCTGGCGGCTGTTGCTCCCTGTTGAGTGTATTCTTGGTGGCTGTGAGGAAAGATGCTGAATTTGAGATCAGAAGTACAGCATAGGATTCATCACAGAAGTCAAAACAAAGGTTTACTTCTTTTTAATTTGTCCTGCGTTAGAGGAAAGCATATTAAAAAGAGATTGTAATGTGGAGCTTTTATGCTTTGATTGCTGCTTGCATAATGAATAAGCTAAACATTGGAAATAAATAACAAACTGGCACTTTGTTACATTTAGGGTCAGCGTGTAAGAGAGAGAGAGATGCACAAAATTCTACAGTATTATTATTAGCAGAGAACTGCTAGGGCAATAGAATAAAAAGGAAAACAAATCAGGCAATTTGCCATATAACAGTAGTATAATGTTAAGATTCCATGGATTATTATGTTGCTCATAATTTCTAAGTTACATTACACCATTGTTTTAAAGCATATACAGTAATACTGGATATTATTATTATTTCAATAAAGCCTTTGAGCTTTTGTACAAAAAACAAAACAAAAACAGTACATTACTGCAAATGTACAGAGGCTTATTGCAGTAGAGTCCATTAAGATAACTTTAAATGAAAGGAGCTGAAATATAAGAGCTAAACTCCACATGTAGTTTTGATTTACTGTATTAGTGCAAGAGCATTATTTTATCCTTATGGCTACAGCGTTTATATTAGAGGCACTTGCCAGAACCATAAACACTACAAATTGTCATAAAACAATTCTGAAACCTGATGGATGGAGCCTCTTGACTAGTCTGCCTAGAACTTTAACATTTGCTTCCTCTATTGATAGAAAACCTTGAACTAGCTTATTACACCCCTATAAGAAAGAGCACCCACTAGACATTTGTAATATGCTCTGCAAGCTTCAAGCTCTTGTGATTGTTCTGTGAATATGACTTAGGGAGCAAATCACAGCCTTAATGCAGCCGCTATGCCATTTGTTGGTACTCTGGGATGCCTCAGATGAAGCACCTACTGCCTCCTTTAACAATGAAGACTTCAAGGTCCTTTAAATGTTGCTCAATCTTGCAGGAGTCACTTTTCTGTAAGCAACTCCCACAAAGCTGAGATAATGTTTCAATGACCCACCAATCACAACATTGGCACCCCAATGTTAAGGGTGCCAATTCCATGGGGACAAGTCACACAAATGGCTACTGCCCTTGTGGTACGGTTACGGGGGGTGGGGGTGGGGGTTCCTGGTTGAATGGGAGTTTCTCACAGAAAAGTGATTCCATACCGATTAACCCCCCTCCTTTGATGAGATCAAAGGGGGATTCTGACATAATTCCTTACCTAGAATATTTTTAAGCTTGAGGAGAGCATTTCCTATTCCAAAGAAAAGGTACCTCCCTTTGTCACACACTCGCACACACACACCCCTACCTTGAGCCTTCATTTCTTAGATTAAAGCCCAAGGTATGACTTCCTGGCTAACCCTGAGCTTCTTGGGAGGGGCTGTGTTTTGCCAGTCTCATAACCCATCAGTTGTCCTAGTTTGGTCTTTCCTCTGATTTTTTTTCATTAACAAAAAGGAACCCTGGTCCCGTGCTTTCCTTTATCCTTGGTGTGTGCTGAGAGGCAAAAAGAAAAGGACCAAGGCTGACTGCGCTGCTTCTCTGTGCTCCCATTGATACCTCATTCTCCCCCTGCCCTGCCTTGCCATTGATTTCCTTTCCTTTCCCCATCTGAGTGTTCCCTTCTTTCCTGAGGCCTGATCTACACAGGCAGTGGAAGGAGGTAACAGAGTGTTGAGGTGGCAGAATGGGTCATACCCTCCAACATTTCACAGATGAAAATAGGGACACACCTGTGAATTTGTAAGAGGTATGGTTAAGCAACATGAAGGTGTGATCAAGAGGGTGTGGCCAGGCAACATGAGGGCGTGACCAAGGGTATGGCCAGGCAACCAAAGGGCATGGTCAAGTACAAAAGTTATTAGAGGAAACACACAAAATCTTATATATTATAATTATTACATTATTATATATTATTTTATAATATTTTATTAGTGGCTTTTGTAATATTTTTTACCTTACTTAAACCCTTAATTGTTGATACCTGGTGGTTTTCATGGGAGGGAGGGTCAGTGCTTGCAGGGCAATCTCTTTCTTTTTGTTTTAAAATTGTCAGGATTGGCCCTGGCATTTTCAGGGCAGTTGGAGAACGAGAAGAAAAGAAGGAGATGCAGAGGAGGGGGAGCTTTTGGGTGGGGAAAAATACAAAAAGACACATTGGGGTTTTGAGCCCCTTCAGCGTTTTGCTCCAACACCTCTACAGCTCTGGTTTTTAAGCACAAGGAGTAACTTTGCGGGGCTGAACAGCTTTGTTGTTTCTTATTGTGGAAAGGACCCAATTTAAAGCACTTTTTGTGCTCTATTCACACAATTTAGATTTAAAGAAACAAACTGGAATAATCTTACAGAATTTAACTTGAATTAAATCTAACTGCAATCCTACGCAGTTACTCGGAAGTAAGTACAAATGTCTTTGATGGGTCTTACTTAACCCTGGGGGCCTGGTCAGAGGCAGCAGGTAGAGTGAGTGAGTGATTTGTGCGAGCGCACACGCACACACACAAAAACACACACGCACATGCACGCACATACCCTCGGTCTGTTCCCTTCCTGCTTAAAGGGGCCATGGGCAAACTCACAGATAAGCTAAATAGCTTGCAGGAGGAGGCAGGGGAATTCTGGGCTCTGCATAGCAAATTGGGACTTTTGCATAACAAAGTAAGAAGCATGATGGCCTAAGTGTTTGCAGGATTGTCCCTGCAAATTCGGCGCAATTGGAGAGTATGATGGGTTCCACCATTTCTGGTGTGTGTCATGTTTTGAATGCCCCCCTAGATGTTGAAACTAGTGTGCCCTAGGACTTGAGAGCAGAAGAGAAGCATGCTCTGCAACCAGCCAGGGGACCAAGGGCCACTAGGAGGTGCCGCTCAGGAAGAACATCACAGAAAGGAGAAGATCAACCTGGGCCCATCCATTGGCCAGAGAAGGGGTATTTGCTTCCCCCAGCCTTGACAGAAAGAGCACTCAGCTCCAACTTGCCAGTCGCCCTCAGACTGCAAAGGGGGCAACCAAAGGGGGGCAAACTCTAGCCCTATCCATCAGCCAGAGGACTAAGGGCTACATGAAAAATACTATCTGCAAATAGAAAACTGGTACATCAAAGAGTGAGTTAGGCCCTTATGTTCAATTTTTGCTTTTACATGGGTGAGCATTCAAAACTGGTGCCCCTTCCTGTAGTTTGAAATGGTACAGTCTAGAGGTGGTACTCGACTATCTCAATTGTTACCACCTCATTCTGCTGCAGGTGTAGACCAAGACTCAGATGTCTTGGTCTACAAGACAAGTCTTGGTGTAGACCAAGACTCAGATGTCCAAGGGTATCCATCTTCACAAAGTCATCATTTCTGAACATCTAATCACTTGTTCAGACCCTCTTCATCCTATTCCTGGCACTGGTGCAGGTGACAATGGATTACATTTCCCTTCAGAGTTCTTACGAAGTGAAAAATATCTAAAGTGCTGTGCCCAGCTCATGAGAATGTTATGACTATGTATACAAAACAGCTAAAGGATTACCGCATGCAACAGTGCAGCTGTAAACATGTTCTGACTAGCAATCCAACTCATGAAGGATATCAGTGACTATCATGATGGTCCTGACAACATTGAGGACCATTGGTCTAAGCTGAAAACCTCCATTACTGCAGCTTGTGAACAAACTATTGGATATGAAACTAAGAAACATCAGGATTGGTTTGATGAAAATGATAATGAGATTAAATATATAATTGACCAAAAAAGGAAAGCCTTCCAAATATGGCAAAATGATATTAACTGCGCTGCCAAGAAAAAAACCTATGCTAGCGCAAAGGCTGAGGTCCAAAGAAGAACAAGAGAACTTAAGAACGCTTGGTGGAAAAAGAAAGCTGAGGAAATTCAACAACTTGCAGAATCTCATGATGCACTGGGCTTTTTTAAGGCCACAAGGGCCATTTATGGACCAAAAACCTATGGTACAAACCCTTTACAATCAAAAGATGGCACCAAACTCTTAAAAGACAAAGAGTCTATTGCACTGCGTTGGAAAGAGCATTATTATGACCTTTTAAATCGTAAATCTAAGGTGGATAATGAGATTTTTTCGCAAATCCCACAAAAACAAATTAAAGAGGAACTTGCAATACTCCCCACTTTGGATGAAGTAAAAAAAGCCATTAATCAAATGAAGAACAACAAAGCTAGTGGACCAGATGGGATTCCTGCTGAAATCTTTAAAGAAGGGGGCCCCGAACTTGTACAACATCTTCATAAACTCATTGAAAAAATCTGGATAAGAGAAGAGATCCCAGAAGACTTCAGGGATGCCATAATTATCACCCTCTTTAAGAAGGGTGATAGAACAGACTGTGGAAACTATCGGGGCATTTCTCTCTTAGCAACTGCAGGTAAAATATTTGCTAGGATTCTCGCAAACCGTCTTCTATCTATTTCAGAAGAGATCCTCCCTGAAACTCAATATGGTTTCCGCCCCTCTAGAGGGACAGTAGACATGATTTTTACTGCACGTCAGCTCCAAGAAAAATGCCGGGAGCAAAATCAACCCCTTTATATGGCATTTATCGATTTGGCTAAGGCCTTTGATACTGTAGACCGTACAGCTCTCTGGACTATCCTTATGAAAATTGGATGCCCCAATAAATTTGTGAATATCTTGCGACTTCTCCATGACAACATGACGGCAACGGTTTTGGACAACAACGGCTCTCATGGTGCTCCATTTAAAGTGGGATCAGGTGTTAAACAGGGATGTGTTATCGCCCCAACACTATTTGCCATTTTCATCGCCATGGTTTTACATCTTGTCAAGGGGAAACTTCCCACTGGTGTGGGAATTATATATCGAACAGATGGAAAGCTTTTTAATCTCAGCAGGCTGAAAGCAAAAAGTAAGGTAATTACAACCTCCGTTGTGGAACTTCAGTATGCTGATGATAATGTGGTCTCCGCACATTCAGAAGATGATCTCCAAACTATCCTAAATGCTTTTGCAGAAGCATACGAAAAACTTGGTCTCTCACTTAACATCAAAAAGACCAAAGTGCTTCATCAGCAAGTGCAAGCTAACCCTTTGGTGATGCCATCTATCCAGCTTGGCGGGACAATACTGGAAAATGTCGATCATTTTCTCTATCTTGGCAGCTATCTTTCTGTTACAGCTAACATCGACAGTGAAATCCAGCATCGTTTGAGCTCCGCAAGTGCCGCATTTTCTCGAATGAAACATAGAGTGTTCGAGGATCGGGATATTTGTAATAAGACCAAAACACTGGTTTATGAAGCCATTGTATTAGGTTTCATCAACGTTGCCTCCGGAAAATCCTGCGAATTACTTGGGAAGATAGACGAACAAATGTCAGTGTACTGGAAGAAGCAAAGATTACTAGCATTGAAAAAATGATCGTTCAACGCCAACTTCAGTGGACCGGTCATGTTGTTCGAATGCCTGACTGCCGTCTCCCAAAGCAGTTACTTTACTCCCAACTCAAGGATGGAAAGCGGAATATCGGTGGTCAATATAAGAGGTTTAAAGATGTTCATAAGGCTAATCTTAAAAAATGCAATATAAACATCGAAAACTGGGAAGCTCTGGCCCATGAACGATCTAAATGGAGGTTGGCCTTTCACAAAGGTTCCATGGACTTTGAAGAAGCTCGAGTGCAAGGTGAAAGGGAGAAACGTGCTAAGCGAAAAGCACGTCAAATGAATCCTTTACAGGACCATCTTCTATCTGGTAACCTGTGTCCTCACTGTGGGAAGCTGTGTGGATCTAGAATTGGCCTCCACAGTCACTTACGGACCCATCGCTAGAGTCTACACAATCTTCTTTAGAATTTCCTCCTTTTATCCCGGAAGACAATCTTACTCGGTCACGAGTGATCGCCTGATGATGATGATGATGATGATGATGATGATGATGGTTCTATATTACTTCCAGTATTAGAGGCAGTATGCCTATGTACACCAGTTGCTGGGGAACATGGGCAGGAGGATGCTGTTGCACTCATGTCCTACTTGAGGGCTTCCCACAGGCAGCTGGTTGGTCACTGTGTGAACAGAACGCTGGACTAGGTGGACCCTTGGTCTGATCCAGCATGGCTCCTCTTATGTTCTTAAATCTTCCAGTGGGACACTGAAGTGATGGATCTTCTCCTGGCAGAAAAACTAGGATCAGGTGGCTCATGTACACACTTTATAGGGTGGTCAGGTGTCCTACTTTACAGAGGACAGTCCTGTATTCTGGATGGCTGTCAGAGGACGGTCCTCTATTTGAAGGTGTCCTGTACCTGAAGAGATGTCCAGTTCGAGTCTGGTTTAAAGTCAAAGAACCTAATGCTGAAATTACCTTTAGGTTTGAAAACATTGGAGGAGCGAATGAAATTAAGTCAGGCCTGCACAACTTGTGAGCCATCAAGCCCAAGGCCACCCACCAGCTGTGTATGGTGCTCCACCAGAATATAGATAAACTACCTGTGTTTCTGCTGCCCACCTGGGATCGTAAAAACAGAGGGAGGTTGTTGCATCTGGTAGACATGGTTGGTGGAACATGTTCAGCTAGAGGGTAACAAGTTTTGCAGATTTAAATTAAATGAAAACCTGCCTTTATAGAGTTTTAATTTTTTTTTTACTTACTTTTAAGTATGTAATTCCATTTCAGTTCTATTAATTCTTTTAATTTGATTTTATTTATTGGATATCAATAATCAAGCCATTTGCAACAAGAAACATTGAATATAATTAGTCTTAAGGAGATTCTTATGTCTAGAGGTGTCCTCTCGTACAGAGGATTGAAAGGGCATCCAGAGGACTGTTGTCTATTTTGAAGGCACCCTCTGTTTGAATACTGTCCAGTACAAGTCCAGTTTAAAGTCAAAGACCCATCAGAAGGAAGAGCTGGGCCTTGAAGTTGCCCATCAACAGCACCTGGACAACAGACTGAGCAAAGCACACAGATCACCGGCTTACAGTCTTCCACACTATGATGAGATGTACTGTATTTCTATTTAATTTATAATAATTATTTCTAAATTTGCCTCTATATGTATAAATTAGCATGTGTGCATTTTATGCAAATTGGTGTCCTCTTTTGTCCTCTGTGGTGATGTGTTTCCTCTTTTTTGGTGATTCGAACTATGAACAGTTTTGTGATCTTCCTGCTATAGATGGGATTTCAACACTGCCCTAGATTTGCAAGCCCCACAGTAACTTCTTCTTTTTCAATGCCTGGGTGTCAGTATCATGTGCAAATCCAAGTAGCTATAAACATTATTTCAACAAGGGACATAATAAGGCTGGCACATAGTGCCATTTTCATATTTTACCTCTGTTCCAAATTATGTTGCCTTTTACTGACAGAATAACAAAAATAAAATTTATCTGAAATTATGTCGAACTGAAATGAGTAATGTAACTTGTACTGAAAGCAAAACTAACCTACTGAGCTAGCCTTCACATGCTTTGGTGGCTGGCTTGTTTATCTTTCACCTTTGCTATTTGGAAATGTAATGGCAGATATTTATCTTGAAGGGTAATACTCTTCACAGTCTTGCAAGCAGCAGCAATTTGCACCTCCATTTTTAACACTGAATCTGAAACCCTGATGCTGTTATAGACACATAAAGAGAAGAAAACTGGGGGGGGGGGGGGATCTTTTAGATGTTTATCAGCTTAACTTGCTAATGGATATGATTAAACTGATTCCTGCAAGGATTGCTATGATAGACAACAACACTATCTAGAAATGAAGCTAAGCAGAAATGCTTGATTTTAAGATGGGTCCTGCTGAAGTTATCACAAATTAATTGTGTGTGTGTGTGTGTGTGTGTGTGACAAGTGTGGGGGTGGTATTCAGCAGGCAATACATTGCTTCGGTAGAGAAGGAAGAGGGACAACTAAACATAAAAACATATGAAGAGTCCTGCTGGATTATACCAAAAAGCCCCGCATCCTAGGATACCTCTTGAAAGTCCACAAGCAGGTCATGAAGGCAATAGTCCTCTCCCAGTCACTGGTATTCAGTGGTGTATTGTCTTTGAATATGGATACTCCATGTAGCCATCATGGCTAATAGCTGTTGATCAACTATCCTCCATGAACCTGTCTAATCTCCCTTCTAAGCCATCTAAACCCTTGTCTATTGTCACATCTTGTGGCACTGATTCCATACATGAATAATGCATTGTGTGAAGAAGAGCAACCAAATCTTATCCCATAGGAATAGGATCGTATAGACTTGTCCTTCCCAGGGTGTTGGTCCCTTTTAGACTCTAGACCTATAATCCTAAACTTTCATATTTGGAAATAAATCAAATCAGAATCAGACATACTAGTTGGTTCCAGGCACTTTCACCTTTGATTGTATTACATTATGTTAATTATCTCCCGTTAGTAAAGCCCCCATCAGTATGGCAAGCAATATTTCAGTCTTTAGTCAGGGCTGATACATCCTGCACCACCAGGCCATCACTGCCATGACGCAAAAGATTGGGACTTGGAAGGAAGCCCGTGAATTGTCAGGCTGTTGTCACTGTGGGGCAAGGAAGGAGTGGGTCCAGATTTGAATATCATAGTGCAAGAACAGCTCATCCTACAGTGGAGCTGCATTAACCTTTCCATAATATTGCATGGACCTTCTACCTAGAGCAGTGTTCTCCAACCTTGGGTCCCCAGATGTTTTTGGCCTACAACTCCCAGCATGCCCCAGCATGCTGGGAGTTGTAGGCCAAAAACATCTGGGGACCCAAGGTTGGAGAACACTGACCTAGAGGGACAAGATCATTACGAAAAGTTTGCAGCAGGAGAGATTTGACAATCTTGAATGCTACCTACAGCATCTGTTCAGGACTCATGTGCTATATTCAGCCACACAGAAGGTGTGTATGTTTAAACTGTGCTCTCCCAACTTCACTTGTTTTATTGCTTTTTGCCAGCTGCAAATTATCTGTTGTTTTAGTGTACAAGGAAGGGAGCATGACAAGAGAGACCACCACCGTCACTGGCATGTAGACATTGCACTTGTGTACAGCTGACTTGATTTCAGACCAGTGTGAAAAGCCGGTGCCAAGTTCAGGATATAGCTTGTATCAGGATGTTCCTAGAGATATGTCATTCTTCTTGGCTCAGGAGCTATAGGTTCATCATCACCCATGATCAAAGCAAGGGATGGACAGAAGGTAGATCTCTGTGATTTGCAGATCTCCAAAGGTTTCTGATTCCCAATACTGTACTGTAATGGAAGCAAATAAAATTGCAAGGAAAAAAATCTGGCAAGGCTGGCCTTGTTCTGATTGCTTATCTTTCAGCCCCATGGATTGCCATCTGTAAAATAGGAATGCTGATTGATTGCTTTTGACCAGGTCTGTATCCCACTCTGCTGACCAGTTGTAAAGTGTTGTGTTAGAATCCCTGATCTTTGGTAACTTGCCTGTAGATTTGTATATAACCCCATGTATGCTACATAATTCATGATAGATTATTGACTCTGCCCAATGAGCTACCATTTTGTGTCTGGTTCTGATTGGTAGACCTCAGTATTCTAGTTAAAAACAAAACAAAACAACAGATCCCACAACACTGAAGTCTGCCTGCTCCTGATCGAAGCACTTTCTGCAATGAGTTACGCACACAAGCACCACTCAGACCTAATAATATGAGTAGAAGTTCAAGTCAGTGACATGAGTTTGTTCCTTCCTGGATGGAAGGTGATGCACGTTTGTGGTAGGAACTGACTACGGTGAGCTCTTGGGATACCTTTAGACAACCTTACCAGAGAGGATGGCAGAAATCAGATCATAATAAAAGTCTATCTCTGTGGAGTTGACAAGATACAGAGGAAAAACAACTTTGTGAAATGCTTGTTCTCCTTCTTCCCCTTCCCTTCTGCGGAAAGCCTGTACAGTAATACCTTGGATTGCAAGTAACTTGTTCTGAGAGCGTTTTGCAAGACAATTTTTTAAATAAATTTTGACTTGATAAACAAGCGACGTCTTGCAAGACAAGTAGTCTTATAGGGATGTAACCACTCGCCTCGAGCGGGCGTAGCGGGCCGAAATCGGCCCTGCTCACGCCCGCCAGAGACTCGCTTTGATATAAGAGTGTTTTGGATTACAAGCACGGTTCCGGAACGAACTATGCTTGCAATCCAAGGTATTACTGTAAGTTGTCTTGCTTACTCCTTATGAGAACTTGCGTGTCTTTTATTTTGTTCTGTCTGGGATCTCCTTACAATGATTAAAGCTAACCCTGATAAAAGGTTATTGGATAAATATTAGTTTGAACTTTCCCCCCCATTGCTTTTGGTGTGTGCCTGCTTACTGGTTTGCAGGTCCCCCTAAAGGTATGCCTTGTGCAGATTAAGGTATATTCTAATTGGGATTCATTTGGACAGTCACCTCTTGCCCCTGCCTGATTGGAGATAGCAAAGAAGTGTTTGAACTCATTGAGCTTTCCATCTGATAAGGACAAGCGGCATGTAGAAAGAATGAAAGCACTCCGTGTATTAAGAGGAAAACAGACAGAATCTCTTATCCTTTCAGTCCAGCCGCTGCCATTTCAAATATTATTGACTCCTGTCAGTGGGGTGCATGGCTGAGCCAAAAGCAGAACTCGGCTCATTAGATGTATTGTGGGTACCAAGAGCTGGGTGCCACAAAAGAACAGAAGCCCAGCTCAAACCTAAAAAAGAGTTGGCTTTCAGTTAAATGGCTACACACAACTATCTTTTCTTAAATGGAACTCAATAACTAATCAAAACACAACACATACTATTAAAACATCTTAAAAACATCTTAAAACATCTTAAAACATCTTAAAAACATCTTAAAGGCATCCTAAAATTCCGCCGGATAGGCCTGCCGGAAGAGATCAGTCTTTATGGCTTTTTTAAATTCCAAGATTCTGGTAATAAGTATCAATCAATGGGACTTATGTTAGTCAGGATTGGCTCAAGTCCCACTGCCAATGGGTTTATGCTAATTATGACTAAATCTGGACCCAACCCCATTTATTTATTTATTTACATTCCTATACCGCCCTTTTTGCCAAAATGCCTCCAAGGCGGTGAATGTAAGAGTCCTGCTGAATCAGACCAACGGGCCATCTAGTCTAACATCCTGTTTCCTGCAGTGACCCTCCAAATGCCTCTGGGAAGCCCACAAACAGGACATGAAGGCAATGGCCCTCTCCCACTGTTGGCACCCAGCAACTAGTATTCAGTCCCATAGAGTAGAGGTGGGTTACCTCAGGCCCACTGAAAGCCATCTAAGGGAGCAGACCTATCACCTATGCTCCCTGGAAGGCTGGCCGATGGACCATTTGATGTAGCAGACATCCTTCTCTGCTGGTGGAGAGAGAGAGGTGAGGTCTGCCTACAGAGAAGGGGGCCCACCCTTGGAGGTTTTCCTGTGATAGTGGCTGAAAGTTATGCTGCCCTGGCTGCCCTGTTGACTGTGATCCACTGGCAGCAGGGCCCAAAGCAGCCAGGGCAGGTCAGGGATGTGTCAAGAGCAGCCAAGGATCCACAAGATGCTAGGCACCATTGTTCCGCCAAAATGGCCCCAAATGTAACTGGAACCTATGCCAGCTTCAGAGCTAACATAGTAAATTCCCTCTCATTGGAGACAATGCAGAGGGGAAAGGAGGAAATTTTAGGTAACATCCAATGTAAGCCCTACATAGAGTAGTCCCGTTGAAATGAAAAAGACTTAAGTTAGCAGTGATCAACTAAAGCCCCATTCATTAGGTCTACTCCAAGTAGGGCTTACCTTGGATTTTACTCTTTAGGTCGCTGAGTGGTAATAAGGCTCTGGATATAGCAGTGGCTCTGCCATTGGCCTCCTTCACCATGATGCTTCCAACTCTATAATCTATGAAATCTATGAGACATCAGATTGGTCTGTAAGCAATTACGCCATTACCATATCTTGTGGTAGTGTGAAGAAGTACTTTCAAACTAGGCCAACATGTTGCTTTTTAAAAACAATTAAACCTACCAAAAAAAAAAAAAAAACATCTCCACTTCCTTCAGGAGATCCTTTCATGATTTTGATTACTTTTGCGTGGGTGGGGGGGCATCTGACAAATTTGAAAAGATTATACATAAGAGATTAATTTGAAGTCCCTCACTGACTTTTCTGGCAGTTAAAAAGAAAAGATAATTGCACTGATCCATCACTCTGTACACGATGCCTTGGGATAATTATGCCTACCTTCAAAGAGGGACTGTGTCAGCTTCCACAAGGCTGAGGATTAACCTGCATTGCTCAATGTGGGTTTTGTGGTTTCCCGGATTGCAGCCAGTTTAGTATGCTTGTCCTGTGCATGGCATTCCATGTACCCTTTTCCACACATGCAATCTTGTTTCTGTGCAAACAGCCTCGTTGAACTGCTGCCAATGTAAGCAGAAGCAATAAATTGCAGACCCAGAAAACTCTGCAGTGATAAAGCTGCAGGCACCTGTTCTGTATGCAATGCATGATATTAATTACTTCCACTTACAGACCTATCAGAGCATATTCTCTATGCTTCTGGGGAGGAAAACAAATTAATAAGGTCTAGTAAACAACTCTTTTTTTCCTATCCTACCTGTCCTTAGACATTTATGCAAGCAAATATTGCTCGTTCTACAGGTTGTACTAATGCACAAATAAACCATGTGGTAATCTCTCTCTCTCTCACACACACACACACACACACACATACACACACAGATCCAGGAAAAGATATTTATTTATTTATTTTCTATACCGCCCAATGGCCAAAGCTCTCTGGGTGGTGTACAACAATAATTAAAAACAAACAATAAAATACAGTTAAAAATATAAATAATATAACATTATGAAATTTTTTAACCAATTTTAAAATATCTCTAAAACAAGTTAATAAAACATGACCGCAAAAACAGTTTACCACCCCACCATACACCATTTAATTATTAAAAGCCTCAAGGTAGAGGGCAGTCTTAACCTGGCGCCGAAAAGATAATAGAGTTGGCACCAGGCGGGCCTCAGGGGGGAGCTTGTTCCACAGTTGGGGGGCTACCACAGAAAAGGCCTTCCTCCTTGTCACTGGGTTGTTTCCTGGCCACTGTTGTGCTGTTACTTAATCCATTGACCTAGGCCAGAGGCAGATGATAGTATTTTCAGTGTTGAAGGTGGTATGATAGAGTCATCATTGCCAGGGGTGGATAAATGCACCCCACTTTCATGTCTGGTAAATTGGCTGTACAGGTTTTTCCAGTGTTGCAAAATTCTGCCAAACCAGTTTCTCCAGAGATGACAGTGGGACAAAAGAAATATGTGTACACCAAGAGGCAGCAAAATAAAGGCCACAGCCCTGCCTGCAGAAAGTCCCAGTTTCAACCAATGGCATCAACAGAACTGCCAGAGTTGGTCCAGATGCCCTCCAGGACCTGCCCCTGCTCTGCAAGGCTGCTCCACCTTCTCCCTCCCAGTCCCCCCAGGAAGGGAACAAACCAGTCCCTTTTGTTTTCTCCCTCCCCACCAACCACAACCAGAACAAAAGTAGGGAAAAGAGACCTGTTCATTTCCTTCCAGTCTCGCAATCACTCTCTCCCCCCACTGCTGTACCAGATGGTGGGGAGGAAACAAAACGGGTTACTTTAGTTTCTTTTTTCTAAACTTTTAACATAGGTTGCCAGGCGTGCTGGAGCTTTGCTGCCCAACACACTCAACCATCTCTATAAAAAGTTTAGGAAAAAGAATGAGAAGGGGGTCCATTCATGATTCATCCCCCTCCCAATGCCGGGACCTGGTCACTTGCTTTCCCCCACTCAACCCTCTACCACTATTTACCAGGAGTGTGTGATGGCAGGAAGAAAAAGATACCCTACTCTTTCATTTTCTAAATGGTTTACAGAGGTTGCCACCGGTCACTCTGGAGCTTTGCTCCATGGCACACCCCAACCTTATCTCACAGCATAGTGGTGACTGCTACTGTGGTGCTGTTTGTTTGTTTGTTTGTTTGTTTATTATATTATATTTTTCCCACAAGGAACCCAAGGCGGCTTACATAATCCTCCTCCTCCTCTCCATTTTATTCTCACAACAACCCTGTGAGGTAGGTTAGGCTGAGAGTCAGTGACTGGCCCAAAGTCACCCAGTGAGTTTCATGGCTGAGCGGGGAATAGAACCCAGATCTCCCGAGTCCCAATCCAACACTCTCACCACTACGCCACACTGGCTCTCTCACACTGGTTTGGGGGCTCTCTGACTTGCGGGGCCCTAGACTTCTGCCCAGAGGACCAAGGCCACCGATGCCACTGCCTGGCATCCTCAGTTAAAAGGGGGATCAAGGAGAGCTGCTGTCAGTCAGAGTAGACTGTACTGGGCTAGGTGGACACACACTCAGAATTGGTATAAGGCAGTTTATTATCTTCTAAAAATACATCTGTCTTACCTGTTTCTTAAAAGCAATCCTCTGTCCCCAGCCCTAGCTACCAGCCATTGCATCCATTCTGACTGGGGAAGCACTCAGGTCCAACTGAGGGCCAAACTTGATGTGATGGTGAGAAGCACATGGTTCTTTTCACAGGTCTGTGCATTCAGAAACTCTCCCCCTGCCACACTTTCCCTTCCCTCAGTCTCTTGCTCCCAGAATTTTTATCTTCCAGTATGGGAACAGGGACAGGAGAAATGTGGTTGGAGCAACAGAGCGAGGAGGGGGAAGACATGGGAGTGGGAAGTATTCACCACCCACATCATGTTCCTTTTACTGTTAGGGATCCCCACATATACTCAAATTACGGGGGTGGGTGGGGGCTTTTTATGACAACCCTCATAACTACTATTTTTAAAAGGCTACGGGAGGCATCATTTGGCTAAAATCGGGGACACGTGGAGAGGCTCGTAGATTTCACTATGGGTTCCTCTACCTCCCCCCACCCCAAAATAATCCATATGTTGGACCCATACATACATGAATGATAGCCCTGTCCCCTCTGGTTATTTGGTGCTAAGGCCTGTTTCTGCCATTCTCTGTTGATATGGTAAAGTCGTCTAGAACTATGTGTTATTTTTGTTTAGTGGCCATTTCTTCTGAAAGTGCCCCCTCCAAAATTTAACATGTCCTGGAGAGCAGATCTCATCAAGTCACATTCTGAAGATTCTTCACCATTTATGATGGGAGAGCAAATCACTGTATCATCTAAGCCAGGTGACCTCCTAAATGCCCAATCTAACGAAGTCTAATCCCATTGAGCCTATTTAAGCCATTTGGGATCATGGGCAGCAAGCGACCTTTTGAATCAACTATAAAGGTCAGGCTGTAAGGCAGGCTTTTCTTCCCATATTAGGCTGTGAATCATTTCATCTCATGTATCATCCAGTTATGTTAATTTTCAGTGCCTCCAAACTCTCAAAATCACACTTATTGCACGTTTGAAAAATGTCAACATTTCATTTCATAGCATTAGATTTCACACTTTTTAGGGCTTTTTTTATAACTTTCATAATTTATAGCCATCATCCAGGAATATACGAAATGCAGCACTGAAGCACCAGTGAAAGTAAAAGGTCAGTCTACAAGACTGAGCAACCCACATAACAGAGAAAGATTATGTACAAAATAAAAAAGGAAGGAGCGGAACAATGGCTTTCTTCCGCCTGAATAGTGGACTTGGGAAGACCTTGGAGATCATCTAATCCACACACCTCTGTTCGGTGCAGGCTCTGCAATGCAGGATATAGCTACAGCATCCCTGACAGATGGCTGTGCAGCCTCTGCTTAAATACCTTTGGAGAAGGAGGAACGCTCCCCCGTCGCACAATGCAGTAGGGTCAGCTTTCACTGTTAGAACTTTTCTCCTTATGTTTGGCCAAAATCTGCTTCCCTGCAATTTCTACCCATTGGTTCTAGCCCTGCCCTCTGGAGCAAGAGAGAGAAAAACCCTTCTGCATGACAGCCTTTCAGATATTCAAAGACGGCGATCATGTCTTCCATTCATCTTCTCTTCTCCAGGCTAAACGTACCCAGTCCTTTTGACTGTTCCTCAGAGAGGCTTGTTTCCACCCCCCACATCATCCTGGTAGCTCGTCTCTGGATCTTGGCTGTGGGGAAGAGCACTGGCAGATAATATAGCACGGTGTTAAGCGCTATGTCCAACTTCCATCTTGATTCCACTTCCAACTGACTAAAGAAGGACTCTGCACTCATACATACATCCAATGTATGTGAAGCATTTGTGAATGCCAAGTATATCTCAGAGTGAGGAAATTTACTACCAAAACATTAGGGCAGGGGTGGGGAACCTCTTTCGGACTGAGGGCTGAACTCTATTTCAGAGAAGCTCTCGTGGGCCAAATTCCAGTGGTGGTTGGGCCCAAAGGCAAAATGGGTGGGGCCAAAAATCCAAAAAATACCAGCATATTGTAGCTTAAAGCTCCTTGGGCTTTTCTACATGAGTTTTTTAACTTGCCACTTTACTGAGGCTTCTACTTCTGGATTCTTTGTGGGATTAAGATTGGCTCCTTTACACATGTTTTTTTCTGGGGGGTTTCCTTCTCTGCTTTTCTACATGTTCCATTACACAACCACTAGGTGGTGCTGTGGTATAGCAGAATTGCACAAATGCATGAGGGTTTCATGCCGCCATTCACAAATAATACCAGACTTTCCTAAATCTAAAAAAAAAAAAAAAAGCAGCAGGAATGATTGCAAAAAATGGGAGAGACCCTGGAGTAAAGCACCCGCAATCTACTGTGAGTGAGGAATCATGAGTGTGTAATAAATGCCTTATGCAGAAAGGCTCTAAGTCTCGGGAGAGGCATTTCAACCTTTTATAATTGGGGGGAAACTGCACAAAAGCCAGGAAACGACCAAACAATTAGTGGGTCAGGGGATGGGACTCGGGGGGCACCTGGGGGGACCCCAGAACAGATTTAGCCCCAGGCCTGAGGTTGGAAAAATGGTTGTTTTCCATTCCTGAGTTTGGTAGTCAGTTAATGAATTTATAATTGTTTACAGACCTTAAGAAGACCTGTTCTGATGAAGTCACATATGACGAAACAGGCTTTACAATCCGGATTCCTGTAACAGTCTGCTTATAGTAGTCTTATCTACTGCCACTACTTGCCAATATTGTTTGTCCTTCTTTTCTTTTTGTCAGCCTCGCTTTGACTTTGTTACTTATTATTCATTATATTCAGTGTGTTTTCCCTCCCCCCCCCTCTCATTTTGTTATTGCCTATACGCTGGTTACAGTAGTTTTACTTATTGTTACTGACCTGCCTACTTTGTTTGTTATTGTTTTTTTAATGTTAGTACTATTCATTAATTGTTGATTGGCTTTGTTATTTTCATATTATATATCTTGGCATTTGCTTGCAGCATTCTGGTGTCTTCATTATAAGTTGTTACTACTACTAACTTACCACATTTCTTGTTGATTGTTACAACATGTTTTCTTATTGTTAGTTATTGACCACACCTTATATATTTTTGTTTCATCTTTGTTATGGTCAGTCTACGCATATTTCCTTCTGAGGGGCAACAGTGATATATTTTTTTGAAAATATATTTCATTTCTGTGCAGTTGTGTGCTCTGCGGCACTTTTGTTTATCTATCAACAAAGAAATGCAAGCACTTGTTTTTAAGAGAGCATGGCCTTTCCCCCAAAACTTTTTCAACCTCACTTTCAAATACAAAAATATATTTGCAGTTCAATCCTAAAAATGTTCTCTCAGGGGCTTAGCTTCCTAGGAATGGGCAAATGTGCGATGTTCAAGCTTGTTCAGGTTCCCCGAATTCTTCCCCAAAGCTCATTTTGCCTCAGTTGCATTCCCAAACACAAGCATCTTCCCTGCCCCCCCCCCCCACCCATTGGAAGAAATCTGCATTCTCGATCAGGAAAAATGTGCATTTTAAAAGTATGCATTTTTCCCAATTGAAACAAAATCCACATTTTTTTTAAAAAAATGTGCATTTTTCCTGATTGAAAATGCACATTTCTCCCCCATAGGCTAAAGCGTGAAAATGTGGATTTGTGGGGAGGGGGGTTTGCACAAGTGTGCATTTACCCAATTATGTACTTTCGAATGCAAGTGTGAATTTCAGGAAATTGTGAAAATATCCTGAGAATTGCATTCCTGCTCACGTTCACGTTTAGGGTTCTGAATGGGACACAGATTTGCATGATTTGCAAACAGGAATGAAATTCTCATCCATCCATACTTCCTAGCTGCCGTGCCTACTGGGATTGCAACTTCAGACCCAAGCCCCCAGGGCGTTTCCTGCTGGAAGCCCCAGTAAAATGAATGGGAAGTGCACAAGAACGCTACCCATTCGATTCAGTGGGGATGCACAGGAAAACTTCTCAGTAGATTGTGCCCTTCATGGGTAGCCTTCATGACTGTTGCCTTTGTGATCAGGTAACACCGGCACACCACAGGTATCAAAATGATTGAAAACGCAAGGTCCTCAGTGCCACATGCTCATTGACATTCCTCTCTGGCTCTCCTCTCCAGCAGCATTCACAGGAAACTTATTATTGCCTCTGATAGCAATGCCCCTTTTAAAAGCTGTCTGGAGGCATTATTCAAGAGGATTCATTCTGGTGGCTTCCCAGCTGGGATTCTCTCTGCCTTGGAACTGTGGGTGGCCTGCTTTGAAATACACTAATGAACTGTTAGGCAGGGCGAGTGTCAGGAGAGTTGCTTATTTTCTTCTTTTAATAAATACAGCCTCCTTGGCTCTGGATTTTTCTCCTTGTAATCTGGTTATGCATTTTCCTTCATTAAATTCGTCTAAGCTGCAAATTTAGTTTTTTAAGAGACTAGTTCTTTAGCTTCGATCTATCAGCTATACTCTTACTGACTATTATGTCACTGTCAATATAGACATAACGGCCAGAGTGATGTACATAGTTATGCGCACAGGTCCCACTGAAATCAGTGGGGCTTGAGCCCTACTGAGTTTGCTTAACTCTGTCTGTACTATCTTGTGGCCATTGGTGGTGATGTTCTGTGGCTCATGTGGGACTGCATTTAAAAATGGTTCAGAAGCATTTGCTGAATGCAGCTGCCCAGTTGCTTGCAGGGGCGATCAGAGCATAGAACACCATTTCTGTACCTGCCCATGTGCCTGCTAGTAAGATCTATTAGCTTGACAGGCACATGGGCAGGTATAGAAATGGTTTCTGTGGTGGCCCCATCGTTCTGGAATACCCTGCCACAGGAGGTGCACCTGGCTCCCTCCCTAATTGTTTTTAAATGAGCCTTAAAAACCTGGATGTTCCAGTCTGCTTTTAAATTAACAGGTACTGATCTTTAATTTATAAATTGGGAGTTTTTACTGCTGCTGCTATTTTAAGAAACATGTTATGCTGCTGTTTTAGTGAGGTGTACTCTAGCATGTATTTTTAAAAAATAACGTTGACGGTTTTATCTTCTAAATTGCCTTGAGGAGTCTTTTATATATTTACTTAAACTTCTGTGAGCCAGTGTGATTAGAGTTGGACCTGGGAAGCTTGGGTTTAAGACCAACCTCTGAAATTCAAGACTTGCTCACGATAGTCCATTTTCAGAAGCAAAGCAACTCTGGAATGCCAAATGCTGGGAACAAAGCATGCCCATTACTTTCATGCCCCACATGAGTCAGAGACTAGGTATCTAATGTTAGTCCTACTTAGAGTAGACCCATTAACTTAAGTCACATTCATTTTAATGGGTCTCCAATAAGTAGGGCTAACATTGGATTCATGGGCTAGTGTGCCAATCTCTCAGACTAAAGCTGACCTCACAGGGTTGTTATGAGGGGGTGGAGGAGCATGTACACCACCCCAAGCTCCTTGGAGGAAAGGTGTGATGAACATACTTCTTCTGCTCCTGCTTTTATTCTGCTGTGATTTTATTGTATCGTTGTTTTAAATTGTACATTGCTCTGAGGCCCCTAGTGGGCAGGAAAGTGATTTATAAATACTTTGTTTATTTAAAGCAGCCTTCCCCCTACCTGGTACCCTCCAGATGTGTTGGACTACAACTCCCATAATTCCCAGCCAACATGGCCAAAGAACACATCTGGAGGGCAGCAGGTTGGGGGAGGCGATCAAAAGGGGGGGGGGGAAATGGAGGGATCTGTCTGTCCAGTGCTGGAAAGAGGATGCTGGCTGAATGGTGCTTGGTCTGATCCAGTCAGGATGCTGTTATGGCTAGGTACCAGGGCAGATGCATGTCCAATACACAGGTGATCTGCAGCAAGCATAAAAGCCATCCTGTATATTTCTGAGTTCCAATTTCTTCAATATATCGATAACAAAAACTGAGTTGTTCATCTGATTTATCTTAATGATGCATATCATATGTACCTAAATGACACATGTCCTGATCTAGCAACCACTTCCAGATGCTTATGGACTTCCTCTTGCAAAGGCTTTTCCATTCACTTCGGTGACACGGGACGTTTTGCATGTCGCTCTGCTGAAGTCATTGGGGAGGCCCGCATGTGTAGGGGATCAGCGTGCACATTGCTCTGAGTTTGCCTCAGGACTCGACATTTGAGAAGCGCCATGACCCTATTCTGTTGTTAACTCTGCCAGAAAGGATACCTATGAGAACTTTGAAACTAGTGCCTTGAGTTTGCTTCTTTCCTCCTCTCTCTCAATCCTTTTCCCCCTTGTGCCATGCCTTTTAGATTGTAAGCCTGAGGACAGGGACTGTCTCAATATCTAAAGAGCCAGTGTGACTTAGTGCTTAGAGCAGTGTTCTCCAACCTTGGGTCCCCAGATGTTTTTGGCCTACAACTCCCAGCATGCCCCAGCCAGCAATGCTGGCTGGGGCATGCTGGGAGTTGTAGGCCAAAAACATCTGTGGACCCAAGGTTGGAGAATACTGGCTTAGAGTGTTGGACTGGGACTCGGGAGATCCGGGTTCTAGTCCCCACTTTGCCATGAAGCTCACTGGGTGACTTTGGGCCAATCACTGGCCCATAGCCTAACCTACCTCACAGAGTTGTTGTGCGGATAAAATGGAGAGGAGGAGGAGGAGGAGGAGGAGGAGGAGGATTATGTAAGCTGCCTTGGGTTCCTTGTAGGAAAAAAGGTGGAATATAAATATAATAATAAATAGCTATTAATCTTCGTAAGCTGCTCTGGGAGCCTTTTTATGGCTGAAGAGTGGGGTAAAAAAAAATGCTGAAAATATATAAATACATATTTAATAAGAAGCCCTCAAATAATTATACCAAGGGTGGGAATCCTCTGGCCTGTAGGCCCAATTTGGCCCACCAGGCCAGCCTATCTGGGGAAAACCTGCACACAGTAAAGCTGGGTCCTTGACCAAAGTGCTGGCCCTCAGCCGGGAACTGGATGACATCAGAGGCTATGGTCCTGCCTCCTGACTCCATCTGGCCTTTGAAGGGCTCTGTGAGGATACCCAGCCACCCCTGAATTATATATACTGAGAAATGAGTGGCAAGGAAAGCATAGAAATATTTCAAAATGGCTTTAAAACTTATTAACTGGAATAATAAAATATAAAGCAGAGACATGGTTAGATCGAGGTACACATGCTTTAAAATATCATCCAATTTTCAGAGTCTGTTGGTGTATTATTGGATCTGAGGAGGTGGAAGATTAATGAAATTAATCTTCTCTTCCCTGAGGTAGCTTCCTAAAAAATACTTTTAAGATTTTTGATAGCTCTTTTAATCTAACAGTGACACAGAGAACTGGTTCTGTGAATGCTCTCCCCTCTACTCTGGGAAACTATGTCAGTTTTCAAACTGCGAGAAGAACCCATGTGGGAATGGAGCAACGTGTTTTCCAAAGGCCAACCAAGACACTGTGTGCCTCTGTCCATATGGAAGAACCGGAATTCTTTGTAACGATGGTAAGATGAATACAGAACTTAGCAACTACTTTGCCTCAACAGACATAGAAGGAAGATAGAAATACAATGACGCTTCTTTGTCTTAAAGGGCAACAAAACCTTTTTGCTGTCATGCAAATTAACATCTTCACCTACTTCTCTCTGCTTCCTACTTTTCAGTTGTTCATTCATAACCCAATTTCTTATTACCTAGCATAGTAAGGCAAGCTACACATTAAGAATGCATGATTTACTATAGTGGAGCTATAATAATTAGCGATGGCCAAACTCCCTCCAGTCTGATTTTGAATTGATCCAATTAAATTGGATTAATTTGTAGAATATCTGTTGGAAATTACATCCAATTTAAAATTCTCAACCACCTAGAGCCCTCTCTGCTACTCCCGTTCTGCACTGAGAGCCTTCCTTCCTTCCTCACTAGTAGCAGGGAGGGATCCATCATCAGAGTGTCAGGCTTTAAACACTAGATGCTGCCATAAGCGTGTGTGTCAGCATTCTGGGATGCTGGATTCTGGAACCCCTGGGAAATGTAGATCCCATGGCTCTTGATGTTCCCGGATGCTGCAAGTGTGTGTGAGATGGCTGCGAAGGGAACAATGAGAAATGAAGTTCTCCTTAGGGCTCCCTCTCTCATTGGACATTGCAGTGAGCAGGGCCTGAGGCCTATGATGGCAACAGAGCCCGAGAGCCCTCCTCATTGCTCCCTTACCTCGGAAAGGACACAGAGCTAAACAGATCAAGGTAGTATTGATCTGGCCTGCTTCCAGACGTGGATTTATTGTGGAATTGTCATGGATTGCTCACTCACTTTTTATGGGGGTTCACACTTCACACATTGTCTTCCATTTGCAATCCTTGCATGTTTTCCCAATGCTGTTTCCATCTGGGTTTTTTTCTTATCAGAGAAAGGTGTGTTTTGTTTTGGTTTGTTTTTTGTGGGGGAGAAGGACAGAAAAGTAATGCAGTCTCCACAGGTGCAGATGCCGTTAGTGCTACTCTTTCATACTCTGGAAGTGGAGGACGACATCATCTGGACCCTTCTAAAATTCTGTGAAAGAGGTAGAGCAATTGCACAATAAAAGCCTCACCTGGAAGCATCCTTGATCTACAATTCTCTGTTATGTCCAAAACATGGACCTGTGGTTTAATATCAATTTACAAACCAAGATCTTACATAATGGAAAATAGTAGTTTACTTTAAGCTAACCAGGATTAGCACACCAAAGCTGGCATACCAAAGGAGGAGAGGAGAGAGTGAGAGTGTCCCCAACTCACATTCCTAGCTGCTAAAGCTTAACTACTATGATTTACGGTTTAGCAAGCAAGGAAATGTGTCTGTGTGTCTGAACCGGGCCATGGTTTGCTGTTTCATTTGCCCAAACAGAATTTTCTTTTTCTTTGTTTTTAAACAGCTGTTAATATTACCTATCCTAACTTCAGTGGGACAGATGCCTTTGGCTACACCTCATTCCTAGCTTATTCAGCAATTCCAAATATCAGCCTCTACTATGAATTCCATCTGAAATTTCAGCTGGCAAACTACAATTCATCACTGCAAGACAACCTGATTTTTTTCACTGGTCAGAAGGGCCAAGGTAAGCTATTTGGCTTGGTTTATCTCTCCCACCCACCCACCCACCCACCCCCTTCATACAGCAACTGGGAAATTAGTACTTTTATATATATATATATATATATATATAGTTAGATTTGGGTTTCTGGGCGCCTCAAGAACCATAAATATAAAAACACATAAATTTATCTTTGCAGTTTTCTCAGTTTGGTTATAGTTTTATTGCATGGAAAATACATCTCTATTGAGATCTTGAACAATAAAAGAAAACAAATTATATTGCAATCCTTTTAATTTGTCCTTTATAGTTATTCTTTAATTTTTAAAAACTATCAGTCTTCTGCCTCAAAGTCACACCCTCCGACATACAAAGCTTGACTCTAATCACACATAGGTGGGATTGCTTGTAGTTAGCCAATTATGAGGGTAATGCACTCTGCCCATTGTTCAGAAGCACTCACCTATCGATTATTGCAAAATGTATTCTAGGGATGATCCTTGGCAGTGAACATAGATTTCAAGGGGCAAGCCCAGGCTCAGATAGTTACCGACAGCCCACGGGATTGGATAAGTGGGTTTAATATTTGTAAAACAGTTCATGCTTCAGGATTTGACCACAAATCTGAAAAGAGAAAGACAATCAGAGTAATTAATTTTACTACTGCGGAACCTATTAGTACTGCTGCACAGTGCCACTTTAGTTCCAACTATGTGCTAAGTGCTCTACAGAACATACAAATTCCCAGCCCAGAGACCTTACATGAAATAGACACATCAGGGGTGCAAGGAGTGGTCAGAAATGGAAAAATGTAAAGCAGGAATGCGATTTAGAGGGTGCATTTGTTTAGTGTGGAGAGGGTTGCCATTATAGTTGATCAGTGGTTAGAATGGTGGGCAACTCCAACTCCTCCTCCTCTTCCACCTCCACCACCCGTCAGCACCACTTTGTAAACTTTTTTCGTTAGTATCATCTTTTCTCACCATACACAGGATATTGATCAGCTACCGTCAAGATAAATTTCTTTAACTTTGCTGATTTTGCTTTGCTTGGTGGAGCTTTTCTGTGTGAGGCATTTGTTGTGCACTCATCATTCCCTACTCACAGTTGTTTATGCGTTCTTTAGACAACATTGTGACACTCCAGTTTTGTTTCTGTTTGTAAACAGCACTTTCCACAAGTTTTTTTTAGAGCAGGGAAAATGCATTTAATGATGAAAGCAAAAGTATTATTTCTTCTTGTGTATTTGCACTAATCCACTATACCACAATGCCACCTAGAAATTATGTAGCAGAAAAGCAGGAAAAGGAATACTCCTTGTGTAGTGCTCAGATCTCAATTCTGTGACAAAACTGGGAGTATGCAGCGGATTAACAGCCTTGCGTAGGAAAGTTCATTACTGTATCTTGGGTCATCAGAGGGTCTGCAAGAAACTTCCATGTAAAATAACACATCTTAAGCACGATGGCCTCTTGGATTTGGAGGAGAGATCGTAAACTCTATTTTTAAGTTCTTCTTTTTCTTTCATTGTTGTTATTATTAGGTTGTGTATCCAATGTTGGTTTTGCACTAGTGGAAATCACTTCCAGTCATGTAAGACAGGGCACCCGAGTTTAGTCAATGCCCTCCTATCTGCTGCAGCCCTCTGCACTATATCCCTTACTCCAGGAGTTTCCCAACCCTCAGTAGTAGCTTTTGGTGAGCACAGCACTGCAGTGGCTAGGAGGGGTGTCAAGGTTCCACTGCTGCAGGGACCCCTTGATCTGCCTTTGGGAGATATCTGCCTCTCCCCAAAGACCCAGTCCTTTGCCTGCTTCCTCCAGTAACGTGGGTGTAGGCTGTAGGCGTGTGAATAAGTCACTCCAAACTCCAGGGTACACAACAAGCTTTACTTATAGTAGTAGGGAAATTACTTAATAGAGTGGTTTTAAATCAAAAGCAGGTATGATAAAATAAAACAAACAAACAATGTTCTCTAGTTTCACTTCAGTCTACCTAATTCCTGTGCAGTCAGCCAGCCAGTTTCTCTTTCTCTCTCTCTCTCTGTGCTGTTTCTCTCTCTGCTGCTTCTCTCTGCTGCTCAGCACACACTCTCCCACTGCTAGCTGACCACACCCCAAATATATAGTCTTCCCAGGAATGGAAGGTTATGACCATGTGACCTTGCACTGGAGAACTGATTCTAAACTTCTATTGGGTAACTTAAAACTCTCAAACTCCCCCTCCCATCGTGGAGTGTTTGGGCCTTCAGGCTTCAACAAACTGAAGCCTGTGTAGGCCTCAACAAACCCAATCCTGTGTAGGCCTCAAACCCTCACAAGGGCCAGCAAAAGTCAGGTCCCATGCCTTACAGGAGTAGACATGTTTTCCACTAGCACAAAGTCTACATTAGACAGAGTTTATTATTATTCTTGTGGAGAAAGCCTGAGCACACACACAGTGACATGAACCCTGACACAGTTTCCCCTTGGCAACCACACATAGTTTTCCCTTGGCAACCCCTGTCTGCATAATCCCCACCACGGGGGGGGGGGGGGGGACAGGAGATGCAAGTCTGGCCAGACAGGTAAGTGACTCCATCTACATATCCTCAATGGGGCACATCTGCCCGAATCCACAAGAAGCAGCATAGACTATCAGGAGGTGAAGGGCAATCTCAAAGAGCTGTGAAGTATTTCGTAAAGGGCACCGGTAAATCCAAGGCGTCACCTTTTCCCGGGCAGGAATAAGCCCACCTGATCGTAAGGGGCAGGAATAAGCCCACCTGATCAGCAAGGGGCGGGGAGGGGGAGGACGGGGTAGAAAACCCCTCTGCCAACCCGAATCTGGTTGTTGGGAACACGAGTCGAGCTGTCATCTTCAACCCTAGCTTTGGCTAGTCCAAGCAGTTTCTTTCCCCGAGTGCGGACGGGCTCGGAGTCAGGCTATGCAGACCGCTACGTAAACTCTGTAAGTGTAAAGTCTCTGATGCGAGGTAGCTCTCTTCATGTACTACGCTAGCCTGTAGAATTGAACATTTCCGTTCCGTCAAGCCACGACCTGGTTTTGTTTATGCTGTAGTATTCTTGGAAATCTATTAGTTCCGCTCCATTAATACAAATCTATTCTTTGGTCTAAAGATGGTTGCGAGTGATCTTTAGGTCGCGGCTGGGTTTAAATCGCTTGATATCCCTTTGAAGGGCTATACAGTCATGCCTTGGATTGAGAGCATAATTCGTTCCAGGAACATGCTTGTAATCCAAAACACTTTTATATCAAAACGAAATTCCCCAAAAAAAATTTGTACAGAGATTTTTTAATTTAAGCCGTACTACAGTACTTGTATTGCAAGACGTTGCTTGTATATCAAGTAAAAAAATAATAATAAATATTTAAAAATTTGCTTGTCTTGCAAAACGCTCTCAAACCAAGTTACTTGCAATCCAAGGTATCTCAGTGCCGGTTAACCTGTTAAGTGCCAAACCCATGCAGAAGACCCGGTTGCTGGTCTTCCATTATTATTATTATTATTATTATTATTATTATTATACCATATTTTTTAAAACTAACAGAATGGATACCCCTTCTATGTAAATGAGCCACCATTTTCTGAACCTTTTATTTGGATGGAAACATAGAAAGAGAAAATTGTTCAATGGAAGCTATGTGCTCCTTTCTCCAGAGCTGGAAAACAAATCTAGGTGGATTTTAGGGAAGAAGGGCCAAGCGGCATAAGTTGTCCCCTACAGCATTCTCCCTTCCTAATCTATTACATGTGGACAGGATCTGACATTATTGAGCTTATAGCTCAGTAGTAGAACACATAGTCTGCATGGGGAAGGTTCCAATTTCATTCCCTGGCATTTCCAGGTAAGCCTAGAGAAGACGCCTGTTTGAAACCCTGGAGGGTCAGTATCTGTTAGCATAGACTATGGGTGGGCAACCTTTTTGGCCCTGAGAGCCACATGCCAGTGGTATGCTTCCAATGCTCCATCCCTCCTTCCCTTCCTTTCACACCCACAAACAGCCTTCCTCCCACTCATTTTCATTGTCTGTCTCACACACCACACACACAGCCTTAACGTAGCACCCAGCCAGACTTACCCCAGCCTGCTCCACTTTTTCTGATGCTTCCTGCACTTGGAGAATGCTGCGGAGAGCAGGATTGTGCTGGAGAGGTGCGTGGGGATGACCCTTCCCACTCGCCATCTTCTCTCTGCAAATTGGGCTCTGCCTGCCAGGCAGCTGTTTGGTGGGCTGTGGGGAGCAGTTTTTGTGGTGAGGACAGCATACAGAGGTGACTTTTCCTGTCCATCCTCCTCATCACAGTCATGCTCCCTCCAGCCCAAATAGCTGAATGGCGGGCTTGCATGGGGGAATTGAGTGGAGGGCTGGTGGTGGTGAGGATTCAAAGGGGCTTTGGCACCCATCTCAGCTGCACTGAAGGCCTCTGCATCATGCAGGCCATGGGTTTTCCCATATGTGATGTAGACCAGTGTTCTCCAACCTTGGGTCCCCAGATGTTTTTGGCCTACAACTCCCAGCATGCCCCAGCCAGCTATGCTGGCTGGGGCATGCTGGGAGTTGTAGGCTAAAAACATCTGAGGACCCAAGGTTGGAGAACACTGATGTAGACAACACTGGGCTAGATGGACCAATGGTCTTGACTCAGTACAAGGCAGCTTCCCATGTTCCTATGAAAAGAAACCATAACGCAAAGGCAAAAATGTGATTGTTGGGCGCACTTTGAGGTGCTTCCAGACAAGTCTGTAATCATGCAGTCGCCCTGCCTCATTCATGGAATTTTACGGAGTGCAGCTGACATCTTCTACTTGTGTAAGCCTCCTGTGTTTTTCCACCTCTTTTTTTTATTCCCCTCTAAAAATCTAGTAAGGATGAAAAGATGGAATAGCTGCACATGTCTTCGGTTGATAGTACTAGCTAGGAGTGGTTCATCTGGAACTAGAAGCACCCTGGTTTTAAGTGGAAATACAGGGGAAATGTGTAAATATTTTTCATGAAAAATCCATGTATAACCACCAGGGGGCATTGGAACACTAGCTGGAAGGAACATCAGAAAAGTTTAGGAAGACCAATTTCCTTTCCATAGGGTAACCAGCAATAACTTATAAACTGATCCGGTTTTTAAAAAGAAAGGAAAAGAAATGCCTGCTCGCCTATGATTCTCAATTATGAGGAATTATTCTTTTAAAAAGAAGCAAGCTACATTACATTTAACATGGCCCAAACAGAAGAACTTTCTAAGATCCCCCGCAAAAAAGGCTATTTCCACAACATTTAATATTTTTTTCATTTCATCTGACTAGTTCTAGTTAACAAAACTATATTCTATATGTTCCCTAAAACATGATTACTTTAAATGCAGTTGACTTTCTCCAGCAACTCAGTACATTTGTGTGTGATTTGCTTGGAATGGCTCAAATTCTCACAGGAATTTAGATTTTGGACAGTCAACCTTCCATGAACCCCTCTTAAACCTGTCATCCAACAGTGTCTGGAAATGGCATGTGTAGGAATACTGTGCTTATTTTACATGTCTGGGTATATTCAGGATATTGTTGTGCGACTGGGAGTTTGGACAAGAGAGGGTCACTACAGCCAGAGCAGTGCTGGATTTAGGAACAAGCCAAGTAAGCCATGGCTTAGGGCCTCATATATTATGAGGTGCCCCTAAACACATTGGAGATAACTAAGATTTATTATAGTTGAAATCACTTTGGCTTAAATAACCTTTCGTACAAAATCCAACACCAGAATTCTGAACTCCCCATCCCAATCCACACCCAATCCCATCAACTTCCCTTCCAGGGTTGCTGGACTACTTGCATCATCCACAGGTTGCCCAACCTGACCTTAAGAGGAGACAACAGGAGCTAGCCTACCAACACATTCTAAAGCCCCACTCCACACCAGGCATCATCTCCACTAGTCCCCTCCTCACCACTTCCCACCCCTCCATATACCACCAGAGAGGCCTCTAGCCAGCCTCAATGTTGGGGGGGGGGGTGTCATAAAAATATAGGGGGGGCATTGTGTTGTAGGAATCACAAACTACCAGCTTCTTTTTTTCAGGAGTTTAGCAAAACTGAAAACTAATCCATCAGGCCACACTCCAACAACTCTGACTCCGCCCTCTCACTTCCTCTTCGTCCCAGCTCCCTCCCATGCCTCTGACTACAACTCCCAGCATGCAGCTCACCCACTACAACACCACTGGGGGCCAGAGGCCTATTTATTTAATCTGAAGACCATTTTAAAAACTACTTTTATAGTATCATTGGCCAAGCAAAAAATGTAACTTTAACAATGAAGAGAACTTTTGAAAGTGGATGTCAGAAGAGAAAAAAGGAGCAGCAGCTTAAAGGGCAGTTAAAAAGAATTATCTTAACTTGACAGTTACTTCGTTACAGCCATAGGGAATGGACAAGACCGAGGTACTTCTGGTGAGGGACAAGGGAAGGTTAGGGGATGTTGACCTGGTGCTGAATGGGGTACATCTACCCCTGAAGGACCAGGTCCGCAGCTTGGGGGTCACTCTAGACTCCCAGCTGTCCATGGAGGCTCAGGTGGCAGCTGTGAGCCGGGCGGCGCTGTATCAACTCCATCTGATACGGCAGCTGCGCCCCTACCTTCCTAATCACCTGCTCCCATCAGTGGTTCATGCCTTGGTCTCCTCTCGCCTAGACTACTGTAATGCGCTCTACGTGGGGTTACCCTTGAAGACGGTCCGGAAGCTTCAGCTGGTACAGAACGCGGCGGCTCGCCTGATTAAGGGCAGCCGCCGGCGTGATCACATCACGCCAGTGCTTAATGAGTTGCACTGGCTACCAGTTGCTTGCCGAGCCGAATTCAAGGTGTTGGTTTTGACCTTTAAAACCCTACACGGCTCCGGCCCAGCTTATCTCAAGGAGCGCCTTCAGCAACATCAAGTAGGCCACTCAACAAGCTCTGCCACGGACGGCCTTCTCCTTATCCCATCAGCCAGAGCAGCCAGGCTGGTGGGGACTAGGAAGAGGGCCTTCTCTGTGGCGGCCCCCACATTATGGAACTCCCTCCCTAGTGACCTTCGCCATGCCCCCTCCGTGATGAGCTTCTGCCGTGCATTAAAAACATGGCTGTTCAGGCGGGAATATGGGGTGGGTTAGGTTTTTAATAAGAATTTTTTATATTGTTTTAATCATTATATTTTATTGCGTTTTACTGTATTTTAATTGTACATCGCCCAGGGTGGCCGGGTGACCGGCCAGATGGGCGATTAATAAATATAATAAATAAATAAATAAATAATCTTATACTCAAGGTAGTCAGGTAGACCCACAACAACCACAGGCCTCCACTTCTTCTACTGGAATAGTTTATACAGATATGAATCAGAATGTGACAAGTACACATGAGGACATTACAGAGCCTGAAATCCCAGCTGAAGGAGATCTACAAAGTCCAGTGACCTTGGTCTCTGGGGTGTCTTGACTGAGGGTGACATTTCATTCTGGATATAGAAAGGTCCCTCAGAGTGTGGTTATTCAAAAAATGATTTAGATATTGTTCCAAAGGTCTATTTCATTCAACAACAAAAAAGCTAATGGTGAAAAATACAATTGGGAGTGGCTAGTATATTCTCCAACAACCAGTGGTGTGTTTACTGCTTTGTCTGCAACCTCTTTTCAACATCCATGACAGCATTTGCTCATGATGGGTTTGATGACTTGTGAAACCCCACTGGAATTCAAAAGCATGGGAATCCTTGAGGATCATATGAGGCAGCATGGTTTAACCTTGGATTCACACCTGGAGGAACAGATAAAAAAGGGAGCAAGACTACTGGAGGCATGTGCTTGAATGTGTTATTACAGTTGTGTGCACACTGGTGGAATGTGGATTGCCTTTTAGCAGAGGAAATGAAAAGTTTGGTTCATCACATAATGGGAACTTCCTTGGCTTGCTAGAACCAGGGATGGACTTGAGGACTCGACTCGTGAGTCGGACTGAGTCCCCCCTCTGACTCGACTCGGACTCGAGTCCCAATATTTTTAATGGGACTCGAGACTCGACTCGGGACTCGAGACCAAGGACTCTTCAACATCCCTGGGCTGTGCCAGAAGGAGTGGAGAGAAGTGCGATCGCCAGCGAAGATTTTATTTTTTAAAATCATTTTCCTAAAATGCAACCTTTCAGACATTTTGGGTTTGGCTGTGTCTGCCTGCCTGCTTTGGGGTTCCCTGCCTCCTTTGCCTGTCTGGTTATTTTGGGTTTGTCCGCCTGGTCTGTTCTTGTCAAAATCAGTTGCAGAGTTTTGAAATAAAAAGGCACACTTGTGCCTAGAATTTATTTAAGCCACACATGTGAAGTAGCCTTATTTTGTTGGGGGAAAACCCCACTGATTTTAATAGGGACTCGTGGAGTCAGTTTTGGGAGTGACTCGGGACTCGGGAGTCACCATTTTGGACCAAGCACTGGGACTCGGACTCGGGTCCAAAGACTCGTGACTCGACTCGTGACTCGAGACCAAGGACTCTTGAACATCCCTGGCTAGAACTGATTGCTAAGTTTCATCCATTTCTTGCCAACCATATAAAGCATTATGGAAGAAATGGATCTAGGAAGCCTGCATACTTATCAAAACAAAATGTGGTGAAGTCATCTGACTTGTGGCTAAAAAAATAAGAGAATCTGTTTTGGATGATTTGAGAAAAGCAGGATACTTCCGTTTGTCTGTTGTGTCTACACCAGATCTTTCCCATGTTGATCAACTCTGTTATTGTAATCTATGTATCACCAGATGATGGTTTTCTTACTGAATGCTTTCAAACTTTCCTTGAATTAGGAGATCATAGCAGTGAAAGTATGGCCAACAAAGTGCTGGATTATCTGAGCAATGACTGCAAACTTGACTTCAGTAAGTGCAAATAACAGCCATAGATCATAGAGTTGGAAGGGGCCTACAAGGCCATCGAGTCCAACCCCCTGGCCTGCTCAGTTCAGAAAACTAGAGGAGGGGTCTCCCATCCAAGTAATAGCCAGGCCTGACCCTGCTTAGCTTTCCACACTCAGACAAGCTGAGCCACAGGCCTGCTATGATAACACAACTAACATGGCAGGTAGATATAATGGCATGTAACAAAAACCTCTAGAGAAAAGTATGCTAGTGAAGGGAGGAAGGGGGTTGGGGTTGCCCAACTCCCTGCAGTATAGTCGGGGACAATGTCAGTATAGTCAGTAGGTTGCTACCACTCCTTTAACATCCACCTCAGCCTGAGCCAAGGGACATTCAGACCTTACAAGACACACTGGGGGCACAGAAATAAGGGTTCAAGCTGACACCCTCTATTTCAGCTCCCAAGCCGAAAACTCTAAACAGCAGCAAGACCAAAGAGAAGGCTCTGAATTTAATATTGAGGCTTAACTGGAATAAAGCACACACAAACCTTGAAATAGATGTTAAGTTCATTTACATTAAGTTAACAGGAGAAGGGATAAAAAGGTGCACAGAAATCAAACAAACCAGAGAAACCCTTTGGAACAATGCTGCAGGCAAAAATAACAAATCAATACCTAACCCTCTCCTAAACTTTACCTAAGTAAGGGTCTTCCAATAGGACAGGTCCCAATTCAGGATCCAAGAGCTCACAGGCCCAAAAGCCAGTTAGTACAGGCAGACAAAGAATGAAGATCAGAATGAAAATGAAACCAAACCAGCCTAAGCTGATAAAAAAAAGAGAGCCAGTGTGACGTAGTGGTGAGAGTGTTGGTTGGACTGGGACTCAGGACTCAGGAGATCAGAGTTCTAGTCCCCGCTCGGCCATGAAACTCACTGGGTGACTTTGGGCCAGTCACTGACTCTTAGCCTAACCTACCTCACAGGGTTGTTGTGAGGATAAAATGGAGAATAGGATTATGTAAGCCGCCTTGGGTTCCTTGCAGGAAAAAAGGCGGGATATAAATATAATAAATAAATAAATAAATAAATACCAAATGGCCCTGGTTTTATACCCTCCCCCAGACCCTTGACAAATGTGAGGCAAGCTTCCTCAGCCAATTCCTGTCTGGATGGATAGTTTCCTCAGAGACAAGCCTCCTTAGCCAATCACTAATGGGCTGAATAACTTATTCAGCTTTCAGGAGGGGAGGGGGATGAAAAGCTCTCACCACAGCCCAGCTGAGGTCATTCAGTCTAATTTGGCAAGTGTTCCACTCTGGCCTTGAAGGCCTGGAGACTAGATCAACATGAAGGAGCACACACATGTAGCTTGTTTAATTTGTGTGTGCAGGTTCATCTTTATTAAATGGAGCTCGCTTCCAAGCAGCTAAATCTTAACCAGAAAATGGATTTCTTCACAATGCTGTATATATTCCATGTGCTGGACATTTGCTGAATTGTGTTGGTCATGCTGCAGTTGATTGCTGCCTAGATGTAGTAAAAAAAAAATTGCTATTGTGCAACAAATATACATTTTCTTCTCAGCCTCTACTAAATGCTGGGCAGTACTCAAATCATTCTTGGATCCAGAATCCACAGTACCAGAACATCTGACACTAGGTGGGAAGCACATGCAAAGGCTACTTCAGCTATACCTCGGAGTTATAATTCAATTATTGAGGCTTTTACTCATATCCACAATAATGACAGTGGAAAAGGTTGTACAAGAAGAGAAGCTTGCATTCTTTTGGAGAAAATGGAAGAATTAGGGTTTTTGTTCCTAGAATTTGGGAATCATTTGTTAGATCAATTCCACAAAACCCGCAAGGCCCTACAGGATCCACAGATTGGCCTTAGCACATGTGCAAAACTTTCCACATCACTCATCACCTTGTGAAAGAAACCAGAGAGAGTTTTGATGGAATTGAACTCAAAGTGAAAGGAAACCTACATGATATGTAGACCACGAGTGTGTGAATAAGAGAAAGAAGAATGAAAAACAAGCAAGTCAATGATGATGGTACACCTAATGCTGAGGAAAGGCTTTTGCCAAGAGACAAATTTCACGTAAAACCCTTTATTGCAATAATAGATGCCCTTGAAGTCAACTTGAAGAAAAGATCAATCATATACAATAATGTTGCAAAAAGATTTACATTTTTGGTTGATTTAGAAGCCTCAAAAGAACAGTTGTGTGAGTGAAGGTGTAAACCGCCTGATGAAAGACTATCGTGATGATGTTGATATCAACCTCGTTGGGAAATAAAGCATTTCCATGCTTCTATCAAGCAAAATTATTCAGATAAAGGACGCTTATGCCTCCAGAATTTGTATCAGGTCATCTTCCAAAATAAGATTCAGTTGGCTCTCCTTAATGTAGAAGTAATATTGTAGCTATTTTTGAGTTTAATGGTAACAAACTGCTCAGGAGAAAGGTCATTTTCGCAGCTGAAAAGAATTAAGAATAAACTGCAGACATCAGTGCTGCAAGAAAAAGCTGCCTGCACTAAACATTATGCACACAGAAAATGATACGCTTCGTAGCTTATCATTTGACAACATCATGAATTTGCTCTTTTAAAATCACAAAAGAAAATGTTTTAAATTTGATGTGCAAAGAGAAGCAACTGTGTAAGTTACTTTGCTGCTTCTGTTTACTAAGTGCTCATCTCTGTAATGTTCTTGTGTCCCTTTACGTTAAAAGTCTTCAGTTTCATATATGCTGCTAAGTAAGAAATCATAAGATATTTACAGTTAAAGGTATACAATACAGTAATGCCTTGGATTGCAAGTAACTTGGTTTGAGAGCGTTTTGCAAGACAAGCAAATTTTTAAATATTTATTTATTTATTTATTTACTTGATATACAAGCGACGTCTTGCAATACAAGTACTGTAGTACGGCTTAAATTAAAAATCTCTGTACAAATTTTTTTGGGGAGATTTCATTTTGATATAAGAGTGTTTTGGATTACAAACACGTTTCCGGAACGAATTATGCTCTCAATCCAAGGCATGACTGTAATGCATATAGGATTACTGTATACATTTTGTTTAAAAAACCAGTATTATTATTTTTTTCATTACATGTTACCGTATATTGCGACTTCCATTAACTACATTCTAATCTCTGTAATTGCTCTTGTGTTTCTATAAAATAAAAGTCTTCAGTTTCATATCGGCTAATTAAGAAATCATACGGTATTTGATAATGGAAATAAAGCTTTTTGCAAGAAGTATGTTTTATTTAGTTGTTTTTCATTGCATCTTTGCCTATGTATATATGTAAATATAGTGGTTTACCTTTTATTTTATTTATTTATTTATTATATTTATACCCCGCCTTTTTTCCTGCAAGGAACCCAAGGCGGCTTACATAATCATCCTCCCTTTCTATTATAAGGTAATACACTTTTTTCCTCTTTATTTTTTTATGGTATGGGGCCTCTGATTCTTGACATGGTTTAGGGCCTAAGCATGCCTGAATCTGGCCCTGAGCCAGAGGTATTGCTAGTCACTCCTTTAATTTTCTTGACAACATTGGCAAGTACCTCTTTTGTGAGGGAAATCACAGGTGATGGGTTTCCAGACCAATTGCTAGAGATTTAGAGATGTAATCCAAGACTCAATCCCTTAATATATGCCTCTGTCATTTTATTGACTCTAGGTCTTAATGGTGATGATTTCCTAGTGCTAGGCCTGCGTAGTGGCAGCGTGGTATACAGCTACAACCTGGGATCTGGATCGGCAACTATTATTAGTGAGCCACTCAATCTGACGCGTCGTATTCATGTGGTCAGTCTGGGCAGATATCTTCAGGATGGCTGGATGAAGGTAACAATTACTTCAGATGAGCTGCTTGTAGAGCTGTTCTGTACAGTAAATAAAGCCCTGGCTTCAGCCATGAAGCTCACAGGGTGACCTCCCACCAGTCACTCTCTTACAGCCTCACCTATCCCACAGGGTTGTTGTGAGGATGAAATGGGAAGGGATAAAAACCATGTACCCCATTCTGAACTCCTTGGAGGAAGGGCAATAAATAAATAAATAAATAAATAAATAACACCCACCTTTACTAAGGGTAGCATGCAAGGAGAACTTTTAAATACACTCTAGAACAGTGTTCTCCAACCTTGGGTCCCCAGATGTTTTTGGCCTACAACTCCCAGCATGCCTCAGCCAGCTATGCTGGCTGGGACATGCTAGGAGTTGTAGGCCAAAAACATCTGGGGACCCAAGGTTGGAGAACACTGCTCTAGAACCTTAGGAGTTAAACATATTGACTGGGTTGTTGTGTCATGCAAACCTGGGATGGATTTGTCAGGGTGCCTTACGTTTGGGTTATAAGCCACCTTGACAACCCATGGTTGGGTTTGTTTGACCCACAATGGATCAACCCCAACCACAAGCAAGCTGCTTGGCAAGAGCAGCAAAAAAACCCTTACCACTCTTGCCAAGCAGCTAGAGGGCAGCTGCCATTGCCAGCCACCCCAAAAGTACCCAAGCAGCACTTGGGGGTAGTTGGAAAAGGCTTCCCTCCATCCCCACTGCAAGCCACCATCCCTGCTGCAAGCCATTTCAGGCTTTCCAGGGCTTGACTTTTATTTTCAAAGCCAAAAGCCCACTGTCTCAAGCGGGGTTTCGTGATCCCCATGTGGGCATCCATGAGCTGCCCCTCCAAGGTGCCCCTGACCATGGGAGGAGCTGCCTGTAGTCACCTCCCTTTTTAAAAAAGAAAAAATATTACGATACTGTGCTCAAATAATTGCGCTCATTTTTTTAAAACTCACCCTGCTGGATTTGCGCAAATCCGGCAGGTCGAGTTAAAGAAAAATTTAGTACAATGATTTGTGCACATTATTGTACTAATTTAAAAAAAAAAATGTAAGGGGGTGACCGTGAGCAGCCCCTCCAAGCACGGGGGGGCTTCTTGGAAGGGCAGCTCATGGATGTCCACACGGGGATCTTGAAAGCCAGCTTGACAACCGGCTTTCACAATCTCAAAAAGAAATTAAAAGAAAAAATAAAAGTCAAGCTGCGGCGAGCCAAAAAACAGCTCACAGTGAGGAGGAGGAGGAGGAGGAGGAGGAGGAGGAGGAGGAGGAGGAGGAGGAGGAGGAACCTCGGTGCTCCTGCGGTGTCCCCTGGGATACCTGTGGGAGAACAGGGGGACCTGCATGGACCCACAAAGTGCCAGATCACCTGTTGGGCACATCATGGGCCCTCGGGCGCAATCAACCCACACTGTGTAGCTTGTTCCACAGTGTGCGTTGGCATGTTGTCCAAGCCCGCCCATTTAAATCCACTGTGACCCCAAGTACAGCATGCTGAAGTCTGCACACAGGATTCCTGTAAGCCCCCCCCCTCCCGCCCTTCAAAAGCAGCTCCCAACCCCCGGTAGCTCAGTGGTAGAGCACATAGTATGCTTTGCATGCAGAAGGTCCAAGTTTCAATCCCCAGCATCTCCAAGTAAGGCTGAGAAAACACCTGTTTGAAACCCTGGAGAACCTCTGCCAGTCAGTGTCGACCGTACTGGGCTTGGTGGACTCATGGTCTGACTTGGTAGTATAAGGCAGCTTCCTCTGTCCGTCCCCCCCCCCCCCCATTGCTGCCACCCAGTGCTGCATGCTGCTTACAAGCTGCTCTTGAACTCTAGGAAATAATACAAGAATCTGCTGCCATTGAAAAACAAATCAAAATCAAAATGCCTCGCTGAATTGTATAAATGTAGAAGAAGCCCTTCGAATCACCTTGCATTCATTTGAAAATGGACTGATTTAAGACTGCGACATAAAACATGTTTTTTTGCAAGGATTCCCCCCCCCCATTATTAATTTATATGCATTCCCCCCCCTTGGGAAGCATGTTGCAACATAGTAATAAGAAAGACTTATTCAATTTCCTATGAGTAACAGCTGTTTGTTTCTTTATTCATAAGGTGGATGATAATAAAAACAAAACCATTACATCTCCAGGCAAGTTGGTTGGGCTAAATGTCTTCAGTCAGTTTTATGTAGGAGGTTACGTTGAATACATCCCTGAACTCATACCAAATGGATCCAATTTTAAGAATGGTTTTCAAGGTAAGTAACAATATAATTTGCACTGCATTTTCTTCCCCTATAAATCAGTTGTGTTTATATTAACATGTTTTATTTGTTTAAAAAGAAACACACATTTTCATAGCAGGCAAAGACTGGGTTCAGACAACACAATAACCCAGGCTCAAGGGTTGAGTATGGGTTGTTGTTGAACCATGAGTTGTTGTTGAACCATGGTTTGTTTATTTATTAATTATATTTATACCCCACCTTTTTTCCTGCAAAGAACCCAAGGCAGCTTACATAATCTTCCTCCTCCTCTCCATTTTATCCTCACAACAACCCTGTGAGGTAGGTTAGGCTGAGAGTCAGTGACTGGCCCAAAGTCACCAGTGAGTTTCATGCCAAGCGGGGACTAGAACCCGGATCTCCCGAGTCCCAGTCCAACACTCTCACCACTACATGATAACCCATGTTTCTACAACAACCCACACTCAACCTATACTCAACTCTCGAGTGTGGGATATTGTGTTGTCTGAACCCAGTCAAAGAGGGTTCTGGGGCCAGGTGTCAGCTTTATGCATTTATATCCCACAATCAAAGCAGCTTACAATCAAATAACAAGAATAATATTAAACATATGAATGGATCAAACTACATTTAAACAGAAGTATCCATAAATATAATCATAGGCCTGTTTTAGAAAAACCTCAAAACTGCAGCTCAAATGCCCTCTGAAATAATCTTTAATTATTTGCTGAAAAGCCAGCAGTAAGGAAAGAGATACACTTCCCTTGGGAAGGCATTCCAGAGTTTCGGTGCCACTGTGGAAAAGGTCCTGTCCAGGTTGATATCACAAATGTCGAGGGAACCCAAAGCAGGGCCTCTGAAGCAGATCTTAATGATGGGTATATTCATATGGAAAGAAGAGGTCCTTCATGTACCACTGTGCAAAGCAAAAGCACAGCCCAGAGGACTTTGAGAGATGTGTTAGGCCTCTGGGGAATGCACTCAATTTTCGTGGTCCCACCACCACCCTATTTGCATCTGGGCCCCATCCTGAGCTTGGGAACAGGGCACATGCACTGCTGCAGTTAGAAGGAGCTTCTGCCCTGTCCTAAAGGGCAGATTTATCTCTGAGCACCACAGCAAGAGGATGAAGTATGAAATTGTTCTGGTGCTGAGAATCTACCACCCTGATCATACCATCTGCTGCTACTGAGGCACAGATATAATTCAGATCAGCATTTAGCAGAATAGCTGAGAGATTTATTTATTTATTATATTTATACCCCGCCTTTTTTCCTGCAAGGAACCCAAGGCAGCTTACATAATCCTCCTCCTCTCCATTTTACCCTCACAACAACCCTGTGAGGTAGGTTGGGCTGAGAGTCAGTGACTGGCCCAAAGTCACCCAGTGAGTTTCATGGCCGAGCGGGGAATAGAACCTGGATCTCCTGAGTCCCAGTCCAGCACTCTCACCGCTATGCCACACTGGCTCTCAGAGATGTAGTAGGAGATGCAGGAGATAGGTTCAGCGGAGACAAAGGCCAGAACTGATTTAGATATAAACAAAGCCCTTTGGAGAAATTCTACATGTGAGAGATTTTCCAGCTCTTTACCTGGAGTAGGTTTGGATGGGTATGTAAATTAGGAGACAACTTAGGTTCTGTTGGCCCCCTGGTATCCTTGGGGCTCACTAGGTCTACACACACATGCACACAGCAATCTGCCACCATCTTGCACTCCCTTTTGCTTTTCAAAGCTTAAAAATGTACTGTATATGTTTGCAGTGCAGTTCAAAGTATAACTACTCAGGGGAGTAAGTCCCGTAGAGTTCAGTTGGGCGTACTTCCACATACCGGTAACTGTGCTCGGTATTGCAAATCAAGTTTTTGAAGGCTGTGGGCTGCCCACTTTCTAGTGCCAGAACACACGTCCTCTGATTTGGAAAGACAAACAACAAAAAGGAGCATGGCCAAGCAGGGTTATTTCCCTTGCAGGATAGGACATTAGGACTACTGGGGATGGGTTGGAGCAGGGCTTTTTTTCTGGTGGAACTCACCGGAACTGAGTTCCAGCACCTTTTCTTCTATTAATTGCATTACAATTTAATCGCCATCTACTCCCGAGGAAATGTAATCCAAGAGTTCCAGTACCTTTTTCTCCAGAAAAAAAGCACTGGGTTGGAGTGATTATGGGTATATCTCTTATAGAAAAGTGTCATCTTTTTAACCATCTAGAAAAGTTGCTACTTTTAATTTCTCAACCCTTGCCTCTTATGTTTAACATAAATAAGAAAGGAAAATAGAATACTAATAGTACCTTGCTGAACTCAGAGAGCTGGCCCTGACTATTCTCTGACATGCATGAATAACTGCTTTGTTTATATTCCAGCACCATCTCGTTTCTGTATTTGGACAGTGTGCAAGTACCATTAAGCCAACTGTCAGCCCCAGCGTCACCTTATTTTCCATTACGACCTTATTATGGTTTCTCTGGAACTCACTGTGCTCTTCTATGGGTGTTTTCATAGATCTCTGAGCCCCTTTCACTCGGCAATCAAGTCCCACTTCAGGAACAGAACATCCTTTTATTTTTTATCAGATATTAGCAGACAGGACCAGAAGCAAATATGATGCATAAAAGCAATGAAAGGATAATCACTATCAGGTCTGCACAACTTGTGTCACACACACAGCTGCTTCAAGCCAAACACATCCCACTAGCCATATTATGTTGGCATTGCAGAGGCTTGAAAGCTCCCATGTAATATTGCAACATCAGGCAATATTTAATTCATGAAAAGTGCAGGAAAACGAGCATCCAGGAAAACAACCTGAACAATGATCAGTTACATGTCTCCATGACATTTACACGTTTTCCAGCTTGTGCCAGTACAAAGTCAAGGCTTCTTACAAGACGTTTTGAACTCAGATACCTGAGAATAAAATCCATGTGTTTTGCATCAGTTTTGAAGGATGTGTGTGTGGGGGGGGGGGGTGCATGTGTGTGAGAAATGCATTCCCCCCCCCTTATAAAATACACACATCATGTGTTTACCTACCTAGACATTACAGGGACAGAAGTGCAACCTAGATGTGCAGTTTCCCTTTTTGCAGCAACACACTTTCAAATGGTTTGTTTGTTACATTTAATCCCGCCTCTTCCTCCAAGCAGTCTAAGGCAGTAAACATGGTCTTCCTCCTCTCCATTTTATCCCCGCAACAACCCTGTGAGGTAGGTTAGGCTGAGAGTCTGTGACTGGCCCAAAGTCACCCAGTGAGTTTCATGGCCGAGCGGGGAATAGAACCCGGATCTCCCGAGTCCCAGTCCAGCATTCTAACCACTACACCACACTGACTCTCATTGGCTCCATTAGCATCTTCTGGAGCCTTAGAAAACTGCCCGTGACCAAATGGTATTATGGCTGAGCCTGGATATTGTGTTTTGCCTCCTAGTAATTTCTGATGAAAACCTTTAATGAAGTAAGCTATGCTTGATATTGTGGTAAGTTGCTATTGAAAATAACCTTGCCACCGTGGTGAACAGCAGGCAGACCTACTAATCTTCTCCTTCATTTTGAACTGCATAACCTTTCCATTTCTTTCTCTGGAGGCTGCATTTTTGACATACAAGTTCGCACTGGGAGGGATCAGCAGTTTAAAGCACCAGGGATCCCAGAAGGCCATCCCAATGCTGGCCGCAACGTAGGACAGTGTGAAGAGTCTCCGTGCCAATTGATAAAATGCAGGAATGGCGGGACATGCATGGAAAGTGGCTCGACCCTTTAGTAAGTGTAAAAATGTTTCCGTCAACTATTCTATGGGGATGCATTGAGTTCTTGCTATCTTCCCCTGTCCTCCTCAAATAGGTCATGTATCCATTTATAAATGCATAAATGTCTTCCAGATCCCTATCCATGCACTAGCCCCTCCCCACCCCTCCTCTCCTCTCCACACACACACACACACACACACACACACACGCACTCATGCACAAACACATACCTAGCTCTCACCTGGCCCTAGCACACCCCTCCCTCCACAGCTGCCAACTCTGGGTTTGATTGGGGGCAAATTCACACTTGGGTAGCACATGCTTCATATGCTGTGGGCTGTGAAAGTCCTCTGCCTGGGACCTTGAAGAGTCACTGATTGGGTTCAGACAATATGATAAACCTCACTCAAGGGTTGAGTGTGGGTTGAAACGTGGGTTGTTGAAACGTGGGTTATCGTGTTGTCTGGACTTAGCTGCACTAACAAGCCATGGCTTGTTAATCACAAATAACCCATGAAGAGAACCCACGGTTTTGTTGTAGGGTTGTGAACTGTGGGTTGTTCACCATAGTTTGTTATCTCGGCTGGGTTCAGACAACACGATAACCCACTGTTCAACAACAACCCGATAACCCACTGTTCAACAACAACCCACAGTTCAACAACAACCACACTCAACACATACTCAGTCCTTGAGTGTGGGTTCCCATGTTGCCTGAACCCAGTCACTGTAAAAATGCAGTGCCTTGCAGAAGTATTCACTCCCCCTTTGACTTTTCCACATTTTGTTGTGTTGCAACCTGGAATTGAAATGGATTTAATTGGCATTGTGACCACTGTCTGCTAACAGTAGCCTTTTATGAGTAGCCTGAAGTACTGAAGTGTCTGCTACCTGTTTTTAAACTTTGAGCAGAGCTTGATAACTGTTCACTGTTTTAGATTATGAATAACCTATCATCTATTAGTTAAGAAATTTTGCTTCAGTGGTCCATATCCAACCCCTTCCTGAGCGACCAGTTGCCTCTACAAAGCCAAGTGGTTTTTCTTTTTAGTGCTTTTCCCCACTGTTGCCTCATAGCAGTTACACTACTTCTTGAATCCTCTTCAGGCCTCAGAGAAAGCAAGCGGCTTGTCAAAGCCATGAACAGGCGGGTCGTCTGTGATTCCTGTCAGCAGTTGTCACCTGTGTCAGTGCCATCTTTCACCATTCCTTGGCATGCAGGAGCCATCTCCCACCCCCCACCCTCCCCTCCCCTATTAAAAGCTCTATTCCTCGGAGAGTCTGGTCTGTTTTCAGACATCATTTTGGCTCCTGGAAATAATTTCTTCCTAGGGATGTTGCACTTTTTGAGAGATTGCTTCACTGTGACAGAACCGCCATGCTGATATTATGTGCAATGCATTTAAATGGGAGAGCCTGTTGCTATGGGGACGATACTGCTGATTTAAGTAGGTGCATCCATTTCCTCTGGAATTTTTCTAACATTCGGCTTATCTGGGTAAACCCTGTTCTCCATATAGGTAGAAATCTAATATTTCCAATGCGTTGAAATGGGCCTTCAAACCCCTCAGTAATTTGTTTATAGTATCAGCCACACTTGGTATAGAAAGAAAGAACGTTTCCATCGGGCAGTAACTGTTTCAGTATCTAACACACAGGATGAAACTAATAGGAACAAGAATCTGGCATTTGGTGATTTCTTTGAATTTATGAAAAATGAATGCATTGCTATGAGATCAAATGTCTCATTTTAGGAAATGTTGATAGTGTGAGCCTATCTCTGAAGTGAGACAGCACCATAACACCAAAATACTGTGCTAGATCAGGCTGCACTGGTCTGTTATGGCTGAACTGAACTGAAATCTATTATTACTAGATTATTGTTGTAAATGCAAGGCACAGGGCATCTATGAATGCAATCAACATGCAAAACAAATGTCTATAGATATCAATCTTTTTCATTCTTTATCTTTTCAGATAGCCAAAAGGCAGCTGTATGTGTGTATGTTTGAAGGGTGGGATGGAATTCTAAATCTAGCAACCAGAAATGTACACCCAACACAACTTTCCAGGGACACAATCTTGATGCCCCTCCTACAAAAGCAGGGGATCTAAACCTGGGCCCCTGCATCAATTCCCTGACCTAAATTCTCTCCTGAAGCTGTTATTAGCTGAAGAAGGGGCAACTTATGGACACAGAAAATTGCATCCATACAGTTTCTTCTCCATGGCGAATAGCAGGATGATTTAAGGCAGGCAAATGGTTAGACACCCCACACACACACACACACACTGTGTGTCCCTGTCCATGGGGCTCATGGCTATTTTCTAAGACAGAGAATGAATATATATATTCATTCTCTGGTTGGATCCTTAGATATGCCCATAAGACAGGGCTGGGCAGGCTTCAGGCTTGTGGAATCTACTTTGTTTTTGTTTTTACTGCAACCCTGAGATCCACCACCTGAAGCCTGGAGCAAAGGACATCCACCTAGGAAGAATTCTGAGTCCAGGAACTTCAGGCACCTTCTCGTCTGTTTTGTGCTGCTGAAAATAGCCAACCTGCATCTAGTTTCCCGCTACCTCTCCATAATGACTGGGTTTGTATGACACAATAACCATTGTTGGTGACAACAAGCCATGGTGGGTTGTCATGTTGTGCGAACTGGGACTGATTCCCGCCGGGTGTCTCGTTCATGGGCAACAAGCCACCCCAACAACCCATGGCTTGTTGGACCCATGATGGGTTGTCGTGCCATCCGAACCTGGGCAACCAACCTCATTATAGGTTGCAGGAAGTGGGTAGCAAGGCACTCAGCAAGAGCGGCAAAAATCCCTTGCTGCTCTTGCGGAGCTAGCCAGGGTCACCACCAGTGCCAGCCGCCCCACTGATACCCAAGTGGCACAGTGGAGTGACCAGCACTGGCTCAGTGCCCCCCACTGCGATTGTGAGCCCTTTTGTACTCACCAGGGCTTCCCCCCCCTTTTATACTTCCCCCACCCCTGGAGATCGTGAAAAGTGATCTCTGATTTGATAGCCAGTAACAGCCCCTTCAAAGTGCCCAAGAGGCATATTGGAGGAGCTGTCACTGGTTTGTCACCCCTTATTTAAATTATTTTTTCAGCACAAGAAATTTGTGCTAGTGTGTGTGTTTTTTTGAACATTTCTTTTTTATTTTTCGTGGGACTTGCGCAAGTGCACAAGCCACCCCCTTTTACGGGAGCACAGAGCTTTGACAGCTAGCTGTCAAAACTCTGTCTCCTTTTAAAAGGGGTTTCTTGACAGGGCTATTTATGGGTTTTTGACAGGGACATATGGAGGCATGAATTCATATGCCCCTGTTAAAAAACTGTGGGTAGCCCTGTAAAACACACACACACACACACACACACACCTTTTAAAAGGAATGGGAGTTTTGACAGCTGGCTCAGACTTTTCCACTTTCCTGAGCACCTAGAATCTCAGGAAAGGATGGAAAAGTGTGAGGAGCCTGACAAGAGTCAGGTCCCCCCAAAAAACCTTGAGGTTCTTGCTGTGAAGGGGGTGATCTAGTGGCCACCCCCTTTTCATGAGCAAAGATCACTCGTGGCTCTTCTTTCCCTAGACAGCTCAGATTTTGACAGCTGTTTTGAGAGACCAAAGTAAAAAATATAGCTGTTTGCTGCCTCTCTAGGTCAATGCCCATGGTGGATTCCTGCTGCACTTTGACAGCAGACACCACCACCCCCGGCAAGGTTTGCCATTTCAGACCTGTGCAAATCCAGCAAAAATATTAATAATAAAAAGACATTTGAAAAAAGTTGCACAACTTTCTTGTGCTGAAAAAAGGGGGGGTGACGAACCAGTGACCACCTCTCCAATGTGCCACTTGGGCACTTTGAAGGGACTGTCAAATTGGAGAGTGTTTTTTGCAGTCTCCGGGGGGGGGAGTGTGGGGGAGGAGCCGTGGCGAGTGCAGAAGGGCTCGCTCCTTATAATGGCGGGGACGGCAGACAAGACAAGTCCTGCTGCGGCATCCCCTGGGCTACTTGTGGAAGGACTGAGCAGGAAGGAGTGGGGGACAACCCACAGTAAGCCCGATAGTCTGTTGGGAGCCCTGTGGGTTGTTTCACAAATGACCCAACCTGTATAGCTTATTCATAGGGCGGGTTGTCATAACATGTGAACTCACCCAATGTATAGAACAACTTACATTGTGTCGTGAGATTGTGGCATTGCACGTTTAACCCCTTTCCCCACCTCCTTTATGCTCGAAATCACCACCCTAATCAGGTTCAAGTCACCACCCTAATTGGGTACAAAACATGTACTTGCAGGGGGAACTGTGCATTTTGAACCCTACTACAACAAGAAATGCAGCTAGAAGGACTATGTGGAGTGGAGAGGTAATAAAAGGGGAAAGGGTCAAGCAGCACTTTTCCTTAGCTCCAAATTGCTTTTCTTATAAAAAAAACAATCATTGGGGCTCTCTTGTATATGTTTAACCTGTAACATGCTTTGTTAGGCCCTTATTAATACTGTCCTGTTGTCTTCTCTTTGGGGCACACCCTAGCTGTCATTGCCCCACTGGCTGGAAAGGGGCATTTTGCACAGAGACAATTTCAGTGTGTGATCGTGAGCACAACCCTCCACATAGGTGCAGGCAAGGTTCCACCTGCGTCCCACTGCCTGATGGCTACACCTGCCACTGCCCACTAGGAACCACTGGCGTCTACTGTGAACAAGGTATGGCAAAGACCTCCGATATAGACCCCTAGTTTGGTATTATCAGAGAGTTTTCCTTCTGCCTATTTTTCTTAATTTGAATGTTAATGTTAAGGGAGTAATAGGGGTAGATGATGATGATGATGATGATGATGATGATGATGATGATGATCCAACAGCAATAATGGCTCATAGTCTGAGTTCTTAGAACTGAAGAAGATCTTGACCTGCATAATCAATGCACCATTGCTGAAAGATTTCAGTGCCTGTTGGAAAATGAAGAGGGCACAGAATAGCAAAGAGCTAATGCATGCTCAAACTATGCACTTTTTTTTCTAGCTATAGTGAACTGTGGTTTTAGATCCTTTATCAGAAGGGTCCTTGACCCCTGCAGGTCATGTTTGCTTGAATGAGTTTCAGTGTTCTTGGAGAGGTCCAGGGAGACAATATGTTTGCTTGAGCCATACTGATATTGGTTGGGTTGGCCAGCCAAGGAAAGGTGGTTGGGATGAGCTAGTAAATGGTGAACAACTTTCTTTGGGAGGTGATTCCTGCCCCTTTGAAGGAGACAGTAAAACCTTGACAGACAAATCTTTTAAAAAGATGGGTTTGCCAGTCATTTTTTCCCTTTACTGTTCACTGTTCTGCAATCTTTTTTTTAGATATAGAGCAGTTTATACATTTTGGAAATGAATAAATAAATAGACTGCCCCACTCAGCAACCTAACCACCGAATTCTGCGCTAGCTGCAGTTTCTGGACCAGTCTCAAGGGACGTCCCACACAGAGTGTATTGCAGTACTCTAGTCTTGACGTTACCAGTGCATAGATCACTTTGGACAGACTATCCCTGTGGCATCCCTCAGTACAAATGCCAGGGGGCCGACACACCCAATGCTACTCTCTGAAACCAGCCCTGCAGGTGGGAGCAGAATCAGTGCAATACAGTGCCTTCCACCCCGCAACCCGCAGAGCCGGTCCAGGAGGATATCATGGTCAATGGTATCAAAATCTGCTGAGTGATCAAGGAGATTCAACAGAGTTGCACTCCCCCTATTTCTCTCCCAATAAAGGCCATCCATCAGGGTGACCAAAGATGAGTCTATCCCAAAACCAGGCCCCTCTGGGCATGAAATAAGAACCAACTGTGCTTCACACATTAGTAAATAACTGAATCAGCACTTAACATCCTTAATTAGTGGCACTCTGCCCCCTCATGTAATGTGCTACAAATACAAATTATTCACATCTGACCCATATAAGAATGAGCAAGAAAAAAATGTGTTCCCATGATTGTTCTTTCAGTAAACCCCATCGGTGAATAAAACCAAGAAAGGCATCTGTAGCAGAGAAACAGAGACTTAGTAATGAAAAGGCCTAGTGTCTGCCTTAAAATCCTTGACCTCCATTTCCCCTCCTACTGGCAGCATAATGAACTGTCATGAGATTTTTCAAAGTACAGTTTTCCTTTTTTTTAATTGAATGGCAACCTGGAAACAATCAGCTGTTTATCCAGACTAAACAACACCTTGTCTCTAGATGGATGCTGGGTATAGGAATGGAGGAGACAGCAGTGTGTGGCCCAGGAGAGTAGGATACACAAGGAAGAGAAGTCCTACCAAGGAAGGAAGGAAGGAAAGAAAGAAAGAAAGAAAGAAAAACTTGAGGATTTATGATACAACAAGCAACGAGGATACCAATACAGCTTTGCCAACTGTCCAAGGGCAGCAGACAAAGGAAATGCCCTCAGGAGCAAACTAAACATAGGGTATCCAAAGCTGATTAGGACAGATAATCTCATGGTATAGCGAGTTTGAATGACAGCTGGCTAGAATTACTTATCATACAGGGCAGTAGGCTTACAGTCATTAATCATTATTTGCCTGACCTATACCTTAGAGCAGCCCTCCCCAACCTGGCACCTTTCTGACGTGTTGACGTCAAATCCCATCATCACCAGGCAGCATGTCCGGTGGCCCTGCTGGCTGGGGATGATGGGAGCTCTAGTCTGGCACACCTGGAGGGCACCAGGTTGGGGGAAGCTGTTTCAGAGCATATTTGCAAGCAGAAATTCCTTTCAAGTCATTATGCTTCCCAGATGACACAGCACAGTTTGGAAGCCATGGGGTGCAACAGCTTTACCAGCCATATTGGTGTCATCATAGTCGCATACAAGGCTGATACAGATGAAGTCCAGCGCACACATGTTGGATGGCAACTCCCCATTCCTGGCAGTTCATTTATGGGAAGCATATGCCATGAACCGAGTCTGATTGTTTTGTACACCATTGGAAACAATGGCTTGGATACAGGCTCTGCCTTCTGTGGATAGAAGGGCTCTGCTCATGGAAGGCGCCTCTGCCCAATTTTGGGGGATCTAGTGGGTTGAATCCAAAGGTTCCCTTCTTCTGATAGAGGTTTTCCTCCCTTGGAAGGGATCCTTCCATCGGAAAAAGACTTTTTCCATCAAAGAAAGGAAACCTTTGGATCCAGGCTAGTGTTTGGTAGCATAGAAAGTAGTTTTTAGGACTGTCGCTGAGGTGAAAACTATATGGCATGAGAATTGCGTCAAGATTAGCTCATTGACAGAAACAAGAGCTGCTTTAGTTGTATGAAGGGCAAGAATCTTATGAGACTGAAGTATTTTCTTAATATTGTTAGCATCACCCTCATGTTTCCTCTCATAGTTAAGATTGTTATTACTCGATTATCAACAAGATCCTTTCTTATCCAATGTCTGTAAAGGTCATGGCTCTCCGCATAGCACAAAATATTCCAGCCCCAACTTCAGAGCAAAACAACAGCCAGCCTAACACTGTCCAGCCTGGCATGGTGCAAAATCTCCATTTTCAAAAGCCCCTAGCATCCTGGGAATGTGAGGACAGACATTATTCAATTTCAAGCTTCAAAAAGAGAACAAAAAATGCTTGACTAACCAAATAAGAGGGTTTTATGCTAATACAATAGTCTGTAAAAGTTAAACAGTACTCACTTAAAACCAAGTAAATAGTTTTGGATTGGTCAAAATCCTAAGCACATTACTGGGAGTAATGTGCTTAGGATTCCCATATAAACAAATGAGCAAGCCAGGCATAGTTCTCAAATATCTATGTTATGTGCTAATCAGGCAAATAATTTCTGTCTCTTGCTTTTGAAATTAAGAAAAAAAACAGAACTCAGTAGTAAGGTCAGCTGTTGCATGTGGTGTTAGACACGCTGTTGGTAGATCTGGATCCTGATCTAGATAACTACAGGTATCTACTACTACATTAGTTGTTCTCAAGCAGCAATCAGGTTTGGCACACAGAAAATGTTGAGCTTTCAGATGTGGTGGGAAGTAGAGAGGAAGAGATTTGAACTTCATCTTGGTACCACGCCCTTTCCCCTCTTGCCCCTGCTTCCATATCATATAGACCAGTGTTCTCCAACCTTGGGTCCCCAGATGTTTTTGGCCTACAACTCCCAGCATGCCCCAGCCAGCTATGCTGGCTGGGGCATGCTGGGAGTTGTAGGCCAAAAACATCTGGGGACCCAAGGTTGGAGAACACTGATATAGACACTGAGAGCAGCTTCTGGGCCTTATATTCTAATTCCAAAGACTTTTACTTGGAAGTCAGCGCTGTGGATTTCACTTCCCTCCACTTACACTGGTAGTCCTCTTAACATATGATCCTTTGCAGTTATACCTCAGTCCTGTACAAAGATACTTGGCAGCAAACTCTTAAAAAAACATCAATAGGACTTACTCCCAGTACTGTGCTTAGGGTTTTGACCAATCCAAAACTGTTTACTTTCAAGTGAGTACTGTTTATTTCAGTTGAACAACCTTTTCCCAGGTTTTTCTATTGCTTCAATTATGATGCCAAATGGACTGTAGAATTTCCAAAGTTCAAGAACTACTGTGTACATTACATCCTTTGGAAATCCTACACTGAGTTCTTGGCATTCTTCTCTGACATTGTTTCTTTGCCCCCTTCATCTTTCCTAACCTTTAGTGCTGAGCTGACTCCACCTGGCTTGACTTGAAATTGGACTCAGCAAACCAAACTTATTATTATTATTTTATTCCAATCCCAATTCAGATCCTGCTGTGCTCCCAATGACATAATCAACCTGGCTACAGGCCCCTGTAGCCTCTCCCACTGCTCCCTTTCCCACTTACCTGTCCTGGACAGCAACAAATGTAAAGATGTCTCTCTGGCAGCCTCCCTCCTTGAAACCTTGAATGCTGTAGTAGCACCTTGCCAGGTACAGTACCTGGGAAAGTTGTTTTCCCAGGCTAGCTGATGTCTATGCAAAAAACTAAGCCACCCCAGGAATACCACATTTCCCAGGGTCTGATGGCTGGTGTAGGAAGATTCATGGTGCCTGGGGAGGGAAGGGAACCTCCACTGAGAGGCCTGCCACACCACCAGACCAGGTAAATGGGAAGTGGGGAGAGAATCAACTGTGTGCGTGCGTGCGTGCGTGCATGGGGGGGGGGAGTTTACTCAGACTAAAACCTGAGCTGAAGAAGAACTCACAGGGCTGCAATCCTCACCTCAGACTGAAGGCCAGCAATACATGCTTTGTATTGTGAACCAGGATATTACAGACTTCAGGGACATTGCTAATAACTTCTTTTAGCATGAAGTTAATCATCTTCATTTAAGTACAGCAACATGATCAGTGAGGATTTTCTCCAAGTACGATGAATACATTTTGGCCCCACCACATAGGGAGACAGAAGGAAAGCCAAATGACAGGTGTATGGGATTTAAAACAGCAAGCTGGCATTTAGAGGGACCAGCGTATAATGCAGATTCTAAATATCAATGGAAAGAGCTCTGCTTTCAAAACATGCTGCCAGGTAATACAGGCCTGTGGCTCACGCTGGCTCAGCTTGTCTGAGTTTGGAAAGCTAAGCAGGGTCAGGCAGGCCTGGTTATTACTTGGATGGGAGACCCCTCCTCTAGTTTCCTGCATTGAGCAGGGGGTTGGACTCGATGGCCTTGTAGGCCCCTTCCAACTCTATGATCTATGAAAATCTAATACCTTTCACCCCACGATTATTTCTAACATTATAGTCATGACAATAGTGCCGTAATCAAAGGCATTCTCTAGATGGCAGCATAGGACAAAAATTTGGTTGACTAAAAGCATTATATGTATTGTCCCTATACTTATAAATGGGCACTTGGGGAAATTACTATTTATCCTACATCCAATTCATAAGCAATTTAAAAAATCGTGGATAAAAGGTTTTATAAAATAGCTAACATAAGAAGAGAACATGAATATCAAAATGGCTAAGTATGGTTAATCAGTTTTCATTTTCCAGATATGTAAAATGACTGCATAAATATTAATTATGGTTATAAATTTAATGCTCCTGCAGCCCAAGCTTGTGCATGCTTACTCAGGAGTATGTCCCACTGAGGTCAATAGGCTTACTCCCAAGTAAGTATACATAGGATTGTGGCTAGATTATTCACTGGGGGGAAATCTAATGTCCTGACAGTATGAGCTGTTTGACAGTGGAACGGACTGCCGCAGAAGCTGGTAGACGACTGCTTTGATAGAGGTTTTTAATCAAAGGTTGGATGGCCACCTATCTGGGATGCTGCAGCAGTGGCTTTGAGGTCCTTTCCAGTTCTGTGTTTCTACCTAGCCGTTTTATTGTGCTGAACCAAAAACTTATTTATGTTACTCCATTTAAGGTTGATCAGTATTTTTAAGCCATATAAGGTGCCACAAATGTAAAGAAAGTGGGAGCTATTCAAACTCAGTTTTATTTTGCTGAGCTGATATGTCTACAATTGAAAGAAATCATGGGCACTTATACTGTGTTTCAAAAAACTAACAACTGAATACTGTGTGCTCTTGGCTAGAGAATCTGGAACACACTGAACTAATGCCTTTCTGTGGTTACTATAGCAATGCTGTTTGGTAAGGATACACAATACTTTTACTTTTTTGTACAAAGGGCAAACATCTAAATTTCAGATTTAACATAAATCGACGTTGTGTATTAGGAATACGCAAAAAGATTCCCATGAAATGCTCTCACATTACACCAAGACATTGTGTATGATTCTAAGCAGCATCATGTAGGAATATGGCTCAATTTACATTAGGTTTTGGCTGAGAACCCTTTCCCAGTAGAATCTGGGATCATGCTGTTGATCCTTTTTCATGCCATAGCAGTAATCAGAAAGAGTAATGCCAAAAGATACCTTGCAAGATAACATACCTGGTTCCTCAAAAAGTGAAGGAACTCAGAATGGTGGTAGCGATATTCTTTGGGTGACTTTGGGCCAGTCACTGACTCTCAGCCTAACCTACCTCACAGGGTTGTTGTGAGGATAAAATGGAGGAGTGGAGGAGGAGGATTATAGATCATAGATCATAGAGTTGGAAGGAGCCTACAAGGCTATCAAGTCCAACCCCCTGCTCAATGCAGGAAAGTAGAGGAGGGGTCTCCCAACCAAGCAATAACCAGGCTTGACCCTGCTTAGCTTTCCACGCTCAGACAAGCTGAGCCAGCGTAAGCCACAGGCCTGTATCATGTAAGCCGCCTTGGGTTCCTTGCAGGAAAAAAGGCGGGGTATAAATATAATAAATAAATAAATAAAGCCCTTTACAGCTTGAAAGGCAAGTAAATGCAAGGGCCTTGTGGATAATTGATTGGGACATAGGAAGCTGGCTTATACTGAGTCAGACCATTGGTCCATCTAGCCCAGTATTGTTGACAGTGACTGGCAGAAGCTCTCCAGGGTATCAGGTGGGATTGTTTCCCAACCCTTCTCCAGGCTGGAGAAGCCAGGACCTAGGACCTTCTGCATGCAAAGCATGTGCTCTGCCACTGAGCTATGCCCCCTCCCCATCTAGGAGTGTAGGAATCTAGTACAGTAATACCTTGGATTGCAAGTAACTTGGTCTGAGAGCGTTTTGCAAGACAAGCAAATTTTTAAAAATTTTTTGACTTGATAAACGAGCAAGGTCTTGCAAGACAAGTCACGTAGGGATGTAACCGCTCGCCTCGAGTGGGCATAGCGGGCCGAAATCGGCCACGCTCACACCCGCCAGAGACTCGCTTTGATATAAGTGTGTTTTGGATTACAAGCACAGTTCCAGAACGAATTATGCTTGCAATCCAAGGTATTACTGTATCTTACCACGAGATCTGCAAATGTGTGACTGATTTGCACCTAGGGAGGTGGTGAGCTCTCCCACACTGGAGACATTCAAGGTGCAGCTGGACAGCCATCTGTCAGGGATGCTTTGACTTGGATTCTTGCATTGAGCAGGGGGTTGGACTCAATGGTCTTATAGGCCCCTTCCAACTCTACTTTTCTATGATTCTATGATTACATGCATTTTCATCACCACATGGTAACCAGTAGGATTGGCAGCCTAATCCCAGAGACCACTGGAGTGGCATCCTTTACTTGGCAAGAGAGCCTGGAAGGTCGTTGGTTATCATCTTAAACAAAACCAAGCAGCCAACTGAACAAACAAACCAAAAAACCAGATATGGATGAGAATGAGTTGCCTTTCCATCCGGCCTGATGAAGAGATTGCGTTAGCTGAAAACGTGCTTTCTCTTTTATCAGAAAATATCAACCCAGTCAAAGCATGCACACGCACACGCGCACAATTTTAACAATCAACAATAAGAAAATCCAGGATCCGATTAAAACCTTATCATATGTTGCTAAATGCCTGAGAGTAGAGGAAGGTCTTAGCCTGGCATTAGAAAGATAATGTTGGCACCAGGTGGGCCTCGCTGGGGAGATTGTTCCATATTAGATGGGGCCACCACCAAGAAGACCTTGTTGCCACCTTCTGAGCCTTCCTTGGAGGAGTCCCTTAGATGATGAGTGTAGTATGCCAGTAGGTTCATGCTGGGAGAGGCACTCCGTCAGGTATTGTGGTCCTGAGCCAAGTAAGGCGTTATAGTTTAAAACCAGCACCTTGAATCGGGCTTGGAAACATACAGGCAGCCAGTGCAAGCAGGCCAGATTTTATCTACTGGATTATTTTAGCTAAAACCCATGCAGCTGTAAAACCTACAATTCAAGCCAAGTGAGAAAGAAGTGTATTTGTGAGAGACCAAGCGGAATGAAATGTGAAGAAAGGGCTGTCCGTCCCACTAGTCTGGCTCTAGCCACAGTGTGTGAGATTTCATAATTTTTCCCCACCCTTAAATTAGACAGCAAAGACTAAACAAGCAACATATAGAGGAGAAAAGGCTCTAGCACTTTTAAATACTAGCATGAAGTAGCTATAGCATAAGGCTTTGATCACACCTTTCACTGCTGCTGAAAAAATGCAGGAGGGGCAGTGAGGTATGTAGAAACTGATGCAGGCAGATCATGCCGAATGCTGAAGATCCAGCTAGAGCTGGCAGTCTCAGTGGTCTGCAGTACAGCCAGGCTGGGTATCAGTTACTAACTTGAATTATGGTATAAATCATGTGGTTTAGTTGTAGATCAGCACAGAACTGTCCCAGGATTTGTACCAGTAAACCCATGCTCTAGCATTCTTCTCTTCAGTGATCATTGGGTACCAGTTAATGTTCTTAGAATTTGGCAGCGGTCCCCCCCCCGCCGCCTCCCGTTGCTCAGGTTGGTTTATCATCTTATGTAGCAGTAAGAATTCCATATATCTCTGGAGTGTTAATCTTTTCTTGCAGGATTACCATACAGAATAATCTTAACATTGGGAGGAAATCATCATAATAAGCTTCTTCTTATAATATTTATAGCTTAGTGCTTTGTACTGTTTTATTTTTTGTTGGTGGATTTACTTTAGTTTTATTATATGCTGTACTGTTTTTAACCCATGCTGCTGATTTTACATTGTGTCATTTTATTATTGTTTTATTGTGATTTTATATATGATGTTTTTAATTTATCTATACATTGTCCAAAGCACCTTGGTTGTTGAGCTGTCTAAAAGTGCAGCAATAATAATAATAATAATAATAATAATAATAATAATAATAATACCACCACCACCACCACTAAGCCAAGTAACACCATATTAATACAGCTAGAAAAATGAGTCAATGTGGCAGGATTCTAGAGCTTGCTTTATCGCTGCAATTCACAGATCATAGTATTATAGTAGCGTGGCAATGCGATGTCCAAGAGAAAGGGCCTAGAATCAGGGCATTAAATGGCAGTAGAATAATAACATCATAAAGTGGTGCTTATAGTGATCCACACACCCACATTTCCCGTTTGTCTTTCCGTGTGGCCTACCCACTTAGCATATTCTATTTTACTTATCATACGATGACAGAATACCCCTTTGTCCCATTTGTCTGTATCGTATCCAATTCTCCTTGGAGCCAAACTACACACGACGCAAGAGACCCATAATCAGATCTCCTGACATCTTTTTATTTACTTTGGCTACTTTAAACAGGCTGTTAATTTGATTGGGGGGGGGGGAGAGGGTATTTAATCCACCCCCATTTCCCCAATATATATCATCCCCTGGAGGTTGCTTTTTGAGCCATTGGGGGGGAAAGAGGAACAATACAGATACCCCCACCACCCCGCCAGCATAGCTAATAGCCCCCAGCACTAGTGTCGCCAGCACTGATAGTGTCCCCAGCACTAATGCCCCAGTCTAGCCTTCCCTTGTGCACTACTGTTTTATCAGCTTTAAGACTGCTGGGAGAAACAATCACAGATACGGTATGTTGTGTAATGCATGGTGTTGTCCTTGCTGTGGGCTTCAAAATTCCCAGGAAATCATGATGGTCAAAAGTTGTCAAAAGAACCTCTTGTAATGAAGTTGTAGAAGGCAGAATGCTAGAAGAAGTCCGAAGAAACAGTATGGGACTTGAGGACATGAAAAGAATTACCTAGGGAGAGAGGCAGCCATGACAACAGCAAGATCATAGGAGGTAAAGTTAAGACTGGTAAACTGGGGTGTACTGTAAGACACCTGGCAGAGAATAATGAGCGCAAGAGGGAAAGGGAAATGTACTTGAGCAACAGCCGTTGCAAAGTCAACATAGTCCCGTGACTCTAATTGGTCCAGTGGGATTTGCACCTTAAACTCTTCTTACATTTAATGATGTGTTGGTATCAGGGTTTTTGTTTTTGAGTACGCTTTCCATTATTTTGAAAAGGGGCAAGAGGAGAACGTTTGTTTTAAAGTCCGCTACAGTAATCTCTTGCAATATTTTCAAGGGACACTTTGTGGGCCAGGCAATAGCACAACATTATTACTTGTGAGGACATTTTAATCAGATGACAATTTTTAGCACTTTCTCAACTACTACGCCTCAAAGCATTCTGCTGGCTGATGCACCTTTTAATTTGTAAAACAAATTTACCATTTGTAAAAAAAGAAAAAAAGGAAAAAAAAGATACTTCATAAATGCAAAGCTATTTTCAGTGATGCGTTTAATAAGAACTGACTTGGATATTGATTTCAAGCAGGGATTGCAGACATGGGGGTGACTCATCCTTCTCAATCCAGCTGGTAAAACAACAATGTGGAGGCACATCTCTTCAATAGTGTCACAACTCAGGCCATTATCAGTGTGGCATCAGAAAAACAAGAGGTTCTCCCATACAGGATTCCAACTTGCATATCCCATCCAAATCTGCCACACGATGCTAGAACCATCCAATCTGTTCTTATTATTCCTATTACTATAAAACTTTCATCCTGACCCAGCAAGGGAGATCCCTGCATTGCAGCTGGCTTCCACACAGAGCAGGTGCACATCTGCACTGTAATACTCATCTGGGCCTGTTTAATAGGCTGGAGGCATCTCTACCCAGGGCCATTAGATATTTCGATGGAACCAGCCAACACAGCTCACCCAATAGCCTGTTTAGAGCATGGCATTTTCTCCTCTTTTTAATTTCATTTAAGAGCATCTCACTGCCATTTATTTTATTTTATTTTATTTTATTTTAGTTTGTGACTGGTTTGCAGAAGGGCTACCTAAATGAATGCATTTTACCTAGAAAACTGCACCCTGTCAGCTACACCATTGCCTCATGTAAGATTTATGGCCTTTTCACACAAACACTCAGCACATGGTGGCCGCAGGCAAGTCTGCACGTGTCATTACTCCACTACTACATGCGGAATGCAGCTTTTAGCAAACCAGCCAAGTGTCACTGACAAGCATTTGCAGCTGCATGCCGAAAGCCAAATCTTGTATGAAGTGACAGATGCACATATCTGGCTCACCCTGGATTTATTGCAGACACTTGTGGAAAATATTTAGGTTGGGGGGGGATATATATTTAGGTTGGGGGAAAATGTATTGATTGTAAAATAAACCACCACTACCCCAACACATTTCAGTCTTGTATTCCAGCTAAAGGTAGGTTTATGAGAAAGCATTATGCTTCATATCACTAGTGCTAAAGCAAAGATCTGTCGCCATCTATTAGAGAGACAAGATTACTTTCCTATTTTGTTTTGTAGCCCTAACCATAAGTGATGCATCTTTCAGTAGCAACAAATCTTCTTGGATGTCATTTGATTCCTTCAATATTCGACACAAGGTTCATATCCAATTGCAATTCCAGACCCTTTCGGGAAATGGCATCCTCTTTTATACTGCCCAGCACTTGAGTCCAAGATCAGGTAAGAGGCACTGATTGGGCTTGTGTTATATGGTTACATGACAAGTGATGAAAGCAAACATACATGGCTCTTCTCATGGCTCTTTATCAAGTGAGGAAGTGGGGTTAAACCAAACTGAAAAAAATGGGATAAGCAGTGTCTGGAAGTAATATGACTGTTTTGCACTCTTGACAAAACTACTCTTAGCAGTCTTAGGTCAGTCGTGATCATTGTAGTTAGTACAGTATTAAGAGGGTTGGGAACAAGCATACAAAGGGTGCTTCAAGACAAGCAGCTTCTAGCAAAACCCATTGCCCAGGGTCACCCCATGAAGCTGATTGGCAGGAGATTCTGGACAAATAAAAAGAAGGACTTCTTCACACAGTGCAGAGTTGAACTATGGAATTCACTTCCACAAGATATAGTGATGGCCACCAATTTGGACAGCTTTAAAAGGGGATTGGACAAATTCATGGAGAAGGCTATCAATGGCTACTAGTCCTGATGGCCACATGCTACCTCCAGTATCAGAGGCAGTATACCTATGCACACCAGTTGCTGGGGAACATGGGCGGGAGGGTGCTGTTGCAGTTGCACTCATGTCCTGCTTGCAGGTTTCCCGTGGGCAGCTGGTTGGCCACTATGAGAACAGAATGCTGGACTAGATGGACCCTTGGTCTGATCTAGCATGGCTCTTCTTATGTTCTTATGTAAGCCAAAAAGAGAATTACTTTCCATACTTCGGGGAGCAGGGGTATTACACCTTTTTTGGTGTGTGCCTCCCAGCTTGCTTCATCCACACAGTAGGTGTGATATGGCCATGTAGGCAGTGTTTGTTCCCTCCCTTCCCCCTTGTTCCTCATGCTTGATTTATTTGCAAAGCTGCTTTGTTTCCTGGTGATGTTTCCCCAAATGGATAAGGGAAGGCAGCATTTGAAACAGACAAGCTGTGTATCAGTTTCACCTCCCTCTCTGCTGTAGCAGTGGCAGCTTTTATTAATTTTATTACACTTCTGTCACTCCCCCCTCCCATCTACATTTGAAGTGGCTTCTCCAATTCAGTTTCCTAATGCTTTTCCCTCCTCCTCCCAACTCTGATTGCCATTATACTACCATTTTGTGGGTGGTGTTTTTTTTAAATACTTTTTAAAATTAGCACAAATGCACCTACATTACTTAAAATGAAATAATTATTTGTGCTACTTCACCAATGTGACATTGCGGATTAAAAAGGAATGCCACAGCACAGAGAAAGAGGATTGTGCAGTTTATCCCATCTCCTCTCTGCTACTGAACTTTGAAAGGGGAATCAGGTTAAGCAGAGGAGCTTGTTGCACAAGAGAAATGGGGATTTGTTTTTATTTCTTAAAAAGACAACATTATAGCAGTATTTTGACTGTTTACAGTGCCTTGCAGAAGTATTCAACCCCACCCAACCCCACTTTGACTTTTCCACATTTCATTGTATTACAACCTGGAATTGAAATGGATTCAACTGGCATTGCTGCCACTTGATGTACACAGGATACTCAACACTGTGAGGGTGCAAAATATTTTTATTATGGCACAAAAGTTAAGTAAACAAAAACAAACAGCCACCTGATCGCCATTCATCCAATGAGATCCAATGCACGGGATCAGTATTAGAAGGTGAAAGCAAGGAAAAATCCCATCCATACTCTAAATGTTGGTCTCCATACCACCATCAGTCACAATCATCGCCACACAGATGTTCCTACCGGTCTCAATACTGAGATTTCTCCCCAGCATCATCAGCCTCTTCTGGAAGTTTTCTTCGCCTTTGAGAAGTAGCCACCACCTTATTGTCATGCATGGCTGAGAACCGTGGGGCTCAATCAAGAGACCAGGGCCGGATCCACACCTAAGGTTTATTGCAGTACTGTATCACTGCTGTAACTTGTGGGGCACACAATGCACACACTTTCCAGTGCTGGTTGCAGTAGTCCTGCATAATCATTCTTTGTTTCTTCTGGAATTTCCCGGACTATGTTTATCACTTTTTCCCCCCAGTTATTGTGGTTCACTGTCGCAGTACACAGCTCATGTTTGCTAGTGGTGCTGTTGTTGCCCACACGAGGTGTGGCCACGAAAGTGTCATCACTGGAGTTAGCCAATTGTTTTCGGGGAGGGGGGGGAATGTGGCATTATTTGTGTCTCCCAAACTGGTGGGGAAGAGAGGTATCCACCATTAGTTGTTGTGTGGCGGGCATGGGACAGGAAAAGCTTTTCCCCCCTTCTTTGTCCTTCGCACGTTTGCTCCTCCACATCTTCGCTGATTAACCAAAAAGAGACCCCTTCTCTAGTTTCCTGTATTGAGCAGGGGGTTGGACTCGATAGCCTCGTAGGCTCCTTCCAACTCTATGATCTATGAAATCTATGAACAACACACGCACCCTTTCTCTTAAAGGCCCCCCACAAAAGGCCAAGGAGGTGTAAATTGGCCAAAAGGCATGTCTACTCAGAAGTAAATCATATTGCCTTCACTGGCCTTGCTCCCAGGTAAATCACATTGATTTCAATGGAGCTTGTGCTTGGGAAGCTTAGCACAGGTGGGAGACTGCTTTGGGAAATTGGTTTTGGGTGGAAGGGAAAGGGCTGATCCTACTGGCTTCAGCGCACGGGAGGATGGTGGAGGACAGTCTCTTCCCTTCTCCTTCTGTTTTGTGAGCGAGCTCCTCTGCACCTTCGCATAACTGATTGACCAAAACAACAACACAGACCCTTTCTCTTAAAGGGCCATTTCCCCTGCGTGTTCAAGACAACGCCCGCTACAGAGTTAGATGTAAGGTGGCAAACCGGGATAACTGCAGTACATTTAACAAGAGTGTGTCCTGTGAGTAGTCACATTCACAGGAATGTGAATATAGCAGTACTGTTCTGCAGGGATGGGGACTCGGACTCGACGACTCGACTCGCGAGTCCGACTGAGTCCCCCCTTTGACTTGAGTCCCACTCGAGTCCCAATTTTTTCAATGGGACTCGAGACTCGACTCGGGACTCGAGCCCGATGACTCCACCACCGCCACCGCCGCCGCCACTCACGTCACCGCCGCCGCTGTCTCCCTCGCTGCCACCCGCTCGCAGCTACCGCCGCCGCCAACCGCACGCAGCCGCCCGCGCCGGTCCCGTCATCACTTCCGGCGCGGCGGAAGTGACGCGCCGGGACCCTGCTCCGGCGCGCTTGGACGCCGCCGCTTTAAATAGAGCGGCGGCAGCCAAGCGCGCCGGAGCAGGGTCCCGGCGCGGCGGAAGTGACGCGCCGGGACCCTGCTCCGGCGCGCTTGGCCGCCGCCTCTTTAAACAGAGCGGCGGCAGCCAAGCGCGCCGGAGCAGGGTCCCGGCGCGTCACTTCCGCTGCGCCGGGACCCTGCTCCGGCGCGCTTGGCCGCCGCCGCTTTAAACAGAGGCATACAGTGGCATACGATGGCGGCGGCTGCAAGTGGGTGGCGGCGAGGGAGATGGCGGTGAGCAGGAGGCGGAGGCGGCGGCGAGGCGGCGGCAACTCGAGCGGCACGGAGAACACTCTCCGCACCGCTCAGAAGAGCGAGATCGGGCCGCGCCGCCGCCGCGGAGAACTACAAACCCAGGGAGGGCTCGTAATGCGTCCCTGGTGTGGCAGCGGTGGTGGCAGGAGCAGGGACGAGGGAAGGACCCGCCTATGGTAAGTGGCGGCGGCGGTGGCCCATGGAGGGAGCGGGAGGGTCTCCGCGGGAGGAAGGGCAGCTCTTCTTCCTCTCGCGGAGACCCTCCCGCTCCCTCCATGGGCCGCCGCTTTGGGAGTGACTCGGGACTCGTGACTCGACTCGAGTCACCATTTTGGACCTTGGACTCGAGACTCGACTCGAGACTCGGGTCCAAAGACTCGTGACTCGACTCGTGACTCGAGGCCAAGGACTCTTCAACATCCCTGCTGTTCTGTTAACTTTGCCAGCCAGATGGGCAATAAATATAAATAAATAAACTTGACGATATACCATGTAATGTGGATCTGGCCCAGGTCTAGGGTGGATGATATCCTATTCGATAGGGAAGGACTTTTTAGTGCCTCCACAGATGAAAACCTGGACCATGTCCAAAAGATGAAGACATCCACCCACAAAATGGGAATGAGGTCCCAATCCTCTTCCATATCGGTGATTCGCCCCTGCTCATACTGGCAACGCCAAGGCCTCTAGACCAACACCCCAGATGTCCTTTCAGTCTAGACAACCTTTTCCAAACTGGTATCATCCACTTACCAAGGAGAAACACCCTAACCAGTCAAAATGCCGTATTTGACTTGTGCGAAGGGGCTTGATCTTCGACCCTCTTCTTCTCGTCTCAGACAGTTCTATTGATGTGGGAACTAAGTGCTCTTGATTGTCTGAAATGGCTATGTCATTGAGTGTGACAAAACTCCTCCCACGGGGATCTTTTGCACCTCCTGTCCAACACTGCATTACTAGAGGAAGTTGCTATGCGTTTGGACAAAGGAGCCATAGATAGGAATGCCTCTTCCCAAAAGCTTGCTGACTTTTTCCCCTGATACTTCACTGTGCCCAAAAAGAATTGAGGCCTTTGCCCTATACTCAACCTACAGAGCACCAACCTCTACATCTGGCCTAACAAGTTATGGACTACTCACTCCTCCATACTCTTATTTTGCCATGGAGTCTGGTTCACCATGATAGACCTCTGCGATGCTTACTTTCATTTATTCACCCCATTTTCTGGTCACTTCCTCCACTTTGCCCTGGGCAAAAGGTACTGCCAGTTCAAGGTTCTCCCCTTTGGCCTGTGCTATTGTGCAAAGGATCTTCAGGAAATGCATGGCCATGGTGGTCACACATCTATGGCTGCAGGGGATAGTTGTCTTTCTGTACAAAGATGACTGGTTCTTTGTTGCTCCCTCACCTCTAGACCAATGTTGACATCGCCTCAAAACTTCACTCACTGGGTGTCCAAGTCATCAAAGAAAAATTTTGCCTCACCCCTTCTCAAAAGTGACAATTTTTAGGAGCTCTGCTTGCTTGCATCCAAGCCTACCTACTCACCTTCCATCTCTAAAGAACAAAGGGTTGGCACTTTCCTTGCCCTGGGTATACCTGGCAGCACTCTCAGCTAATTTGCCCTGGGTATACCTGGCAGCACTCTCAGCTAATTACGCCAAGGTTGAGGGCTTCTCCCTCTATTCACACCCAGATGTCAAACATTTTCTGAAAAGACTGGCCAATATCTACCCACCACTGCTGACCCTGTTCCAACATGGAGCCTGTTGGTAGTTCTTATGCAATTAGTGACCAAATTATTTGAGCCAATGGCTAAAGCTGACCTTTGCCTACTCATTATGAACGTGGCTTTTCTTACACCATCACCTCAATGCGCAAAACAGGTGACCAACCTTTTTGGATTTTCCAGAGGGATAAAGTGGTCCTGTGACCAGTCTTTTCCTTTCTCCCAAAGGTGGTCTCAGTTTTGTTTGTCTCAGGACATCATTTTACCAATGTTTCTCCCTCCCCCTACCTCTCTGTTGGAGGTTAAGCACCACTCACTTGAGTTTTGGAAGACCCTCTCCTTTTATTTACAATGAACAGCTTTGTTTTGGGCCTCCCTACACTAGTTTCTATGTTACTCTGGACTAAAGAAAAGGCACCCTGTGTCTGTACAGTATATTGTTAAATGGTCACATCGACAATACTCCTGGTATATCAATTTGCTCATCTTCTCACCCCCAAGATGTGCACAGCCACTCAACTAGTGTCCTGGCATCGTCTGTTGCCTTTCTCCATGGCACCCCACTTCCGCAGCTCTGTAGTGTGGCAATCTAGGCTCAGCCCTCCACTTTCATCAAACATTACCACTTGAATGCCAGAGCAGTCACAAATGCAGCCTTCGGCCAAGCAGTCCTCTCTACAGTTTTGAAGTGACATCTTCCTCCTCTGATGGGTTTGCTTATCAGTCACCCATGTGTGTGAGTCACAGAGACCATGGAGGAGGAGATGTTGCTTACCTGTAACTGTAGTTCTTCGAGTGGTCACCTGCAAACTTACAAACCCACCCTCCTCCCTGCTTCTATGCTGCACTCTTAATTTGTTTCTCCACTATGGCAGACTTGGAACTAAGTGGGAGGCAGGAGCCACACCCAGAGCATGCACAGGGAGGGGGGGCAGGACTCCAGCCTAAATCTCTGTTCAGGTCTCGAATGTTCCGAATGACTGCTCTGTGCAGGCACAGAACCCGTGTGTGAGTTCACAGATGACCACGTGAAGAACTAGTTACAAGTAAGCAACCTCTCCCTGCTCACAACCTCGAGGCAGTCCAGTGCCTCCCCCTTAAGAACTCATTTCCGTATAGAATGTAAGGCTATTGGGTTTGGGTTTTTTTTTTAAAAAGAGAGAACTTCTTCCTTCCTTGTTCCCCACCCTGCTCTTGGCTCCTCCAAACAGGTGTGGCAATAGGGCTCAACTCCTGGCATGTCACTGCCCAAGTTAAAATCATACCTTTCAGGCAAGACAGAACAGCAGCACTAAGGGACCTATGGAAATTGCACTGCTCTTCTGGATTTCTTTGTAAACTTGGGTTCTCTACTACTAGTAGCAGAAGAGAGGCACTTTCCTCATTCCACATGCTGCTTTTCCTTCAGAGACACCCCCTCCTTCCTCCTCCCAAAGCCGGGCCCTGCCTATATCCCCCAAACCTGGCTAACATAGCCTGCAAATATATGTCTCGAGCCAGATCAAAAGTGGAGATGGAATTAAGGGGCAGCATAAGCAAGGGGACTGATGCAAAAAGAAGGGAACGTGTATTCCCCCCTGCCAAATCAAAACCAAAACAGGCCATCAAGGTTAAAATAAAATAAAATAAAATGTCTTCATGAATGTGTTGGCTGGCTCTTAACCCTTTTTGTAAAAAGCAAAAGGATAGTAGAACAGCTTATACCCAACATTGCAATCTTAGGCACAGTTGCTTGGGAAGTGAACTCCATTTAAATCAGTGGGACAGACTCCCAATTGTACTTTGAAAAGGGGGTATTTGTAACAGGATGTGAGAGAAACATAAGCCAGTTCTTTTAAGCCCCAGCAGGAAGAGTTTCTTCAAACCATTTACCCAATGCCACAAACATCCCATTTCAATCACTTTCCTCCCCTCCAAGTAACATGTATCCCATCAGATCTATACCCTAATAGATTTAGAATAGCCGTATTAACCATTCGAACCACACTACCCTGAAGAAGTTAGAAGAAAAATTGAGCCTTGCATCTGTTATGTTTGGCTTCCAATACAGACTGATGAAAGGCCCAGGAGTATTCCTTGCAGCTGCCAAAAGAAATGAAAGGGGCTTCTGTTGCTTAGTTTGCAAAGCACCTTATGTAAAGCCTTTCCTTTAGCCACTGTTATGTAAGCCTTAGCAATTTAAGCCTTAACAATTTCTTTTGCCAGTTATGTAAGCTTTAACGAACGTTGCCCATACTTAATAGCCATTTGGCACGATGAGGGCCCACTGCATATTTTCAGATAGCTGGATCATGGCAAGAGTTGGTCAATTCACTGCTGGCTGGGATTAAACATGATGCAAATTTCTGAACTTGTCCTAAATATACATTCAAACTAGGATTATATGTTTGATCAATGAAGAGATACCACACCCTCCCTCATATTGTCCTTGCTATTTTATAAACTCTTTCCTTCTACCCCTCACCCCGTCACATTGTATTCAATTCTAAAACAGCGGTGTCACTTCTACACTAGGCCTACATGACATGTGAACTACCAAGCCAAACAGACCACCAGCCACATATGGACACCAGGGACTCCTGTTCTTGCTCCTTGCCTTTGAACTGCAAAACATGGGAGTTGCCAAGCACCTGGCAAGCCACAGTATGTGGCTGGTGGGGCGCATTTGACTTACTGGGTCACATGTTGTGCAGTGCAGGCTTGTTCTGTACAATGTCAAAGCCACTGTCTACTGCTTAGTTAATGAACACTTTACCTGCTCATGGAATGTTAGAACACTGTTGTTTTTCCTTCTCCCTAGGCGATTTCCTCAGTATCTCCTTAGTAAATGGATATGTACAGCTGCGCTACAACCTTGGTGACAAAACAGTAATTTTGCAGACGTTTCAAAATGTACCCATCATAAATAGCACATGGTATTTAATTAAAGCTGGAAGAGTTGGCAATGAAGGCTACCTGGACCTGAATGGCATCAATATAACCCAGAAAGCTAGCAATGGTATGACTGCCTTAGACACGCACACAGATTTCTATGTAGGAGGGGTATCCTCTTTAGACTTTGTTAATCCTATGGCGATCAAGAACGAGCCCATTGGCTTTACTGGTTGCATTCGAGAGGTTCTGGTCAATAACAAAGAATTAAAACTGACTGAGAATGGAGCTAAAGGTGGTGCAAATGTAGGTGACTGTGATGGAACGCCTTGTGGGTACACAGTGTGTAAAAATAATGGAACGTGCAAAGTTGCAAACCCTAGTTTTTCTTGCTTATGCCCCAAGCACTGGAGGGGGAAGTTATGTGAGCAATCTATTTATTGTTCACATAGTAAGTGTCTGCATGGAGGTGTTTGTATACCTAACCCCGTTTTATTTTCATACATGTGTGCATGTAGACTTGGCTGGTCAGGCCTCCGATGTGAAAAACAGGTATCATTTTTTAGTGCAAAATTTACAGGCAATTCATTCATCAAATACATAGACCCCATTTATCAAACAAGGGACCTCAGATTTACTAAAATATCTTTCAATTTTACTACCAATCAGATGGATGGTTTACTTGTATGGTTAGGAAAAGCTGAGAACGAAGACAATGATTTCCTTGCAATAGGACTTGCTAATGGAACGCTGAAAGTTGTGGTCAACCTTGGAGAAAGAATTGCCATCCCTCTTGTCCTCCATGCCAAGTCTCTATGTTGCAAAAAATGGTATTTTGTCACCATTGCGCAAAACAAGACTGTCATTAAAGTGTATCTTGATGAGGAACTAGTTCTCTTTGAAGATCTAGATCCACAAAGAAAATACACTGTTCTAAATTATGCAGGCATTTGTTATTTTGGAGGATTTGGACTTGATAGGAGGGTAGATACTGTCACCTCAGGGCTTTTTAATAGAGGGCTAATTGGTAAAATTAAGGATGTTGCCCTCTTTCAAGATTCTAAAAAGATCATGCTCATTAAGGCAGAAGGCTATAATGTCTATAGTGGAGATAAGGATTAATTAATAGAAGCTGCCTGTACAGGTAGAAGAGAAGAGATAAAGCTCTGCTTACCATGCATGATCCATAATAGGATACTGAAACCTGTAGCAAAGGAATTGGCTGGTTAGTTCTTCAAATCAGTATCTGAAATTCAACCCTCCCATACTCTTAGCCCTTGTTGCCCCCTAAAGGGTTGCCAGGCAAAATTCACATCAGGGCCTAGTCTCCAAGTGTAGCATGCCATAGTGCCCCCTTCTTTTGCATATCCATATCATTCCTATCAGTAATGCACAGCCCCTCTCACCTCTAGGCCATATAGTTTTGTCCCAATCCTACTTTCTCCTTACTCTTCCTTCAACTTCCACCATCGTTTCCGCAGGCACATTTTTCAGGCCACTGCCTTTGTCCCACTTCTAGCCACCTTCTCTCTTGATCAGCCTCCCTGGTGTTCCCCTCCCCCTAGCATAAAACCCTACATCTTAACTGCTATAAGAGCCCTCTCAATTTAGCCCCTTCTTGCCTCTTCCATCTTTTTTTCCTTAAGCCTCATTTTCCAGCTGCTCTTCCCAGTTGCCTACTCTGCACCCTTCCTTCAGCCTCCTTACTTTTGGACCCCATGTCCCTTAGTGCCCCTACCTACTTGGACCTCTTCTCTATCCTCAGACATTCCTTGTAACAGGTTTTAATCCTAGCCAAACTGACTTTTCCTTCCCTAGGAGAAGTTGGATTGCAAAAATGTTTAGTTCCCCAAGGAGCTGAGTATTCATAGACATCACATCCGCTCAGTCAGCCAGTCCCCAAGGCTTCACTGCCAGAAGTACACAAGATGGATTAGAAACTCTTCCTTAGAAATGGCAAGTCACCTTTGCTTACACTCACTGCAATTTCTTAATGTCACAAAACTGTGATTTATTTTTATTTAAAAAAACCTCTCATCAGCTAATACTTGAGAAGTAATTATTGTTTTAATTAATGTTAATGCAATCAATTTTAAATATTACTTTGAAAATAGGGAAACTTTTCTATATTCACTTTTTATCATTGGTAGCTTTGTATACCCAGGGACCAATGAAATGAAACTAATTTTCAATATAGCAGTAAATTATAGTGTTTTCTATTAGCACCTTCTCATGGACCTTTGTCTCTTTAAGTTTCAGAATTATTCAGAAAATAAATGCCAAATAAGATAGAAATACAGAAAATATTTACAATTTTCTTCTAAACACTACATTTCCAGGGGGGAAATGACAACACCGGCTCTACTACTTGGGTACCTCCATACTAATCTACTTGAAAGCAGGATATATATATATATATTTTTTTTAAAACTCACTATAAAACAAAACAAAAAATGGAGAGGGGCTGGATTTTAAATGTGATATTAAGGAAGCTTGGAGGGGGCGAGGAAGGAGCAGATGATAGAACTAGCATGAGTTTGCTAAAAAATATATATATCCATCTCCATCTGTGTTGCATCCCACATACATCACTGATGCAGAAACATTTCTTGAAGATAGCCCTACTTTCTTGAAATGGTAGAATGGACTGTACATTAGGTTGCAGATGAGGGATGCTGTTTTTGAATGCTCCCTACATACACATTAAAACAAAAAGCACTGCATAAGTGCATATAGCCAAGCTCTCTGAAACGACTCCACCCATTTTCCCTTGCTGACCCTTATGCCTGGAACTGCCTCTCAGAATGCCTGTGTGACCACCTCCCTTATTTCCCTTAAGTCCCTCCTCAAAACTCACGGATTCCAGGAACCCTTTGGATTGCCCTCCAGATGTTTTGGACACCAACTCCTATGATCTGTGACCATTGGGTATGCTGTTTGGACAGATGGGAGTTGTAGTCCAAAATATCTGCAGACACCAGGTTTGGGAAGTCTGCCCTAGATCTTATTGTAACTAAGCCAAAGTATGTGTAATTGAAATCACATATTCTTCCCCTGCTTACCCATCCCTCAATTTCCACTTGCAGTGCTAGTTTTCAACTTGGAACAATTTTTATTTTATTTTTGTTGGGGAGGGAGTTAAGGGACCATTCAAGAATATGATTCCTAACCTGCAGCCTGCAAAAATTGACTATTTTACCAGTACAGGAAACAACCATCATTTCTTTCTTTCTTTAAGAGGACTCGTGCCACCTTTCAGGGCAAAACCATAAAACTAAAAACAGCAGTTTAAAATCCAACTCTCAGCATTTTTAACAGAATGATTTGGAACACGTTTTAAGATGTTTAATAATTAAAACAGATGGTACCACACATACTCGCTTTGGGAGTTACAAACTACTGAAAAAGCCCTGTCTCTACTGTATGTCAATCTCTAGTGTAGACCAGGCCTTGGGATTTTGATGCTGATAGGTCATTAACAACCCTATTTTTCCACATTAAGCACCAAGAACTAACTGAAGAGGAAAACTGTAATTCCATCATAACTGTAACATAAAATAGCTCAAGACAGCCAAAGAATCAAGGAAAATTGTTATGTGAGTTTTATGGGTAATAGCAGTTTTCTGACTCGTACTGAAAGATAAAAGTATTTTTAGGGAACATGTAGCAAGCACTTTATTTTCATAAGTGTTTATGATAACGGATTTATGTGGAAGTTGCAGTGATTTCAAACTTGCTTCAAAGTGCTCTTAGGATTTCAGCCTTTGAGATGCTGATCTTCTAAGCAGCAGTCAATTCCACTAGAATAAATGTGAACTTTCCCAATTGATCCTGATAGCACAGTGCTTTAGAATAAACAGAAATTGTGACACTTCTAAACACGTACCCAAATAAATATGAAAATAAAAACAGTATTTGCTCCATAGCTCTTAAATAAAATATAGTCACTAAAACAGTTGTTTCCCTTCACTTGCTGCTTGTTTTTATTGTGCAATAAAATGTTTTTATCATAGGAGTGGATTCCCTCTCCATTTTTTACTGGAGTATCTCAGAAAAGTTTGCCTATAACCAGTGGGTTGTATCCAGCGGTGTCAATCCACCAGCGGAACAGCCAGCACTGATGGAATGAATTCTCCATGCATCCCCTCTCATGCCCCTCAAATTTGCTCCAAAAGGTGTGGGACCTTAAAGAGATGGGGGGGGGGATCTGCTCATGTGACATTGTATTTCACCCAGTGCTTTCCCAAATGTCTATCATGCAGTCATATATTTGGACTTGTGTCTGCAGTTCTCAGGATACATGATTCAAGGAGACTGTGCCCTTGCCTTTTTTGGGTAATACATATGCTGGAGAGCAGGGCAACTACTTTCCTAGTTTTCTCCTGCAATTCAGATTTAGAATTGGCATGTCAGTGCTTGAATCCATGAGAGGTCTGGGAAGATGATACAATTTGGAACTCATGAGAGGAGTGATCCATCTTTTAGAGCTAAGTCAAAAAGGAAAATTATTGCCTTAATTATGGGGAAAACTAATGAGATTCCCAAGGCCCTACTAAGTTTCTGCAAAACTTCACTCATTTCCACATCAAAGATGACCTCACTGTCAAATGAACTTTTTGATCCTTGCCTGCTTATTGCAAAATAATGGTTTGACCCAGATGTGGCACATCACTGTGATTGTTATGCCAATGACCACAAACAGTTCAAGTCTATTCGCATACCTTTGACTGCACTATCCTAGTTCCCTTCATTGACCCTGGTTTGCACAACACAACAGGCCACCTTGGCTTTATTTACGAGCTGTCGTGTTCTGCATGGCACTGGCTTGTCATGTCATGTGAACTTAGGCAGCAGGGAGTTGTTTGCATGTTAGACAACCCTCAAATAACCCATGGCTTGTTTTAGGGTTATTTGAGGGTTGTCTAACATGCAAACAACCCCTGCTGCCTGGGTTTACATGACATGGCAAGCCAGGCGCCATGCAAAAATGGCACCCGGCACAATGCAACAGCCCCCACAGGTAAATTAAGCCACAATGGGCTGTCATGTTGTGCAAACTAGGTCATAATCTCCAACAGTAAATATTGGTATTTGCTCATGAAGAGCTGGTAACTGATAGCCTAGAAGGTCAAAGCCGAAAAAAGACTGAAGCCTAGAGTATCCCAACTCAGACACTTGTCACGGATAGCCCACTCCATGGGCTGCTTGATGACAATACGTAAGGTGGCTAAACAGAAACTTGAGCTCTTTGACTAGAACCACCCCTCGGAAGTAACCAGTAATGATGGCAGCCTCTCCCAACTCCTTTACTATCTTATGAAATCCTGAAGCATCAGTAATGCTACAGTGTGTAAAGAATATACCTCAGTGAAGGTAAACCGCATGTGTTTTCACTACTAGCAAGACAATCATTCATGGCAGTTGCTTGCCTTACTTCTTCCATTAGCATATGAAACTTTTAGTGAATAACCCATCTTTCAACCATGGAGCCCAGCTGGTAGGGCTCTAGCTTGATGGGCTGCTTTACAATGTATTTTTCAAACTGGCAGGCCTTTAACATTTGCACAATGGTATAACTCTTAACACAGTAAATTATGGGTATCGGTTACGGGGTATAGACATTTACTTTATAGTGTACACTTCTTGAAGATCACTCTGCATGCCATCTTACTAAATTTCACCCTTTGCCCCACACAACCATGTGTATGCAGAAGGTGGGGTTAAGTTTCCCACCTACCAAGACTAAAGAGAGGGGCACATGAGACATGGGAAACGGCTCCACTAACTCACTTTGCCATGGAATGCTAATAGAGTGGAGGGCAGGGGAAGAGGAAGAGGAGCAGGTGTTTGCCCTGCTCTTTGACACACGAGTGTAGGTACTGGCCAAATAGCCAGGAGGGGTGAGAAAGCATGAGCATCTTTGATTTCCACCTAAGCTCTACATATTTCTGGCACTCTGGCCAGTACACCCCCCACCCAAAAGGAGAGCACACAGGCATTAAGGGAAAGTGTGCTGTACTTTTCACATATCCAAGTGATGCAGTACTATCAACAGTTCACCTAGTAGACTTTATGTAAGCATGCAAGAAAACACAAGAAATAGAAGGCTTGAACAGTCACCGCTTTGCTACAAGAGAAGAAAAGTGGGTGGGGTGATTGAAACTCTTCGATCTTCAGCAGTTCTCCATTTCTACTAATGCAGGTGAGACACACTCCAGGACTTTTATTTGAGATATGAGAGCTCAGATTGAGTGCTGCACAATAAGTAGACTTGGTTGCCTCTTTCAGATTTCTCTAAAACACCAGATGTCAATTCCTGAATTCCCAGAAATCTCCATTTGGGGAACTGTTCAGAATCGGTATACTTGTACAATACCAAAGCTTTCCCTACCCCTTCTGCCCATACCTCTACATCAATAATTATACTAATTTTAGGCATGTTTGATACAATGCAGAATATTATGCTAGTTTTCTACTTTCTATAAGGGAAAGAAGACAACAGAGGATGGCTCTTGTCCTTGGGAGACAAGCTAGCCGAGAATGGCTGATTACAGGTGTTCACAAGTGCTGGTGAAACATACAGAGCTGTGGCTGAAGCAAATTGGGAGATGAAAAGGACACTCTGTCAGTGTTCTCCAAACCTTGGGTCCCCAGATGTTTTTGGCCTACAACTCCCAGCATGCCCCAGGCAGCTACATGTTGGGAGTTGTAGGCCAAAAACATCTGGGGACCCAAGGTTGGAGAACACTGCTCTATGTGCTTGCATACAAAAAGGCTGGGTGCTGTTTGAAGTGCCTCCTATACACAAGAATTTACATCAAAATTAAATGTGATCTTGCGATTTCTCTTTCAAACTAACATTACATACATGGTACTTAAAAAAAAAAAAGCATTTCTCAATAGCCAACAATCTAGATCGTCATGTTTTTAAATAAAAGCTACCATCAAGCATTATATGGTATAGCATTTTTAATTTGACTATATAAAGCCATGTGCAAGGTTTGCAAATCGGCTGTTATATTTAAATAGGATTTTAAAATAGCCTAACAATTTGTTTTAATCACATATTATTGGAAGGAAGTTTCTTTTGATACCAAAGTGCAAAAATCTATGTTCATAGGTAAGGTGATTTACTCAAGAAGGTTCTTTATGCACAATGCTCTTAATTTTACTAAATACTTTGAAACAGGATGTTGAACAGAATAGTGCAATGGTATCCAACAGAAACAGCAATATACTATTTTCCACAGAAAATCACAAAATTTTTACTCATCTATTTATTAAAAACCCTAGGGTTATTAAAAATTACCAGTCATGAATTGTAAAGCCAAGCCACATTTATACATCTTTCTGTTATACTGGTTTAGCCTATTGCTTCACATCTATTAAAATCAAACAAACAACAGCTGTGAGAAGGCTTTATCATTTGTAGAATCAAAATATCCCTTAAAATATTTACATTTTACAATATAAAGGATAGCAAAACACAATGTCATGTACAAGCTTAGGTATTCAAGTTTTCAAAGCATGAGAAATGGTTGGAAAATTAATACAAATCATAGCATAAAGGCTAACGGTGTAAAAAAAAAAAAATTAAAATACGTGTGCACTAAAAGCAATACAATTTGGACCAAGCGGCCTTCCAGTTTCTGCTCACAAACTGTTTCAGATGCGTGGGAAATATCTGATGATCAATACTGCTCTTTTTTCATGTAGTTGTTTTTTTTTTAAGTTTTCTACACCATTCAGCTTATGCTGTACGCTGAATTTGAATGTGGATTCTGAGGCTGAGCCAAAGTCCATTAAAAAAAAAAAAGCCAGTGCAGTTTTAGAAGAGTAAATGGTACAAAATCCACCTTTATAATTAACTGGAGCATCATCAAACAGAGAGCACAAATCACCATAGGCTGCAAATATCTCAACTGAAATTTGACAAAGAACCTTTATACGTCTTTTATTGCATATTAAAAGGAAACCCTTACAGTCTTGACTATACAAGCAATGTAAAATGTTGAACTATTCAACTCTACTCCTAGGTCAATAGAATGTAAAAGAAAATGAATAAATGGTACATGGACTGATACCAAACCAGACTTGTTCCTACAAAACACTAAACACTGAATATAAAAAAGGAGAATTGGTGGCACAATTATACCCAAGCATATATATTTTTACAGAGAGTTTTAGGACGTATTTAAAACAGATTATATCTTGTTCATTTAAAACTTTAGAAGACAACCTGTGCCTTTTTCTTTTGCTTTTACCTTTTGCTTTTCCCTCGGTCGCTGTGGTCCCTGTCTTTGTGATGTCTATCTCGGTTCTTTTCACTATCTCGCTCTCTATGCCGCTCCCTACTTTTTTCTCTTTCTTTCTCCTTCTCATGAGCACGCTCTTCACTTTTAGGGACATCCTTCTTTTCAGGATTCCTACTTTCTCTTGAGGATTTGCCTTCAGAGTCCTTATCACTATGTGAAAGTCGCGACCTCTCTTTGTCTCGGTGCCCTTCCTCCCTGCTTTTTCTCTCTCTTTCTTTATCCTGGTTTCTATCTCTATGTCTATTCCTTTCAGCATCTGGCTCCCAGTCATGCCTGCCCTTTTTCTGGTGGTGTGATTCACTGTAAAATCTTTGCCTATGTTGATCACTTTTCCTCCTACTAAATGCCCTCTCCACATGTGGACCTTGCCGGCCCCAAGGGTCACTGTGACGCCTTTCTGGTCTCCTAGTGTCTCTACTCTGATAGAAGTGTTCCGGCCCTGAGAATCTTGACTGTTTGTGAGCCAGGGATGGTGCTGGTGTAACTGGCCCAACAAAATGTGGGGGCTGACCTGACAGATGAAGCACAGGGGGCCAAGGCATCAGAGGGTTCTGAGCAAAGCCAAAGCCTGGAGGAGGAAGGAGTGGAGGGGGCAGATGAGGGGGAAACCCAAACACAGGATTGTTTTGTGGAGGAAAGGTAGGGGCAACAGCCCCTTGAAACTGAAAACCAGGCGGAGTAGTTTTAGCATGCTGGAAATTGGGCTGCGGAGTCCTGATTGGTGAGAAGTTTCCACTTGCAGCAGGACTAGGTATTTTGGTACTGAATTCAGAACGGCAAGAATTTTCAGTTTCAAACTGAGATGGTGGTGGTGGTGGCAATAATCCTCGTCTAACAGAATGTACTGTCTCAATGCTTTGCAATAGTGCTTCCTCGTGCAATTGATTTGTATCTTCCAGCTGTGAGGAACATACACTCTCTGCTTTAGATGCAGCTGAAGCCAAAGTATTTTTGCATGCTTGACTATCATTCTGATCTGAGGCTAGTTCGTTTTCTGAAGGCTGTTTATTATCTACATTTGTCTGTTCCATTTCTAAAGTCTCTAGCTGTTGACTATTTTGCATTTCTTCATTTCTAATACTGTCACCTTCATTTTCTGAACCATTGTTCTGTAGACCTCGTCCAGCTGCTTGCCTTGGATCCCTTTTAAGATTAATGAACGGTGGAGATTTTGAACTGTTATGAGTCATAATATCAACAGTTGCTATACCAACATTATTGCTCCCAACTCCTTTCCCTATGCTTGATGGGACAGGAAAATCTGTGGTTCTTTTACTTTCCTGTGAAACATTATCTGTGTCACCCAACTTTTGACTGTTTTCTGTAGTTTCTTTGGTTTCTTTGTTCTGTGACAGAATAGCTAGGTTTGCTAAAAATGCTTCTGTAGAAACATCTGGTGGTTTCCCCTTAAGACTTAGGCTTGTCAGATTACCTGTAGAGCATGAGACATCTGCTACTGGTATATCAGCTGCTAAGATATTGTCAGTGGATTCTTTTGAGTTGTCCTTTTTACCCTTAGTTTCTTCAGTGCCAGCAGTTACTGCCGGAGTGTCCATTTTTTCTTCTTTTATGCTTGCCTGTTTATCTGATAAAAGCAGATCTTTACTAGAAAACTGATCTATGGCTGGTTTGATATGTTCAGACATCTGCCCTGTAGTATCCAAAAGGCTTTGAAGAATGTCATCTACTGGCAATGGTTTACTTGCTAGCTCAAGAGCAGATGGCTGATTTTCCCATCCAACTAAAACTCCAGGAAGGAACCGCAGGGGCTTTGGTGGTTCAAGTTTGATGCTCTCCACAACAGGTTCACTCACTGTTACTTCTTCTGTATTAGACTGTTGTGACTTAATCCTTTGTTTGTGCAACACAGCTGTGAAGGAGTTAAAGAAGTCATTTTCTTCTTCCTTTTCTACTAATTCAGAATGAAGGACTTCAGATTTGCTTGGTTTACTTTTCTTTTCTGGTGGCAAATTTTCAGGACCTTCTTCAGCATGACTAGTGCTTGCATTAGCGACTGCACTGATCTGTCTTTTTAGCTTCTGGCGAATGATCAAACCCAGCAACAAATTGGGCCGGTGTACTTCAATCCCTAAATTAAAAAAATAAATACATCATAGTAGTATAATTAATAAGATAAACATGATTCTCAGGGGGGGAAAGGTTTCAACCAGAAAGCTACCCGTGTCTCTGCAGTCTGAAAAAGCTCAAGTGATTCACAGATGTTACTAACTGTAACTGGAGAAATACTAATCAAATGTACTTCTATGTATCTCTCAAGAGCTGCTCCTTACAAGTATCCTACCCTGCAAAATAATTAGTGCTTGTTAAATCAAGAGTGTTAACTGTATTCATGAGCTAAAAGGAGGCAGAAATGCATGCTTATTGTAAAAAAAATAAATCTACAAGGGTGGCTTCCCACATTCACAAATTTCAGGAATGATTCCAAAATAAAGGCTTTAAACTGTTGTTTTAGGATAATGAAAACATCAGCAGTTAAAATGTTAAAAACTAGATCTCTATTCCAAACATCCCTTGGGTCCAAAACAGGGTTTCAGCCTACTTTTGTTACTTACCAGGACCATCAAAAGGCACCAACTGATGTGGAATTTTGTCAGAGGCACCTAAAGGGATAATGTATAAATCCTTGATTTGCTTCATGTTATTAGCTGCTACACCATAACGCTTTCTGCTGCTGAAGTATGCGAAGAGCAAAGTGTATGAGATCTGATCCTCTTCTGTCACAGGGGTAAAACGGACCACACAGATTTCCTATTGAGAGGGGGGGGGAGTTTATTTACAATTTGTCAACTCTCTCTTAAAACCAGAATTCAGTCATGTGGGGGCGGAGAATAAAAGAAAACTGCCAGCCACTATCATCCTTACTTTCTGAAACATGTGCTAGAGCAGTGGTTTTCATTTTTTCCCCTCAAGTGGTAGCAACTTTGGCAAAAACAATTCAGTGTGAGAGCCACTCTTCTCCCCACCGCCCTTGTGTCTGCCTCCCCCCTCCCCATCCCTCCGTGTCTGTATCTTCTCCCCCGCTTGCCCACCTGTCTGCTGTCAGTGTCCGTTACTGTCCGCCCCACTGCTGTGTTTGTCTCCCTTCTCCCGCCACCCAATCTGTCTCCCTCCTCCCTGCCCGCCGGAAGAGCACTCGGTGCAGCCCTTCAGAGAGGTGGCCACACCCAAATGCCTGGCTCTGACGAGTCCTTCCTCAGAACCAAGATTTGTAAAAGGAGAGGTGTCTCTGGAGATCTCCAGGGACACCCCTACTCCCACAAAGAGAGGAAGCATGGCAGCAGCAGGTCCTCCTGGCAGGGGAGGGGGGAAGCACACAACCTGCCACTCCTCCTTCTCCACCTCCTTAGCTTTTGCGAGCCACCAGTGAAGCTGTTGCGAGCTGCCTGAGGGCCTTGCAGTGAAGACCAGGGTGCTAGCCTAGAGGCTCTTTCCCAAACCCTTAAAACCAGAGAAACCATCTCCACATGTGCACTTGGAAGTTAAAAAATGGAAGCTCAGCAAGCCTTGAAACTTCATGCATCTGAAATGGTTGCTTCCCACTCAAGGAGAATTTTAGCCCACACAGGATTTCAGCTCCTGAACAGTTTTTGAGAAGGGCAGTCTTGGTTATCACAGACTGCCACCAAGTAGAAGGGGACTCTCCACACCTTTTGACATTGCTGTTTAAGGCCAGACCAAGTGGCCTGTCTAGAAAGCTGCTTGTGGTTATGAGGTAAATGACAGTAAGGAGAGGTAAGCAACCTCATTACTCAGCCATTCAACCCAGCTCTCCAGGGCCTAATGTACAGCCTTCCTTCTGAAGAAGGCAGACCTAGAAGATGTATACAACATGATATCAGTGTTTCCTGCGAAGAAATTGTATTGAATTTGACCAGTAGACCAAGCCAAAGTTACGTATTCTCAATGTGCAAAATAATACACATGAAAAACCTTGTATTTTATTTTTAGGTAAAAGCAAGATTTTTGCTGCCCACCCTGGCACTGCGAAAATATTAGCTAAAGGCATGCAAACTGTATCAGCAAAAGATTTAAGTGTTTATGAATGTTTTTGCATGGAATGTTTTCCGTGCTTCATACGTGCAAGTCATGTTCCTCTCTTGCTTCCTACTACCACTTCACTCCTTGTCAAAAAAGCATGTAAGTCATAATATTTTGGTTTCCCTGTGAGGGAGGCCCCAATATTAGTTCTCTGGTTTTCACATACATGGGAAATATTTATTATTTATCTATTTATGAATATTTATAAACCACTTATATCTAAAGATTTCAAAGCAGTTTACACAAATCATAACAACAAAGACCAATCCATAGAATATATCATATTTATATAAAATGGAAGACTACACTACACAGGGAAGACTTGCATAAACAAATAGGTCTTCCAACATACACCTAAAAATAAAGAGTGTTGGTAAATGTCTAATCTCAGCGGGAAGATTATTCCACATAGTGGGTGCCACTACGCTAAATGCCCTACTCCAAACGACTGGAGTGGACCTCAGAAGTAGGACCACAACCACATATGCTGAACAGAGAAAAGTTTCACTATGTTTTGTTATGTGAAAGGACTAGTTGTTTCTATGTTCTCTACTGTATCCAGCAAATGGTAGTGGTGAATTTATGTCAATCTGTAGCAGCAGCATGAAATTCTGCACATTTTTAAAGTCAAAGAACATTTTAAGCAACAACATAAGAAATCTAGTACCACATTACATTTCAAGAACAACAATAAATTTGTTTTTACCTTTGTCCCTGAAGCTTTTATTTTGTCAACATATTCCCAAACAGTCTGAGGTGATATCCTGCCACCTACTTGGATACTATCTGGCAAATCCTATGGGGGAAAAGATTATGTATGTCTCTACTGCAAAACAACACTTACTCTTAAGATGATTAATATACACAATAAAACATCTTAAAGAAGTTATAGAGGGGTACTGTTATGAACGTAATCATATTACAGCTAAACTAGAATTATCCGTATACTCTCATGAATCATAACAGCAGGCATATTATTTCAATGCAGAGTGAAGGAAAAAATGATTTTCCATTCCTTTGAATGCATAGTATTTTATAAAATTATACCCAGTAGTCCAATCGGCAAAGAAATCAGCAAAAAGTGCAGGGAGATTACGGTTTAAATCCCTGATACATCTTCTGGTTATCATCTAACACTTAAAGTCATCACTACAGGAAAGACTGGACATGAAGACTGGAAGCATCTATTAAACCAGGTTTCCTCAACCTGGTGCCCTCCAGATGTGCTGGACTACCACGCCCATCATCCCCAGCTAGCATGACCAATGGTCATGCTGGCTGGGGGGTGATGGGAGTTGTAGTGCAACACTTCTGGAAGACACCAGAATTGGGGAAGATTGTATCAAGCAAACAGGTATGGTCCAAACCTATCTAGGAAAAGACAATGAAGACTTCTTGGTGGTTTTCCACTAACATACTCAAAAGATTCATTGTCCCTGGTGAAAAAAGAAAATTCAGAAAGGTTTTCAACAGGTGATAATGCAATTGAGTACATTACCTCTGTTAAACTTTCAAAAGAGCCAGAGATCGGGTAAGCCTTGATAACGAACTTTGCGACAGATGGCATGTTGATTAAGCCTTTCCAGATGAAGTTCAGACGAGCTAGAAATAGTGTTTCACTTTCAACAGTGCCAGGTGTTTCTGATCTGAAGGATGAGAGTGTGTAAAAAGTAATGTCTACAAGCTGCCTATCCTATGAAATTAGGGGGGTGGGGGGCAGGGGAAGAAACAGGGCAGCTGCTGGAACATTTCACATTAAAAAAAGTATGTGCAAGATTAGTAGCAATCTCAAGAGGTTTGTGTGGGTTTTACTACAAATACAGCCAGTATTTGGTTGGAAGAATCATGAAAACGATGATAATTGGGGGGGGGGGGGGAAACAACTAAGGTTCGTTCTTACCTATAACTGTAGTTCTTTGAGTGGTCATTTGTGCAGTCAAGCATATGGTTTCTGTGCACCCGTGCAGAGCCTAATTCAGGATGCTTCTAAAGCTTGAAAAATACTTTGGCAAGTGCCCCATTTCCCATCCCACTCTCTGACTACATGTTCAAAGTGGCATGGCTCCCACATTCCCACTCAGTTCAAACCTCCAACCAACACAGTGGCTGTAAAAATGGAAGCAAAGTCTAAACAGTTGCAAAAGAACTCCTGTGGCAAGGTTAGGCGGGTGGGTTGTGTGCCTGTACAACTGATCACTTGAACTACAGTTACATGTAAGCAGCCTATCTTTTTTCTTTATGATCTCTGCGCAATCCCACATGTGGGTAGAGTAGCGAGGTTACTTATCAGAGGTGGGCAGGTGCTGGGCAGGTGCTAAGAAGCCAGAGAGCAGAGCACGGCCCTTCCAAAGGTGTCCAATCTGGCCCGGATATCGTGCTGGGAGTGCCGAATCAAAGTAGAGGGCTGGGACCATGTAGCAGCCTGACAAAGATGTACCACTGCAACTCCCTAAACAAAGGCTGTAGACGTTGCAGCAGCTCTGGTGGAATGAGCCCAGACTGTGTCAGGGTTGGGGAGTTTAGCCAGGTAGATATCTGATGAGACCCAGCAGGGAAGCACTGCACGGAGACTGGCTTTCCCTTTTGGGGACCCTCGTAGCAGAGAAATAGTGTCATGTTTGTCTGAAGCTCTCAGTCCGGTCCAGAAAAGATGCCAATGCCCAGTGAACATGCAACGAGGATTCCAAACGCATGGACAGGTTAAAGAAGAAGACTGGAAAGGTAATGTCCTGGTGAAGGTGGAAAGGAGACACCAGTTTCAGGAGGAAGGAAATGTCTGATTTTCAGACCACTTCATCCCTGTGCATGAATAAAAATGCTGGATCATGTCTGAGGGCCCAAAGTTTGCTTGGTCATCTCATAGATGTTATTGCCAGCAGAAAGGCTACTTCCCAAGACAAGAGCATTAGACAGCACATAGTTAGGGGTTCAAAGTAATATCTCTGTAAACCTAACCTTTATCCTGCTACACCAATCATCATAAAAATATGGGCACTTTACATATGTATGGTGCTCTATATCACACATGCTAATTCAGATCCCAAATATGCAGTACAATTACCAGAAACATGAATTTCAATGGTGTATTTGTATACTCTGCTCCCCATAACAAAAATATCTATATATTTGTTTTGTAGACATGAGGAGCATCCCATCCACAAATGAAAAGCAGATTCTATGGTAAATCTTGTATAAAGTATCACTAAGTGAGGTTTCATATATCAGAGTCACACATTCAAATTTCTCTGAAAATTTGAGGAATATTTCATTTGCACTTCTGTTTGAAACAGTTCCGTCCTTATTCTTATCTATAGAATGCAGCCTTCCTGCCAAGGGAATACAGCACCTTATTTCAAACCATGTAATTTATTTATGTATTTAATTCACACATGATATTAGGTACAGGAGGCATAATTCTTTGAGACTATTAGCAATTACAAAAGATTACCTAGAGCTTGAAGCAGAGGCAAGTGCTGGATTTGGCAACTCATTATCTTCCTCTAATAATTCTGAAGCTAAAATGTTTGTTGTTGAAGAAAGTGCATCTGCTATGTTTTCGGCTTCATTGTCTGATGGTTTACGAGCAACTCCAACTGAAATTTTCACATTTTTCCCAGAAAGGTCATCACTAGGCGGCGCCATTCGACCTTTAAAAGGTAAGTTAGAAAGCTTCACTAAAGCACTCATCACTTCACTCATGTCAGACAAGCAAAAAATACCTGATCGTAATATTAAATAACAATTCTTGCTATAATGCTTAAAAATCCTGTTTGCTGACATTAAAAATGGAGGCTTTGAACATTTCTATAATTTGAGTCAAGCAGCTCAACCATTTCCAGATAAGTATTGAAGAGAATGTCATTTTACAGTTCATCCTACTATGAAGCTCCCATTCCTTCTCTCACTAAAATTAAGTTAAATGCTATCTTTATCAGGAGCTGTGTGTGTGTTAGGTGCAAAGGACCAGGCAAATCAAGAGTTAGTATTACCTATGCAAATTTTACAGTTAAGATCAAATAAATGGTTTTTATGTTGACTTGTTGTATCAGGAGTGGTGGATTCATCAATTTCTTTATCTTTTTCAGTCTCCTCTATCTTCTCCACAATTTTAACTGGAGTTGGTTCCTACACACATGGGGAGACAGACAATTTGTTAATACTGTTATATAAAATGCTCTGCATTTTACAAAAAGGTAACATTGACAAATGATAACATTATGCCAAGTCACTGTCAACTGGCAGAGCAATACTAAGTAGGGTGCAGGTGGGGGAGTGGCAGATTGTCCACCACTTCCAAATCTCTGCTGGCTCACGCAAGGCAAGGCAAACAGTGGTCTTACCTGTTTTCATTACCAGCAGTTCTGTTCCCCCCACTGTACTCCATTGGTTTCAGCGGGAGGAGAAATGCCTACGCCAACTTCAAGCTGGTGTAAACAAGGAGCCTGGTCCAGGGCATCTTGGGGGAACAAAGATGCCTTGATTCCAGTGGATCCAAGGTTGCCACTGCCTTGACCCTGGAATGCTCTGCTTCAGGGTCAACCCCTGGTGGAAGCACCACTGGCAGTAGATCTATGCCCTCAGTTTTCTGCAGACCTACCAGAGGCCACCAGGGCAAACATGCTCTCACAGCAGAAGGGTTCACCTTCCCCATACTAACACCCTCAAGATCTGGGGGTTAGGATTGCACTCATAGTTGTAGGAGACACTATGTACCGTCAATACTCTGAACATTAAGAGGGCAACAGTTTAGAAAAATCAATGCTATGTTTCATTCAACCCTTATAGACATTTATTTTTACATGTACAGCCTAGCTCTCACCATTAAAATTAACAGGGAACCACTGCCTGCATGAAAGATGTACATGTCCCCTGAGAGGCACACAGACCTCTGAACTGGGCCAAATCAATCAAAATCAAGGTGAGCTATACATTTAGCTGTACTGTTTAAGGCAGAGGGGGACAACCTTTTTTTGTCAAGGGCCACATTCCCTCAGGGGTAATCTGGGGGCTGCATGTTGGCAGCGAGGGGCCAAAGGTAAGTGGGTCGCCCCTCTTATCTTTCTGCCATTCCCTTTTCTCTATCCTTCTGCCACCCCACCCCCCACCCCGCCTCTCTCTCCCCTTCTTCCTTCATACACAGCAGGCTGCCAGGGAAGGTACTCATTAATCTTGCCAGAGTCTAAACTGATCGCATATAGAGGGCTTCTGAAATTAGACTGAAGGCTGCAGGTTACCCACCCCTGGCTTAAGTCCACTAGGCAAAAGGATGCATTGATTTTGTTATCTTGTTTAACATAATCAGTGCACTGTTGGTTTTAAATACACAAGTTTATGTTAATAACAAAACTAAATTTTACCTGAATTTCTATAGCTGCTTCTTGCTCTTTTACTGGAGTCTCACTCTCAATTTCTATTTCTCCTTTGTGAGTAATTTTTGTGATTGGTCGCCTTTCAACTTCTCTCTGCTCTTTTTCAATCATTTCAATTGTCTATCAAGAAACAACAAAAACAGATTGGCTCTACAGCGTGAAAACCTACGAAAACACCACCAGAAGAAGCCTTAAGATATGAAACCCTAAGATACAGAAATACAGTCTATGTAAGAAATGAAAAAAATTGATTTCTTCTTTTGCATTATTTGTTTAGCATGACCAGTAGGCACAAGATCTAGGGAGAGTGATAGACAGTGGAGGCAATGACTCTATGGCATAGTGGTTAGTGCGTTGGACTGGGACTCGGAAGATCCGGGTTCTAGTCCCCGCTCGGCCATGAAACTCACTGGGTGACTTTGGGCCAGTCACTGACTCTCAGCCTAACCTACCTCACAGGGTTGTTGTGAGGATAAAATGGAGAGGAAGATGAGGATTATGTAAGCCGCCTTGGGTTCCTTGAAGGAAAAAAGGTGGGGCATAAATATAATAAATAAATAAATAAATAAATATGGCCGCTTCACTGCCAGAAAGGCATTGGCCTGGTTCAGTCACAGCGCTAAATTATTGTTTAGTGTTATGTGCATGACCCTTGGGCCCATGAGCTCCTCTTTCGCTCTCCCCTGCTCCAGCACAGCCGCCAGGAGAATACTGGAAGCTTTCACTTCTGTTTTCAATTAACTATAGTTAACTGTTATGTCCAAACCCTTAACACCATGGTTAATCTCAATTATGGTTTATTGAAACATCAGCTTTATGAGCCACAGTATGAAGTTGGCTTGTTTCAGTAAACTACAGTTAAGACTAACCACAGTTTGTCCAGGTTCAGATATACTAAACTTAGGATAGTTAAAAACAGAAGCAAACACTTCTGATCTCCTTGCAGCTGTGCTGGAAGAGAGAATTGTGGGAGGTGACAAGCCCAAGGCTTGTTGACATAATGATAAACCACAGTTTAGTGATACATCTGAATGCACCCATTATCTCCGGTTTTCCTCAGCTGCCAAGGATAGAACAGCTACATTTCTGAAAGATGAGTGCTCCTTCCTTCAGTAGATAGTGAACTGTTGTATCAAAGGTGAATCTTTTTCAATACTGCCCAGAAACATGCATGTTGTAAAACTATATTCTGTACACCACCCTTCCCCAACCTGGTACCCACCAGATGTTTTGGACTTCAACTCAAATGAACCCCAGCCAGCATGCCCAATGGTCAGGAATTCTGGAAGTTGTAGTCCAAAGCCTCTGGAGAGCACTAGGTTGGAAAAGGCTGCTGTACTCCACAGGATTTCAGCAGCAGCAAATGTGGAGATAGGTTTCGTTCGAACTGGAAAGGCACTGCTCTTTAGTTTATTTTTCCCATATAAAGTTAAAGAGAGGCAGATATTCACTACTTTGGGAAAAAGTAAAGGCTGCAGAAATGACACAGAAACAATTCAAACCTGGTATCTTCCACAGATACTGGTGACTAAACTCTCCAACAGGATCTACCCACACATAGGCACACCATAACCTTGCCAAATTCATACCATAATTTCCCCCCTGGAAAACATTCACTTCTATAGGAAAAATTAAAGGGGTGTAACTTAGTGACCCTATTGAAAAGAGGAAACCATCTGCCCTCAGCCTCCAACACATGTTGGCCTAGCCTCCTGATACCTGGAGGTGGGGAAGAGATCTGAAATAACTGTATGAACAGAGCACACAAGTATATACTGCACCTATTGTCCCCAGGAATCCTTACTATCTCTGCAGCAATGCCCATCAATTAAGAGCATTCTCCTAAACAGATATTTGCCCTTCGCTACCTCATAGCAGTCATATGAATGATAATTTTAGATCAGTTAAATTCATATTTTCGAAAACCTTTTTGCTGTAAGCCATTTTGGATAAGTAAGCATGTATAAAACATTATCTCTTATTTAAAATGCACACACCGTGGCCGATGTTTGAAGAAAGGAACCATTAGACTTCAGAGAGTGTAGAGTATTGGGAGGTGGTTGTGGTCACCACCTACAACCGTCACCTTGGTGGCAGAACTAGGACTTTTTTCTATGGAGAGAGGCTGTAGCTTAGTGGTAGAGCACATGCTTTGCATGCAGAAGGTCCCATGTTCAATACCCAGATGGGGCTGGAAAAACTGCAGCCCAAAACCCTGGAGAGCCACTGCCAGTGAGTGTCGACAATACTGGGTTAGATGGATCAATGGAGTGACTCAATATAAGGTAGCTTCCCAAGTTCTTTTTATACTCAGCACATAAAATTTTCACTCATCTACACACACTGTGACTCTGAAGACAAGTTGCAGCAGTGCAATCTGCATTCACCCCTGGAAACTACAACCATTTCAGGGACTGGATTATGTTCTTTTACTTAAGAACAAACCACATTTTAAAGTACAAAATCCCAGAATTTCAGAGTTGGTAGGAACCCTAGTTCAAATAACCCTAGTTCCTTTGCAATCTGAGACTACATCTTAAGCTCAGAATCCACAGAGGATGGGGAAGACATAACGCCTTCTTTGAAATTTGAATAAATTACCACCAGGAAATAGGTGACCTATTAAGTATTTATAGATAAGCCATACGTGTCTGTTTTCTCTTTTCCTCCATGCAGCTAATTCTTTGGAAGCCAGTTCTTCTGGACTCATTCTTATGAGATGGTCTGGAGTAACTTCACCTTTCAATACTCTTTTAAATAGTATCTGGAAGAGCAACAGGTAATTAATTACAGCTAACAAACTAAAAACCTACAGGCTTTTAATGCAAATGCAATAATAAAAGCAAGAATGCTAAATATTTCAATCCTACCTGTACATAACTTTTGTAAAATTGCCCCTTCTATGTGCTCTATAGCAGGTTTTCCCAACCTGGTACTCTCCAGGCGTTTTGAACTTGCAACTCCCATAAATCCCAGCTAGTGCAGCTAATTGAAAGGAATACTGGGAATTTATTTATTTATTATTTACATTTATTTATCGCCCATCTGGCCAGCAAACCGGCCACCCTGGGCGATGTACATAAGATAAAAACAGGATAAAATACATTTAAAACAGTATAAAATTTTAAAATCTTAGCCCACCCCATATTCCCGCCTGAACAGCCAAGTTTTTAGTGAGTGGCGGAAGCTCAGCAGAGAGGGGGCATGGCGGAGGTCACTTGGGAGAGAGTTCCACAGTACGGGGGCCACCACAGAAAAGGCCCTCTTCCTCGTCCCCACCAGTCTAGCTGCTCTGGCTGAAGGGACAAGGAGAAGGCCGTCTGTGGCAGATCTTGTTGAGTGGCCTACTTGGTGTTGCTGGAGACGCTCCTTGAGATAGACTGGACCGGAGCCGTATAGGGTTTTAAAGGTCAAAACCCAACACCTTGAATTCGGCTCGGCAAGCGACTGGTAGCCAGTGCAGCTCCTTGAGCACTGGAGTGATGTGATCCCACCGGCGGCTGCCTTTAACCAGGCGAGCCGCCGCGTTCTGTACCAGCTGTAGCTTCCAAACCGTCTTCAAGGGTAAGCCCACGTAGAGCGCATTATAGTAGTCTAGGCGACAGGAGACCAAGGCATGAACCACTGATGGGAGCAAGTGATTAGGAAGGTAGGGGCGCAGCTGCCATATCAGATGGAGTTGATACAGCGCCACCCGGCTCACAGCTGACACCTGAGCCTCCATGGACAGCTGGGAGTCTAGAATGACCCCCAAGCTGCGGACCTGGTCCTTCAGGGGTAGATGTACCCCATTCAGCACCAGGTCAACATCCCCTAACCTCCCCTTGTCCCCCACCAGAAGTACCTCGGTCTTGTCGGGGTTCAGCTTCAGCAATTGTAGTCTAAAAGCTCTAGAGGGCATCAGGTTAGGGAAGGCTGCTCTACAGAAATTCTATACCAACACAAATATATTACACCTAGTATTAATGGTTTTGGTGGCTCTATTAAAGTGTTATGCTATTTCTCAAAGCAAAGCTAGAATCAAAATGTGTTTTCATATACTTAATGTTTTTAAAAGCAATAATGCCTATGTGATTTAAAAAGACATGTCTCTAAGAACTGAGTGTTCAATGCTACTATTTTTTTGAACAATATTGGTTGAAAAAAATGAAATTCTGCCCAGCCCCCAAAAAAGATTTGGAAGAGTGTTAATTTCTCATTTTCGCCCGTTTAATTTGAGCAGAGGTATAGGCTCTTTGTACTCCAAATAATGAATCTATAGAATGAACTGGATTTTAAACACATTCCATGTACACAGGGAATGTATATTCTCCATTGCACACATCAAACATGTTTGTTGAAAGGGGAAACAACTCAGAGTTATAAGCCATGGTTTGTTGAAGCGTTAAAACTCTATGTTGTTTCCCCTTCAACAACCCAGAGTTCTGGGTTCGCACATTACGCTGAACAACCCTGGAATGGGGCATTCCTGGGTTATTTTGGAAACCAGATGCCAAGTGGAAGCAGTGACCAGGCAGGAGGCAGCGCACGAGCTCACTCCCGCACAGTCCTAACAATTCATGGGTTAAACAACCCATGAAATGCCGTTATGTGCAAACCGGGTCACAGACTTACTGCGGGGGGGGGGGGGATTCAGGTGGAGAAGGGGAGAAGTAGAATCTAATGAACCATGAGCATGATAAAATAAAGTATGCCCCCAAAGAAAAACAAGCACTACTTGATAGACTTCAGGGCAGTATCCAGTACTGCCACTGTCCCTCTACTCATTCTGTAGTGCCCATGGAACCAACCGAAGGTGCAACAAGAATCTACTGCTCCACTGACCTGCCCCAATCCAGAAACTAGCATTTTGACTCGTTTCAGCTTGCTTTAGGAAGTGCTAGCAGTGGGTCCTGCTGGCACATGGGCAGCACTGGATACTGTTCATAGCTAATAGATGATACCACATACCTTGTTTTTTGGATCTTTCAGATTGAATATCAAGCTTCTGTACTTATTTTTGTACTTGGAATCAGTATCCCGAAAAAAGGAAAATAGTTCTTTTTCAATCTTAGTTGCAACTTTTGCTGCTCTTTCTTCAGAAATCTTCAATGTAGAGTCTGCAAGCCTGAAAAATACACACATTTTATTTATTTTTTCAGTTAATAACAACTGAAATAATTATTTATTTGGTGCATCATCCATACCTTTTTTCCAAGATTTCTTTAAGTGATTGCCTAACACTTTGTCTTATCTGATCAACAGAAGGTTTGGATGCAGAGGCAGTAGGTGGGTGTATGTTACTGGCTGTTCCTCCTTTCTCTGTTCTCTTTTTCTTGACTTCCTGTTTATCCTGAACAGCTACATTAAAATATCATCAAAGTAGCATTGTTAGATAGCTTCAGTAACTTTAATTTGAAATTTCACAAGATTTAAGGGAAGGGATTGTTCCAAAATTCCCTCTGAAGGAAGATGCAATGAGGAATTTTGAATTACCAGATTTTATAACAAAAGATCAAGAACTTTCCCAAACCGGTCTCAGCACAGGCGCAGAGCCCATGTGTGTGATGCATAGAGACCACAAAGAAAAATTAACTGGTTTACATGATAGCCAGCAAATGCAACATCTTGATCTAAATATGTCAGACTTCTTTAACGGAAGCTTCAATTATAGCCTCACAGCATGTTTTAGTGTTTGTAAGATCCTAATGCTAGCATGAAGGGCTTGCCCACCTGTCAACACAAGGACACAACTCCAATAGGTGGTTTGTGGTTTTGGAGATGAAAATCATCACTGTTCACATGCTTGCATAGCATCCCTTGGACCACAGACAGCAGCTCTCTGACTAGTCACTGCTTGTAATTCTGCAGCTTCATAGGTTATGCTCCATCATCAATAGCAATATGTAAAATGAATGTATTCCATTCCATGAATTAGTATTATGCTTTAAAATGCTTTTTTAAAAAGATGTTTTTAGTTTTAGTTACCTGTTTTTGTTGTGCTTTCACTTGAACAAGAAACATTAAGACTGTCTTTATTTATTTTTTCATGTTTGTCTTCAGAAGATCGGCAATGAACTGTAACCATTTGCCCTGTTTTCCTAATAGGAATTTGCTGCCCTTTTTTCATTTCAGAATCTTTGCATTCTGATACCAATCTTCCATCACCAGATTCCTGAAACAAGTATTAACACACAATAAAAAGAACAGTGATTATGGTCTTTGCACATAGAACATTTTAACTGTGTTTGTGTGTGTGCGTGCATTTTGTCAAGACCTCTTTAGTTAAGACAAAAACATCTAGTGAAAATTATGCACACTGAAGTTTCACTTAATGGATTATTTCTTTACTTATATCCCATATTTTCAACATAAATGTATGTACCTAGGGCAGCTAACAAAATAACAATAAAAATACAATAAAAATAGGGGGGGAATACAGCATACAAACAGCATAGTTAAAGTAGGAATTCTACATAAAGAGGAGTTTGTTTTTAAAGTTACCTCTGTAAAAAAAAGTAATGGGCGAGTAATTAAGGAAATGGTGCCCAGCGCGCACTGGGGATTAAAACAAGTCATGGTGGCTTATTTAAGTTTATGTTTGATCGTGCAAACTGGCCCATTATCTCAGCAAACATTTGAGAACATGTTTGCTGAATTAATGTGTACTTCTGCCCTATGAAGTGGTAGCAACAGTAGCTAGGGAAGGGATATATTCTGACGTGACACTCACCTACAAGTTCAGTCTTTTCGGTAGTTCTTGCTTAAACTAAGACAGAATTTGTGGACCACCTTCAACCTAAAACTAGTTTTCACTTCAAAACAGACAAACCAACATACATCACATTTTTAAATTACTCCTATTATAGATACTAAAAGTATACCAAATCAATGCATTTGAGAGAAAACATTATATAAGTCAAATATTAAAATTACTATAGCCTATACAAGTTATACATGGTTAAGAAATAATCCCATTTCTTACCCGTTTAAAAATTTTGACCTTATGCTTCACAGAATCTTCACCCTGCTTTGTTTTATTCTGAGGGCACACAGAGGTTTGCTTTGACACTCCAGGCTTTTCACATTCCATTGTTCTACCTTCTCTCGTTGTTTCCAGTTTCACCTGTGCATCCAGCATATTTTGATCAAGTAGATCTGGTTTTTTGTCTTCTTCAGCACAACATTTCACACACACATATTCTTTGTCTTCTTCACCCATTTGTTGTGCTTGAGAAAGACTCAACCCAACACAGTCACCATGAAACCAGTCATCACATCTACCACAGCCTACCATGAACCTGAAAGCAAGGGAAGATACAAAAAAAAAGGTGGGGTATAAATGTAATGTAATAAATTTATTACAGTTTTTTTTTTTCCATTAAAAGATCATAGCTTAAATGTTCTCTCTCACAGGACAGGTTTTCCTCAGCTTAAGGAATTTCAAGTTGAAGATTACATCCACTGCTCCAGCCTTACAACATGGTATGAGATGCCAAGGATACAACAAGATGGGGTTTTGTCACACTAGTCCAGCAAGTTTTGGTATCAAACCAATTCACTCTGCTTTGATAATACTTAATTTTAAATACATCCAGAAAAGGAAATAAAAGGTAAGTGGTCTGTTTGTATCCTGTAAAAACTATTCCTTCTTTTATAGTATGGAAACGATACAACACAACAGAGGAATCTAAGCAACATCCAATTGCCATAAATCATCTAAATATTTGCAAATGAGGACCCTATTTTGACAACTGGGTGTCACCTGACATTTTAATCCTTCAAATATTCAAAATGTGATTTTATCTAGACCATTTAACAAACATGGTCACAGCTGCCACAATAGCTAAAATGCATGAAGAAATTCCTAGAACTTTAGCAGAAGTTTATAATGCCACTGCTAGTTCTTCCAGTTTCCCCCATAAATGAAATAAATATTGGTCTTTTTATTTATTTTCCCAATATTGCAATTTCCTAATAGGCACTGGCTCCAATGGAAATCTGAAATTTACAAAATCTTGAACTTTAATCACTTTAGTAGTCTAGAAGACAACCCCAAATCTTTACTCTCTACTGGGCATGCGGGGGGGGGGGGGATACCAATCTGCTAATGGCCTACCATTCTTATTTTGAGTTTCCCCTATAAAGATTTAGAAAACAAAATGGAGGCAAAGCAGTTGGGCAAAATTTAATGGCAGACTTCTGATGGATATTCCTAGCTTCAAAGTACTCTGTAGGGTTAGCTACTATGTAGAAAACATGCTGTCTACAATACCAGGACTAAAATCCCTAGTAGAAAACATTAACTTTAAAGGTACTCCATATCAGCTTGAGTAATGTTTTTCACAAGCTTGCTGGTAAATAATGTCCGTCAGCTTTGCAAGGTTCAGTATTTGATCATACTAAAAAAAAATGCAAAGGTGAAATCCTTTTGCCAAGAGTTCACCAAGGCAATAACATCTTTACAAGTCTGCAATTACGTGCAACAAGCTCAGACATTATTCTGCTGCTTCAAGCAACTACATCTAATAATTGTAATGTGGATAGGAATACAATTTTTTAAGGATTAAGGTACAAAAGCCTCAATATCTGTCTTACTCTAATCAGGCCTGTCTAACTTACATTCCTCCATCCACTCATGACAGGCCTTTTCTAAACAATGCAAAGCAGGAAACCAGTCAGAATATATACACACACATATTGAGACTAGTTTAATTGTGTGGGCTTCCTGCCAATATTGACCTGTTGGCTTCTAATAATCAGCTGTGTTCATGCTCCATTAACGATTTCTTTATATTTCATTCAGGAGCAAGAAATACATCCCAGCCACTTGCTCAGGCAACAAACTTTTCAGATAAGTGTTTCAGATCTCCCAGTCCTTAATTCTAAAACTAGAGCATGAGAGAACAGAAAAGGTCATGACATCCACTCCCAGCCTATTCTTAAATATTTAGGGTGAAACACAGTCGAGTCTGCCCACCAACAGCAGAACAGATTCCACTTCCATCCTGCGGTTCCCACACACACCCCATCCACTAGGTGTTGAGGGACCCTCCAGAGCAGACTCGGGAGGCATGTGGGAGACAGCATGTGAGAGGAAGTCCACTCACGCAACATTGGATGTGGGCCATTACTCAGTAATGAACATAGTGATTTCAGCTGAGTTCACTGCCAATAGTGCCCATTATTGTAGCTTCTGTCAATTTGTTAAAAGTCCCCAGGATAGTCAGAAAAACTGGCTTATCTTAGAGCAGTAAATAATTGTTCTTTCCTCATGAAGGAATGATCATGACATTTCATATCATGAACAAAGCATTCCTGAGAATTATACGCTTCAGTATCCCAAAAATTTCATAGATCATAGAGTTGGAAGGAGCCTACAAGGCTATCGAGTCCAACCCCTGCTCAATGCAGGAAATTAGAGGAGGGGTCTCCCATCCAAGTAATAACCAGGCTTGACCCTGCTTAGCTTTCCACACTCAGACTAGCTGAGCCAGCATAAGCTACAGGCCTGTACAGGATTGCAACCCTCTTAAATGACAACATAAAATACATCTGATAAGCCCATAAAGATTCAAACAAATCTTCTACAAAGATTCAATCCGCAGCATGGTGGTCTGGTCAAATGGGGATATAGTGATGTATTAAGAATTGGGGTGAAAAGATGTATTTTTATTTGCTTTAGAAATCTGATCGAAATTAGAAATTGAATGCTTAGAAGCAGCAGTAAGCACATGAAATAAAAATTGTTCTACATAGGAATTTGGAAAATTAAAACAAATCAGAAATTGGAAGAAAAATAAAAAAGGTCAAACATAATCAATGATTATGCATCTCTTATATGCAGTGCAGTGCTTGCACAGCAGGGAATCCATAAATAGAAAGGAGGTCCTTTAAAAAAAAAGTTCCTGTCCATATGGGTTTGGAATTATGGGTAATATGTTTTGGATTCATAATAAAGTTCATATTCTTGAAATACCAGCAATGATTTTTTAATTAGAAAGGGGATATGTTTAAGAATGTACAGAAGAGTAATATGAGCTAGCATTTGTTCCATACTTTTAACATTGCTCTCTCATCTGATGAGCACACTCAAAAGAAATTGAAGGTGTTGTAAAGCAATGCTGAACACTTGAGCACGACTGCTGATGGAAACAGTGTTCCCAGTTTTGAACAAAAGACCACAACTGCTATGATCTTTAACTAAGGGATGGCAGTTCCAATTTTGATTCAGGTATGTGATTTATTTTTTGAGTCTACATTTCATACTCTTTTAAGAGCAAGCCTGAGGTGCCTTCTGAACCTACCAATTCAATCAGAATGTTGCCACAGCCAAAACCCAAGGTAACATCAAGATAGAACTTCCTATCTATGGCTGTCTTTAGTATTTTATTGATGGTAGAAAAAGTCCAAGCACCAAACAGGATTGTATCACAATCATTCCAGAATTATCTGATCCGTACATGGCTTTAGTCAGTGATTTGCTTTCCATACAATCAAATGTAGATTAGTTGTTTGTGTAATTCTTTATAAATAGGGCAGTACAGCAAACTGTGTATACACACCCTTGACGCTTTGCTACTTAACTTTTGTTCCAATTTAACAAAGTAATTTTTCAGAATTTAATACATTACAGCCTACTTATGTAAGCATAAAAGGTTTTTGTGTTGAGAACTGAATTATGAACTTATGTATCCAGCAATAATAAAAACTCCTATCTGCAATAAGGACTATTCTTGTCCTAAAGAAATTAAATGTATACAGCTATTATTCATTAGCATTAATAGCCTCATAAATTAAATATGTCTAATTTAGGTACCATTAACTTCAATAGGTCTACTCTAAGTATGACTAAGTCTGGATCCAACCCATTGTGATCTAATCAATAAACAGAAATTGATTTGGTAAGCAAACCAATTTAAGGCTAGGTTTACAATAGGAAAATTATGTTAACATACAACCTGATTAAGCTAGCTGTACTCAGTGGAACATAATACTATGGGGTATATATTCCATGGACTTCGACTCATGCAACACTACTTCCTCCTTCCTCTCATTCCTACCAGACATACTCCAGAAGGTCCCCTAACGCTCCTGAACAGATTTGGGGGAGGGGGTAAGCAGGAAGGTGGAATCCACTCTGCTACCAGACAGACACACTTAAATAAAACCTTTATTTTAAAATATCTAAAAACTCACTGGCTATTTAAATTCTTTATCATCATGCTAAACAGGTTACTAGTGTGATGGCAAGCGGAAATCAGGTATGCCAACCATGTTTCTTTAAAAGTTAAAATAGGTGTTTTCCCAGTAAACATAGGTCAGTATCCCAAATGCACCAGCTCTAAACACATTGCATGTGAGCTCATGTAGGACCACTTGCACAACTGGAAAGTAGTGCTTGCTAGTGCAATTCAAGAAACTACCCCAACCTACCACTTTCAGAATGGGACACATCAGCGCAGCTCTCTTCTGCAATTTCCAGTGACATGTCCTATTCTAGAAGCAGTAGGCTGGAGTAGTTTCCAGTTATGCTACCAAGCACTACTTTTCCACTGCACTAGCAATATTGGATACTACCCATAGACCTGAATCTGCTTTTCTGAGATTATAATTCTTGTCCATTAGAGGATGATGTTTTAGTACTGGCATTAGGAACGAAATACAGCTAGTGAGATCGCAGAGTAGCTAATAAGGAACGTTATTTGTCAAAAGATGTGGAAGCTGTGCCAAATTTCTATACTTGAAGTGTTATTCAGTAAGGGCTGAAGAAAGTTTTAAAAGACCAAAGAATTCCTCTCTCATGGCTTTTGTAGGTGTGTGTAAATGCAGCAGTATTCAATATCCTTGCCCACTAACACTAAAAGCTCTGGCTGTGGTCTGCTTCATAGTTTGATGTCCAAGCGTATTAGCCATGTTGTAAGGCTGGATTAGAAGATGTACAACTGCAACAGAAAGAAAAGAAAACTGTTTTAAAATATTAATAGTGAGGGCAGTATTAAATAGTTTTAATAGGATTTAAACTAAAAACATGATGCAACAAAGCACCAAAGGTGCCCTTAAGCTTCGTTTAATAAAAGTTCTGAATGCAATCAGTTACAGTAAGCGGGCAAAGTGAGAGGAATTGAGTGCCTGTTGTAAGCATGAGAAATAGACATGTTTGAATATGGGCTCCTCTTCTACACACAACACACAAATATCCATCTTACACATTGGGAATCCCAATACTCAAAGGAGTGCCTTTAAATATACCAATGTAATGTCCAGACTATCTTTTTCAAATAAACCATCACTCAATTGGAACACTGACAAACCAAAGCATTTTGCTGGGTAGGCAAGTACCCATTACTAGAGGAGTTTGTAAAAAGAATACACCAGTCCAAATTCACTTTATTGAAAATACACAGCATTGCTTTAACATTGCGCTTATAAATGAATCAAGCCAGCTGCACAGAACGGTTATAATATAGGACACTATGCATTTATCACATAGCAGCATACTCATGAACTATTTTATGTTAGTAAAATATATACATACATACAAGCAAAAGTAATTCTTCATTCCCCTTCCCATTTTTCTATGGGAAGCAGGTTCATATAGGATATGGGAACATCTATGCAAGATGACAATGGTCAACTGAATTTTTAAACAAGCAATCCTGCTGCAGCCTTTTTCAGATACCCTTTCACATGTCTAGGTGTGTCTGTACAAAATAATTATTATTTTATAGGCCAACATATGTTAACATACTTTGTGCACCTTAATATTACATTAGCTAATGTACAGAAAAACCACATCAATTATGTTTTCTATAGACACAAAGAGAAGCTAATTTCAAAGTCCAATGAAAATAAAGGGCAACGACTAACATCATTTTGGAAGCATATGTAACTAACAATATAAACTGCAAATCCATCATTGTATACACAGATGAAATGGAGTAGTTGTTGTGGGCAGGCAAGCTCCATGCGTGTATACATCAAGGCCTCTGTTCCTACAATAGATTCCATGATCAGGATGTGGTTGTAGGATTTGCTCATAGCCAGGACAACTGGAGCCTCACATTTCAAACAAGTACTCAATGGAAGGAAAATTAGTTATGTTCAACAGAAGTAAAATGTAAATGTAGGGAAGGCTTTGCAAGAAAACTAGACAAAATATATACTCATCACATATGGCATTGATCTGAAAACCCTCAACATTTTTATTAGGATTTTATGCATTTATTATCAGGATAAGCAAGAATAACTATTGATTTAAAAGGCAGTTAGCTAAATTATTTCAAATTAGTACTAAAAGCACATATTTGGCAATTATGATTTCCACAGATTTTTTTTTCAAAGTGTTGCACTGTTATCTATGCAGTGAGATTACTTATAAAAATGAAATGACAAGCTACATTGGTAGCTAAAGAGCAAAATTAATCATAATGTACCTATTTATTAATAAAAGGTTTAACCACTTGTAATGTTTCTATCTGCACTGCTTTTAAATGCACATTTTAGTGTTACTGGCATATTTCATAGGGTTGGATCTGGATTTAGGCACATCCAACAGGACAGGTGGAAGCAAACACCCCAGCCCTCTCCTCCCCATGGCAGCCTCTCTGCTCGTGGAAGGTGCCTCCACCCAATTTTGGTGGATCTCACCTTTCCCCCACACCACAGCCTATCCCATTCAGCAGGGTCCCCAACCTCTCTGCAGCATTTTGGAGGGCTGTGGGGGCTGCCGTAGGAAGGAGGGGGTGGGTAAGTCCACTTCCAGCAGCTTTGTTGCACATGCCTAAAACTTTTTTCTAGTTCAGCTACAAAACATTTTTTTTTCAGTTTCCAAGTGCCACGCTGGCATTCACATGCTCAAAGTGTAATAAAAGTAAGTGAAGAGTAATTCTAAAACTACAGAAATTTTGGGATTGCTATATTTGTGGAATATATAGAATACTACTAGTAGCACTAAATTTATTATTCATATGATGAAGGCAAACACTGGGAGTTGTACAGCTTTTTTCAGCCTTTCCAATCAATCTGTTGGGTTGGAGGCTGTTTTTACTGTTACTGTTGTGTCGTTAATTGTGTTTAATTTGTTTTATTATTTTTTTATAGAGCTTTATTAGTGATTGTAATTGAGTGCCATTTTTGATAGAAAGGTGTGGGGGGAGGGGTTATAAGTCAAATAAATAAACCTAGTTGAGTTTTATATATAGATCACCTGTGAAATACTTTGACTAGCATATACCTGTTACTATCCTAATTCTGAAATCTGAATGCCTGGCCCAGACCCATTGGATTGACCCAGACTTAGTCGCACTTAGGTCCCACTCAAATCAATGGAACGTAACCCGTGACTACCTTTTCATGCTAATTTCAATGGGACGTAAGTGCACCTAACTTAGGCTGCAAGCAATCCTACCTATACACACTTACCACTTACATAAATAGGACTGTGCTCTCATTCCAATAGTGTCTAACATTCACATCTGTAGTGCTAGAAGAGTGTTTGTTCCCACCCATATTTATTATGACAATAGAAATGGATTTATCTAGCCACATCATTCTTCTTAAACGTATTTTGAATGACTTATTATCTACATCAAGAGGTTCAACATGATTAAAGAGTAGAGGAAACCTGCCGCTGGTCCGAATGTTGCACCCACTTACCTGGCTCAGCCTCTGAACACTGCACATTTAATGAAGGTCAAAAAGGGGAGCCCACTGCACTTGTGGAGACTCCTCCACATGATTGGGAGCCCCAATTGCACAGATCTACTGATTGCATGGAGAATCCTCCATGCATACGGCCAACTTCCCCTTCAGACCTTCACTCAATGCCCACAACTATGAGAGTGAGGGCAGCAATGTCACCCTGCTACCCTTTAATCATGTGAAGCTGCTTCATGGGCATAACATGTGAAGGGCAGAAGCATCAAGGGCAGAAGCATCAACAGCTTCCCTGTCCTCCTCCCTGCAGCCCCCCGAAAATAGACTCTGGAGGCATCCCCAACCCAAACAGAGCACATTTTGAGAGTGCACAAGGGGCTGCTAGGAGGAGGGGAAATCACCCCTCTCCCCCCGCCCCAGTTCCACAGACAGAAGCAGTTCAGTCACTGGAAAAACTACATTAAATTTAACGATATTTTTAAGCAGTCACTGAATGCCCCAGTACAACAGTAATGTTTCAATTTAGAATGGAGACTGAAGGGAAACCCAAGTCAATTGAGTTTTTAAAGAACAGCTGTTTATAAAGGACATTTATATTGGTACTTTTACTGCAAGTGCAGAAAGGGTACTACCGTAAATGCATTTTTTCCAAAACCCATAGTTATTAGGTGAACAACTATATATCATTGGCAGTATCCTATACTGCTGCTGTGCCTCCACTAGTTCTGTTGCATTAGTGAAGTGGACTACTATTGCAACAGGAACAAGTGGTTCCTAAAATAAGCACTGAAATGAGCAGAAATGCTCATTTCCAGGATGGGGCAGGTCTGTGAGCTCCACTGAACTGCCCCGTTCTGGAAACTAGCATTGCCATTCATTTCTGGATGTTTCAGGAACCACTAGTTCCTGTTGAGCTAGCATGGGGCCATATAGGATACTGCCCCATAAGTGGCTCATTTTCCAATTTGAAAAAAAATGAATAAGCAAATTATAGAAGACACAATGGATAATTAAAATAATGTCAACAGTTGCAAGTATGTTTCAAAGAATATATTTTTATATATGGCAGTTTCCTTTCACTCATATTTGTAGCAAGCAGACGATCCCCAGACTACACACTTAAACTTCATTGTGAAAACACATTGCCCCTTCTTTAAGTAAACTTGGCTTTTGCTTAACAAACGAAATCAACACATATTGCTTCATAAATGCTAATTGAATGTTTCTCTACTCCACACATACAGCGTTACTCTACACTGAAGAGACTAGGGCAAACTCTTTTATGAAAAGCTCATACATGTTCATCAGAGCTACCTGGAAAGCAGGTTTCAATATTGCCTTATCTCTCCCCACCATGTTTAAAAAACAGCTTAATTTTCCTACACTCAGAAGTCATTTCTGCTTATTAGGTCCCAAATTAGTTGGAGAGAGGTCTTCAAATTATGTTTGTAAAGGCAGATATTATTTTTACATTATGAAGTCAGACGATGATTTATTCTAAGAGTATCAAGACCACACTAGAACACATTATAAAAAGCTAGTAAATTGAGGTAATGTTTCTCTGTAACTTGTAAAAACCAACAGCTTTTTTCCACTTGAGTTCCACTGAGTGCTTGAAAGTATTTCATTAATTTAAGTAAGGACAAAAGGCTTTGGATAAAACTAGACATGATGCAACAGACCTCTTTGTATAAACCTGGGCCTTCCCCAATTATTACGTTTTAAAGAGGGGTTGGGCCCAATTTTAAAAGCAAAAAGGGATGTGCAGGTGAAGATAGCTAAACCCTCTCTTCTCACCCATAGCTTGCTTCCCCACAGTTCAACACTCCTTTTTCTCCCTCAGCCAGGCTCCAATCCTGGAAAGGAAGAAAGCTAGGAGAAAAGTATGTCAGTTCACAGAGTGCAGGGAGATATTCCACAAGAAGGTGGGAAGAGGATTCAATTCTACTTATCCACTCACCAATTTTGTTCTTCAGATCAACCCCTAACCCCTAATTTCTATGAGACTGGGCAGACCTAGGGATTAAACAAATAGCCTGCCATCAGATCTTGCTTGAACTTTAAAACTATGATGTAGATATAATACTCCTGATCTAACCATGGCTAGGAGATTGGAAATTTTATGTCTGCAGTAGAACTTAAGAGTATGACCAAGATATGGTCAAGTATTTTAATATGTAGTAGATTACTGATATTTGTACAAACAGGAATCTTAAGGCCTGGTTCACACATAACACTACCACGTTTTATTTAAATCATGGTCTGCTGCTCTACCCAGGGTTTGTCTGACAGATGACTGAACAAACCATAGATCAAACAAACCCAATCGGTCTCTGGGTTGTTTCCCTCCTCCTTTGCCTGCCTTTCCAGCACTGCAGTTCTGGCATATAAAAAGGCTGGGTTTTTTTTTTTTACCACTCTTGCTCCCTGCCTCTGTAGCTTGTCTGAAAAACCATGAACCCACGATTCTGGCTTCACACATAACGACAACCCATGGTTTAAACAACCCACCGTTCACAACCCAGCACCAAACCATGGGTTCTCTTTGTGCCTTGTTCGTGGTTAACCCATAGTTCTGGGTTGACACATTAACAACAAACCATGGTTAATTAAACCATAGTGGTCATTACAAGTGAACCAGGTCTCAAAGACACACCAAAAAAATAATCCAAAGTTTTCAATCATGGAACTGTTTTAACGTCCCATTTCTAACATTAAAAATTAAGCTTCCATGTGCAGAATGTGGGTTTTAATCTGTCAGCAGTGATTTGATTATTTCCCCCCTAAAAATGCATTGTTTCAAAAAATGTGTTATTAACATAACAACTGTATATAATACCTGACAATTTGGGAAATATTCAAATTTGTAAATCATTTTTTTCAGGTGACTACCTCTACAGGGAAACCTATCTCATGCACAGATCTTTGGGCATGTTCAGTTTCCACCCACTTCCTTTAGTATTTAAAACAATGGAATGAAAATTATGCCATTGAGTCATCATGTTTTAAAATATTTACAAGTATTCCAATAAAAATAATTTTCAAGTAAAGTTTCGCATTTCTTTGAATATAAGATTTTAAAACCACGTTAAGTCATTTTATTTCCTAATCAAATATTTCAGCTCAATTAGCTTTCGGTACAGGAAAAAAAACAATCTTCTGAGATATTTATATAGCAGCCTTCCCCAAACTGGGCCATTTCAGATGTTTTGGGCTATAACTCCCATCATCCTAACCTACCTCACAGGGTTGCTGTGAGGATAAAATGGAGAGGAGAAGGAGGATTATGTAAGCTGCCTTGGGTTCCTTGCAGGAAAAAAGGCGGAGTATAAATATAATAAATAAATAAATAAACAAATCATCCCTGACACTGGCCATGCTGGCTGGGGAATGATGGGAGTTGTAGGACAAAACATCTGATGGGACCCAGGTTGGCAAAGGCTGTTATAAAGCATGTAAAATTATTACAGTATACTTTTAAAAAGTTTTGTTTACGAAATATAAACCAAACATATTAATTACAATTCAATCAATTTAGGGCATCAGAAAACATTCCAATCAATTTTTTTCCAGAAAACCTGTCCCAGCAAAAAGTACATTGGTCCCAAGAGGGCGGGGGGTGCACAATGTTAATGTTATATTTGTTATTGTTTTGTTATTTGCAATTATTTGTAATTAATTTGCTTTGGGGGGAAATCAATTAAAATAAATAAATAAAAATATACATAGTTCCACGAAACAAACACCATGGTCATTATCCAAAAAAATACCATTTATGATCTGTAAGGCTAGTATTCAAACAGCTGGAAACCACAGATTTTTGCCACTGCAGCTCCCACAATAGCCAGTTAAAGCTGGCCGGCAGTTGGCATTGTCTTTTGTGAGAACTGTAAAAGGAAGAACTCTAGAGAAAGCTCTTCCTGTATGCCTGGTTTACTAGGCTGCACTCTGAAGTACATGCGCTAGGAAGTGTTTTCCATAGAACTCAGCAGGATTTACTTCAGAGTAAGCATCCATCGTGTCAGACCATTTCATTGGTGTAAGCAGTTTCCTTTAATTGTAGCCCATGACCATCCTGTTTACTCTGATTTTTTTTCTACAAGTGTAGCTAAGGGACATTTTGATTGATGTCAACAATGTAATGTTACAGCTATCAGAACTAGCTTAACAAGTCCTTTTTGTGTTTAATTTATAGATTCATAGATTATAGAGTTGGAAGGGGCCTACAAGGCCGGTGAGTCCAACCCCCTGCTCAATGCAGGAAACTAGAGGAGGGGTCTCCCATCCAAGTAACAACAAGGCCTGACCCTGCTTAGCTTTCCACGCTCAGACAAGCTGAGCCAGCATGAGCCACAGGCCTGTCATTTGAAAAAGATAGTCTGGGTCCTAAACTGTAGGACATGAGAAGCGAATTTCAGGTTACAGAAATGTTTTAACAAAAAACATCTACAAACACACAAACACACACACCTGTTGCCATGTGGCTTTCTGCAAAACCCACACTGCTTACTAGGTACCCAGAGACTTTTGCTTTCACTGGGAGATAGGTGTTCCGAACTCTCTCGTTTTATAGTAGAAATATTATCTGGAATGAATAGTGGTGGCTCATCAACTGAAAGACTTTTGCTGCTCCTCCTCAGTCGAGGCTGAAGACTCTTTTCTAATTTTCTGAGTTTCAGTTTTTCTTTTTCATCCTCTTTCAAATAATCCACAGGTGCTCCCGTGGAATCTTTTTTCCCTCCTTCTTCCTTAATGCAATTATTTATTTTAAGAAGTTGGTGTTTCTGTAATTGCTTTTGGTTGTGGTGTGGCAATTGCCCTAGCTTGGGATTCACCGGTCCCGACACCAAGTGCATAGTTTCTTTTGAACCAGCATGACGGCTGGAGGACTTGTCGCTCGCTCGCTCTGTTGACAACTTCCGTACCTGTGCTGGGATTTGGCCCTGTGGAATGTTTTTCCCCAATACACGGGGCTGCTTTTTTATGGCAACTCCTGAGTCACAGCTCTGGGCCTTCACATCCTTATCTGCATGTTTTTTCTTAACTTTCACTGGCTTATGAAAATGCTGGAGATCCTCCTGCTCTTCTGCATGACGTTTCAGACTTACTGAAGAGTGACTGTGAACAGCTGGAAGAACTTGTGTTTTAGTGTGTACTTCTTGATTAATGGAAGTTATTTTTTCTTGGGAAGCTGTAATTTTATTTTGCTTAGACTTGGCATGTTTGGCCTTTACATTTTTTACACATTTTGATGAAATGCTAGAATGCCCGTCTTCCTGCAATCCCAGTGTCTCATGTTCTACCATTTTTACATTGTCAACCTCCTGATGTACAGCTTGGACTGAAATGTCTTGAACTGTATCACCTTCTGAAGTATTTGTTTCTGATTTGGAAGAACTGGTATCAGTGCTTTTTGAATCAGTCTGATCAAGGTCCATGCTACCTAAAGGAGGATCATCTTTCAACTCAGCATTTTTAGGAGCATCTGAAGGTTCTTGTTTGTCGTCTTCTTCTGAAAAATTAATTTTATGAGCAATGTCCCCACTAGCTTGTAAGCCTGAGCTGTCTTCAGGTTTTCCATCCACAAAGTTGGACTGAACTGTAAGCGTTTCCTGAATTTCAGTTGCACTCTCATAAGCCCTGGTAACAAATGGAATATCAGCCATTCCAGTTCCCTTGCTTTCATCATCCATCTTAGTTTCATTCAGCTCTTCTTCTATTTTATGGTCTGTCTTTTCTTCTGAAGATATTTCAGATGTAAATTTATTCACCACAGTCTCATGTCCTTCCTTTTTATGTATATTATTATTTTTTACTGTATTAGTTTCTACATAAGCAGATTCTGCCAATCCTGCTCCAGCACTACCACATTCACTTTCTACAGCTTCTGATCCACTCTCCATTTCTTTAGTTGGGGAACTGGTCCCTGGTAAGTGAGAAGAATTTCCCTCTTCATGAGATGCTTCTGCTGTTTTTGCCTGGTTAGGAATTTCATGTTCACTATCTGCTTTCACTTCACCTTTATTTGCACAACATGCAACCCATTCTGAATTGTCTGAAGGTGGTTCTGATGCTTCTCTTGCCTCTTCTTGCTGGCAGGGTTCATTATTAGTGTGCTCAACCTCTTTCGAATGCTCTTGGGTATTACCATCTTCCCGTTTAGTCTGCCCTTTATCCTGCTGCTTCAGTCCTCCCTTTTGAGCAGATCCAGTCTTTACAGCTGATTTCTTTGTGGTAACAGATGGTGAAGCATTTGAACGTTTGGCTAGTGTACTCTGCCGCAGACTTCGTACTGGTTCTATTAAAAGAAAAATAAAGTGATTAGTACTTTTATTCAACCTCTGAAAAACAACCTAAACTAAAACAAGAGCTTATTTGTATAATTAACACTGTAAAAAAGAGTTGATAGATCTAACATAAGTTGATCTTACACATGTGTTCAAGTTAGAATATGGATAGTTTGTTCATAAAATACTAAACACAGTATATCTAAAAGTTATGAACAGGAATCAAGAAGTTAGGTTCTTGAGGATTTTCAGTCACTGAAAGAACACTACAAAATCTTACATCATAGTCTTTATATTAAACAAATGGAGTTTTCAGTGCTGCTTTTAAAAATATCTAGCACTGTATGAAATTACACAGGGGGGAAGGGGGGGCACCACACATTTTAATTTTACTGTCTCAATATTACTCCTCTTCGTGCTGCTAAGAATGCTATCCTGCCACTTATGCACAGCTGACTTCAATGGGAGTTGGTTGTGTCCAATTAAGGAAACACAGGTTTACCACTAAACAGAACTTTTCAAGGAAATAGCCAATAAGGCCAGTAGCTTCCTTACACACTAATAATTGAAGTCAAACTCGCTCACATTTAAAATATGAATTCAAAGAATTTATAAGTAATCAGTTATAAACCCAAGAAGATACAGAATTATATTTAGATGTTTGAATGGATTCACTCAACAGATCAAGATTCTCAGTCGCACACAGAGTAGCACACACTAAGCAAAATGCACAGAATGTCCTACTATACCTTGTGTCATTAAACGCGGAGATTTTCTTGGTGATTTGAGTGAAGTCCCATCCATTTGGTCTCTCAAATTCCTGTTAGCTGAAAGGTCATCTTCATCAATGGTACTGCGGGCAGTTTCCTTAACTCCTTCATCCATAATATCATCAAGTCCAACAACTAAAAAAGAAAACAAACAAATCCTAAACCTTAAAAGTATCTGTTAAAGCAGCAGTTTCATGAAAGCAGCTGGGTACTTCAAGACTAGCTAAAAGAAAATGATGGGTAATGGGGCAGGGGCAGGGGTTAAAAAAAAAGATTAAAAGCATGATTAGGAAGCATGATGTAAAAATTCCCCACAAGGTAGGTAAAACAAGTGGTCATCCAGAGCAGTATATTTCTCATACATGGTCCTTGAGAAAGAGAGTCATAGCCACTTTTAATGGACTCACATTTTATTGATTTGCCACAGGAAGTTCTCAGTCCTTAAAGGATCAGCTGTCCCCTCACTGTCCCTTCCCACCTAAGAGAAAGAGAATTTAACAATGGAAAGAGCTGATCCAAACGTGACAATCTCCTTTATCTATATAATTTTAGTATTTTGTTTTTAGACTTTAAATCTAGAACATGTTAGTCTGCATCTGCAGCTTGGTAATTATTAATAGAGGATTCACCTGCTAAACTTCCAGCCAGAGTCTAAGAACCACTGCTTAAGGCTACAGTCCTATGCACACTTAACTGGAGTATGCCCCATTGGACTCAGTGGAATTTACCTCCACATAAACATGCTCAGGCTTCATGTCACATTGCTAGCCCTCACTAAGGCCACTTCACATGTGAAGTGTGTAAGGCCTGCACAACTTGTGACCTGTCAGACTAAACAACCCACCTGTCAGGTGTTTGACACTTTTGCAATTCCAGTCAGGCAGTAAAGACATCAGATTTAGTGAGCCCAGGGAAATGCAGGCCACTCGAGTGTTTATTGCGATTCAAGTACATAGGTCACCACCAATGTACTCAGATTACTCTGTATAGAAAAAAATGTTGCGCGTAAAGCAGCCCTAACCTGTGTAAGATCAGGAACAATATGCAGGCAGCATAACTCTATACCAGCTGATATCTTCAATTCTTCCACGTAACAGGGTACAAGCAAGGTGATTTAAAATTAATGATTTAAATAAGCATTCCCCAACATGAGGCCGCTCCAGATGTGTTGTATTACAACACCCATAACCCCCAGGGTCGTTATGGGAGTTGTAGTCCAACACATCTGGAGGGTGCCAGGTTGGGGAAAGCTCATTTCAATTATGATTTAAGTTTGCAAGAAAAAGGACTATTGAAATTTTTGATTCAAATTAGGTCCCACTGAAAACTCCTCATGTATTTCCTAATCAATGGTATAAATCGGTCCACTAAACCATGTAAATTTACATCAGAATAGGGTATTATTTGAACTGTATATGAGAAGATTTTTGTTTTTTTAAGGTAACTTGATCTTTACTCATTTTAGAACATGTTACAACAGCCTTCCCTAACCTGGTACCCTCCAGGTATTTTGGACTACAACTCCCAGCATCCCTGACCATTGGCCAGGTTGATGGGAGTTGCAGTCCCAAACATCTGGAAGGGGAAGGCACCATTACAGAATACTCTTGATTATAGGGGAAATTTAAATATGGGCTCAATCTAATGTTATGCAACAAACTTTGGCTTGCACAACTGGAGTTTTCCTCCCCCTACTTTCCCCTGCACCCCCACACATTCCCCAAATCTACTCCGGAGAGTCTCCCAAACCTCTGGAGCAGACTGGGAGGCATGTGGGAAAAGGAAATTTATTCTACCAGCTGTGTCTGTTCCACTGGAGGAAGGACATGGTTGGATACAGCCTACTATGTTTGGCAGGTAGAATGTAAATATTCCTATGTCAGAAATGATCAAATTGATTCTTCATATACATAACAAACACTTTCTTTTAACTCAATGTATCTGACAGGAAGCATTGATTCAGTTTAGAGATTTACTGTAGGACTAACATACTTACATTCAGATTTAATATTAACTACAAGATTAATATTTACAGTTTTCTTAAAAAGCATAAACATTCAATTTAAATAAAAAGCATCAATTTTATCCACTGACACAGATGAACTAAATACACTGTTCTAAAAATAGAAAACCATCCTACTGTGATAGAAACAACCTACTCATTATCATAGAGTTGGAGGGGCCTTGTAGGCTGACTAATCCAACCCCCTGCTCAATGCAGGAAACCTAGAGCATCCCCAACAGATGTCTGTCCAGACACTGCCTGAAGACCTCCAGCAAGATCCCACACACAGACACACACAGAGAAATTGGTTCCAATAGTAATGCTCTCAACATAAAGAAGATCCGGCTAATGATGAACCAAAATCTATCTTCCTGTAATGCAGCCCATTACATCTAGACATGCCCTCTAGAGCAGCAGAGAACAAATCTTTGCCCTCTTCTATGCAACAGCCCTTCAATCATTCCAAGAATGCTATCATGCCTTTGCCCTCAGTCTTCATTTCTCCAAGCTAAGCATACCCAGTTCCTTCAAGCCTTTCCTCACAGGACTTGTTTTCCATGCTGCTATCCATCTGAACCTGTTCCAGTATGTTTATATCTCTTTTAAGGTGTGACATCCAAAATGGGACACAGTACTCCAGAGGAGGCCTGACTAGTGCAGAATACAGTGGAATTATTACATCTTGTGACTTGAAAACTATGGTTTCATTAATGCAACCCAAAACCATCATTTGCCAGACTCCGCTCCTTCTGAGCTTTAGCTTTCCTGATGCTATCTCTACAAGTCTGGGTTACTCATCTTTACTTGCCCTTAGTGACCTGTTGTTCCTTCCATTTCTCATATGAGCTTAGAAGGATCAATGGAAAGAAGACACAACTTTCCCAGCTGAAATACTGAGAAAGGGGAGAGGTAGAATAAACATAGAGGCAAGTGAAAGGGAAAAATACTTCTGCAAACCTCCTATCCTACCAAAAGGATGGAAAAGAAAGGATTCAACCTGTCTTAGATGGGGTTACACTCCCTCCATCAGGTCCACAGTTTGGGTATACTTCTGGATTTGGCCCTGAACCTAGAACACAGGAAGCTGCCTTATACAGAGTTAGACCATTGGTTTTATACTGTCGACTGACTGGCAGTGATTCTCCAGGGTTTCAGGAAGGAGTTTTCCCAGCCCTGCCTGGAGAGGTCAGAGATTGAACCTAGGACATTCTGCATGAAAAGCATGTGCTCTACCACTCAGCTACTGCCCTTCCCCAAAGACTCCATCTCTTGTCACCACTCATCAAACCTGACAAGATGGCAAGACATCAGAAGCTGCCTTATACGGAGTCAGATCTTTGGTCCATTTAGCTCAGTATTGTCTACCTCAACTGGTAGGTCATTCCAGGGTTTCAGGCAGGGGTCATACCTGGTCCTGCCTGGAAATGCCAGGGATTGAACCTAAGACTTTCTGCATGCAAAGCAAGTGTTTTACTACTGAACTGCAGCAGCTGATCTGTATGCAGATCAGTGGTGGCCAAGAATGCATTTGCACAGCTTGGGCTAGTGTGCCAACTGCACCTGTTCCTGGAAATGTTAGATCTGGCCATGGTGATATATGCCTTAGTTACACCTCATCTGACATACTCAACATGGAGCCACCTTTGAAATGTGTTCAGAAACTGCAGCTGGTCCACAATGCTTCAGCCAGACTACTGAAGGGGACAGTTATAGAGGCACATGCAACTCCTATGGTACAATGGCTTTACTGGCTACTAGTCCATTATCAGGCACAATTCAAGGTGCTAACAATGACCTATGAAGCCCTCCATGAATTGGAACCACACTCATTGAAAGACTGGATTCTCCTATATGAGTCTGTCTAGGTTTTAAGATTATCTGGAGAAGCCCTTCACTCAGCCCTATCATCATATGTGACACATTTGAGAACATGAGGGGCCTCATTGGTGGCTACTCCCAGGTTCCTGAATTCCATGCCAAGGGAGGCCTGGCTAGCTCCATGTCTGATGTCCTTCCACCGACAAGTAAATATTTTTTATTTACACAGGATTTTGGCCTTTAAGTTGTGCTGAAATAGATTTTAACTAGTGGGTACTGTTCATTTCTTAGTGTATTGATGTGCTTTTAACTGATTTGCTTTTATGTTTTGATTAGAATTTTATATTTTATCTTATATTTTATTGTTGTTAGTTGTGTTGAACACCATTTGTAGTGGAAAGGCAGAATACATTTAATAAATAAGTACATATGTGAGTGACAAGAGGATTCTATCACTTATTTCTCCCTACCATCACCACCCAGTTGTTTCACATACTCTAAAGGATACGATGGCTAGACTAACCTCCAAGCAACTTGAGGGGACCAGACTGGCATCTCAGATACCTCGCCACAACCTACTAAATTCAGAGTGGCCCTCTAGTAACACTAATGACCATCCAGTGTTGTGTATCTCCTTAATTAAAACAAACGCAGGAGAAAAAATCAAAAGTAACTGTTGCGAAAAACTAGACAAAATGCCTCTTAAATGCAAATGCTGTGCACTAGAGTCAATTTTACAGAGAGCAGATCGTCATCGTTTCTACCCTTTGGGCTGCAAGGAAATATACTTTAAAGCCTAAAAGTACTTGCCATAATTATTATCTGGATTAAAAAAAGACCAACAAAATAATTAAGACAATAAAGCTACTTAGATGGATGAGTAATAAGCACAAACATAACATTAAAAATACACAACTATCTTTCTGTATAAGGACATAGAAAGTGAACCAATTATTCAGGCTGCAGCAGGAGAGATGGAAAGCAGGACCATTTCATTAGGCACTCTGAGAGACTGGGTCCATTGAGCTCCTCCCTCTATCAACTGCCACTTGCAGCAGTCATTAGGATACAGCAGAGGGAGAGATGGAAAGCAGAGCAATTTCATCACCTCTACTGAGAGATCAGCTCCATTTGGCTTCTCCTCCCCCTGAACTGTTTCCATTCTAGCTGGCCATTATAAAAACTATGTAATATTAGATTTGCTTGTTTCCCTCTTCCCCCTCATCCCCTTTTCCTTGAGTCACATCTTTTACATTCTAAGCCTTCAGGCAGGGAACTTCTTGTTTGTATTGATCTTATGTAAGCTCTAGGAGTAATTCTGGTTGAAGAGTGGAACAACAACAACACATGGACACAATCCAGGGGGTGAAACATGTAACAACTTTGAAAAGACAGACAAGAACAGGGAGGCAGAAAATGTTGGAAATGTAGTAACAATGAGCAATTTCCAACTACCTGAAAACTGACTGCATAAAATGAAATGCAGTTGTGGAGAGAAAGTCTGAGCACACACACGGCTGAACCCTGACATATTTTCCCCTGCTCACCCTTCTTCCCCTATCTGTGTGTATAATCCCCACCTGGGGCACAGGAGACACAGTTCTGGGCAGACCGGGTTACACATAAGCCACATCTACATATCCACAATGGGGCATATTTACCTCTACCCTCAAGGAAGCACATAACATTCTGGAGGTGGGGAGCGCAGTCTCAAAGAGCTGCAAAGTACCCCAAAATATTCAGGAGATGCCAGCACCCAAGGGGCGCCACCACCCCACAGGGCGGAACCAACCCACCTGATCATCGAGGGCAGGGAGGGTAGAAAAGCTACGTCCCAAGGGACGTAGCTCATTCCCTCGGGACGTAGGGAACGAGCTACGTCGTTCCCTATGACGTAGCTCGTAGGGAACGACGAGCTCGTTCCCTACGAGCTCGTCGTAGGGAAGTCGTTGGGTTTCGGGTTCCCAAAAACCGTTCCCACCGTTTTTGGGAACGGTGCAGGCTTGCACGGATCCAGTCTCTGGCTCCGGTCAGAACTATGCAGCTTCCAACCCTGGGCAGGGCGCCCGGAGACTGGCTACACAGATCCGTAAGTCCGTAAGTCAGATTCCCTGATGTAAAGTTACTTCTCTGTAAGACGCAAAGCCTCTAGCGATTGTGGATTGAAGCTTTTCACTTTGGTGATTTTTATGGACTGTTCTGTCTATAGTGTGAAATTCCTTGTAGTCTATTAGTTCCGCTACATTAAAGGTGATGTAAATAAACCTATTTCTGACCTCAATACGATTCCTTGTCAATGGCTGGTAGCGGCTGTGTTTAAAGCGCACAGAAGCCGCGTAAAGGGCATTTTCTCAGTGCCGGTTAACCCATTAAGTGCCGAACTCGTGTCAAGGACCAGTTCTGGTCCTCCACAGCGGTCATGACAAAGAGCCAACTGTCTATATACTAAGTAATTATGCCTTAGAACAACTAGTCACAGACTGAGTAGAAGGAGAGGCAACTCAGTTTAAATATGAATCTCTATCCAGAATCTGAGGGGTGGGGGGAGTGCTGCCTTTCAAATTGTTTGAAAAAAATGGCAACAACATTAAATTCAAATATATTTAAGGAAAAAATTGCCCAGGAAGTCAACACAATCATATTTCATTTCAAAAAGAGGAATTTCTCATGAGAGTATTAGTTAAAAGGAAGATACAAGGTACAATTAAGGGAGGCAAATCCCTTCAGGAAACACAGAGGTTATTTAAAAATTGCTATAAGAGGCTCATACCACTGCTCAGGAAAGGCACAAAAAAGTCCAAAAGGATGCCAGATTTATTAAGTAACAGAGTGAAGAACCTATTGAAATAAATTCCACTAGACATCTTGCCCAAATGAAGGAAACAGAGAAGAACACAAACTCTGGTAAAGCAAAAACAAACTAATTAAGGAAGGATAAGAAGAAATTTGAGCAAATAACTAACCATAATACCTCAGAAGTAGGAAACTAGCCAGACAGGCAGTGGGATCACTGAATGGCGTTGATGTAAAATGAATACTGAAGGAAGACAGGCAATTGCAAAAAAGCTGCAAGAATTTTTAGTATCAGTTTTCACTGCAGAGCCAATCTCACCTGAATGACTGTTTTCTGGGAGTATATCTGAAGAACAGCCAAATTATAAAGTAACAAGCCACCAGGGCTAGATGGCATTTACCCAGGAATTCTTTAAGATCTCAAGTGTGTGAACCTGCTGATCTTTTCCCTAATAATATATTAAGCTACCTCCTTAAATTGGCTACTTTCCAGGTCCTCCTTATACCACTTTTTAAAAAAGGAATTGGGATGGGAGGGTGGATTTCCAGGAAATTACAGACCTATCTTTCTCAAGTATATTGGTGGAAACATTAATGAGGCTAGAAAGCTTTTCCCAGAGGAATCCGGCTGGTTGCTATCTGCCATATCTACAGAAAGGTGGGTAAAAACAATCCAAAATATGTAACAAGTACTTTAAAATAAAGGAAGCATACCAGACATCTCCACATAAAACAGCAACAAAAATAACTCTGTACTTTCCCCAACTACTAAGTCTGCTTAATTATAGTGAAAACTATCCAAACAAGATGAACCAATTTTAAATCAAAGCAGAAGGCAAAATCCAATACTGCCACTGCGCTCCCACTCATCAACCCAGTTTGCATGATCACCATGGGTTAAACAAGCCACAGTGGCTTGTTTAAGCTGTAGCATGTGATGGGTGCCATTTGCACCTACATGGGCATGGCTTGTCATGTCATCCGAATCCAGGCAGCGTGGCTTCTTGGAGGGGGAAACAATCCTCAAATAACCCATGTCCTGCCCAATGTAAGAAACTGTTTAAAAATATAATTTAAACCACTGAGAGAGAGACCAATTTAAATCCAAGTTTCCTATTTTGAAATTCATGTATTTACTGAACAAGCATGCATATTATCTTGTAGCTATAATAATTACAACATAGTGGTGTGCAACTAAATAAAGCCTTTAAGTAATCTAGGATCCTAATCCAAAACCATCAGTCATGCATCCACTATACAGAGCAAATATATATCTGCTTAGAGACAGATTTCTATTGGGCTCTTCTTATAGAAGATCACTTCCTTGAAGGCCAAGGCTGCAATCTGGCAACAATTTTCCATGCCTTGGCCACATCGCAGTTATGCTATGCACTCTATGTAGGGCTACCCCTGAAGAACACATAGAAGCATCAACTGGTGCAAACTGCAGAAGCTACGCTGCCAACTGATGCACCATATTGTGATTAGAGCTTTCTGTCTAAACATGCATAGGATTGCGCCTTAAATGGCTTAAGACCTGGCTATCTGAGAGACCACCTGTCTTGTTATGAACCTGTCTGGTTATTAATATCTACAAGAAAAGCGCCTTAGGCTTGTTTGTTAAGCATGTGAGAAAGGGCTTTCTCCTGCATTTCTCCCAAATTGTGGAACACTCTCCCCTCATAGCTAAGATCGGTTCTCACTCTCTTAGCTTTCTGGAAAAAGGTTAAGACAAATCTCTTTAATTTGGCCTTTTAAATTGTGAACAGTTGTTTTATTGCTGTTAATATCATTTTACTGCTTTCTTGTCATTATGTATTATTGTTTTTTGTATTTTGCAGAATCTTTCCTACTTTGCTATCAAGGGCATCAGAAATCAGACTATGCCTGAGTACTAAGCTATGAAACCATGTCTACTTTACAGTTCTTCGTAACTGACAGAGGACCAGTACTTGAAATTCTTTCAGACAGAGTAGTCCCGTAAACAACCAAGTACAAGGAAACAGTAACATATAACTTGGCACCTTCATGGGTATAGCCCCAAAGAAAATCTGACTGAGGGTGGGGGGTATAGTTTCAGCCACTGTGGTGGCATTATCACCATCAAAAAGCAATATCTGTGAGTGTGGATGTGCTAATTCAGATGGCACTTCTTCTATGCACCTGGGTTCAGGGGCTATTTGTTTATTTATTTAAAATTATTTTTAGGCTGCGTTAAAGAGTAAAATCCTCTTAAGGGTTGGTCTTCATGGAGGAACTTCAAGTAGTTGAACATGCCCTAGGACCAAATAGAGGTGAATACTTCTGCTAGAAGAGTTTTATTAGGTGGATTGATGGTAGGAGGAAATAAGGTCTATATGTACTGCTACCAGGTCTAGGGCCATTTTGCCCACCCCCACCCCCAGACGCACACACATCCTTAGGCGCAAAAAAATTTAGTAATTTAAAAACAAGCTAATTTTGACCTTTTGGGCACTCCATAGCCATTACAGATGCCTTTGGGAGGAATCCCCCCCCAATTTCGGGGGGACTGGGGGTTTCATGTTGCCTAGTCCTGCATTATACCTTAAATACAATACCAAACGGAACAATTTGATTTGCTCTATTATACATACGTAATACATGTCATTATCTTACAGTAGTTAAAGTAACTAGGTTTGATACTTGCGTATAGTTTGTGCATCCCACCCCACCCATAGCTTCAAAAGCTTCTAGAAAGTTTACATCTCTAACCAGGCATACCGGGGAGCTGGGTATCATGCACTCAACAAGCCATGTAGCTACCACCAACACCAATCTATTCATAGCAGGGAAATTTTGTGACTGCTATCACCAGACAATTCAATGTTTTGAATTAATAATCAACATGTACAACTTCATGAAGACAAGATGGAGTTCTAGGCCAAATCGCTAGTTACATTCATGATCACTCTCTTCCCACAAAATTGCCACAGTTAATGAATAAAGTAGGAAATATAGCTATTATCTTTCCAGTCATGTTTGCAAGAAATTTTCAACAATATCGATTTTTAAAAAAACACTTTCCCTGCAACTCTATTAACTGTTCTACCCCAACTGAATCCGAAGTGTAAACCTCCACAATGGTCACTACAGATACCTAGGGCTGGAATAGTCCTCAGTACTAGATCTGATTAACCATCATAGAAAGATAGAAAAGTAGTTAAAGTTTAATTTCTTGTATCCTCTCATCAGAACAGCAGGATTCACTACATCCTTGAAAAACAGATGGGCTCATCTCAGTCCATCTCATGGCTCAAACAACTTTGCCAAACTATCTCGCTGCTTGGCCTTTCAACACAATATCTACCATTTGATGGTCACCAGGCCAATGTAGTCTTCAAACAAAGAGTAATGGATGTTAGTGCCCAATCCGACATGGAGTCCTTGGCAAACACCAGGTCACTGAAATGGCTGGCAAAAAATAAACTGTTCTTCAAAACTGAGAAATATTTAACAATGGGCATGCTCCAACATCATAGAACAGCCCTAACCAGAGCAAGATTCGAGCAGCTTGAATCTATGGTAAAACATGGCCGCTACCACCAAGTGCCATACCCCGACAGAACATGTGTTTGTGGCGCAGGCAAAATAGAAGATATTGCGCACGTCCTATTTAATTGCAAACTCTACACTTCAGCAAGGACATTCTACCTACTTCCGCTTCTCGATAGAACTAAATTCTGGGATCGTCACAAACGATTGGGATATTTCCTTGAGGGCACAAGTTTATATGTAGCTCTAAGAACTGCTAAATTTATAGCTAGGGCCACCCAATTGAGATCACAATACATAGATCAAATTGGAGTTCTATGCAAAGGCGACGAACTAATCTAAATTTATACTGCATTAGGATTATATTTATAATAAGTTGCCCATTTGTCCCTTTACTTTTTAACCATCTAGTTATCTAATCATTATTGATCCTGTACCCATTTTATCCTACCCCTACTCCAATCTGATTTTATTAAATTTTATAAAATTCTATGTTATTATATGCACTGTACTTTTGATATGGTCAAATGGACTACGGTAATCAATAAAGGATATCTATCTATCTATCTATCTATCTATCACTACACCTTAAATATCCTTCTATCAGTTTCAAACTTATGTCCTACTGATGGATGTTGATAATTTTTATCAGTGAACCGGTTTTATCAGGGTGGCCGGCTGCCGGCCAGATGGGCGATAAATAAATGTAAATAATAAATAAATAAATCAGTAATCTGCTGAGCTATATGCATGGTCATGATATACCTTCGACGCTTTTCTATAGTAATAGCAAAGAGGGCTTGGAGTTCAGGGCCTGCAGCAGTGACATGGGAAAGGCAGATATACATTAGCTAGGCACATTTGGAGGAAGGGAGACAGAACACATCTATGCGTTTGGAAAACAAGCTACCGTATATGTTCTAAAACATCCAAGGACCAATAGCATACTCCAATAGGTCAACAGATCAAGTGAGGTCCTATCCATTTATTATGTTATTATACACAGGACCACCATAGCAATTTTTATATTAAAATTATTCAACGTATTAAGTACCCTGAACAGGAGAACCATTTTACAGCATATCCTAAAGGTATACAAAAACTTTCTGAACTGAGGCTCAATCCACCAGACTGAAACTACCTCAACAAATGTATATCTAGTTTCCTCTCTAAGCTCTTTAATGAAGATTTCACAGCTTACTTAGCTAAATTAGAAAGAACATTTTTTGAAACTGATGCAGCCTAAAACTGGAGCCTGCAGGGTATATTTGCTAATCATGGGCAAAATACTGTTCAAACTAAATCCCTATTTTAGTAAGATAAATACTAACTGAAAATAGTCACAACCATGCCTCTCCACATCTCATTTTAAAGCACCTAAAGGAGCAATCCTATGCAACTTTAGACAGAAAAAAAAAGGCCTACAATTCCCACCATGCCCCAGCCAGAGATGTGCGCAGTTGTGCGGCTTTTTTCTGTCTAAACTTGCATAAGATTGTGCCCTAAATCTCTCTCGCGCGGTTACCTCAGGTGAATTGAGGGACAGCTAATGGTTTAACCTTAGGCTCCAAGACATGAAGCAGAGCAGAAAAAGAGAACCATGTTTTCAGAGCAAAGGGTTCAACACTACAATACTGCTCTATTTAAAAGTGCAAACTTAGAAATATTAAGAGTTACCTGTTGAACAAGGCATCTGGAAATTGGGATCAGTGCTATCCAAAACAGGCAAACAGAACTGAGCACTTGCAGATCCTAGCATAGGGTCCTTATCACTGAGCATGTTCTTCAGCGAATCCTCTAAGACATTTTGACTTGTACTAAAATCCTCACAGACTTCATTCTCCAGGTTGGATCCTAGAAATAGGGCATCATCTAAGTGTTCAGTAGGAATTAAATGGTTAAATGTATCAACTATATCCATGAAGACTCCTGTGTGTCTTTAATCCCTATAGAAAGACAAGAAAAATACCATAAGAAAAATAAGCTATGGATTATAAATTACCTAAAAAAATAACAAATTTGATCTGGCTTATTACTGCTTTCTATAGCTCCTAGAAAGCTGTTGCCCTTTATTAATTTAATCTAATTCAAATTAAATTAATATTATTCAATAATAGAAAACTTGGAAATTTATGTTTAGGCTTTATCTGAAGTCAAATAAAAGGCCATACACAGATCTGGGAACCTCAGCAACTGCTTCTCTGCTACAAGGGAGGGAGAAAAACTTACAGATCGGAAATGGTAGGCAGGGATGTATGCTTAACTCTTTACACACACACACACACACCATTTTCTCCCCACCAGTTAACTTAAGAAGGAAGAACGTAAGAACAGCCATGCTGGAACAGAGCAAGGGTCCATCTAGTCCAAAATTCTGGTCACACAGTGGCCAACCAGCTGCCTATGGGAAGCCCACAAGTAGTACATGAGTGGCAATACCACCCTCCTGCTCATGTTCCCCAGCAACTGCTGTATAGAGGAATATTGCCTCCAGTATTGGGAATCCTGGGGGAAAGCAGTTGGAGGGGGAGATGCAGGAGGGGCAGGGGTTCAGAAAACATCCTTGCCCACGGCTTTCCCCCTGAACGCCCTCCCACATCTCTTTCCTTCCAGGCAAAGTTCCCAGGCATGGGATCTGTCATGCCAATTGGAAAAAGGCAGTGAGGAAAGGAAATGTGTTGTCAGGGAAAGCAGCATGGCAAGAATTAAGTGCCCCCACCCACCTGCTTCTTCTCCCCTGCAAATTAAAATCCCATCCCTATTAAGCAGAGAGTGACCGTGGGGCTTCAGAGACCCATGTTTGTCACCAACAATGTACAGCCCTATATTACTTAAAAAGTAAAGGCATTCAAATCTGGATGGTCCTTAAATTTCAGCTTGCCAAATGGACAGCTAATCATTTTCAATTCGCACTGAAGTTGACCGAGTTGCAGATTAACTTGAAAAGCTATGATCTGCAGGGAAAATCAGTATCTCCGTTCATGTCAAGATCTACCACTGTTACATAAGAGCCATCTTTTAAGCCATAATGAGGTTATCCCTAGATTATTTTTCAGTTATTAAATTAATCTTAATCCTATTATAAATTAAAAAAACAAAGTTAAGGAGTAGATTTGTAATAGGTGCTATCCAAGATAAAGTATAGTAATACCTTGGATTGAGAGCATAATTCGTTCCGGAAATGTGCTTGTAATCCAAAACACTCATATCAAAGCGAGTCTCTGGCGGGTGTGAGCAGGGCCGATTTCAGCCCGCTATGCCTGCTTGAGACGAGCGGTTACATCCCACTTGTCTTGCAAGACCTTGCTTGTTTATCAAGTCAAAAAATTAAAAAAACATTGCTTGTCTTGCAAAACGCTCTCAGACCAAGTTACTTGCAATCCAAGGTTATACTGTACTATCAATGTGGCCCAGCATGGTTCTCCGCAAGTAAGCTGCAACACGTCTCATTTCAAAACAGATGTTATAAAAAGCTACCATTTGGGGTAAAGACTGGCAAAAGCAGTAAGTCTGAGGGAGACCTGCACTCTAGCAAAGCTGATTTCTAGGTAAATTTTATTATTTCTGCTGACAGTTCCCTTTGTTTAATTATGCAGTATAAAAACTGACTGCATAGTCAAACAACTGGTTGTCTAAACTGTCAGAATTCAGTGCAATTTTAACAAGAGCCAGTTATATCTGAATTCTACCACAGAAACCTTTGACAGTAAGTAGGTTATACCTCAAAGTACACTACTACTTACTCCTACAAAGGTTTCTGTTCAGAAGATAATAAAAAAATTACCTATATTCACCTTAATTCAAAAATGATCAGAATTTTGCAACCAGTATCAGTTATTTCACCTTGCCTATTCAAAGGGTTACGTCCACAAACTAACCTGCAATGGCCTGTGAAACAGTGCATCACTGTAAAATCTGAAGTCTTTGAACTCATACTTAATGAGTATTTGTCTAATCAACAGCATTGTGCCTATCTTATATCAGCACTTGCTTGAGTAGAAGATGGCTTGTTTTTCAAATGGAAAGTTTCTGTGTAATTAGTTGATGTTTGCAAAAGGGACTCCTCAGCAAAAGATACCCCCATTCCCATATACACTCTTCACTACCAATATCAATCACTTGCTAACTAGCAGTTCTCAAACTTCTGTTTTTCAGACCACTTGAAAATTACTGGAGGTCTTGCCAGATCACTTAAACTTGTTTTGTTCTACAAACCAAAGCACATATATAACTTGCATTTAACAGCTTTTTCCTCCTTCAGTGTTGGTGTCATTGTCAAAACCAGTGCTGCATTATGAAAATCACTGGCACTGAACCAGGCTGCTGAGAAAGGCCGCTTTAACTGGTAATTTTTAGGAGGAAATGAGTACACTGCACCACCACTATATTATGAAAATCACAGCCTCTAGACCAGGGCCTTGTTAGCCTGTTAGATAATCCAACCCCAGTCAACAGCCTTCCTTGATCTCTATTGTCAGAAAAATAAATCGAGTGCCGGGCCAAATACAGATATTCTAGACTGTTCCACAGGCTTTCCACAGGCCACATGAATGGAGCTCATGGACCACAGTTTAAGACCCTCTTTTTCTAGTTAGTATAACATCCAAGCACTTTTCTGGGCCCAAAGGGTTGCTATTTCCTATGTCTTTTGACATTGTGCATTGAGCAAATTGCTATCAATATAAGGACTGTTACAGAGAATGGAAGACAAAAGTTCTAACGTTCTCCCTCCCCACATAATGCTATAGTGAGAGCCAGTGTGGCGAAGCGGTTATCAAGTGTTGGACTGGGACTCAGGAGATCCGGGTTCTAGTCCCCGCTCGGCCATGAAACTCACTGGGTGACTTTGAGCCAGTCACTGACTCTCAGCCTAACCTACTTCACAGGGTTGTTGTGAGGATAAAATAGAGAGGAGGAGGATTATGTAAGCCGCCTTGGGTTCCTTTCAGGGGAAAAGGCGGGGCATAAATATAACAAATAAATAAATATAGTTAGGTGCTCCACTGCCTCTGAAGAGTTCAAGCCAAGAGAGTTTAGTAAGAGATGTATAGAAGCCATCTCAAGACCATCACCTTCAAGGTACCATCTGATAGTTATACTCCCAGCAGTGGTGCAGAACCTGGGCACTCAGGTTCATATGAGGCTACTATCTCTTCTCAACCATCCCAGGACATCATGGCAACTGAAGATACTTCCTGCCTTTTTAAAATGCCCATGTCAGATGAACTACTTCAGACTGATTTTCCCCATAGTTTACCAGTTGAAAAGAGGTCCTATATTTAAACATCTCAAATCAAGTCACCCATAAACCTGCAGATTCTTTTGGCTTGTCTTTCAGCTGCTAAAACTGTTTGTCTATCCTAATCTCCAGTTTCTCCTCCTTCTTTGACTGTGCTAGTGCTTAGTCTTGACCATTCTCTTTTGTTCAGTTGACTACAGAAAATGTTTAGATCCACAATAGCAGATGACAGAACCAACTGACCCATATCTCGGCCAAAAACCCAAACCTGGATGCATTCTAGCCCAGCCTGGTAAATAAGCCCACCAAAGTTACTAGCCTGCACACAAAATTGCTAGCCTGCTAAGACACTGGAAGGAGGACTAGATCCATCTCCTCCACAGCATGCATGGAAACACAAACTACTAGACTCTTAGAAGGCTAATCAAAAAGTTGGCTTCTACCAAGCAGGCTGGTGGAGGAGGGATATATCATGCCATTCCCCCTCCCATTGCATTTCCATGCTGGTTGTGAAGGAATAGATTTTTCTTCTTCTGCAGCTATTATGCTCTTTCTTCCAGAAACCTAGGGCAGTGTACATGGAGCTACCAGCACAGCAATACTAAGAGATAGGTTAGGCTGAGAGAGAGTGATTGGCCCAGGACCCAAGATCACATAATAATCTTCATACCTGAGCACTAGAGCAGGGTAAGAAGCCATGTTTTCCTATTCCAAGTCCAGCACTCTAAGCACTACACCACACAGGCTCTAAGACAGAGGTGGGCATGCAGCCCTCAGACCGTGAAGTCAAAAATGGCCCCCAGACACCCCACAGTTGACCACCCCTGCACTAAGAGATCTCGAGAAAGATACTGTCTGGTAGGCAGAATATTGTCTGCCTACCAGGGGCAGACAATATTCAGAAATGCTAGTTTCAAGTCAAATTCCATTTTTATCAGAATTTACTTACAACCCTAAATTGAGAAGGTAAATCCTTGGACTGGGGAGAATGCCCAGGAAAAATCTTTTACGGAGAACAGCAAAGCAAACAAAGGAAAATATGAGAGTCATACAGATAGAAGTGTCAAAAGAGAGATCTTTTCTGATCTCTCAGCCAGAAAAGAACCAACAGTAGAACTTGTTTCTCCATCCCAGGAAAGCACTCAACTGGGAATTAGGGAGCAGCTGCTCCCCTTCCCACACCTATCATTTTAAAACCTGCTTCCAGAATACAAAGAGATTGGACTGCCCTCCCTCTTTCAGAAACCAAGAATGTGGTGTGTGTGTGTGTGTGTGTTTAGAAAACTCCCATAGTGCAGAAATGGTCCAGAGACACAAATTCAGTATTGGTTAGACCCTCTAGGAAGTACTGACCACATTTTGTGACAATATACTTTCTTAGTATTAGAAAACGCAAATATGTTTACAATTACACTTAACTCAAAAGTGCATTACTGAGTAACATGCAGGGAACATCTTAGTGACTGGCTCATTTTTGTTCCTATAACAGACATCTTGATTCTGTGAAATTGATCTTTTGCGCTAAGTACAAAAGAGAGTCTGTCCATCAAGTTAACTGAGCCCTGATACTATATAATTCAGCAAACAAAACATTAAAATAATTCTATTCCACCACCACAAACCCCCCCCTCTCTCTGAAGATAGCATTGTCAACAGCCAACAGATTCATATAACCTACTAAGTAGTGGTAGAAAACATTTGCTGAACCTCCGTGCCCCTCAAAATGGCAAATGAAAGAGTACAATAAGGTCAGGTGCTATGATATCAGTATTTTATTTCGGTTCTCATCCTCCAAATGTGAAAAATAGGTATTTCAGTATTCCCAGGACAAAGTAAATGATGCAGTCTTAATATCCATGTATTTTCAACATTTCCATTGGAGAGATGAGAGACTATGAAAAGAACCAACTTAAGAATAGAGCCAGAGCACAACAGCAGTTTGGCATTCCAGTGATAACTATATTTATGTCTCCATTAATTCTCAATAGCTTTAAAAATAATAAAATTATCAAACTACACTTCAGTATTGCTAAAGCAGAACAAAGGTTCCACAGAACAAATTAGAGATGTATTTGTTTTTAAATCTCTCACTATCCATGAAGTCTATGCCTGTTTTAAATGGATGGTGCTTTAAAATCAAAGGGTTAGATCCACATTTATGCTAGATCAACTGCACTTGCAGAAGCGAACTTGCCCACCACCTCCTTCCCATGGCAGCCCCTACAGCCCCCTGAAAATGCTACAGAAAGTTAGGAGACCCTGCTAAATGGGGTGAGCTGTTGTGTGGGGGGAGGGGGTCCGCCAAAACTGGGTGAGAGGTCCCTTCCTCTTGTGGAAGGCAGATTCTGGATTCAACTCAGCATTTAAGTATGAAAATTCCAGTACATGTTTTGAGGATTAAGAGCACATTTTAAAATGTCAAATATGAATTCTGATTATCAGATAAGGACCCTCAACTTTGGTTCCAAATATTTAAGGCAGAATCTGATTTCAGAATCTGCCTTTGTAGATTCCAAAGTGGATTTTGAACATTACATTGATTTTAGTCCTACTGAAGGTATATGAGCGTACTTCAGAGAACAGATATTGATTGTTAAGCTTAAGCTAGCCAACAACAAATAGAGGAAATGTTTTCAAAACTTCTCACAGTATCCATAATTTGCAGAGGACTACAATCTATGAATAATATTTGTCTATGAAGATAATACAAAATAATACGAATTTAGCACTAAATATTTCACCAGTCAGCAAATTTGATTTTACAATACAGCTAAGATAAAGTATGTCAGCCATGATTTGTCCAGTTACACCTTAAAAACCTAGTCCCCTCCCTGCAATTCTCTTTTTTAATTCACATAGTGAAATTTCAGCAACTTCATCCATTTACTTTTTTATATATATGGAGCAGTTATGTTTTGATCCTTAGCAAACTTACTTTGAAGTAAGCACCATAGAAAGAACTTGAATTTTAAGTAAATGTATTTAAAATTGCCAGATTAGTCCACTGCTCATACTCAGCACTTCTGTACTACATACAAGAGCTTCTAAACAATTTGGGTAATCTACCAAATCAGGATGACTCTTTAACAGGCATGTCAAAACTGTGGTCCCCAAGTATACTAAGTGGCATGCCTATGTTATATTGCTTCAGGCTGCAAAGAACAAGTTTATCAAGTTCCTGGTAGGCTGACAAGCCCCCCCCCCCCCCCCAGTTGAATCAGGCAGTCAGATAATGGAATATAGTACAGAAATTAGTGGCTAGATTCCCTTGGTCAAGACTTCAGCTGCCATATCCCCATTGCCCGCTACCAAGCTAGTCCAGACAAAGGTGGTATGCATCCGGTATCCTAAAATGTCTAGAAAACCATACGAACTGATATGTAGCTTTTAGGGGTTGAAGTAGCATACACTTATTTATTTCAATAAATTTCTATCCCATTGATCATTTAAGGGCAGGTAACAAATGTAACACCATAAAACCAGCAGAATAAAATAACAATGTTTTTAGAAGTACTATACAAAAGCAATGCCTGCTTAAACCCTGAGCCTTACAGTGTATCCAGGAAACACAGTCAGGCTTTGATGGAGCTCTAGGGAAAAGTTCTACAGCTGCAGAGCAGCCATTGGGAATGCGTCTTGTCATGCACTACTGGCACAGATTTGGCACAGAGGTACTCTAGTCCAAGAGAGCATTCTCAGCCTACTTTGAAAAATCAAGATAGAATGTACTGGAGGGGCAGGTCCAAAGTTCTGCACTGACAGGGCAAGAGGACAGAGCACTGAAAACATGCAAGGGACCATGTAAAAGCCACAATATTGGAGCAAAGCAGGAAAATATACAACTGAACTATGAAAACACAGAAGTGGTATCAGAGATCAAATCAGGAATTCTTAGGAGGTACAAACAAAAGTAGCCTAAAAGAGAATGGTAATTATAAAGCCACCCTGAAAAATTAGCTGTAAGCTAATACAATAAATGTCTTTAAATCAGTTTGACTGTCATGACCTGGATCTCCTTTCATTGCTTACTTTGTACATAATTTCAACAGCATAGCTATATTATGGCAATCCTCCCAGACTGTAATGTTATCCCTTCTGAATCAAAGTATTTACTCCCATAAAGCCAACTAGATTATCCTACAAATACTACAAAAAAAGCAAGTCAATAAGAATTAAAGTTAGAAAATAAGACAACCTCCCACCCACTCACCCCAGCTGATCACAAAACACACCTATAGGTGCTACTGATGTAATCAGTGGAATGTGCAACAATAACATTTCTCACACCTGCCTACCATTATAAATACATTTAACACAACCATGCTTTAATTCAGGATTTATGGAGAAACTTCCCATTCTAGCCACTGATCATACAAGGCCATTTCACATGAACACTTACTACATGGAACTAAGGATTCAATCCTAACCCTGCTTATTGGGAGTAAATTCCAATGAATTCAATGGGACTTCTTAGTAAACAATGGTAGGATCAGCCATGAGAAACTTAGCATGCAGCAGCTATATAACTGCCTCTGATCATGTGGTAAGACAACAATTATCATGTTCCCACAACAGCCCAGAAATCAGAGGAACTGACAAGGGATAAGGTGGGAAGAGAGATAAGGTGAACAAATTTCTGACAACCTAGATGAAGGATACAGCCAACCAGCTCTCCATATGATTTGAACACACACAGTTTTTGGCATGCCTGAGAATCTTAAAATGAAAGCACCCACGATTAGCCAACAGTAAACACAGAACCAACCACATCATGAGCAAGTGCAAAAAAGGATCATAAAGCCAGTCTGAAAATTGCTATTATGCTGTTAAAGTATATTTTACATTTTGTGACAGATTTCTAAGCGGCTGAACAATGTTTAAATGTACATCCCAAAAATGTAAAATCCTAGCCCTTTTTGGGAAGGTGCTAAATATGTACATGTTTGTGACATGTTTCAAATAGAAGCACAAAGAATACTCAAGATCAAATCAGCAGGAAATATCAGAGAGAACATCAACATTTGTTGGACTTTATCTGCAGATGGAGAAAGGGGACAGTATAAAAATGCAGGCCAGGATGTTGTAACAAATTCAAAAACAACTGGGAAAGAGCATATCAGTACCTGATCAGTGGGTGGGATGGGAGAGCTAGACTTGAGTAATGCAAGAACAATCAGGAAGTGCTACTGGCTGAACATTGTGCACACATGAAAAAGTGCAGGTTTTGGAGCAAGGCAAGGTTTGGGCGCAAGCTCAAGAACATTTGATGCCAATTAGTTCTCCTCCAAAATAGTAATTAATCACCCTGTCATACATACAACAAGCTTGGTTAAAGAATCACAAAAAGGTGAATTATTTCCCCCACCTCACCACCCTTACAATACATGCTTATGGGGAAAGTGTGATAGTCCATGCTAATGACTGCAAAGCAAAGGCCCTGGAGGGTGGTAGCTATTCTAGACCAATTAACACACCGTACAAGCATGTAAGCATATAACCATCACCAGGCTAATGATGGTTGAGAGACTAATGCTGCGGCCCTATATACACCACAGAAGAAAAACAGGTGGCCTTCCAGATGTTGTTAGACTACAACTGCCATCAGCCCTCACTATTGGCTATGCTGACTAGGGTTGATGGGAGCTGCAGTCCAAAATCTGGAGGGCCACATGTTCCCCACTCCTGCTATACATATTTAAGAACCTAAATAAAGCCGTACTGGATCAGACCAAGCATCCATCTAATCCAGCATTCTGTTCACACAGTGGCCAACCAGCTGCCTGTAGGAAACCCGCAAGCAGGACGTAAGTGCAACAGCACCCTCCCACCCAGGTTCCCCAGCAACTGGTGCACATAGGCATCCTGCCTCTGATACTGGACATAGCATATAGCCATCAGGACTAGTGGCCACTGATAGCCTTAACCCCCACCCGGGACTAAGTCCCACTGAGTTCAATGGGGAAACTTCTTCTTACTCTACTATAAGGCTGAAATACAGGCCTGTGGCTCACGCTGGCTCAGCTTGTCTGAGCGTGGAAAGATAAGCAGAGTCAGGCCTGGTTATTACTTGGATGGGAAACCCCTCCTCTAGTTTCCTGCACTGAGCAGGGGGTTGGACTCGATGGCCTTGTAGGCCCCTTCTAACTCTATGATCTATGAATCCTCACACACACCTTGAACTCAGCCGGCCTTATTTCTGAGTAAGCATGCTTGCTTAAGGCTTGTGGTGTTCAACCTCAAGGGCTGGGGGAAACAATCCAGAGTCCGTGGTCTCTTGCGAAGGGCAGTTGGGAGACGAGAAGCATGGAGCAGCTTGAGAACAAGAGGGCCCAAGGGCCTCCAGGTGAGCATTGAGGGATCCTTACTAAACAGGAAGCCTGGCGACGATGGAGCGCCAATAGGGAGCGCACGAGGGAAGGGGCGGGGTCACGAGAAGAGGCCAGAAAAGGAGGGGGAAGCAGAGGAGTATCAGCATGAGGGAGAAGGTGGGGGCAAGAAGACCCGGATCATGGGGGTTCGGGAGGAGGTTCGTACACGCGGGAGGGGGTAAATGGCACGCGCTGGCTCCGATCCGCCAGCAGTCTTAGATGTACGGAAAGCTCCGACGCTTCCTACCTAGGCCGCGATCCTATACCACCGTCCGCCCGCCCCCCCAATAAGACAGTATTTACCTGCGTCGGCCAGGGGCGCGCGCTCCCTCGCTTAGCCGGGTAGCGGTGGATGTTTTTCCTCCCCTCGCTTACGTCTCTCTTCTCGCTCCGCAGCCCCAGGCCGGGGGTGGGGGGGAGGGGAGGGAAAGCTACTGTGCGGAAGTGGAAGGGCGCGAGGGAGGGTTGGAAGTGGGCGGAGTCAGAACTGGTGGCTGTTACTGCTTGGCTGGCTGAGGGGGAACACGTCCGGGTTTCTTCTCTCTTCCTCCCTCCCCTCCCCCGGCCAGCAGGTGGTCCCTCCCGCTCGCCGGACCTGACATTCGGCCGGCCGCGTGCCCACGCTTGTTTCTAAGCGCGCTCCCTTGAAAGCAGCAGCAGGGAGAGGGAGGGAAAGTCAGGCTGGTGAGCGGGCGTCGGAGGCCACGTTCACGTGACGGCGCTGTTTACTCTGCGCGTGGTTGTGCGCCCGCGCGCATGCGTCGCGCCCGCCCCCTCCCTCGAAGCCTCCCTCAGAAATCCGTTTGTGAGTGTGGGGCGTGTTTTGTTCTTCTGTAAATCCCGGTGACAGGCACTCAGTTACAGTTTAAAGGGCCTTTGTAGGAGGCGCATGTACAGTGAAGATCTTACGAGGGAAATAACTGTGCCTTCCCTCCTTTTCTGTGTTTTAAAAAACATAACATTCTATTTAAAATACTCTTTCCAACCCCAGCGTGGATAAAATTCTGAATAAGACAAGGCTGCTGTGTGTGGTGTTTAATTTTCGCTACATAGAGGTGAAGAGCCTACAAACAGAAAGCCACACATCGAAGCTCGCTCCCCGCAGTCCCAGCCGCCTGTTGGGGTAGTGTTGGTAACTAACGGTGTAATCCAAAACGTCTTTACTGAGAAGTAAATCCCTTTGGGGCTTAGTTAACAAAAAGAGAAGGTAAAACTTCCTGGACCACACTACTGTAAATGAGGTAGTGGTGCAAGGGAAATCCATGTAAGTACAAAACTAACATATCAGTACTTGCTTTTGAGGTGCAGGCAGTTTTTTGTTTGCTTTTTAATAAAGATGATCAAGCTAGTGTGGCGTAGACCGCGTAGTGGTGAGAGTGTTGGACTGGGACTCAGGAGATCAGGGTTCTAGTCCCCGCTTGGCCATGAAACTCACTGGGTGACTTTGGACCAGTCACTGACTCTCAGCCTAACCTACCTCACAAGGTTGTTGTGAGGATAAAATGGAGAGGAGGAGGATTATGTAGGCCGCCTTGGGTTCCTTGCAGGGAAAAAAATATAATTAATTAAATAAATAAATCTGTCTTGCGGCATGCACACACCTCGCTTAAGTGCACCAGCCAGCCCAAAACAAATTCGAGGGGCTCCTTTTTTCATCGGTTGCAGCATAATAACAAAGCCTAGTGGCACCTTAAAGACTTAATACAATTGAGGTGCAATCCTATGCATACTTGGACAGAAAAAAAGGCCTACAATTCCCAGCATGCTGGGAGTTGTAGGCCTTTTTTCTGTCTAAACATGCATAGGATTGCACCCTTATTGTGGTATAAACCTTGATGACAAAGTGGGTTATGTGGTCCACAAAAGGTTAATCCAGGAACAGTTTTCATTGGCTATCTGTGTGTGAACTAGTGTCTGAATTAAATGGGAATTATTCCCCATAAGAGTTGCATCTCCAGCATTCAGAACAGGTTTCAGATCTGAGCTCTGGCTCAAATTAAACTGTGGTCATATAGAAAGTCTGCTGGCTGATTGAAGAAAATGAAGTGTTTTCATTAACATATCTCCATTTTCCATAGATGAGAACCAGTGAGCAAATAGAGTAGTCTTTTGTCTGTTCCTGTGGAGGACCAGCACCCGGGTCCTCTGCGTGAGTTCGGCGCTTAACGGGTTAACCGGCACTGAGCCACAGCCCGTACAAGCGATTGAAATTGACTAGGAGGTTTGCGCAGCAAAAGGAAACTCCAGAGCCTTTGTATGACCATATAAGGCGTTTATTTACTGCAAGTTAAATGGAGCGGAACTAATAGCTTTCTAGGTATATTACAACGTCAACATGACCTGACGTAATCTCCGAGTTTTATCAATGAATGGGTTCCCAGGCTAGCGTATTGAGGAAAGTCAGTTACCTTAGATCAGACACTCTACGCTGGTCAGTTTCATGCCTGGCTCGGGATCCGCCTGATCTGGGGAAGAGAACAGCTTATCCCAGCCACCACTGGGGAATGAACTTGCCGAAGCGACCCGTGTTCCCAACAACTCCCAGAAGATGTGTAAGGGGGTTTTCTACCCCTCCTTTTCCCGCTCTCCCGCCCCCTGCCTGTCAGGTGGGCTTATCCCTGCCCCCTGTGTGGCAGGTGGGCTTATGCCTGCCCGGGAAAAGATGACGTATCCTGGTCCGGGGTGGCTCATAGTGGCTGCCCTGTCTTCTTGATGGTCCGCAATTCTCCTTTGTGGATTCCGACCGAGAACTTCTTTGTTGGTCTGTAGGTTTCGTCTGGCGGAGCCAGCACCTCCAGTTCCCCTCCCACCCCCTGTGGAGAGGTTTATGCAGACAGCGCTTGGCAGGGAAATGTGTGCGTGCGTTGTGTGTTCATGTTCCTTTTACAGTTGGGCTTTCTCCACAGTTCCACTATATCTTAGTAAAAGTATATCTTAGTATATCTCAGTAAAACAGGAGTAGCAGTAAATGGAAGAGATACCAACTTTTTTCCCCAGCATGGCTCTTCTTATGTTCTTAAAAAATGCCTTGAAAAAGCAGAAGTGGCTTTCCAATCACACAAGGCATCTCTTAATCCAAGCTACTGAATTAGTCACATGTCTTTTTACAGTTACCAGAACTCATGTAGCAGTTAAATGGAAAACACCTAACCCTTCTATGTTAGATTGCTTTAGAGTGCAATCCTATGCACGAACGATCCCATGCTGGCTGTGGAATGTTGGGAGCTGTAGCGTAGCCATAGGACTTTTTTCTGTGTAAACACACACAGGATTGCACTCTTAGGGCACAATCCTATGCATGATTAGATAGAAAAAAGTCCTACAACTCACAGCAGACTGGGGCATGCTGGGAGTCATAGGACTTCTTTCTGTCTAAACATGCATAGAATTGCACCCTTAATCCGTTTGACAAGAAATGAACTGCCAAACAATATACTATATGGAACATTTATTAAGTGCCGTATATACTCGAGTATAAGCCGAGTTTTCCAGCACATTTTTGTGCTGAAAAATGCCCCCCCCCCCGGCTTATACTCGAGTCAGTGCCACCACCGCCGAAGCCCCGCCGCCGCCGAAGCCCCCCCAGGACCCCGCCGCCACCCCCAGACCCCCCGCCACCCCCGTCACCGTACCTGCTCCCGCCGCCGAAAGCCCCGCCACTGCCGCCGAAAAAGCCTCGCCGCCGCCAAAGCCCCGCCGCCGCCAAAGCCCCCCCAGGACCCCCGCCACCCCCGTCACTGTACCTGCTCCTGCCACCGAGAGCCCCGCCGCCGCCGAAAAAGCCCCGCCGCCGCCGAAAAAGCCCCGCCGCCGCCGAAAAAGCCTCGCCGCCGCCGAAAGCCTTGCCGCCGCCGAAAAAGCCTCAATTAATGTAATTTTACTGCCTGCTGACTGGGCCGCGGCGGCGGCTGAGGCGACGGCGACTGCTTGAGGGACATGGCCGGCTCTGAGGCAAGCGGGCGGCCGAGCTCGTCGCTGCTGCTGCTGCCGCTGCCGGCTGCTGGCCACCTCCAGGCGAAGACCGGGCGGGGCGGAGCCCAGGCCGGCTCGCTGCAGCCTGACCCAGGGGGGAGAGAGAGAGAGAGAAGCACGGAGGCCGCGAGCGGGGTGGCAAGCTCGGGTGATTTCCCCTCAGGCAAGCGAGGCTTCTTGGCGGGAAGGCAGTGAAAGGCAGGAGAAGGAAGGGGAGGGGAATTTTATTGCTATCTACGGTATCTTTATTTTTTAAATTTTAATTAATTTTTTTTTAAAATTTAAAAAAATGCAGTAGCTGCTGCATTTCCCACCCTAGGCTTATACTCGAGTCAATAAGGTTTCCCAGTTTTTTGGGGGGGTGCAATTAGGTGCCTCGGCTTATATTCGGGTCGGCTTATACTCGAGTATATACGTACTTCCTTTTTCTCTTGTGAGCACAGAAGTTTCTCCGTTATTGATAACAATGCTATTTTTGGACAGACCTCCACATTAATACCAATAATTTCTGAAATTTCTCCAAAAATTTTATTCCAAAAATCCAATACGCTTTTACAGCTCCACCACATATGAGCATAAGTACCAAGTTCCTGGCATCCTCTCCAACACAATGGAGCACAATTACTATCTATTTTATTTAATCTTACTGGAGTCAAATATCATCTTCAAATAATTTTTAAAAAAATCTCTTTTATCCTTACTGACATATTTCTTAATATACGTCTGCCCCAAATATTTCTCCACCCCGCATTCAATATCTCCTCCTCAAATTCCATTTCCCATATCGTCTTAAGGTTATCTTTTTTCACTTCAATCCTTTGAAACATTTTATATATCTCCTTAGTTAACCCTCTGGAAGAAACATTCCCTTCTATAAGTTCTCTAGACAACACTTTCTTTTCAAATCCAGTAAGTTCCCTCTCATGCTCATTTCTCTTCTTCCATTTCTTAGTCCACTGATCTAATTGCATTAAATTTAACCACGAAATTCTACCTGGCCCAAACATTTCTAATATTTGTTGTCTAGTCTCAATTTTTCCCATCCAATCCATTAATTTGATAACCTTATTTTCCCGAAATATACCTTCCCAATGCTGTGCATTTTCTGGAAAGTCCTCCATTGCTACCACTGCAGTTAACGGGGATATCCCTGGTATAAAAATCTGTCTATTACTGTTCCAAATCCCTAACATATTTTTCAAGAAGGGATTTTCTATTCTTTTTACCCTACTATTAGTTTTTTTTTTAAATAAAATTTTTTCCATCCCAATTTCTATTTCCTGCGTTTCTAATTCTAACCACATAATATTCTTCTTAACTAAAATGTCCATTATAAACCTTAACTGATTAGCTATATAATACCACTTAATATTAGGAAGGCCAAGCCCACCTTCTTTTTGGGATTTATACCATTTACTCTTAGTAATCCTCGCCTTTTCCCCCCCATTACGAAAATTATTAATTATTGCTTGCCATTCCTTAATTTCCTTCTCTGATAAACAAATTGGTATCATTCTAAATAAGAAAATTATCTTTGGTAAAATCTTCATTTTTATCAAAGCTATTCTACCAAACCATGAAAGTCCAATTTTTTTATATTCCTCTATCTTTTTTTTAACCTCATTCTTTAACTTTCTAAAATTTTGTTCTATTTTTTCTAGCTCTTTTAGAATCATAGAATCATAGAAAAGTAGAGTTGGAAGGGGCCTACAAGGCCATCGAGTCCAACCCCCTGCTCAATGCAGGAATCTAGGTCAAAGCATCTCTGACAGATGTCTGTCCAGCTGCACCTTGAATGCCTCCAGAGTGGGAGAGCCCACCACCTCCCTAGGTAGTTGATTCCATTGTCTTATTGCTCTGACAGTCAGGAAATTTTTCCTGATGTTTAGGTGGAATCTAGGTTCCTGTAACTTGAGCCCATTATTCCGTGTCCTGCAAACTGGGATGAACGAGAAGAGATCTTTGCCCTCCTCTGTGTGACATCCCTTCAAATACTGGAAGAGTGCGATCATATCTCCCCTCAGTCTCCTCTTCTGAAGGCTAAACATGCCCAGTTCTTTCAGTCTCTCCTCATAGGGCCTTGTTTCCAGTCCCTTTATCATCCTTGTTGCCCTCCTCTGAACCCTCTCCAGTTTGTCTATGTCCTTCTTAAAGTGAGGTGCCCAGAACTGGACGCAGTACTCAAGATGAGGCCTAACCAGTGCCGAGTAAAGGGGAATTATCACTTCCCGCGATTTGGAAGCTATACTTCTATTAATACAGCCCAAAATTGCATTTGCCTTCTTTGCAGCCACATCGCATTGCTGGCTCATATTCAGTTTGTGATCTACCACAATTCCAAGATCCTTCTCACTTGTAGTATTGTTGAGCCAAGTGTCCCCCATTCTGTAACTCTGCATTTGGTTTCCTCTCCCTAGGTGCAGCACTTGGCATTTATCCCTATTAAATTTCATTCTGTTGTTTTCGGCCCAGCGCTCCAGCCTATCGAGGTCACTTTGAATTTTGTTTCTGTCTTCCAGAGTATTAGCTGTTCCACCCAACTTTGTGTCATCTGCAAATTTGATAAGCATTCCCTGTACCTCCTCATCCAAGTCATTAATAAAAATATTGAAGAGCACCGGGCCCAGGACCGAGCCCTGTGGTACCCCCGCTCGTTACCTCTCCCCAGTTTGAGAAGGAACCATTGATAAGCACTCTTTGAGTCCTATTCTTTAGCCAATTGTGGATCCACCTGATAGTTGTTCCATCTAGCCCACTCTTAGCTAGCTTACTAATCAGGATATCATGAGGCACTTTGTCGAAAGCTTTGCTGAAGTCCAGGTATATAATGTCCACAGCATTCCCACAGTCCACAAGGGAGGTTACCCGATCAAAAAATGAGATCAGATTAGTCTGACAGGATTTGTTCTTGACAAATCCATGCTGGCTTCTAGTAATCACTGCATTGTTTTCAAGGTGCTTGCAGACTGACTTCTTTATAATCTGCTCAAAAATCTTCCCGGGGATTGATGTCAGACTGACTGGCCTATAGTTCCCAGGTTCCTCCTTCTTGCCCTTTTTGAAGATGGGAACAACATTTGCCCTCCTCCAGTCATCTGGCACTTCACCTGTCCTCCATGATTTCTCAAAGATAATAGATAGTGGTTCTGAGAGTTCTTCTGCCAGTTCCTTTATTACTCTAGGATGCAGCTCATCAGGCCCTGGAGATTTAAACTCGTTCAGAGTAATCAGGTGCTCCTTGACCATTTGCCTATCAATCTCAAGCTGCAATTCTGCCCCTTCAGTCTGCACTTCAGGTTTGCCAGGGGGGTCATAGACCCTCTTTTGGGAGAAGACCGAGCTGAAGTAGGAATTGAACACTTCTGCCTTTTCTTTGTCTTCCGTTATCAATTTGCCATCCTCATTGCGTAGTTGAACCACCAGTTCTTTCTTCTGTCTTTTACTGTGCATGTATCTGAAGAAAGCTTTTTTGTTGCTTTTAGCATTCCTCGCTAACCTTAGCTCATTCTCAGCTTTAGCCTTCCTGACACTATTCCTGCAGTTCTGTGCTACCTGCCTGTACTCTTCCCCTGTAGCCTGTCCTTCCTTCCACTTCCTATACGTGTCCTTTTTTGTTTTCAGGTCATCTTTGAGTTTATTGTGAAGCCACATTGGCTTCTTCTGTTGCCCTCTGCCTTTTTTCCTTGTGGGAATTGTTTGCAATTGTGCCTTTAAAATTTCCTTTTTTAAAAACTCCCACCCCTCCTGGGCTCCCTTTCTCGTGAGAGTCACTTGCCATGGGATCTTACTAATCATTGTTCTGAGTTTGTTAAAATTGGCTTTCCTAAATATCTATACCTAAATATTTAATTATATTTTTTACCTTAATATTTGATCTTTTTTTTATCCCTTCTAGCTCCTCTATTTTACTATAATTAAACAACGTAATCTCAGATTTATCCCAATTTACTTGCAACCCCGTAACATCCCTAAACTCCTTTAAATGATTCTCTAGCCTATCCATCATTTCCATGGGATTTTCAATTGTTAACAGAGTGTCATCTGCAAAAAGATTAATTTTTATCTTATCCTTTATCCCAATCCCTTTTAAATTACTATCCTCTCTAACTACATTTGCCAAAATCTCCATAACTAACACAAATAAGATTGGGGAAAGGGGACAGCCCTGTCTGGTACCTTGACCTAGAAAAATTTGATCTGTTATACCATCATTTACTACAACTGACATCATATTTTGAGCGTATAATTGATCAATAACTCCTCGAAACTTTTCACCAAACCCCATAGTTTTTATTATCTCTAATAATATTTTAATGTTTACTCAGAGGATTTAATTTGGAGAACAGAAATGAAGTAAATATTTATTTATTATATTTATACCCCGCCTTTTTTCCTGCAAGGAACCCAAGGCAGTTTACATAATAATCCTCCTCCTCTCCATTTTATCCTCACAACAACCCTGTGAGGTAGGTTAGGCTGAGAGTCAGTGACTGGCCCAAAGCCACCCAGTGAGTTTCATGGCCGAGCGGGGAATAGAACCCGGATCTCCTGAGTCCCAGTTCAACACTCTCACCACTACGCCACACTGGCTTAGCCAAAACAAAATATCAGCCATTTCGTTCAAGCAATTATATCCCATGATATTAAAAAGTCAGTGTTTCCAGTTATACAGGGTTCTGCTTCATAGGTCTTAAAATATATGACTGTCTTCTGATGCATAGGTCATAATGGGTCAAACACCTGTTTCCAGGGCCAGCCTTGCAATAGTTCAGCAGACCCTGTGACTTCAACTCCAAATTCCTAAATTCAGGATTCCTAGATTTATCTCGAGTTGCTGGTTTTCACTGATGTAAAGTCAGCTTACAGGTTATCTCAAATGAAGATCATGAGAGCTTTGGCTAATAGATGGTACAGAAATGTAATAAATAAATAAATGTTGGCACCAGGTCAACTTAATCTTGTTGTAATATGCCAGACTGATATTATACACGGATCTATACATGACTCTTGGAGCCTCGGTCAGCAGCTCTGAAGAAGCAGATTTCCCCCAGTCACCAGGCCTTGGCAATTAAGACAGTGTTGTGCTGGCTGTTGGGGGTTGAGCAGATTCAGGGCACTAAAGCAGATGTTGAAGCCTCTGGCAAGTGGACAGAGCCAGGCTGGGCTGTGTTCCACCAGGAACTGGGACCTTTCCACAATGGGAAACCCAAACATTTATTACATTATGGATAGGTACAGTACAAGGTAGAAGGATAAACAATGAGGGAAATCCCTTCCAATGTCTGCTTGGGACCTCCAATGTCTCCTCTCTTATAGTATTATGGTATAATAATACTATAGCGATCAGCTTCAGATTTTAATCCCCTATGTCAAAGATGGGCAACTTTGGAGGGTCCAAGGACTAACCAGTCTCCTGGAACTCACTGCAGGCCACACCTCTGCCACCAGTCACAATTGCTGCCGCCAAATTTCAGCTGCAGTTCTACAGTGAGAAAAAAGCTACATTTTCTCTTTAAAACAAGTTGGTGGTGCAGCAGCAGCAGCAATTTGGGATACATAATGTGTTTAGATTGTGACATTGTTTGATTACCGTATGTCTCATTGTGCACTTTGTAAATGTTTTTATATCATTGTTGGCCATACAGAAGGCATTGTGTTGTGGAAGGATATACATTTCTAACTAATTAAAGGTGCAATCTTATGCATGTTTAGACAGAAAAAAAGCCCTACAACTCCCAGCATGCCCCACCAGCAGTGCTTTTTTCTGTCTAAACATGCATAGGATTGCACCCTAAATATATATCTATATTATCACTCCCTCCATCTCCCTCACTCCACTCAAATGCTGTTTTTGAGGGATCCATTAAAAACTAATCCTGATATCGTTTTCAAGCCCACCATTTTATTATTACAAATTGTATTTTTCTATATGCTCATATTCAACACACTCTATATACTCATGATCGAATGTATGAATCACCTTGCAAACTGATATGATAAGACCTCCATGGTGAAGATGTTACCCCAGCAATTCATGAATGTTTGTTTTATTCGCATGAGTAGTTAAGATATGTTATGGTTTCTTTACTCTGCCCGGTTTTCCGCTTATGTTTTACTCTTGCTCAGTAACAGTATCCTTGCTTAGGCCCTCTGGGGGAGAATGTACAAGACTGCAGTTGAAAAGAGCAGGGCAACGTAAGGGCTATGCAACTCTTTAGTTGCTTGGATACAGACTCCTTTCCCACACATTGCACAATGTTGCTGCTGAGATATCAGCATTCATACAGCAATTGTAGGTCCCTGGTGAAACGTACCTGCCCACCTCACAAGTCCACCATTTTGCTGAGCTTTTTGTTTTTGTATGTAATGCGGTTGTATGACTGGCATGGGCACTTATTGGACTAGACACAACTCCACTTTCCCAATTCTTGGCTTTATTTTAAATGTGCAATTTGCATTTTTGCTTGGTAAAAGAATTTTTCAGATTGAGCACTTCTTTCCTTTATGGCACAAATACTCATGTTGTAGCCCTTTAAAACAGACAAGTAAGCTTACACTACTCGGAAAACTCAAACAAGCCTACCCCATCTATTGCTTCAGTATGCTGACATTTCAAAACATTTTTTTCTTTGCAGTATTGGTCTCTTTGAAGGACTTACATGCCACCCCAGGCAGCATTACAGACCACATCTCAAGGGATATTGTGTGCGTGTGTTATAATTTGTTAAAAGGGGAGGAAATGAGTTTATTGGCAGGAGGACTACATTTCTTCACTGTAGCAAGACCCCCTCCATCTCCATTAACTTTGAGTTAATTGTCATATATCTGCATGAGTTAGAGCTATCAGCTAATGCAATGGTAGCACTACAAGGGAATTTGCTGCCATTCCTAATCAAATAATATATGGACAAGTCCTAACTTTCACTATGTTCTGTCATACCTACCTCTCTGAACTATAGGCTACTTTGCTGACAATTACACATAGCAGTAAATTCACACAAATGCAGTACAACACAGATCCTCCTTTAGTACTTTCTAGCTTGCTCCTAAAATATTATGCACTCCTAGGCCTGGTGCCAAAGGTAGGCATAGTTGGGCACCTGCTAAAGCTCACACCCCTGCAGGGGACCTACTGGCAATCCTCAAAGCCTCCTCGGTCCTGCTGCTCTTTCTCTTTGCTCAAGAGGCAAATGTTGAGATACCATTATAGCAAACAGACAATATTTTAGAGTACAATCCCATGCATGCTAGCTGGAGAATGCTGGGAGCAGCAGGATTTTTTTTTCCTGTCTGAACATGCATAGGATTGTGGCCTTAGTTTATCACCATAGGGGGTACCATTTGGATCCTCCACTGTTGGTGTCAAAATAGCTTGCTCAGTCTCTGGATTGGTCCTTCCAGTCACTGGCCACTGGGGGAATATTTAATCCATCTGTGCAATTGTCCTGAAGTATTTAGTAACAGTGATAGTTCCTTATGTTCTTTTTGATTTGTGATAAACCATGAGACATCCAACTTAAATGGGCAAGACTGGGATCTAAATCTCCAGAGGCACTGAAAGGAAAGCAAATGAATCCAGCAGAAATACACGGAACGAAGAAACACTTTTGAGAGTTACAAGGGGTGCCAGAAGAATACAGTTTCAAAGTATCAGTTTATACCAGAATTGCTTTATTTGTATCAATTGCATTGCGCTGCATTATTTATTGTAAGACTGCAAAGAAAGCTAGGTTAAAACACACACACAAACCAACAGCAACAACCAAATAAATATAGCAGGCACTGTGTATATGGAGAGAGGGCCTGTTTATTCTATGGATGTGTGGGAGTGCCTCTCTGTGAGCAGCCTGATATTGACTGGGTTCACATGACACAACAATCCATTGTGGGTAACAAGCCACCCTGGGCTGTTGTATCATCCAAACTCAGACCGCTTCCTGCAAGGTAGCTTATTTTTTGGCAAGAAGCTACCCTGACAACCTATGGCTTGTTCGACACATGATGGGTTGTCATGTCATTTGAACCTAGGATACTGATTTTGTTGCAGCTAGTTGAAAAGTGCCACTGAGTCTTTGGGCAAGAGGGGCCAAAAACCTCTCCTTATGAGCCATCTTGCTTCCCCAAGTCTGCCTAGCAACATATTGCACTGCAGCAGCCTGCACGCTTCCTCCTTCCTCAGCAGTCTCCTCCCCCACCTCCTGCGGTCTTTCACTGTTTCACTTGTTTTTTCTTGCCCATGTGAGTCGCCTTTCCTCTGCTTCCCTACAGCAATGATTCCCAAAGGATTCATCTGAGGGAAAGTTCTATATTTCATTGGAAAAACAGAACTTATGCAGTCTTTTGACACTTCATATTGTACAATCCCTTAAGACAATGTCATGTTAAAACTGCTTCACATTTGTGAAGGAACCCAAGGCGGCTTACATAATAATCCTCCTCCTCTCCATTTTATCCTCACAACAACCCTGTGAGGTAGAATCATAGAAAAGTAGAGTTGGAAGGGGCCTACAAGGCCATCGAGTCCAACCCCCTGCTCAATGCAGGAATCCAGGTCAAAGCATCCCTGACAGATGCTTAGTATGCTTAACATAGAAACACAAACAATACATCTAGGTTAGGCTGAGAGTCAGTGACTGGCCCGTGTGTTTCATGGCCAAGTGGGGACTAGAACCTGGATCTCCGGACTCCCAGTCCAACACTCTCACCACTACACCACACTGGCTTGGTGAAACATTCCCACCGTTGATAGCCAGTTCCTCCTAGCCACTGGAGCCCTAATCTGTCCTCCCTCGTAATGGCCCTCCCTGTGCAGGGGACCTAGAATGCAACCCAGAAACAGTTGCTGTTTACTTTCACAGTTTCAGTTCACAAAGTTTGCTTTCTAGAGTCATTTGCTCACCATATGGCACCATGAATACTACAGAGGAGGCAGATGATGAGTTCTTGCCACCACTTGTCTCAGAAGATCCTGCCACACAAGCATTGCAGAGTCAGCTTGCAATGCATCTGGGGCCCCAGCCAAGTTGGAGAGAAACAGTGTGTGAGAATTCAGGCACATTTCTGGAGTGAGGCTGAACTAGGCACATTCATAGATCTCTGGATATGGCCAGAGGCCCAGGAATACCTCAGGAGCACCAAGCACGATCATCTGTGCCCCTGGTTTTCTGCGCAGATGTTACTACAGGGCTACTCTCACACCCCTACGCAGTGCAAGGAAAAGCTGCATGGGCTGAAGAAAAGGTTTCAGGAAATCACAACTCACAACAAGCACTCAGAGGTCGAGCCGTGCACCATGCCATTGTATGACAAGCTTCCTACTATCCTGCTAGGTTGGAGGGACGTGATGCCTGGTTATGCCGCTGGCAGTAGGATTCCCTTGAGCCACCCACAGAGAGTCAGGTACTGGCCTGTCTCCAACCCATGACTCATCCTCCCTGACTCCAGGCACATCATCAAGACGTGTTGAGCCCTATGCTGCATGGGCAATCATCTCCAGTATGCCCAAGCCACGCAGGGCACTGTCTGCAAATATTTTGAGACCCCCAGATTTTGGGTCACTCCAAAAAGTATTCTGATTTGAGCCAGCAGTACATCTAGGTAGTCCATCCCTGCTTCCTCAGCAAGCAGCCTGCCCCCCTTTGGGAACAAGTTTGCCAACTACATATTCCTCCAGTACAAGCAGCCCAACATATTTCCCTTCTGCTATGAGAAAAGAAATCAAGCTGGTAACTATGTGACATGAACCCAGAGATGCTCTGCAGAAAAGTAAGGACATAGGCACAGCCATTCAGGAAGTGGTCTGGAGTACTTTCCCAAGTGAAATGCAGTCAGAGCTGGACCTCCATATAGAAGGTATGGATATCTGCCCTCAAGACACTGGGCTCTCCCACCTGTAGCATCCAGGTACCTCTTTCCAGAGGAGGAGCAGAAGCAAGCACAACACAGTATTGTCAACCTAGACATGCTTATGATGCAGTCACTCGCTAGAACCAGAGAACCACTGGAAGATCTGGGAAACAATCTTGAGGGAACACTTCTTCCCAAACAGTCCCACATGAGGGTGGGAGCACAGTCACTGCCCCAGCCCTTAACTTGGTATGCCTCTTCATAGAGCTAAGTGATGGCTCCTTTGCTAGCTTTTCCAGAGAGGAGGCTGGGTGGGGGAAGAAGAGGAAGAAGGCATGGCTGCACCTGAAGAAGTGCAGCCTGAGGAGCCAGCACAACAACTGAGACTGGTAACCAAAGAGCCCAGAGGACCAACGGAGGAGGAGCCACCACTAACCAATGCTCAACAGGTGGCACGTCACCGTAATTAGCATAAAACCAACCAGGACTTGGTTAGTGCCACTGAAGCGGCAGGGAAGTACATGTATAGCCTTTTCAAGGAAATGAATGAGTAGGAATATAGAAGAAGGGCCAGTGAGCATCTACTGGCTATCTGGGGAACTCAGACAATAGCTAACAGCATCCGTGCATCAGGCAAGTCAGTGTGTGAAGGCATGGCCGGCTTGGACCACATCTTTGATCGGGCAATGAGGGATTGAACTGCCACCATTAACAGGCAGACAGATGTGCTTCAAAGCCTGACAGCAGCCTTGCAACAGCAGCGCAAGGCCACAGAGGGCAAGCTCCATACATGCAATATCCCTACATGCCACCGCGGCAGTTTCTTCCCCCTCCCTAACCTTCTTGGTCCACCTCCTAACCCACATGAATATGCCCCTCACCTACCTGCTTTTCCAGTGGGCCCACAGCGGATGCATTGGTCACCCTGCACCATGGCATAGAACCTGCAGAGCAACCACCCGCACCACTGGAAAAGGTGGAGGAGGCAGACCCAGTGCCTCAGAGATGTCTGTGGAGTAGTTGTCACCAACCATGTTCTTTGACTGAGGCTCGGATGGAGTTGCTTTGCCAAGTGTGCTTTTTCGAAGAGTTGCGAAGAGCAAAACAGCAACATTGTTTGCTGTGCCTTAGGTATTCCACTGGTGCGCAGGGCACCAAAGGGGGTATTTGGGATGGTTCACTATCATTTCTTTTCTTTTAAAATAAATTTTATTTAACTTGATTTCAAACAATATATGTAAAACAAATGAAAAAGAAAGAAACATACATAACTAAAGAAGGGCACCCGCCACCACGCCCCCCCAAAAGTTTCTATCATAATAATCCATTATTATTAATCATTCCAAAAATACATCATATCTAGACATGGCTTATTCCCCTTTCCCTCTACTAAAACATATTCTAGAAATCTCTAATTACATTTGTAAGGATCTCCATTACTAACACAAATAATATCAAAGGGGACAGCCCTGTCTAGTTCCCTGGCCTAGGAAAATTTGTTCTGTGATTCCATCATTTACCACTACTGATGTTGTATTTTGAGCATATAATTGATTAATAACTCCTCAAAACCTTTCACCAAACCCCATAGTTTTTATTATCATCTTTAATGCTTGCCATTCTACACAATCAAAAGCCTTGAAAATATCTAATGCTAGAACCCCTGCTTTCACATTATTTTTCTTAATTAAGTATATTATATTTAACACTCTTCTAGTTAGGTTCACCATTTGTCTACCTTGTAGAAAACCACATTGATCTAACCCAGGGCTCTCCAACCTTGGCCCCCCAGATGTTGCTGGTCTACAGCTCCCAGCATACCCAGTCAGCATGGCTAATGGCAAGGGATTCTGGGAGCTGTAGTCCAGCAACATCTGGGGACCCAAGGTTGAGAGCCCTGATCTAACCCAACATACTTACTAACAAACCTATTCATTCTTCTCGCTAATATTTCAGACATTAATTTTACATATTGATTAATTAATGAAATTGGTCTATAAGATCCAGGATCTGAAGGATCCTTATTTGGTTTCAGGATTAAAATAGTCAAAGATTGCTTCCAGGAAGGGGGATCTCTCCCTCCTGTAATATATCATTAGACACCATTTTTAACTTCGGGATTAACATTTTCTTAAAGTCCTTATAATATTCAGCCCCTAAGCCATCTATTCCTGGAGTTTTACCCTCTTTTAATTTATTTATAACATACTCTGTTTCTAGCTCTGTAAAAGGTTGTTCCATAATCTATCTTCTTCCTGTATTCTTATTTTTTATTTTTTTCCAATATATTCTTTAATCCTAACTTTGGAGCATTTACCTGCCTTATATAATTCAGAATAAATTTCATAAAATATTTTTAATTTATCCTTCATCAAATTATATTCCTTACCCTTCTTATCTTTAATCACTCCAATTTTTTCTCTCTTTTTTGGTGCAGATCTAGCTAACATTTTAGAGTTTGTTACTATTCTCAAAAAACCTCTTTTCATATATATCAAATTCCTTTGTACTTTATCTATATCTTTATTCTCAGATTCTTTCCTCTTGGCTTGTAATTCAACAAAAACCTTCTTGTTTAAAAACCTATTCTTTAAAAAAAACATTCTTCTAATTCCCTAATCTCTTCTTCTAACTGTTTATTAAAAGTTTCCTGTTGTTTTCTTAAGTTAACTCCCTCTCTTAATCCTATTCCTCTCATTACACTTTTCATAGTGTCCCATATTACAGCTGTTTGATTGAATTCCCAAATTTTCCCCATCTTTCTATCTTTTCTGTTATATGTTTGGCTTGAAAAATGTTGCAGTTCAGTCTCCATCTTTTAGCTTCTCTATAATCCTTATAAATCTTAATATCCATATTAACTAACACATGATCCGATAATTTTATAATGCCTATCTCAGTGCCCAGGACCCTAGACACCAAGATCCTGGACACAAATATGTAATCTATCCTGGAAAAATTCTTAGAGGCTGGTGAGTAATACGTATATCTTCTTTCTTCTCCTTTAACTCCTCTCCAAAAATCGACCAACCCTTCCTTTGTAATCACCTTATTCAAAACCGTTAAATTATTCTTCATATCCTCTCCTATGGGGTTTTATTTATCTTTCCTTTTGTCCATCACCATATTAAAATCACCAGCCATAATAACCCTCTGATTCTGTAAAACACACATTTCCTTAAACACCATTTGATAAAATTCTCCTTGATTCTGATTTGGTGCATAAACATTTACTAATACATATTCTTCTCCTCCCATAGTTCCATAACTATAATATATCTCCCTCTGGCATCCTTCTTGATCTTTAAAACATTAAAACCACAATTCTTGGAAATAACAGTTGCCACCCCTCTTGATTTGGAAGAACCAAATGCCATTTCAAAAATTCTAGACCATCTCAGCCTTAGTTCGTTTACCCCCTTCTTTGTCTGATGCATTTCTTGCAAGAATGTCCGCCTTGTCTTTCTTCAGGAGTGCTTCAATACATCTTCTTTTTATCACCAATCCCAGACCTTTAACATTCAATGTAGAAATTCTTAACTTAGGATCCATCTAATACTAAGACAATTAAAAATCTTTGGCCCCTTCTAGTGAAAACAATAAAAACATAAATCTCCAACCCACTAAATCCACATCTATATAGTGCCCCCCCCCTTGACATGCCAGGGCATCTTGCCCCCACTCAAATCCTAACCTCCTACTTAAGGGGGGAGAAAAAGAAACTACACCCTTCAGGACAACACCCTCCCGCAAATCTTCACAACCAATCAACCCTTCTAAAAAAAAATTCTATTTAAAAATAAGAGAGAAGTGAGAAATATGGAGAAAGGGGGGGGAAGCAGTGCACTCACTTTTCTTGTTTTTCAGGGTGATTTATACTTTTAACTAGTTCTTTCTCGGGAGCTCCGTGAGAAGGCTGCTACTCTATATCCGGCGTGGCTCCTCCCCTGGTTCACTATCATTTCTGGAACCATGGATACCTGTAGTACCGGGGGAAGTGTAGTCGCTTGCTTCAAGCTTAGGATTGCCTACCGGGGCCTTAGGCTCAAAGGTGCATTTATGCCTGTTGTGTATGACCGGCATGCTATGCTCTGTGTGCTAAGAGGTGGGGGCTTGAATCACAGTCACTGCTCACATACTCAAAAACATTTATTTCTGTTTCTTCAATCTCTCTGCCTCTGCCTCCCTCTTCTCTGAGTGCCCTGCCCCCAGTAATCCCCACATTCATAACACAATGGTAGTTTCACTTTCTGAGAAGCGGTGCCTATGTCTCTGGAGGTTCCTGCAGCAGAATGAATGCTGAAGTTGGTCTATGAACCAAGACCTGCTCACTGAAGCCTGTAGGCTGTGTAGGCTGGTGGAGAGTGTGGTTTTCAGGACACAGTAGACCATCCTTTCCCTGCCACCTAACTTGCAATACTAACAGTACCAGCTTCCTACCTTCGCCCCTAAGGGACCAAACTAAACAACTCAATCCAAAGTACCAATTTTCCATGCTTCTACCTCTGCCTCCACCCTTCTCTTCTTGTTCAGCTCCTCCTTTCTCAGCAGCTGAATTAGTGTAAGACATGGCTGTTCCACCACTGGCCTGTACTTTGAAGGGAGTTATGGCAGAAGAAGCACTTATTTCTGCTGTGATTGACACTGCTCTAAAAGCCCTTACTGATCACTGCAATGATCAGCATGAGGTCCTTGAGCACTGATGCATGACACCTGCACCGGATTCCCTAATGGCTTATGCTGCAGGTGGAGGGGAGGGGGCAGAGCAGGGCTCTGTAAGAAGGCTTTTTCAGGCTAGTGTGGGAAGGCCCAACTGTTTGCAGGGGATGCAAATGTCTGCCTCCCTGGAAGGAGACCATGACACCAGGGTTGCTACTGCCGTGGTGGAGGACCTCACCACAGGCAGATGTGCTGTCCATTCACTCCCACACACCGAAGCTGTGTGGACATCGATTCTGGATGTGGATGCTTGGGACAGCACCAGATTTTGTGCCACTTTCCACAAGTCCTGCTCCACTTTTGAAATCATAGCATCAGCAATTCGGCCTATAATCCATTGTTCAGAAATGGTAATGCGGAAATCCTTATCAGTAACAAAAAGGTTGGGGCTGACCTCATACAAACTTACATTCAACATTGGCTACCTTCCCTTCAGTACTACCTTTGGAGTAGGTAAGTCTACTGCATGAAAAATATTCAGAGAGATGATGCATGTTCTGAATGAGCTCCATCTCACTGACATCATAAAGGTGGGGGATAAGAGAAAGAACATACTGGGTTTCCACGAACTGGGGTTCCCTTGGATGGCAAGGGCCCTAAATTCCTCACATGTGCATATTTTTTTCTCCTCCAGGGTGGGGTAAGGAGTTCTACAACCATAAATGCTTTCACTGCATGGTCCTCCAAGCGCTTGTGGACTCTAAAGGGAGATTTATGGATGTTTATGCAGGGGTTTTGGGGAGAAGCCATGACACAGCTATCTTCTGGAATTCGCCTTTGGCATGCACACTAGCCACGGACAGATTCTTCACCAGCTCCCCCCCCCCCCCGGCATGGTAAATGGCTTCCCTGTGCACCCCCTTTTTCTCTTGCTAGAATAATGTAGAATAGCCTCCACACCCAAATAAGCATCCCTTCCCTTTAAGCATATGTTGAATCATAGCATTCCCCATGTAGCCCCCCCATAGTCTCTCAGTACCTTCTTTTCTATAATTGCACCCCACCCCATAAGCCAGTAGCCCAGTGCCTTGTATTTCCCATTTAGAACCTACAGGCCTGTGGTTTATGCTGGCTCAGCTTGTCTGAGCGTGGAAAGCTAAGCAGGGTCAAGCCTGGTTATCACTTGGATGGGAGACCCCTCCTCTAGTTTCCTGCATTGAGCAGGGGGTTGGACTCGATAGCCTTGTAGGCTCCTTCCAGCTCTATGATCTATGAAATCTATGAAACCCACAACCCACCCCATCAGTGCCCCTCATACAAGTATTGCCTAATAGTGCCTTCCAAAGGAAAAGTAGGTTTTTAGCTCTTCTTATGGCAGCAACAGAAGCTGCCAAAAACGACTTTTTTTTTTTCAATAAAGATCTTCCTTGGAGTTGCAACACATGGGGTCTTCTTGGGGGAAAAGCAGGCTGGTATGGTTCTAGGGGTGGCGTAGCAGGAGAAGAGGAAGGGAGGAGGAAGACTTCAGTAGGAAAGCTGCTTGAGAAGTCGGGTCAGGGGGTGGGAGTGTGTGGGGCGGGGTGGGGGAAGACTTGGCTGCAACACAAACTGCTAACCAGGGAGTCACAGAGAAGAGCGGGTGAGTTATGGAGCTAGAGTGAGAGCCACTTCAGAGAGGCGAGTGGAGAAGAGGGAGACTGGATGAACGAAACAAGCAGCACAGGCAGGTGAAGTTAGCAGCACACACACAAAAACCTCAAAGGGCATGAATAGGTGTACATTTTAAATTAGAAATATGGGCAGGTATTGGCAGACACGGGGCGGTTGAGGGATGGGAAAACTTTCTGACCGAAGCTTGCAAAGGCAAAACATGCCCTGAACACGCAACAGACCAATACTAAAAAGGCTGCTGAGATAGCAAGGGATTGCAGGATGCAGATTCCACAGCAAAGGCATCTTGGATATGTACCAGAGCCAGGTAGAGGACTGAGAGGGCAGAACAAGCCACAGCAAGCCTGATCGTCTGTCGGGTGCACCGTGGGCTGTAGCTTATTCGCAGGGTGGCTTAGTGTCACGTGCGAACGCACCCATTATGGGTTGGATCCAGGATGTGCCTTCCGTGGATGGAAGGGCTCCACTCACAGAAGGTGCCTCAGCCTGACTTTGGGAGATCCCCCTCCCATCCCCACACCGCAGCTCACCCACAGAGTTCTCTAGCCCTCTGTGTAGCATTTTCAAGCAGCTGCTGTGGGGAGGAGCGGCAGGGAAGTACCCTTCATACATGCCTAAAGTCTAGTTCCAACCCTACATAGCTAAGTAAAACCTGGATCTCAGGCCATATATACATGACACAATGTGAACTGCTCTTATATAGCTTGACCGGCCATTTTGTAAACTTTTTTCTATTTTTGCATACATGTATGTAAGAAACTCACCCAAATACTATGCTAATTCATTACCAGTAGCTGCTCTGAGTTCTAGTCAGTGCTCTCTTTTTCTTGGTCAACAAAGATGCCTCGCGTTGTCCTGGTCCTGTGTTGCCTTATGAAGCATCTAGCCTTACTGCTAGAAAAGGGCTGCCTCTCACTGTTCAACCTGTCCTGCCAGCTATTGGTGTGAGTCAACTCACAGGATTCCTCTAGCAAAACAGTAAGGCCCAGATGCTTCATAAAGCAATACAAGACCAGGATAATGTGGGGCATCTTTGGTGGCCCCAGGCACTCCATCTTCCCCATCTGAATTTGGGCCTGAAAGACCCAGGAAAAGTGTGGGTACATGGAGTTGGAAGCAAGCACAATTTGTGACATTGCACATTAGAAAAGGCCTGTGGCTCACGCTGGCTCAGCTTGTCTGAGTGTGGAAAGCTAAGCAGGGTCAGGCCTGGTTATTACTTGGATGGGAGACCCCTCCTCTAGTTTCCTGCATTGAGCAAGGGGGTTGAGGGTTGGACTCAATGGCTTTGTAGGCCCTTTGTCAAGGTTCCACTGCTGCAGGGACCCCTTGATCTGCCTTTGGGAGATATCTGCCTCTCCCCAAAGACCCAGTCCTTTGCCTGCTTCCTCCAGTAACGTGGGTGTAGGCTGTAGGCGTGTGAATAAGTCACTCCAAACTCCAGGGTACACAACAAACTTTACTTATAGTAGTAGGGAAATTACTTAATAGAGTGGTTTTAAATCAAAAGCAGGTATGATAAAATCAAACAAACAAACAATGTTCTCTAGTTTCACTTCAGTCTACCTAATTTCTGTGCAGTCAGCTAGCCAAGTTCTCTTTCTCTCTCTCTCTGCTGTTTCTCTCTGCTGTTCAGCACACACTCTCCAACTGCTAGCTGACCACACCCCACATATATAGTCTTCCCAGGAATGGAAGGTTATAACCATGTGACCTTGCACAGGAGAACTAATTCTAAACTTCTATTGGGTAGCTTGAAACTCTCAAACTCCCCCTCCCATCCAAGTGTTTGGGCCTTCAGGCTTCACTACTCGAGGGAAGTGTTTGGGCCTTCAGGCTTCAACAAACTCAAGCCTGAGTAGGCCTCAATCCCTCACATCTTCCCCCCTTCTTCTCAAGTGGAACAATTTCCCTTTTACAGAAGAGAATTGTGAAACGTTAACCTACACAAAAAGGCAACTGTTTTTTGGTTATTTCCTAGACAAAGCATCAGCTATCACATTCTCCTTCCCAGGCACATGTTCAATGTTCATTTGAAATTCCTGCAACTTCTAAGACCATCTCTGAAGCTTGGAGTTGGTATTTTGCATTGTTTGTATCCATTGCAAGGCATGATGATCAGTCCATAAAGTAAATTCTTGTCCAGAAACATAAGGCTTGAGCTTGTCCAGAGCCCACACTACTGCCAGACATTCCTTTTGGATCGTAGACAGGTTTCTCTCCCTGGGTAGAAGCTTCCTACTCAGGTAGGCTACTGGGTGTTTAACAGAGTCATAATCTTGTAACAATACTGCACCTATGCCAGTCTCAGAGGCATCAGTAGCTACAATAAAGGTTTTTTCAAAGTCAGGTGCTCTCAACACAGGCTTTGAGCTTAAAATGTCTTTTAGTCTCTCAAATGCTCTCTGACATTCATCAGTCCACACAATTTTGTCAGGTTTACATTTCTTGGTTAAATCAGTCAAAGGTCCAGCAATTTCACCAAAATGGGGAACAAATCTCCTGTAATACCCAGCAAATCCCAAGAATGACCTGACCTGTTTCTTGGTTGTAGGTACCGTATGTCCCAGGTTCTGATAGCTTCAACCTTGTCCCATAAAGGTGTGACATGGCCATTTCCAACCCTGTGCCCTAAGTATACTACCTCTGGCACCTTCTGCACCTGTAAAACTACTCCACTCCTCTCATAGTGTGGCTTCATCATATTTACATGTACTACCTTTGGTCTTTTTTCAGATTTTCTTTTAACCACCACATAGGTTAAATCATCCATTTTCTCTCTGACTGTGTAGGGGCCTTCCCAAGCAGCCTTAAGCTTGTCTTTGCGCAGAGGAAGAATTATCATTACCTGATCCCCTACCTCAAATACTCTAGAGCGTGCCTTTTGATCATACCAGAACTTTTGCACCTCTTGGGCTTTGGTTACATTGGCTTGAACTAGTTTACAGAGTGCATCTAGTGTTTGTCTAAGTTTTAACACATAATCCACCACTGAGGTTTTGTTTTCTACGAGTTTACCTTCCCAGTTTTCCCTTAGGAGATCAAGAGGGCCTCTCACTCTTCTGCCATACAACAGCTCGAAAGGTGAGAATCCCGTTGATTCCTGTGGAACTTCCCTGTAGGCAAAAAGTAGGTGTTGCAGTTTGTCATCCCAGTCATTTGGGTGTGTGTTTACATAAGCTCTAATCATTCCTTTGAGTGTGGTGTTAAATCTTTCCACCATTCCATTGCATTGAGGGTGATAAGGAGTGGTTTTCAAGTGTTTTACCCCACAACACTTCCACAGGCATTCCATTATCTCGGAGAGGAAATTTGACCCACAATCTGTCAAGATTTCAGAGGGAAATCCAGTTCTGCAAAAAATAGTTAGCAATGCCTCAGCTACAGATGGAGCATCTATAGAGGCTAGTGCTACAGCTTCTGGGTATCTTGTGGCAAAATCCACCACTGTGAGGATGTACTTTTTTCCGTTGCGGGTGGGTTTAGTGAAAGGCCCTACAATATCCATGCCCACCCTAAAGAAAGCTTCTCCTATAATAGGCAGAGGCTGCAAAGGGGCTTTACTGTGATGCCCTGCCTTTCCCACACGCTGACAGGTTTCACAAGACCTGCAATACTCTGCTACTTGCTTAGCAATTCCAGGCCAAAAGAAGTTTGCCATGAGCCTTTGTTTAGTCTTGTTTTTCCCCAAGTGTCCTGCACAAGGCACATCATGGGCTAGTTCTAGCAACCTTAGCCGGAATTGGTTAGGTACTACCAGTTGCTTTAGTGGTTCCCAGGTTACCTCTTGGGTTTTTGGTAACCACAGCCTATACAGCAATCCTTTCTCCCAAATAATCTGCTCCCTTCTTTCCTCAGAGAAGGGCTTCTCTTGAGGGAGAGCTACTCTTTTCAGAGGCTCCAAACTGGGATCACTGAGGACTCCCTGCTTGAATTCCTCTACTCCTCTCAAATCAGGAAAAGGGGTCTCTAGTGCCTTCTCCTCTACAGAACCACCTGCCTCACTGGTTTTCAGGTCTACAGGTTGCATGGAGGCTTGTTCTGTTGTTTCGGTTTGGGGAGGGTCTGGGGTTGGTTTTGGACCTTCTGGAATCACTGTGGGTTGTACCTCTAGTACCTTTTCTTTTACCCCATCAGCTTTTACCTGGTCCTGTCTTGCAGTTTCCTCCCTTTCCTTTTGCTTGCGGGTTACCACACATATTTGAGCTTCTGGTCCCATTATATCCTTTCCCACAATGATAGGGGCCAATTGGGTTGGAGGTTCCATCACCCCAACTTCATACAGACCCCTCCATCCCCTCCATTCTATGGATAACCTTGCTACTGGGACTTCAAAGGAGGGACCATTCACTCCCTGGATCTCAATAGACATTCCTGGTACCAAATCTTCAGGTCTCACCAAATCTGCTCGGATCAGAGAAACATCAGCTCCAGAATCCAACATTGCCATAATGGTCTTATACTTTACATAAACAGGTTCTTTAAACTGATTATTAACCTCTTCCCTGTTGGTGATCACAAATCCACAATTATAAGGTTTTTTATGCTTGCTACACCTTGTGGCTTGGTTTGTTCGGGTTTAGGACTACCTGGTTTAGCTGGTGTTACCGCTTGTAACTTGGGGCAGCTACTCTTGATGTGGCCTGTCTGACCACACAAATAGCAGGCACGGTCTCTGGGGTGAGAAGGATCAAAAGGAGGTTTTTTGATCTCCTTTTTACTTGGGGCTTCCCATTTCCCCCCCTTCTTCTCAGACTCAATCCTGGGGCCTAACCCTTCCCGGTTTTCAATCAGTTTGTCAGCCATTTCTGCAGCTTGGTTTACAGTTTCAGGATCTTTATCCTTAACCTTCAGTTTTATTTCTCTGGGCAACCGAAAATAAAACTGATCCAGAGCCATAAGCTCTAACACCTTTTCCCTGTTGTCAGCTTTTGCTTCATCCACCCATTTTAATAGCAGGTTTTTTAGTTTTGTTGCAAACTCTACCATAGATTTAGCTGGTTGAGGTGTTAACCCTCTGAACTTTTTCCTAAAGTGCTCAGGGCCTAACCTGAACCTTTTAAACACAGTCTCTTTGAACTGAGCATAGGAAACAGCCTCCCCCTCTGGCATGCTATTATAAATCTCTGCCAGCTCCCCTTTAATTAAATTAGGCACAAACTTCATATAATCACCCTCCTGCAATCCCCACTTCTGTGCTGCCCTTTCAGAAGTGGTCAGGAACACTTGTGGGTCTTCTCCTGGGGTGTATGCTGTGAAGTCCTTCGGGGTAACTCTGACAGGCTGCTCCTCTTTGATTTTCATCATCCTTTCCTCGTGTCTGCGTTGCTCTTCCTGGGCCTGAAGTTTCTCTTTCTGGGCCTGAAGTTTCTCTTTCTGGGCCTGAAGTTTCTCCTGGTGCAGCTTTTCCTCGTGTCTGCGTTGTTCCTCCTGCAGCTTTTCCTCGTGTCTGCGTTGTTCTTCTCGGGCCTTTTCCTCATGTCTGCGTTGTTCCTCTTGAGCTTTAAGCTGCTCCTGCTCCAGCCTTAGCCTCTCCCACTCTAACCGGGTTTCTTCTTCCTTCTGCTTTGCCGCTAGCCGCAGTTCCCGTTTACGGAGCTCCCATTCTTTTGTTTGGGGTCCAGCTACACTAGGGCTAGAGGGTACAGCTCCTTCTATTGCCGCCTGGGAGATCAGCATAACTTTTAGTTCCTCTGCTGTTTTCTCCTCCCATGGCAAATTGTCCTTTTTGCACTGCTCAATCAGGGCAGTTTTATTCATAGAGAGATACTGGCTCATTGTAATAGCCTCACTGGGTCCCTATTCTGCAGTCCTGAAGTTAAAACACACACACTGCTTTTACCAGCTCTATTAGTAAAACCCAATCCCTGTTTGGAGTGCTTAATTTCCCTGTTCAGGATCGCTCCGCTGCCACCATCTGTCAAGGTTCCACTGCTGCAGGGACCCCTTGATCTGCCTTTGGGAGATATCTGCCTCTCCCCAAAGACCCAGTCCTTTGCCTGCTTCCTCCAGTAACGTGGGTGTAGGCTGTAGGCGTGTGAATAAGTCACTCCAAACTCCAGGGTACACAACAAACTTTACTTATAGTAGTAGGAAAATTACTTAATAGAGTGGTTTTAAATCAAAAGCAGGTATGATAAAATCAAACAAACAATGTTCTCTAGTTTCACTTTAGTCTACCTAATTTCTGTGCAGTCAGCTAGCCAAGTTCTCTTTCTCTCTCTCTCTGCTGTTTCTCTCTGCTGCTCAGCACACACTCTCCAACTGCTAGCTGACCACACCCCACATATATAGTCTTCCCAGGAATGGAAGGTTATAACCATGTGACCTTGCACAGGAGAACTAATTCTAAACTTCTATTGGGTAGCTTGAAACTCTCAAACTCCCCCTCCCATCCAAGTGTTTGGGCCTTCAGGCTTCACTACTCGAGGGAAGTGTTTGGGCCTTCAGGCTTCAACAAACTCAAGCCTGAGTAGGCCTCAATCCCTCACACCCCTTCCAACTCTATGATCTATGAATCATCAGTGATCATGGGGCCCATCAGTCTACGGCATCAGCCTTAGCTTCCAATGTCCTGGCTTTGGGGAGCCTGAGCCAACATGAAATAACCTTAACTCTGGTCTTAAAATCAGCAGGTTTCTTGATCATTGAATTAATTCTAGTTCACCTTCAAGGTGCCACATGATTGTGTTTTTAATCACAATAGGTGAACACAATTAGTACTCTGAAATATTAACAAGGTTATTGACTTCAATTTGTGGTACCTTACTGCATAAATAGTAATTGTTGTCTAACACATGACTTTTTTTTTTTTAAAGAAAACCTCCTGGGTTGAAAGGTGTGGTGGACCGAACCTTTATGCAGCTGTCAAAACCTTTACTTTCAGCTGCGAGTGAAATTGACAAGGAATCCACTTAGAAACACAGGGAAGCCACAAGCTAGTCAGTTACAAAAGAGTTTAATGGAGCAGAACTAATAAGACTACAGGAATTTCACAGTATAAACAGAACAGTCAATTCAGATAGGAAATGAAGTATTCAATTTGCTTTCTAGGTAGGCTTTACTTGAATACAGAATTTTACCTGACACCAGAGACTCTGACTCTAGGTTCTAACGTAGTGGTTTTGCTTTGCCGATCGCCGGGCGTCCTGCCCGGGGTTGGAAGTTTCTTGGCCCTAGCCGGAGCTAGTGACCTGACCTGTGCAAGCCTGCACCGTGTTTCCAACAACCCTTGGTTCTTTGGCACGTATCTTTTCTACCCTCCTCCGCCCCTTCCCCGCCCTTGATGACCAGGTGGGCTGGTCCCGCCCCGTGGGGTGGTGGCACCTTTCGGGTGCTGGCATCTCCATGGGTACTTTGGGGTACTTTACAGCTCTTTGAGACTGCACCCCCCCTCCGGAACCTCATGCTCTTCCTTGAGGGAAGTGTAAATGTGTCCCATTGAATGTATGCAGATGTGGGCATATGTGTAACCGGTCTGCCCAGAATTGTGTCTCCTGTGGGGATTATGCAGAGGGGTGACAGGGAAAAGGGGAAAACATGTCAGGGTTCAGTATGTCAGGGTTCAGCAGTGTACTCAGGCTTTCTCTCCACAAAAGGTGTTTTGCTCCACCATCTTAACCACAAGCCAAGCACCTACCTCACCCTCCAGCTCTGGGTCAGGAGGTGACCATTTATAGCCTTACTTATAAACACCGTGGGCATAAACAGCACTAAGCTGATGCAACCTGAACTAAAAGCTGATCATCATCATCATCAGGCGATCATTCGTTCTAGGGATGGGTCCGTGACTGTGGAGGTCAATTCTAGATCCACACAGCTTCCCACAGTGAGGACACAGGTTACCAGATGGAAGATGGTCCTGTAAAGGATTCGTTTGATTAGCTGGTATTATGTAGCCATCAGTCCTTCCTTCCTGTCCAGGTTTGTCACCAGGAGACTGCCTGAGGCAGCACTGGTGAAAGGTTTTTGCAGGAAAAAGCAAATTCATAGTCCACAGCTCTCAAGTCTGGAAGGCAGTTTTTAAGGGGGGGGGGAGAGGGACAACAGGCAGAGCAGGGGATTGCTGGAGGTATAGGAAGATCCAGGCACCGGTAGAAACTAGAACTGTCAGGGGTAGAAAGGTAACCAACAGCAACGAGTCAATTGAAGACTACAAACAGTTGCACATTTCTGGAATTCTACAGCTCTGGTGGAAAGCAGTTTACATGTGAGCTGACATACGATGATGCTTGCTTTACCAGGGAGTTCCCCACCACCACTACCCAAATTAACGTGATAGTGCTAAATTGCAAGTGTATACTTGGCCTGGTGCTATCCCACCTGGACTAGTGATAATCAGCAGGAAGCGGTTATATAGTACATGTGTAGCTTGCAGAGGTCAGGAACACTACCACCCCCCTCCTCGATTTGAAGCAGCCTTAGGGTCAAGTGCCTTGGGTGATGGAGAGTATGCGTGCCAAGTTTGGGGCGGATCTGTCCACACTTTCACATTTATATAGATTATATTTATACCCTTTTTTCCTGAAAAGAACCCAAGGCAGCTTACATAATACTCTTCCTCAGTTTTGCCCTCACAACAATCCTGTGGGGTAGGTTAGGCTGAGAGTCAGTGACTGGCCCAAAGTCACCCAGTGACTTTCATGGCCGAGTGAGGACTAGAACCTGGATCTCCCAGTCCAACACTCTTAACCACTACACCACAACCAAGATGGCACACAATGGTTCACAATATTGTTACATTTTAGATGGTCCTGATTAAAAGTATTGCCTAACTGAGGATTGTGACATTTTTCTAGTGGACCAACAATGCTCTGCTTTGTGTGTCAGAAATTTAGTGCTGATAAAACAAAAAAGTAGTGGCATTGGAAATTTTACTTGAGTTTTTACATCAGCGGAAATTTTACTTGAGTTTTTACATCAGTGCTATGGACATTAATATATTTGATTAACAGCATTATTACTTTGGAGGAAACCATTCTTTAGAGTTGAATGCAATGTTGCTTCAGGGGAAATTATCAATTCCAATATGTACAGTAATGATTTTCTTGTTTTGTACATACATGTAGGATTTAAAAGCTTCCAAATTCCTGAACCATGCAACTTAAGGGCAATTACAGTTGTTAGAATCAATGAGTTTGGAAAAACAAAACATACACAAAGCCCATCATGTATTTGCCTCAGGGGAACAAACATGCTTTTTGCACTGTGATTTCAATGTAAAACAGGTTCATATGAAAATTTTGACCAGTGTGCTTCCCTGTCCTCCCTTAACCCAAAGACAGAATCTTAGGTCGACTGCAATGCAGCTTTAACTTTATTTAGATGTTTGAGCTCTCGCACTAGATTTTACAAGCTGGTGAACACTGGCAAATTATTTCTCCAACAGTACTATAATCACACATTCCCAAGACAGTATAAATATATGGTTGAACATTAATACACACCACCATTTTTATCAATTACATAACAAATTATCAAGTATCCAAATATTAAGTTACGCAGCTCAAAAGGCATACAAAATATTACAGAGGTCTGCCAGATTCATGGCAAAAACTCAAGGAAAAAACAAATCACTTCCAACAAAGCAATAGTTGGTAAACAACTTCCAATAAGTACAATAAAAGAAATTACAAGATCTTCAGAAATTTTATGATTAAGAATTTTCAGCTACAATAAAGCATTTCTACATTAAAAAAATATTTACTAAAGTAAAGGGAATATTCTATACTTCCTGCACAAGACAAAAGGCAACATTTTACTAGAAATATTAATTAGTCCCCCTCACATCCTTTTACAGGCTCTCTGCTAAAGTTGCACATTAAGTGCCAATATTTATTTAACTGTAAGGCTTTTTGTCTGGAGACATTAAAGACTTGTGTGCTTCTGTACAGCGTGAAGGATTATTTTCTATGAGTAACCAGAGAATGTATGTGAATGAAGAGGGTTAAGTAACAAAATTTAGACACCAAAAGTGACTAAGTCAGTAAATTGTGTGCAAATCCTGATGCTCATTCTAGTGAGATTGTGGGAGACAAACATAGCGAATAGGGAGATTGTTCTATGAAGCCCTATCCACACACACACACACACACACACACAACCCCCAAACCAGAAGATAGTTGGGAAGAGGGCAAAGGTCCAGACAGCTGTAGTTACTAGGGAACTACACTGTGGTATACAGAAATTGTGTGCTGGGCTTTTGGCACCTAATCTCTACTCATGTTGTGGTACATCTGACTATTGGGACTTCAATGAAAAAACTGAACTACATGATTAAACTATCCTTAATTATACAAATTAAAAATAAGACATATTAAAGGCCATGTACATTTCTTGTTCTCTAAAAAAAGATCACCATCATCTAAACAAAGTTGCTCTCCTGCCAACACTGTGGCCTACTGCTATAGAAGCTTCATGTAACCTAGTTAGACATACATGTAGTTTTCCATGTAACATGCCCAATTCTAGTTTTAGTCTTCTACTTCCAAAGCAGCAATATAGGCAGCTCGGTTTTTACTGAATACAACAGTTGTTACGATGACCATTTGAGTCTTTAAAACGCAGGCGCATTTTGGGACGATATTTCTCTAAATAGAGAAGCTGCTTGCTGTTAAAGGCTCCACGTCGCTTCCTAAACAGAAGTCAAGCATAGGATAGATTAATGAGTTTTAAAAATGCAAGTGTCTCAAGTAAAAGTTTCATTCTTGACTGCCTTCTGTCCAAGAGAGAGGGCTTCAGTTGCACACCAAATATTTAATCTATTCATCAGTTACTAACGATGTAGAGGAATATAGTTGACACTATTACCATTTCGGTAATAGGCCCTTCAAGGACAGAATTCATTCTCTCTCTCTCACACACACCCCCCCCCTCTGCTTGGCAGTTAGTAAAAAAAAAGCCCCCCCCCCCTGAAAATGCCTAGACCAAAAATGTCAGATTCACCATCACTATATCAACAGAGCTTTCAGTTCCCTTTCCTGCTTCAAAGTCACAGCCTACAGTTCCACGACCATGGCAGCTACAGATTTTTGCATTTCTCCCTTTGTGTTTTCTTGTGTAATCTACTGTTAACTATCTTTGTGAGCTCCTACTGGTTGATCTACTGTAGTGTCACAGCATTCATAGGGCTGTGGGGGATGAAAGAAGAGGGGCTGTAAAAGTATTAAAAGCGTCTGACAGTTAAACCTTATATTGCACATGGTTCTATGCAACTAGATCTACGCTAAGTAAAACATTCGAGCTAGGAAGCTTTTTCAATAGTCTCTCCATAGCAAGGGAATGCAACATGGAACCCTCCAGATGTTTCGGGACTACAACTCCCATGAGCCCAAAAGAACCGAAGGACAAGAATGCCTGCCCCTTTTCCAGTCTTACAAGCAGACATGTATGAGGCAGTTGCTTTAATACTTACTGTCTTATGAACTGCACTGCATCTTCATATTTCATTCCACATTCTATGAGTGCAAGGGCAACTAATACAGGAGCTCTAGAAAAAGAGAATGCTAAATTATACAGAATACTTTCCAAGCCTTCTTTGCTTACGTCTTTATTTCGCTACTTTGTGGACCCAAACAGCTATTTCTTAACAGGCTAGACAACACCAAGATTTTAGCCTACAAATGTATGATAAAGTGAATTATACTAATTGCATCTGGAAACTGCATGATTTTATTGCAAATTATGAACCGATACTGGAAGGACATAGGAAGCTACTGTTCACCGGCTTAAGAAAAATCTGATCTCCTTTCCCAGACTATTGGCCCAAGTCTAAACATAGAGCTTCCTTGTCAAGTCACCTTTAGAGAGCTAATTCACCAGTTAAGTCCCGATGGGAGAGGAGAAAGTAGATGTTTATTCTTTAGAAGAGATTTCTAATGAGCCTCCTACTATTAAAATGGTAGATTTAGTAGAATAAAGGAAAACATGTGTCTATATTCTAGTACAACACAGCCTTCTGCAACATGACCCAAAACACTGGAGACCCATAACACCCATTATTCCTGACCATTGGCCGGCCAGGCTGGCTGGGACTGTTCATAGTTATAAGCCAAAACATTTGGGGGGCCCAGGCTGGGAAGACTGAATGTAAGCTATTTTGCTAGTTGAAACTGCATCGATTTTATAACAGTGATATGCTTATAAGGAATCTTACAGGCTTCACGTTGACAATACAAGTTGTGACCCACTGGGTCAGAAAGGGTTTCCCAGGTCACAACTAAGGTCATACTTAAAGACTTCTACAGCCCAAAGGGATCACAAATAGAGCGTAGACCCGATCACCAATAATGTTTCCTTGGAAAAATTATGCATTAGTATAGTTTGTGCTCCAGTTTTTCCTCAAGTGATTTCCCCTCAGGTAAGAGTGGCCAATGACACTGCAGTTTGGCAGAAGGGTAAGGACAGCCAGGCTTTTGACCCATTCAGGTTCTAAAATCCTATAAATGATGGTATACAACACAGCTACCATACTTACATGCAACTTTGTAGAAGCATTGAACATAAAAGGCTTTAAGGGTGGATCCTGATGAACTCAGAAGTTCTGCTTACCTTCCAAGACCAGCAACGCAGTGTACAGCAATGCAACAGCCAGGTTCTTCACGGAATTTAACTTTCAGGAGGTTTAGCCAATCATCAACAATCTGGACAGATGGGGGTGCTCCATCATCAAAGGGCCAGTCCTGGAATGTATGTATGGAAGTGGATAGTTTTTCTCTGCACATCAAACCACTGTTAGTTACAATGATTACTTTAATTTTCAGACAATCATGCTTTCAGGTTCCACATATTTTGGAGATTAGTACTATGTCGATGCTGCTCAACCACAATGCCAGATCTTCCATTTATTTAAACGATCATACCTTTTAAAAATTCTCTGATTTTGTACACATTGTGGGGAAGTACACAAGACTCATTTCTACTTCTGCCCTTAAGACACAGGATATAAATCTGATCTTCAGGATTTCCCAAGCACCACTTCTCAATTTGTGTCTTACAGTTAGCAGATCTAATAGCAACACTGCCTACCTCAAGTGTCTTCCCTCATTTTATTTCACCCAAGTTTTTTTCAAGCTGCACACCACAGCCTGCATATTTGCCAAACAAATAAAGAACTCATCCCCTAGAACAGGGCTCTGCAACCTTGGGTCCCCAGATGTTGCTGGCCTACAGCTCCCAGCATACCCAAGCCAGCATGGCTAATGGCAAGGGATTCTGGGAGCTGTAGTTCAGCAACATCTGGGGACCCAAGGTTGCAGAGCCCTGTCCTACAGGTTATTTGAAAGGTGACCTTCAAGAACACCCCAATGCTTTGGATTAATATTTGCTGAATACAAAAAGTACAAAATATCTTATGGCTAAATATCTTCTTATGTCAGAGTAAGTCACTCACCAAAACCTGAATGCCTTCTTTTTCTACCGGAGCAGTGTCATAAGTAGCTTCACATACTCTTACTACTGTGGTAACTCCATACTTCTTAAGTTCCTAAGGAGAAAAATAGATTGTGTATCTTATTGTTGATGTTCATGCCTATACTACTGTGCTTTTGTAAACAATTATTTCAAGTGCAGAATTTGTTTATCATACCTATAATTGCTGCCTTTCACCTCAAGCAGCACCACCTCAGCTTTTACCACTACAGTACACCAGCTCAGATCCTTGCCCACATTCCAAGTGCACTCCAATTACAGCTGGTGCTGCCTTTGTGAGGCCTCGATTGCATCATTAACAATATTCTGCTGCTACACCTGTAAACCTCTAATTTGCAGACATGCAAGACAGCATTTCTGGAGTTATCACATGCAACCGCCTAAATACAGTTTCATTTTTTTGTACATAAAATTAGTATAAACAGAGGAAATCTGCCCTGGGAGTATGATTGAAGGGTGGTATTAAAAAAAAATACTTAAAATAAATCTGAACCATTTCCTAAAAAACCACAAAAACACATTAGTCAACTCAACAGACTGAGGTAAATTTGGTAATACATGATTGCTATTCTATTAAGCTTCACAGCATTATAAAAATAAATAAGCATCTCAGTCAAGAGCTCTTACCTCTATGAACTTGTTTAAGGTTGCATTGGTTGGATTGTGAGTGATAAGGAATCTCATATTCTTGTAAGTGATTTCCACAGGAGCTGGGCGGTTCATTCGGGCCATGTTAATTTAGTTAAAACGTACAAGACTGATACTTAAAAAAAAAAAAAAAACCCTAGCAGGATTGATGGAGAAACTAAAGTGTACTTCACAAAAAGCCACTCAAAAGTTTCCAGTGCTGACAAGTATGAAGTTGGGAGCAATGGGAAATGAAATGAACCTCCTAAACAAGAAGCAGCAATTCTTCAATCCAGTAATACTGAGGCAAAGAGAAAGGCAGTGCACTGAGGTTACCCCATCCAGGTCTGAACTTCCTTTGTAAAATGCTCTGCCAATTTCAATTCAACACTTCTTTATCCTGGTAACCACTCTTAAGGGGGCTTCTTGGTAGAGTAGTAATCAATTTCTACAGTTCACTTGTCTGCATAGAGGCCGTGCTGTGCCTGGCAGTAGTCCCCACTGCCCTTCAGAAACTCCATAAATGTGTGACCAAGAACACCACAGAACTGCTGTGAAGAGAAAATATGGTACACTGGTCAATGACTGGAGAGGTATATTTCCAAATAACTATCTTAGACAAATAAGGGGTCAGAAAGGAAGGGAAGAGAAGACAAGAGCCACCAATATTTAGGAATGTCCCTAATTTAACAGAGCTAGTAAACACTACCCTATTAAATACCATGCCAACCTTGAGCAAACCAAAAGGAAAGTAGGGCCACAGGGATTCTCAGATAATGTGAGCCAACACCAACAATTATCTATCTGTTCCAAAACAGCTGCACCAACAGATGCTCCTAAAGATTACTCCTTTTCAGGCCAAGACAACTTGGTTGTCATGGTTATAGTAGAAAAGATACCAATTCTCAACAGCATGCAATGGGTGGCTAGGTGCCAACTTTTAATTTTGATAACTCAAGAATGTGCATCACAGAACAAATTCTCAAATCTCTATGCACTGTAATCTTAACCAGTGACAGTGCCATACTGCTTAAGGCTGTCAAGGCTTTGGGTTTATTTATATTGCAGAACGTTTGCAGATGAGCTGTCTGACATCTACACTATCCCAAAGCCACTCTTGACTGCAGCCATTGTATGGATATAGCAACGTACGGAAAAGGCTCTAGTTCCTTCGTATTCTTTGTTCATGAATTATAAAAATGGCAGTTGGGAACCCCTACTATTCCCAAGAAACACACAAGAGTTCTGTGCATCATCCAGCCATGCTGATCGGTAAACATGATCATATCCCCCTTTCTGAAGTTCATAATGTTGTCTCTAATTCATTCTTAAGTTACAGGGGACGGGGACAACTAGTTTTAATTTCTAGTATGTGTGTACCTCTAGAACTAGTACAGTGTGCTTCTGAGACTTTAGTTTGAACAACCTTGTTCTTACATATTTTCCAAGGAACAAAGCAGCTCCAATTAGACATGTATACTTCTTGGAATCATCATGGCAAATTTTGAATCATGGCAGTTGTGAAACTCCAAATGTTGCTGCCCTTGTCTATTGAGAAATGTTATGCAAACTGGCCAACTGACATTCTCTCCCTCCCCCCCCAAACATTAACACTAACTGTGGCATTGAAAATGATACATTAGATTGATTATTTAAACCAGGAATGGGCAACTTGTGGCCCTCCAGATGTTTTGGCCTACAACTCCCATCATCCCTCACCAGTGCCTAGGGCTAATTGGAGTTGAAGACCTAAACATCTTGGCAGGACACAAATAGCTCACCACCCCTGGTTTAAATGAACATTTGATTAAAAGTGCTCACTAATCAGTCGCTCCCTAACCAGGTCATTAAAAAAAAAGAAAAAAAAAGAAGTGTACTTATTAAAACTCTACATGGCAAGTACCAGCTTAAGAGGCATTTTCTCCTTTTTCCTAACACATAAGAGGGGATACTTCTAAAGAGGCTTGCTACAACAAACACATGCATTATCTAAAACAGGAGTGGGGAACCTGTAGTCCTCCAGATGTTGGACTGCAAATCCCATCAGTCCTAGCCAACATAGCCAACAGTGAGGAATGGTGGGAGTTGCAGTCCAACAACATCTGAATAGCTATACAGGCTATGAAGCTAAAGAAGGGGGGGAAATGACCACAGCACCAGTGGAATTGCTGACTACCTGTCCTCTAATTTAACTTTCACTTGACACTGTTCACACATTTAAAAAGTTTATCCTTTGCATAAGATGCTTCCTTTTCAAAATGAATCTGAGGAATCTCTGTATGCTAGATCTTGCACCTCTTCCATGCTTGCAACACATACATGTGAAGGCATGGAATACACTACCATGGTTTTATGTCAATAGCTGAATCACCTGACAATCTTGTTAACCAGCGCCAATACTCTTACTAGTGCTGCTGAAGCAGACACATATTACAAACCCCTTAAAGACTACTAGTTTGTACAGAACCAAGTGCTGAAGTGTTACTGCAACAGGGCTTCTCTTACAGAAGGTGTCTGCTTCAAGGCCTATTGAAAACTGAAGTCACTACTTAATTTTAGAGAAATGTCATTGACTCTAGGCTTTGTGCAGGGTTTTTAAAGGAAATGGTCCTGCCATATTGCCAAGGTAAAAGAGTTCCAGATAGGTTTGTCTTCTAGCCAAATGGAAACAGCCATGCTAAATACCATAAGCACTTCCCAAGTACAGCTACCTGTAGCCTCAGCAAACCCTGCAACAATCACACAAAGCATAAGGACATGGAAGGGACGGGTAGAGCAAGACCATAAGATGGCTGAAGATGCAGGAAGAAACCAAAAACAGACTGTTAGGCCTGAGAGTTGCAGAGAAGTGGTATGATGAGAGTGAGTGGGAAGGAGAAACAGAATCTAGAAGAAAAAGTAATAGGGGAGAGTAAAAACAGAAGGAACTTTTGAGGAGATGGAAGCTCTGGAATTGGGATGGGGCTGCAGACAGAATCAGAGTGAGGAGGCATTATAACCATTTAATGATAGATGAATGATCTCCTTCACTTAAAATTGTGGGCTACATCAAAAGATGTCTGGGAGTAGAAACTCTGCTTCCACACTGGAAGCACATTTAGGATGTAAAAATACATTGAATCAGTTTTAGTGTCTCCATGGTTTTCGGTCTCAAGTTCTGACTTTTACAGACAAAATAGATCTTCAGGTTCAGCCTTTTCTGCTAAAAGATGACACCACTGTTGTTTAGCATGTAAGTGAAGGGTTGCAATAGCAACCTAAGGCTTTTGAAGTAGCCAAATATTTGTAAGAGTCCCAAAAAAGATGTGGGATACCTACAGTTAACACAGGATGTACTAGGTACACAAAGCCAAGGATATTTGGGGGGGGGGGATGGTAAAAAACTAGGAAGGTTGCTTTGTAAAAGCCAACCATTTCTACTCCCTCAAGCATCCCCTTCATACCTGGAAAGGCAAACCAGTCAAGAGAAGATCTATAAAAATTCAGATTGGAAGGATTCTCTTTGAATTACAGCACGATTGCCTCTTACAGACAGAATCGTGTTAACGGCCTGGCATAGAAAAGTTAAAATCCTATGACTCAGCCCAAAGATTACTGCTTAGTTAGCGCAACCCCCATAAACCGTTTCACCTTTCTGGCCACTTAATATGTTTCTCACATGTCACACAAGCACATCATACGCCTCTCAGCCCAAATCAAAATACAGAGGGTCTACTGGGAAACAAAGCAGCCATTTCCAAGCCAGACATGAGGCCAGGTTCCAGACAGCCACTCTCCTCCCTTACCCCCATCAGTTTGGATAGAGCTGGAAAACGTCAGGCGGCTGCGCCAGGCGTGTGCCAAGTTATTTTTTCGGCCAGAGCGTGTCCTCCGTCCCTCCCTCTCCCACCCCCCCTTGCGGCGTCGGGATGCATCTGGAGCCACTATCTCGTGAATGGAAGCCGCGTGCCCGTCATCTGCATTCAGACAGCAGTGAGCCGGGAAGGCCACGCCGACCCAGCGGGCCAGATATCCTCTCCATTCTCCCCCGCCCGGCCCTCCCTCCACAGTGAGTCACACGCGACAGTGCCCTCAAGTTCCCTGCGACACGCGGTGGGCAAGCCGACACCAAGGCAGCGGCCCGGACAAGTCCCGACTTGTTTTCCCAAGAGGAAAAGGAGAGGTGGAGAGGAACGCCCCAGCTCCCCGCCGTCTAACCGCGGGGAGAGACTAAGCCTACCAATGAGCCGCCCCATCTTCAACGGAGCGCCTGACTCTGCGCCGGGGCTGTCTTTTGGCAGCAAAAGGGATCGTGGACGGAGACCTACTCAGCTGTCGTTTGCCGGTCTACTGTCGACTGCGGGACCAGCTGGGGGATGAATATGAAGGGGGGGGGCAGAGATGGAGGGAGATCCTCAAGAACTTCCCCCCACCCTCCCCTTTGCCAGTTACTTATTCCAAGAGCCTTTCACAAGTAGTTCAGCCACTACCTTAAACCGCTTACACAGTCACGATCAGGGCGACAAAGAGGTTGGAATTTGCTCCCGCCCCCGCTCCGCAACATGTGTATTACAGCCCCATGTATGCAACACCCACCGACAGTACAGAATTCGACTTCGCTTTTAACCACGGGGGATGGAGGAAAGGAGTAGCTACTCCGGATTTAATACACAAAGGAATCCAAAACCTTTGTGGCGCTAAAGGTTGCATCCGATGGGTTACATCCAACGTTGGTCTAACTTAAGCCCCATTCCACGTCAATGGGTCTACTCTACAAAGGGTTACCATTGGCTACAACCCAGAAGCGGCTTTTCATTGATAAGTGTGCTCTTGGTCGGCTACATCGTTCTCACCTCTCACCAGCCGTAGAAACAGCCCAAGAACTCAACTGGATTCGAGCACCAGCAGAGCACGTGTTTCAGTCGTGTGTTGAGGTGAGAGACCCCCCCCCCCCACCAAATGCAACACTGGAGGGGAGGGGTGTTGCTTAGCCAGCGCCCCCTCCCCCAACGAGGCTCCCTAGCAGCATCAATACTGGCAGTCGCTGTTGCTCCTTCCCAGCTTTCTTTCTCCAGACAGGCGGAGGCTCCTCCCGTCCAGACACTCCCTGCCACCCCTTTCCAAAGCCCCCTTTCCTCTCTTGCCACGTCCCACATCTCAGGCTCGGGCCAGGCCAAAAGATAGCCGTCGGTAGTAGCAGCAGCTGCTGCTTCAATTGAAATTTAAACAGCGGGAGCCAGGAGATGTAGCGCCGCGAAAGGAACCAGAGTAGAACGAATAGCGGCAGCTACTGAGCTGCACTGACTGCTCTGGGCCACCGCCTCTGCTCGGGATTCCACATGCCCGCCCGCCCCATGAAAGCGCTAGTGCTGCGGCCCAGGGAACAAAGAGGCAAACATGAGAGGAGGGAGGGCGCGTTAAGGAGGGATGCGATTTATTTTTTTAGGGGAGAGGCGAGTTGAACCTTCTTCCCCCCAACCGCTCGTCTGTTACTCACAGGAATATGGTTACTCATTGAAGACTGTAGCCTGATCATACAGCCTGGGTGCTGAGGGCGCCACCGCCGGGGGCAGGAGGAGCTGAGCCGGAGGGAACTGGAGGAGGCGGCTGCCGCGGAAGTGGTGCCGGAGCAGGGCGGCGGCAATGGACCATACAGGGCGCGGAGGAGCCGGAGAGAATAAGGAGCGGCGAGAAGGCGGAAGAGGAGCTCTCACAGCTGGCGACGGCGCTGTTGCTAACGCGGCACTGACGGCAGAGAGGAAACGCGGCTGGAGGAGGTTCGCGCAAGGCAAGTCGGGGGGACGGGGCGGGCGGAGATGTCTTAAACGCCGCCTCTCGTTCTCCAGCGCTCAGTCATGAGACGGCCCCGCCCCTCCTGCCCGTTGCCTGCAAAGCGTCGTGGACGCCGCCTCGCGTCACAAACGCCTTTCGCCGAATGGCACCAGCGGCCGGCCAATCGGAGGCCTCGGAAGGGTTTGGGCTGACATGGCCAGGAGTGTGGCGGTGGGCGGGGATCGGAGAAGAGCGGAGAGGGCGGGGAAAAGGAGGCGGAGGAAGCCGGTGAGAACCGGTTAGATAGTCGGCAAGCGGTAGCCGGCCAGGCAGGCGAAAGGGTGGGGCAAAGCAAATGTCCGCTCCGATTGGTCTGGCTCCGCTGCGTGCCTCCTCTCCTCGGCTTCGAAAGGTACTGCCAGAATTTTTCTAAGGAGAAGCCAGTGGTGTAGTGGTTAGAGTGCTGGGCTGGGACCTGGGAGATCCAACTTCGAGTCCCCACTCGACTATGAAGCTCACTGGGTGACTTTGGGCCAGTCACTGAGTCAGCCTAGCCTACCTCACAGGATAGAGGAAAAAAGGCAGGATATAAATGCAATTATAAATAGTCACAAACATTATTGGGGTTGTACGCAGTGTTAGTCTAATTTAAGTCCCATATGTTTCAATGGGTCTACTCTAAGTAGGACTAACATTGGAAGCAACCAGTTGTATTGAACTGATTCCAGAAGAGTAGCCCTGTTAGTCTGTTACAGCTAAACGTGCGCACACAGCTCTATGGACCTTAAAGCTTAAAGCCTAACAGATGTATAGTGGTATTATGTTTCTGTGCAACGGTTGCACAAAAATGGTACCCTCCTCAGCACAAGATTGATGGATTAAGATTTCATATGGCTAAATCCAAATTCCAGAGGGAGAGTTGTGTTAGTCTGTTACAGCAAACTTTCACACAGAAAACAGTCTTCTGGCACCTTAAAAACAGTAAACAGATTTATTGTGGCGTAAGTGGAAATCTATTCCTCATGCCAGTTGAGGATAACAGTTTCTGCATGCGTGCATCAGACGAATTGGGCTCTAATCCACGAAAGTTTATGCCACAATAAATCTTTTAACCTTTCGGGTGCCACAAGGTCTTTATTTATTTTGGCTGCAACTGGGAGTATGTCCTCTTGAACTCAATGGAGCATACTTCTGAGAAGACATGTATTGCAGCCTTATTGTATTGAACCTGGTGCCCTCCGGATGGTTTGGACTGCAACTCCCAAAGTTCCTGATCATTAGCCATGTTGGCTGGGGCTGATGGGAGTTGGAAGTCCCAAGAACATCTGGAGGCACCAGGTTGAGGAAGGCTGGTGTACAGCTACATTGCCATGCATCCAAGCAGGAGCCTTTAAGGCTGCCACTTTGTATGACAGGAGATGCTGCCTGCCCCTATGCAAGAGTGTTTTGGATTACAAGCACGTTTCCGGAACGAATTATGCTCTCAATCCAAGGCATGATTGTATTGCTTAATTTCTAAAAGGGTGTGTGTGCTGGTGCTCAAGTTAGATGGTACACCCTCTGTACACAGCCCCCCCCATTAATCCCAAAAGGCAAGGGAAAGGCACTCTGCACATGTACAAAGTTTCTCTCTTTATTACTTCCCATGTTGTGAAAGCTGTGCACCAGATCATCAATATATTTTGACTATTACTAACTCATATTCCAAAACTGCTTCCTGGCATTAAAGCACATACCAAAGCTAAATCCGGATGAACCCTACTAGGAAGTGCCCTTAACACAAGTCAGTTTATGCTATAACTTATAGATCTAGTAGTAACCCAACCAGTAGGACAGCAAGTACAATTCATGGATGCAGGGTAACTACTGGACAGAAATGGCTTGACCCTTTCAGCTGCAGCAACCATTCCAAAGCTCCCCGTCTCCAAGAGCATGAAGAATAACCACACATTCCTTATAATGTATTAAATGGAATTGGTGCAAAGCAGAGGAAAGCACTTGTTAAACTGCAGTGGAACGAAGTGTTGCAATAGCAGTTATTGCTGGAGGTATCAAGAATAAAACCAGAAAGTACAGCTGAAGCATTCATTCAGAGAAAGAGAAAAGTCCTTTCAAATCAAGCAACAAGATGCAGAAGAGAAATGAGCCAGTGCAGTATAGAGTGTCGGATTAGGTCCAGGGAGCTCTGGGTTCAAAATACCTGCTAAGCCATGAAGCTCACTAGCTTTGGCTAGTCACCATCTCTCAGCCTAACCTGCCTCACAGGGTTGTCATGAGGACAAAATGAGGGGGCATGTGTGCCTCCTTGAGCTCTTTGGAGGAAAAGTGGGATAGGAATGAAATAAATAAATTGAAGGATAATTGCACATTGTTAATTTTGGGGAGAGAGGGAGGAGGGTGCAAAAAGTGCTGTCACATCCTAGTTAAACTTTGTTCGCATTTTAAAGAAAAGGCATCTCATCTCCTCCCCCCCTGCTCCCAAATATGCCATTCAATGACAGAGACTTATTTTTCAAACATATTTACATTGACATCAGACCTGAATAGCTACTAGCCTATGAGCATGAGACCAATACCACTTTGCATTTCAATAGCACCTTCAACTCAGAGAGAACCTGAAAGCATCTTAAGAAATGTGTTTGCTGGGTGGATTCAGAGATCTTTTCATACCCTGCAGGCAGGCATCCATATTATGGATAGCCTCTGACTGGGAAAATCTGTTTAGCATTGTTAAAAATTACTAACAGAAAAGGTGCAACACAATCTGTGGCTGTGCACCAGGAACCATTTCCACCTACCTGTTTGTGTACCAGTCCCACTTATTTAGGCAATTGCCTCTTTTGAGTTTCATGATTACAGCAGGTAGGCCCTGATTTTTAAAGTAATACTTTAAAATATGCAAGTTAGTCTCCTTTGCTTATACCAGGGGTGAGGAACATGTTGCAGGTAGGTAGGTGTGTGTGTGCGCGGGGGGGAGGGGTCTGAATTGTCCCCCACCAGGCTCTGTCAGATGGATGACATCAGTGGGTGCCATTGCCTTGCAGTCAACACAGCCAATGGGTTTTTTTTAACACATGGCCCTTAAAAATTTCTAAATGACAAGGCTCCCTCCCTCCACACAATTTTTGCTATCTTAGTGCTGTATTTCTGCTAGTTCAGATTCACCACAGGGCAAGGTTCAGGTGTTTGGGGGATCCAGGTAAGAGATCATCAGTGCAGCACTCAAAAGTGAGGGGGAAAGGGAAGTGTGAAGGTTGGGGCCCCAAATATCTGTAGGAGTGTGTCTCCGTATTCCAGCCTGTCCATGACTTAAGATAATCGGGAGAGACTCTTCTTAAAGTACCTTGGGTACATTACATATCAACAAGGGGGAAAGCCTTCTTGGTTGTGGCACCCCAATTATGGAATAACCTCCCCACGGAGGTGTGACTAGCACCAATGTTGCAATTGCTCAACATTTTTGTTTACCCAGGCATTTTAATTGGTTGATTTTTGTCTTTTCTGTTGTATTTGTTGTCCTCTCTGGTTTTATGATAATGATATGGTTTTACTGTTTTTATGTATTGCATATTATTTTTTAAATCAAACTTGTACACTATGCTGGTATCAGCAAGGATGGACAGTTTTAAAATGTAATAATAATAATAATAATAATGGTTTCATTTCAAATTAGGGCACACTCAGTTACACCCATGGAAAAGAAATGGGATGGGTTTTCGTCCATCTGAAAAGAATGGACATCCATCTGAAAAGAAGTGGAAAGGCATCCAAACCCTCAGTGAACCCCCTTAGCCAGCAAAGGGGGTAGAGCACATAAGTGTACCCAAGACTGACTCATGCAGGCATATTTATTCAGACCAGTTCTATAGCACCACTCATATTCTCCACTTGAATGTGGGTTTGATTGTTCCCCATACATACGGTCTGTAGGGCATTCTCACAGAACATAAAATGGAGTTGTTAAATAACTTCTAAAAGAAAAGTCCTGCTCTCCTTTAACCCATGTAGAATTTTTAATCAAGGAATATTCTTCTGTCTTCAGGAGCTGCTTTTGTGTTTTTAGACTCAGATCACACATGCATGCATGTATATCCCTTGAGTGCTCAGAATTTGAATAACTCCTATTTTGTGATTGCTTATTCATACATGCAGGCCACCTTTTGATACTGCAGTCATCACGGGAAGAGTGTATGTGCGTGAAGCAGCTGTGTTAGTAGGCTTCTAGGGTCCTGCACTAATTCTGCTTTGGGGGCAGCGTTGCCCATGCTGACTGCTGCTTCCCAATGTCTTTTTCAACCATAGCTCCAGTGGGAAATGGAACTAGACTAAAAAAACAAAAAAAAAAGCAACCTGTAATGCTTATAGGAGTTGTTCTTGTCATACCTGTATGTTGTTCCTTCAGTGGTAAATACCAGCTTGGGGAGAGGGGGTATGCATTGGTATGCATAGCCCCTCCCCATGCACCATGAAGCTGATTTCAAATTGCATCCCTGCAGCTTCTCCCCTCCTCAAATAAATAAAAAATATTGGGAAACCCAATCATGGATCTTCCCTGTTGCACTTAATTTAGCCCTCATTCTCCTGTGCAATATGGGAATAATAATACTGACCAGTTTGTGCGGGTGTTGCAAGGACTGTTGAAATATATTGTACATGAAGTGTTTTGGGTTCTCTAAAACACAGTAGGAATGCCAACTTTATTCAGTACAATAATGTACAATGCAACATCATGCCAGAATAGTTGTATACTCATTCAAACAAAAGAGCTTTGTCTAAAGTCTGAGTTGCTCACCTGTTTGGTGTAGATTGGTGTAGATTAGGTAAACTGATGGTGCAGAACAGGCAAGAACAATTTGATTAATTATGTGATGCTTTGAATTACACCACTCCCCCCCCCCCCCAAACAAGTGCTCAGACACAGAGCTAATCCCAATAAAACCTGCATGGGATTGTATTCGTTACTGTCTGATTGTTCTGAAAACAATGCAGGGTTTTGGTCAAGGAGGTTTGTTAATTTGATTACATTTTGCTTAGTCTTGACAGGAGATGGCCTCAGCTCAGATAACAAACCCTTTAGGTAAAGGGAGACAAGGCACGGAGTAACATCAGTATCAGGCATTACTTTACTTTCAGTTCCACTATAGCTACAAGTGAGGCATTTTTATCAAGTTCTTGAGAGGTAGCTGTGTTAGTCTGTTGCAGCAAAAACAACAGAGACTCTTGTGGCACCTTAAAGACTAACACACTTATTTTGACATCAGCATTCATGGACACTCCACTTCATCAGATGCTTGAAGTGTTAACCTCAAACTGGTAGGTTTATATACACATGCTGGGTGGGGAGGGGGAGAGATATAAACTGCTGTCAGAGGGAATTAAAATACAAAAAGTACAAGATCATGATGATTACCTTAACAGTTGCCATTGTTGTTGGGTGATAACACGGACTTCATTGCAACAGTGAGCAGATTAACATACATAGCTTGATAAAAACATATTCAAACAGCAGGAAATAGAATTGAATCTCTTAATGAATTGTACTACAGCAATTTTATGTTGATATGTGTTTTTGAAATGTCTTTGTTCAAGAATGGGCACTTTAAGGGCACTCTTGTCAATGACAGGACAGGTAGTCATTCTTGAACAACATCAGTATGATGGCATGTTGATGTGATACATCCCATCATTTGCTAGCAATGTCCTGATGCAGGGGTGGGCAACTGTGGGAGGTCTGGGGGGCCATTTTCATCCACTGCCACCCCCACACCCCCAGTCGCAGGACACACTTCCCCCCCCCCCCAAATTCTGCCATTTCTTTTTGTAAAGAGAAGAAAAAATTCCAGCACAGCCAAATGCTGGAATGGCTGTGGGGCGGGGAGTGTTGCACACTCCCCACCCCACGAGACAGTGGGGATGGAGTGTTGCGCACCCCTGCCCTACTGCATTCTATGTAGGACAAACAGGCTAGTCTCTATGCAAAAGAATAAATGGACACAAATCTGACTTCCGGAAGGGCAATGTTCCAAAACCTGTGGGGAAACAGTTCAGCCTCCCAGGACACTCTGTCAATGACCTTCAGGCACACAAGGGAGTGATGTGCTCAGCACCACAACCAACCACCCAATTTCAAAGACAGATACCATTGCAAAATAGCTGAAGTACAATCCTGCAGGAGATTCAACTATTTCCAGTAGCTTAAACAAGAACAAAAGTTTTCTATCACACACCACATACTATGTTAGCTGGCTCACCATTGTTATCGAGCAACATTTAAGGTAATCATCACTGTTGGAACTTCTTGCATTTCAGTTCCCTCTGGCAACACAGTTTTTTTGCTGCAACAGACAAATACGGCTATCCCTCTGGAAATTATGATACTGGTACTTTTATTTTTCATCCCATTCCTAATAATCCTTAGCATGATATTTGCCTTTTTCACAGTTTCTGCACACTGCCACAACCCCAAGAGCTCTTTCCTGATTAATCTCTACCAGTTCAGACCCCGTTGATAGTTAGGATTCTTTGCTCCACTGTGCAAAACTTTCTACTTGAATTGAATCTCATTTGCAATTTTGTTGCCCATTCACCCAGTTTGGGGAGATTATTTTGGAGATTTCTTACAATCTGCTTGGATTATCAACATGGGGGGAGGGATGGTGTCATCTGCAAACTTAGCCATTTCACTGCTCTCTCCAGCTAATTTATGAACAGGTTAATAGCACAGTTTCCTTGGGAGACCCCCATTTCTTACACCCCACCTTTCTGAGAATTGCCTATTTACTCATACTCTGCACTTCCTCTTGTTTTTAACCAGTTACTAATCCATAAGAGGGCCTCTTGCTACCTCTTCATGACAAGAGCCATAAAGTAAAGAAGCAACAAGTTCTTTAAAAAAAAACGGAACTTAAACAAAAAACTTTCCTGTTCATACATATGCCCATGGGTGGGAAATTCTCACAGAAATAAACAGAATATAGAAATTGACATTTGAAGTATCCATGCTTTTAAATGTCACTGTGTAACTGATCAGACTAGTATATTGATATATTATATGCACTTACCTTGGAGTAAGTCCCATTGAACACAATGGGGTTTACTTCTGAGTAGACATTTGCAGGATTGCGCTGCATAACATTAAAACATTGCAAATGGTAAGTCTGAGGTAGTCATTATACTAACTTCTAATCCAGTGGTTCTCAACCTTTTTTGCCCCATGCACCCTTTTCACCATATGTCAGAATGTCATTCCCCCCTTTCCAAGATTGTCTGACTTAATCTGTGCCATACAATAAGGTGTGATGTCCTGTAGATTATGTACAATCTGTAGAATTGTATTTGTAGAAAGATCAGTATTCCAACAGTTTGAGTCTGTGGTCCCAATTCCCCCCCCCAGACCCTAAAATTCCCCCCTGGGGGGAATTCTCCCCTGGTTGAGAACCCCTGTAAATCTAATCAGTTTGTTATATCTGAAAGTTTGTTGTTAAATTATTGTTCTAGATGTTTCTTTGTAAACCCTGTTATACTATTTTAATCATTCTTGAGGGGAACAGGACCTAAATGAGTAGTCAAATGTTAAATATTTACCATACAATTACACATGAATTATGTTGGGAACAGTAACTAATTGGCAGGAAAAGTTGTATCATATTCAAAACAACTAGCGATTCATATAAACCAGCTACTCCTTAAGAACAACATGCATTACAAACCTTGACAGGACTGGATTTCAGACACAGCACATCATACCATTCAGTAGCAGCAAGCTGAAACAAAGCCTAAGACCTGTTGCAATCTGTGTTGATGCTCCTATAAAAAACACATGAGGCATATAATTTGTGAAGGCGCTTGTACTAGCCTTGCAGGTTCATCTTTCATCAGAAGCTGCCAGAGCTTGTGTTATTTATTTGACTGGACAAAAGGTACAATAAGCCACCTCCAGTTCAAATAAAGCACAAGTCAGAAATCCCTCTGTGGTAAACAATGTTGCTGTTTAAGGAACTTACCACAATTACTGTTATGCATTTTCATGTGTTCAGCATACTATTATTCTCCTGTTTCAGTTGCTACTTTCATTATGGTCTTTATTAAAGCCCAATGAGTTCCTGAAGTTCTTTTTCCATTTATATTCAACTGCATTTAGACCTCACAAGGCTATGGGGAATGGGATGCCTATATGCCCTGCCAAACTGTACCTATTTGATAAATTGAAGGCGTTAATAAGGATTTTTATATTATGATAAAGAAAAAATGGGTTGGATCCAGAATTTGTTTCTGTGGAGGAAGGGGGGGCTGGCTGACCCGCCACAACCCCACCCTTTCCTACCCCAAAGGACCCAAGACCCCCAGAGATCTCAAGGTACCAGACTGCCAGCCTCTGCTGTCTGCAATCCTACTTGAATCGCTGTTCAGGGACTTGCCTTTATGACTGTAACCTGGATTTAGTTGCTGGAACCACAGAGCAATCCACAAACACCATGTGGGGTAAAAAACCAAGAAGGTTTATTTCAGGTAGCATTTTACAACAAGAATAGGGAAATGAGGGAAGGACACGAAAATAGAGAGAGAAGCTTTGGTACAAAGTAATAGAGCTGCAAAATAACAAAAGCTACTGATTCCTTATATCTCCCAGGCACACAACTAGTTACCTGGGGGTCAGTTCTCTTCCAGGGTTGGATCCAGCACAGCCTTGCTGCCCGGGAAGACTACACACCTACCCGAAGGTCCGAGATGGGTAGCCCTCCACAAGGCTTGCCTTGCCAAAGCCCTCATTCAGCTAATTTCACCAGGAGCTACCTGGGGTCGGATCCTGAGGCCACCCGAAGGCTTGGGCCTCTGCTTGGCTTGCCGCCATTGCTCCAACAGCCAGCAACCACGCGATGACAAAGAACAAAACCCACACTTTGGGAAATATATTTCCTCCCCTCCCCTCCCCCTTTCTGTAGCTTTGCTGCTTTTAGCCAATCAGGATGAACTTCACCTGGCCAGGCAGGGGAGGGGGACCCATGACTCATGACTTACTGGGCCTGAACTACATTTGCATATGAAAGCCTGGTCACTGTAGACTTTTCAGGACTTTCAGGCGCCATGCCCCACCCGATACTTTATGCACATTTCGCCTCCTCCCAGCCCCCAACCGGCCTTACTTGATTTACACATGAGGAGGCGTGTGCGTGTGTGTGTGTGTGTGTGTGTGTGCGCGCAGGAACCCTCAGAGGCTCTTTTCTTCACAGTTTCCCATGGGCAGAAGGCTCCTTCTGTCCACAGAAGACTTCTGAGCCAACAAGAGTAATCCCACTGGTGGAATGGAGCAGGAGACAGTGTTAATCAACTCCCCCCCCCTCCTTGCAACCCCCTATTCCCCCTGACAATCTGCTCCAAAGGGTTGCAGGATCCTTTGGAACCATGGAAGAGGTGGCACCGGTGGCTGCAGGAGGAGCAGACACTTTGCAAATATCACTTCCACCCCCTTTCCACTGGTAGGAACATTCTGAATGAAACTCCACTTAGGTGGTTCTACCACCAGTGGAAGAACACTCTGAATCCAAACCAATGTGCCTAAAATGAACAATCTGTTTTCATTTATTTTTTTAGAGACTGAAGGTGCAATCCTACACACGTTTAGACAGAGAAAAGGCCTACAGCCAGCCATGCTGGGAATTGTAGGCCTTTTCTCTGTCTAAGTATGCATAAGATTGCACCCTTATTTACTCTTTCAGCACTTGTTTATCAAAGGAATGAATAATGTAGTGTGTGTTTTTCCTTTACAAATGATCCCTGCATTTTTATTTTTCATCTTTTGCAGAAGTCACTGAGGTAAAGTGATATTGTTTGTCTAACAAAATTGACAGGATAGGCAGCTGTCACAGAAAGACCTGGAGAGCCAGGGCGGGCATATGATGTTCTCTGGGAACATCTAAGGAATTCTCTGGGAGATTCTTCAGCAGATGCAGTGCTGTCATTTATTTTTATTTATTTATTATATTTATACCCCACCTTTTTTTCTGCAAGGAACCCAAGGCGGCTTACATAATCCTCCTCCTCCTCTCCATGTTATCCTCACAACAACCCTGTGAGGTAGGTTAGGCTGAGAGTCAGTGACTGGCCCAAAGTCACCCAGTGAGTTTCATGGTCGAGCAGGGAAAGAAAGTCATTCATACTTTCTGACTATTCAGAGGGTTTGAAAACCAATAGGCCCCAGCTGGCAGTGAGAATGTTCCCAAAATGTTTTTTTTCCCCACTGAAGTTTAAAGTTCAGTTTTCACTGTTTGCCTGCTACAGCTGAATGGCAATTGTAACACTTGTTAGAATCTAGGTTTGGCCCTGCTGCTTTTACAGCTTTAGAGGCTCCTTCGCTACTGGATGTACTTAATAAGGCTGATCAGATATATTGACCCACAATTTAGGTTTATAAATACTTATTAGTGAATAATGCGATACACAGGATCTTAAGCAGGAATGGAATAAGGAATTGGATTGTTCTGTTTTGCCCAAATGATGGATTGCCATTTTTGTGTCTGTGGTGTCAGTGGATCTTAGGTTACATCTTATTCACCAAAAATTCTTGGTTCCTGCTTATTGGCCTCCACAATGTCTTTTTAATAAGGGTTTGTCTAAGTCGGCTAACTGCTGAAGGTGTAATACCACAAATGCTTCTCTTATCCATATGTTTTGGCAATGTCCGATAGCTGCCTATTTTTAGGAAGAGGTCATAATACCAATAAACTTTGTATCAGAATGCTCTTTAATATTTACTGATGCACATGTTATCTTAAATAATTTATCTGTTGCTTGTAAGTTAATGCAAGTCAACATAAATGGATTTTCCTGCCCTTTTGACAGCCAAAAGACTGATATTACAACATTGGAAGGATAAACACCCACCTCCTATAACACAATGGATTGAGGGTTTAACAACACTTTCAGCATTTGAACTGGTGGTATTTAAATGCCACCTGCAAATTGATAAAGATATAGATATCTGGTCTGCCTTTCTTGAAGCATAACTACCGGTATTTATACTGATAGCTGTGTTTTTATATAAACATATATACACATAGGTATCCATTTCATATGCATCTATTCTAAGTAATTTATTTAAATTTATGTAAGACAGTTGTATTTTTTTCATTCTTTTTATGGTTTCTTTTTGTTGAAATCTACAATAAAAACTTAATAATAATTAAAACGTTCAGTTTTCACTGAAGTGTTATGGGGAAGCCTCCATAACACAAAGCTTCTGGCAAAAAAAATATCTGTAGATCTGGGTAAACTGAGATGGGGATAGCCATTTTTCTAGTTCTGAATTAAAAATAGATGAATCAGTGGATTTAGATTTTTTTTTTACTATTAATACCTATAGACCAGGGCTCTCAACCAGGGGGGAATTTCCCCCGGGGGGGGGTAATTTTAAGGTTTCAGGGGGGGAATTGGGACCACAGACTCAAACTGTTGGAATACTGATCTTTCTACAAATTACAATTCTACAGATTATACATAATCTACAGGACATCACACCTTATTGTATGGCACAGATTAAGTCAGACAATCTTGGAAAGGAGGGAATGAATGACATTCTGACATATGGTGAAAAGGGTGCATAGGGCAAAAAAGGTTGAGAACCACTGCTATAGACACTATATACTGTATCAAGTTGTATGCCCTAGGGCAGGCCTAGGTTGTATCATCATCAGGCGATCACTCGTGACCGAGTAAGATTGTCTTCCGGGATAAAAGGAGGAAATTCTAAAGAAGATTGTGTAGACTCTAGCGATGGGTCCGTAAGTGACTGTGGAGGCCAATTCTAGATCCACACAGCTTCCCACAGTGAGGACACAGGTTACCAGATAGAAGATGGTCCTGTAAAGGATTCATTTGACGTGCTTTTCGCTTAGCACGTTTCTCCCTTTCACCTTGCACTCGGGCTTCTTCAAAGTCCATGGAACCTTTGTGAAAGGCCAACCTCCATTTAGATCGTTCATGGGCCAGAGCTTCCCAGTTTTCGATGTTTATATTGCATTTTTTTAGATTAGCCTTATGAACATCTTTAAACCTCTTATATTGACCACCGATATTCCGCTTTCCAGCCTTGAGTTGGGAGTAAAGTAACTGCTTTGGGAGACGGCAGTCAGGCATTCGAACAACATGATCGGTCCACTGAAGTTGGCGTTGAAGGATCATTTTTTCAATGCTAGTAGTCTTTGCTTCTTCCAGTACACTGACATTTGTTCGCCTATCTTCCCAAGTAATTTGCAGGATTTTCCGGAGGCATCGTTGATGAAACCTTTCAAGGAGGTGGAAGTGACGTTTATAGATAGTCCATGTTTCGCAGGCATACAATAAAGTTGGTAATACAATGGCTTCATAAACCAGTGTTTTGGTCTTCTTACAAATATCCCGATCCTCGAACACTCTATGTTTCATTCGAGAAAATGCGGCACTTGCGGAGCTCAGACGATGCTGGATTTCACTGTCGATGTTAGCTGTAACAGAAAGATAGCTGCCAAGATAGAGAAAATGATCGACATTTTCCAGTATTGTCCCGCCAAGCTGGATAGATGGCATCACCAAAGGATTGGCTTGCACTTGCTGATGAAGCACTTTGGTTTTTTTGATGTTAAGTGAGAGACCAAGTTTTTCGTATGCTTCTGCAAAAGCATTTAGGATAGTTTGGAGATCATCCTCTGAATGTGCAGAGACCACATTATCATCAGCATACTGAAGTTCCACAACGGAGGTTGTAATTACCTTACTTTTTGCTTTCAGCCTGCTGAGATTAAAAAGCTTTCCATCTGTTCGATATATAATTCCCACACCGGTGGGAAGTTTCCCCTTGACAAGATGTAAAACCATGGCGATGAAAATGGCAAATAATGTTGGGGCGATAACACATCCCTGTTTAACACCTGATCCCACTTTAAATGGAGCACCATGAGAGCCGTTGTTGTCCAAAACTGTTGCCGTCATGTTGTCATGGAGAAGTCGCAAGATATTCACAAATTTATTGGGGCATCCAATTTTCATAAGGATAGTCCAGAGAGCTGTACGATCTACAGTATCAAAGGCCTTAGCCAAATCAATAAATGCCATATAAAGGGGTTGATTTTGCTCCCGGCATTTTTCTTGGAGCTGACGTGCAGTAAAAATCATGTCTACTGTCCCTCTAGAGGGGCGGAAACCATATTGAGTTTCAGGGAGGATCTCTTCTGAAATAGATAGAAGACGGTTTGCGAGAATCCTAGCAAATATTTTACCTGCGGTTGCTAAGAGAGAAATGCCCCGATAGTTTCCACAGTCTGTTCTATCACCCTTCTTAAAGAGGGTGATAATTATGGCATCCCTGAAGTCTTCTGGGATCTCTTCTCTTATCCAGATTTTTTCGATGAGTTTATGAAGATGTTGTACAAGTTCGGGGCCCCCTTCTTTAAAGATTTCAGCAGGAATCCCATCTGGTCCACTAGCTTTGTTGTTCTTCATTTGATTAATGGCTTTTTTTACTTCATCCAAAGTGGGGAGTATTGCAAGTTCCTCTTTGGTTGTATAGGAGCTGGTTGTATAGGAGCTAGGTTGTATAGGAGCTGGTTATTAGATAGCTTACATTCACAGGTAAGAAAAGGCTATTTATATATGATATGGTCCCTGTTTTTCTGTATGTGAATTGATTGCTAGTGGACACCATATTTGTACCTCACATATACTAGGATACACCCTTGCACTTGAGAAGAAATTGGCTGGAAATAGAAGTCAGTTCAGGTGATATTACTGCCAGCGCAGAATCATCTACGGTAGTTCCCAGTTAGTGCCAGTTTAAACAAGGTAAATCAAGTTTAGCCTTTGCTTCCAGTTCCCAAGACAGCTGTAAATGTTGGGCATGTAAGAATATGAAAGTACTGCTGGATTTGAGCTGGATGAGGCGTGCTTCTTCCGAAGAGCCAGGAAGTAATTGAGGGCAATGCCCACTGCTTCTGGCCTGAGGAGAGAGAGGCCACAGCCTGAGCCTTTTCTCTGTGGAAAAGGATTTGTTTAAAGAAAACTTAGAGGTTTGTTTATAAAGCAGAGTCTGTTTGGTTCTGTGGGATGCAATCCACCAACTTTGAAACAGGGCAGGAGAAGCAATATCTTTAAAGGTCAAACACTGGATTAAGTGTAAGGTTCAAACAGTATAGAAAATCACCCCCTTTCAATTTTCCTTAAAATAGGTTCCTAAAACTCCTTGTATCTTTTCTACCTTATTTTCTACAACTAATTTCCACTCCCATGCAGCTCATTTGTCATCTAAAATGATGAGTAGTGTGGGGCAGTCAGAAAAGTAACATTTCATATTTATTTATCATAAATAAATAAATATTTGCCTTATACCAATATAGATGTATACATTTCAATTCCAAACTGTAGAGTCTAGTTTTATCACTTAAGGCAGTGGCAAAATTGATATTTGTTTACACTTGCTTGAATCCAACAAGTGTTGGATTCAAGCAAGTGAATCCTTTTGCCAGTGGAATGGAAACTGCTGGAAGAAGGTATGTCCCCTCCCCTCTGAAGCTCCCTGAGCTCCCCCAATATGCTGCAGAGATTTGGGTGTGCATTGGGGCTGCAGGGGGAAGATGGGATGGGGAAGTCCCATCCCATGAGTGGGTGATTTAAGCTTATAGGCATGATTTTAGCAAATATTCTACTAATTCAGGGGTAGGGATGCTGTCCCAGCATTGATGTACTTTTGATGCTAGGTGAGGACTTCTTTCTTTGACTAGGCATTTTAGATTTCTGTTTTAATAGTCATTTTACTCCTGGTATGGCTTTGGTTTTATTTGTTTTAATACTCGGTATGTAACCTTTGCTTCTGGAACCATTATATGTACCATGCTTGCATACCTAACCATACCATGCTGACAGTGTTCTAGACATGCCAGTGACTACCACAGAGAAGATGCTCAGAGGAGAGGTGGCGTCGAGAGCACATAATGCAGGGCATATGCTGAAGCTAAGCAGGTATGAGCCGGGTCAGTGCTTGGATGGGTGACTGCATGGGCTGCCCAAATCTGTTCTCCTGCATTGAGCAGGGGGTTGGACTTGATGGCTTTATAGGCCCCTTCCAACTCTACTATTCTATGATTGTATGATTCCCTGGATTTGGTGAAGTACCCCTACTTTTGAAGACCCACCATCCAAAGCTGCAGTCAGTGGAAGATGAATGGCCCACACAAGATAACATCAGACCTGCACCTGTATCATTTCAGGTTCTGGGTTCTGAGGATGCCCTGCACTGAAACCTGTGTTGTAGGCATCTGCCCTGATCTTGAGCAGGATTAAGGTTAGGTCAGGTTTCTCAGGTAAAGAAGATAGAGATCAGCACCACAGAAAGCTTCAAGTGGCGCTGGGCCTGGAAGCCAGACAGGGTTGTCTATATGCTGCTCCAAAAAGGAGCAGAGCAAGACTTGAGACTTAGGAGTTTGGCTGCCCTTTGGTTGGCTGTGCCTCCATACTGACTGTGGCTTGATCTCTTAAAGGGACCCTGGTCTGTTCTAGCAATCTCAGGCAGTGACAACATGGGAGTGGCCAGGGTATGCCAGTGTCCTCATGGCCTGAGCCCTCAGAGTCTGGGGACAGTTCTGGATGCAAGGGAGCCAGCTCTTGGGGTCTTCCTGGAGAACTAGGTCCTGTGGAGGTGGAAGTCTCATCATGATGACTCCATGGTTGAGTCATCTCCCTGAACCATTAACTCTGGAACCTCTTCTGAGGACAAAAGGTCAGGATCCTCTGAGGATGAGGGTTTGGGATCCTGGTCCATGTCAGCACCATTCTTCATCTTTGGATACTCATTATCCTTACCTGGATCTTCACAGTTGTCACTCCTTCACCCCAGAAAGGACTTGTATACCATACCACAGGTGCTTCCAGATGAGGCTTTTACAGCACCATTGTCTTGCCTCATACACAGAATTTTGCATTGGGTCAAAACATCATCTTCCACTAGTAACCCCCCCATGCTTTCCCACTTCCTTTTTCCTTACTGCAGAAAAAAGACGGAATTGCTGCACAATGCCTTCTGATTGGTAGTGCTGGGAGAACCCTGTGTAGAAGAAAGCACTCTATACAAGTTGTTATTGTTGGCCACCAAACTCCTATGCATGCACCCGCATTTCCCGGAAATGATATATGCTGCTTTACTGCCTATCTTTTAGCCTGTGAATTCATTGTTTCAGGACAGAACCTTTAACCCTGGAAAAGCATACCGTAGTTTGATAGACTCATAGAAATATTTAGTTTGTTTTTCTAATGAAGCAGGGATGTAATTAAGTTTGCCAATCACCACTGCAATTAGCCTTAACGCATTTACTTCCGAAATTGCAAGGGCCGTGATAAGATAGTTTTCAAGTAACATCTTGGGGACCTAAATGAGAACAATAGAGGCCCTTGTATCTGCTTTGACCTACTTGATGGAGTTAACAGAGAGTCAACCCTACACCTTTCTTTTGAAAAAGAAAGATCTTTAAGAGGTCCCAGTTCCAATGCAGTTTTCATTCATACTTCCTGTCTCATATGTGTCATAGCAACAAAAAGGACTTTTATTGTTGTCCTTTCCTATCATTTATCTCATCCTTTCCTCTATTTGGACAGATGGGAAACATGCCCAGGTGCTATCATTGAAAAAGTAGCAATGGCAGGGTATGGAAGGTATTAAATGGAGATAAGAATATTGTCATGGAGAATGGGAATAGATGGGTCCAGGAGGAAAGGATTCAAACTATGGAAAAGAACAGAAGCATAGAACCATTGACTGTGCCAAGCCGTGTCCACAGTGTCCTAATAGAATGCACGAGGTTCCCATAATATGACCTAAAATATATCCATATCTATTCCGTACTATCAAATGCTTTTAAAAATACAGATGAAAAAAGCTTGCCTGCTTGTACCAAACTGTTGTACCAATAGTTTGTGTTTGACAAACTAAATATTGTGAAGAGTTGTCCTGTCTGGAATGTTCCTACTGGCCTAATTTTGAGAGCAACTCAGATGTCACATTTATAACTCCTTTTATCAGGCATTATCTAAAAAAACACTTTGTGTTACCCAAAAATATATATGATTGTTTGGGTATTTTTAACCTCCAAAACCAATTTCACAGGAACCAAGACCAATTTCACAGGGTGGTTGGGTGACCGGCCAGATGGGTGATTCACAAATGTAATAAATAAAAAATAATGAATAATAAATAAAGAATTAGTCACTAATAACTAATCATGTAGAGAATTTGTGAAAAGGGTGACTGGGTGTGAGTAATCACTCAATGTTTGGTTCAGTAATTGCTCACATGACTACACTGTGAGGCTGATGGTGTTTTTGACAGTTGATCTGGAGCCCCAGTGTGGGCAGTTTTACCTGTTTTGTTCATATTTTTTAAAAATCTACACTAGGCTCTTTCAATGCTTTACATCACTGAGCAGTCATGCTGACAAACCAGTGTATGGTGTACAATGAGAAGAGAAAATGAAACAAAATTATTGTAAAATCCTTGAGGATATAAATTTGATAGATCTTAATCTGACCTTTTTTCTAATCAGTAAAGTCCTTGGGGGGTAAGACCTGATTGCTCAGAATTGACCAAGAAGAGGAGATTAGTTTTGCCCAGCCATATAAAAAACGTACCTCACAGATGAATGGACAATGCAAAGGTGTGGAATGCCTTACAATGTAATCGTATACCGTACGTGTCTACTCAGAAGTAAGCCCCAAGAGTTTAATGGGGCTTACTCCCAGGTAAGTAGATATAGGATTGCAGCTTTAATTCTAAATTTATTTTAGCCAGCATGTAGCACTGCCAGGACATCCTAAACAGGCTGTATGAAGAAAACAATGTTTAAATCCATGCATTCTAAAAGCAATTGCAGTATAAACAATCATTAGTGACCATACATCTCTGCAATCACCAGTGCCATTCTCCTTACTTAAAGACTCCTACCGGTTTGGGACAAATGTCATGTAAAGTATATGTTAATAAAACTGGAAACTGAGTGAGAAGAAGTACCGTTCTCTGCCCTCTGTGTCTAAGGATAGAAACACAATGCTGTAGTTAAAGAACCATGGCATTTAAGAAAACCTACCTTCATCTACTGAACATGGCATTGGGTATCTTAGGAAACACACTCTCCTACACTTAGCTTCAGCTCTGTAATTTCTTCTTCCTGCCTTCCCAAAACAACTTTCTAAAAAAGCAGAGCTTTTTATATAAGTTGGCGAGGACTTGTATGGGTGGGTACAAGCAAGTGATCACCTGAGAAAGGCTAGAGCCATAGGCTTGAGCCTTAGTGGAGGTCTAGGGTCAAAGCTATGGAGGTCTAGGGTCAAAACTATCTGGGCAACTTTACAGTTGTATTGGATCAGGGGCCAAGGATAAGTGACAGCTGAGGCTATAGCCAAAGATCAAGGAAAACTGATTCAGGTTGAAGATAATTTATTGTGTTCTTGTCTGTAATCAGAAGGGCTGGAGAACCATGAGACTGAACAGGAAGTGGGAAGAATGAACTGCCCGAGCCTGGAGAAAGCTTCAGAGCTAGACAGTTGCTGTTGTACAAAATATAATTTAATTCAATAAAAAAACTTTCAGTTTAACATGTTGTGTTAGGGGCTTTCCAAGTTCATTCAAGTTCCAAAATGCTTGGAAATTATGGTTGTTAAAGGCTACACCCTTAACAGATGTGTTATTTAGGCAATATGCATATAGTATGGTATCCTATGCTGTGGTAAGTTCCAGCTTCACCACTACCTTGGAGTTGGATGGCTGTCAGTGGCAGACTAGTAGACCAAAGTCCCAGGTTTGTCTGTTTGCTGGAACAGACATGTTCCAGCAAACAGACTTCAGTAGCTTCAGTCTATGAAACTGAAGCTACCATTCCACGTTTCAATTACCCAACTGGCAATCAATACCATCCACATGGAATAATATAGTTGGAAGTGATACACTGGTAAAGCAGACCAGCTTGATAACAGCCTGGCAGCAAAAATTATAAATGTCCTGGAGGGACCATAACAGCAGAACATAGGGACCTGCCTTATACTGGGTCAGAACGTTGGTCCACCTAGTTCAGTATACAGTGGGTGCGTTTGCACAATCATGGAGGGTTTACAAACCAGCCCTGCCACCCACCCTTGTCAGGTTTGGATGTCACAACAACCTGTCCCTAGCGACTGTAATTACGCTACTTAGGCAGCTTGCAACTGGCACACACAGGGCCGGCGCTACCGCTAGGCAGACCCAGGCGGCTGCCTAGGGCGCGTGGCGGAAGAGGGCGCAAACTCTGCACCCCTTCCTCGCCTCCGCCGCGCTCCTGCCCTGCCTGCCGCCTCCGCCGCGCCTCCCCGCCCGCTTGCCGGCCGCTGCCGCCGCTGCCGCCGCCGCCGCAACCCCCCCCGCGCGCGCCCGCCCGCCCGCCCGCCAACCACCTACCTTCCCGTCGTAAAGCGCGGGGTCCCATCGCGTCGGAGGAGGAGGCGGCGGCAGCAGCAGCCAGCAGCGGGGGCGGTGGGAAGGTAGGTGGTTGGCGGGCGCGCGGTCGCGCACGCGCGCGGGGGGTGTTGCAGAGCAGGGCTGCTTTGCTCCGGAGCCCCCCCCCCCACGGCACGAGGGGGGGCGCCTAATATAATTTGGCCTAGGGCGCCAAACAGCCCTGCACCGTTCCTGGGCACACACAGGGAGGAAAAATAAGCCACCATGGCTTATTTTCTCTCTGTGGTCATGCGAACCCAGTCATTGAGGGCCAAACTACATGATACATTAAATATGTAGCAGTCCACTGACCCCCTTTTTGTTTTTGTTTTACTCCTCATGCCTGAGCCAAGCCAGAAAATAACCCCTGGTTGGCACTGGTGCTATCCTTAAATATTGTGCCTGAAGCAAAAAAGAATGATTCCCTGTCTAATAGGGTCTACCGCCAGCACTGCCTGAAAGAAAACAGAGATGCAGGAGTCAAGGCAAACTGGCATGTTTCTCTTTATTTAAATAATTTCGAGAGGTTGTGCAACCCAGAGGATTACATACTACAATTCCAGAGGATCCTGACCTTTTGTCCTCAGAAGAGGTTCCAGAGTTAATGGTTCAGGGAGATGACTCAACCATGGAAAGGCATCATGAGACTTCCACCTCCACAGGACCTAGTTCTCCAGGAAGACCCCAAGAGTTGGCTCCCCTGCATCCAGAACTGTCCCCAGACTCTGAGGGCTCAGGCCATGAGGACACTGGCATACCCTGGTCACTCTCATGTTGTCACTGCCTGAGATTGCTAGAACAGACCAGGGTCCCTTTAAGAGATCAAGCCACAGTCAGTATGGAGGCACAGCCAACCAAAGGCCTGATTCAGACAGTTAAGGCCTGATTCAACTGTGTTAATCTGTTGTAGCAAAAACAAGAGTGTTGTGGCACCTAACACACTGACAGATTTATTATGAAATAAACTTTCATGGACCCAGTCAATTATCCTCAATTGTCCGGATAGGGGAGGGGCGAATTGTAAACAGAAGGAATTTAAATGCAGAAACTACAGATAGTGGTAATTACCTTAGCAGGGGTCATTTACAAAACAATTGCTGTGTGGTAACAAGTATCCTTGCTCTGGTGAACTGATTAATACTTTGTCCCTATTCAAGTTGCAGGAGAGAGAGCTCAACCTCTTGATTAATTCTTATGCAGCTGATTCCTGTTGAAAACTTGCCATGAAGTTCCTTTGTTCAAGAATGGCCACCTTAAGATCATTCACAGAGTGTCCTGGAGGCTGAAGTGTTCCTCCACTGGTTTTTGAATATGCTATTTCAGAGTGTCCATTTATTCCTTTGCATATGGACTGGCCTGTTTGATCTATGTAGAATTCAGTAGGGCATTGCTGGCAAATGATGAATATACCACATTGGAAGGTGAGCGTGAGCTCCTCCTGCTACAAAGACCTTTCCTTCTCATACTTTAATGACCCATACTGATGGAGGTTGGAAAATGGCACCTCCTCAGGAATCTGCTGTCTGACACAGCTTCATTTACCTTTATGGTAAGACAGGCCTTGCTCCCTAAGGTTATATGGTAGGTGCTGCTGCAACACTGACTGGGTTCACGCAACATGATAACCCACACTCAAGATAACAAACCATGGTGAACAATTTACAGTTCATAACCCAACAACAAACCATGGGTTCTCTTTATGCATTATTTGTGGTTAACAAGCCTGGCAGGGGAGACACCATGATCATGAAGGTGGTTTTCCCAGGGTGAGGCTCATCCATTGCACTGACCCCTGCTGCCTGGGGCATGCTGGGAGTTATAGGCAAAAAACTTCTGGGGACCCAAGGTTGGAGAACACTGCTCTAATTGTTTACAGTAAGGCCTGATTCAGACAGTAGATCAGCCCCTGTATAGAGAGCACTTAAAACATGCATGTGTGCCAATATTTCCACTTGAGCGCTGTAATTTTTTAAGCTGCTTACCACATAGATTGTTCCAGTCTCCGTGTCACCGCCATTTTCTCCCAGGAAGGTTTGGTGCTGCTGTGGAGGCTCTCCACACAATTCAAACAAATGATGTGGTGAACAGCTGTTACATACTACAACTGTTACTGCTGCCACCCCCACCTCACTGCCCCGAACATCACCACCACTGCCATGGAAAAATTTTAATAGGTTAAAATATTTTAAATAGATTCTATGTAGAAGTTATACATTTTGATTTGGACCTTGTTGGGGTATTGTTGTCAAGCATATCCTCTTGGGTTAATGATTGTAGCCTCTGAAACTGGAAATGGCTTCAGCAGTTTGGCCCGGCTTAACTTATATATCATACAACAAATGCAAGAGGACAGTTCTTTATTACATTTTTCCATGAAAGTGCTGGGTTTTCTATGGGAGATTCCAAATTATCCTTCCTGGTATAGTTTTTACATTTTATTTTATACATGGCCATGCTGATTATGTAAAATGCCAAACCATCTCATTCCAGTCAGCATCACATGTGTGTAGCTGTGTGAATGGTATGCACTTAAATTTTCATTTAACAGACCCTGCGTCCATGCTGTTTAGGGTGCAATCCCATGCACGATATAGGCCTGTGGCTCACGCTGGCTCAGCTTGTCTGAGTGTGGAAAGCTAAGCAGGGTCAGGCCTGGTTATTACTTGGATGGGAGACCCCTCCTCTAGTCTCCTGCACTGAGCAGGGGGTTGGACTTGATGGCCTTGTAGGCCCCTTCCAACTCTATGATCTATGAAATCTATGTCAGTTATATTTCCACATTTTCTTCTGTCTGGCTTTGCATGAATCCAGAACAAGGATGGGCATACTGCCAGGTAAGCCATCTTTCTCTGCATTGTGTTGAAGAAGCTTGAACTGCTTTTGTCTTGAGCTAGGGCTAGCTCAAACAAACATATTGGCTAGGTTCATACAACACACTAAGCCACAGTGGCAAGCATGGCTTAGCATGTTGTGCAAACAGTCAGTGTTTCTTAACCTTGGCTTTGAAGCCACCCTTCAAAGCCATGGCTGGTTTACTGTAGCCACCATGGCTTAGTGATGAGATAAGGCAACATTCGAATGATGGGATTAGTTGATCATCTATCCAATCATTCACTGAGAGGCACATAGCAGACACAAGGTAGATAAAACAAGTTACAATCAAGATGAGGAAAAACATACTGACTTTGGTGAATTTGCAGGCACTGAAGAGATTTTCGGTTGGCTAACAGCCAACTGATTGGAGATTAGCACATGAGCAGAATATGATAGACAAGGAAAGAAGGGCATGATCAAAGTGAGCTGTAGTACTGAGCATGCTCAGACTCCTAAGGAATTTAACTGCAGAAACTACAGACAGTGGTAATTACCTTAGCAGGGGTCATTTGCAAAACAATTGCTGGGTGGTAACAAGCATCCTTGCTCTGATGAACTGATTAATACTTTGTCCCTATTCAAGTTGCAGGAGACAGAGCTGAACCTCTTGATTAATTATTATGCAGCTGGTTCCTGTTGAAATCTTGGCCTTGAAGTTCCTTTGTTCAAGAATGGCCACCTTAAGGTCATTCATAGAGTGTCCTGGAGGCTGAAGTGTTCCTCCACTGGTTTTTGAATATGCTATTTCAGAGTGTCCATTTATTCCTTTGCATATGAACTGGCCTGTTTGTTCTATGTAGAATTCAGTAGGGCATTGCTGGCAAATGATGAATATACCACATTGGAAGGTGAGCATGAGCTCCTGCTACAAAGAACTTTCCTTCTCATATTTTAATGACCCATACTGATGGAGGTTGGAAAATGGCACCTCCTCAGGAATCTGCTGTCTGAAGCAACAGCTTCATTCAGAGTGGCACCCTAAAGATTAGCAAATTAGAAGCTTTTGTGGACTAGAGTCTGCTCAATCAGACCCATCAAGTGTAATCTTGTTGGCAAATATATATCCACATGAGTGTAAAGGAAAAATGTAGACCTTTGAATTAAGTGGCAATAAAATGCAAAAAGTACAGCTTGTGACAATTTAATTACTGTACAGGGAAATCTTGTGGTACCTGGGACAGCATCCCAGGGGCCATAGGATAGATCTGAAATCTCTCTCCAAGGTCAGACACAGATCTCAGATCTCAGAGGAGGAGATCCCCTCTCTGCCCCCACAGAAAGGTCTGTGGCCCTTCACCTTCCCCCATGTTGGAGCCCTGATATTTAATATGGGGGAGGGGAAGGGAAGGATTGTGGGTATAGTGTGGGTACAGCAGGCAAGGCTCTGGATCTGATGTAGCCATTGCCAAAGCCCTCCCAGCTCCCAACACAGAGAAACATTTAGAGCAGCCCTGGATCTGGTCGAAATCTGACTCCCATTGTGAGCAATGAAAGGGAAATGGTAAACAAACAAGGAAACATGGAGGTAGAGTGGCGAAACACTGCTCCTCCCTCACTGTGTTTGAAAATGTTGTGGCACTCTGCCCTTGGAAGACTCCAACACAAATATAGGATTTGTGCTTTAGAGCTTAAATGTGTGCAAAATAAGCACAGCAACCATTCACAACAGTCATTGATGGTAAGACAATCATCTTGGCCTTGCTGAATAAATGAACACTAGCTGTGGGACAGGAAACCATTGACTCTGTTCAAACCTAAATGAAAATGCAAATATACCGTACATGTTTTCCTTTGAGGCAGTGTGGGGCAAGGGGTTAGAAAATGAAAATGTACTCATTTATCAGTCAATAATCTGTGTGTCCCACCCTTCCTCCTGTGAGGTAGTTTAGGCTGAGAGATAGTGGCTTGTCCAAGTCCCTCCCCCATGCAGGAACATTCAAACATGCACTGGATGTATGCATGTCTGAAGCTGCACAGTTTGAGAAGGGCTGCAACGTGATAAGTGCTCCTCACTTTCCCTGAGTATTGAGCAGTCCAGGAGTAGCTCTGTAGAGTTTCCTTTGCATGAGAGAGCGCTGGAGGCTTTGTGATATTTGATTGATTTACAAATATACCAGCAGAGCATAAGTGGATAGAAGTGGGATTCTAAAAAGAGCCAGCAAAACAGATAATCTCGCATCAGACTTCCGGAAATAGCAGCATCGACTCCCATAGTCTCCAAGCTGCTTCTAGTCTAGCTAATTCCAGCTAAAAACTCCCAGCTCTCTAACCTGACACTTTTCACATCCAAACAACAAAACTGACTAAAAACTGTTCCTCTGTCTCCTCCCACTAGCTGGAAGGTGCCACCTTCCCAAACTCTGATTGGTATCACTTACCAGGGGCTGGAGAGAGCTTCCCAACAATTAAGGAATATTACTGTTTTGCTTAAGTCCCTGACTGCAGTTACCCAGTGATAGGCCCATTGGCAGGAATCACAATTAAGATAACCCAAACTCATAACAATGTGACATAGGGGCAGTGTGGTGTAGTTGTTAGAGTGTCAAGACAAGGACTAGGACTGGGATCAAGACTGGGATCTCCTCTGAGCCATGAATGTCATTGGATGACCTTGAGCTAGTCATTACTTCTGAAGCTAACCTACTTCACAGGGTTGTTGTGAGGATAAAATAGATGGATGAAAACCACGTATGCCTCCTTAGAGGAAGAGTTGGATAAAAATGTAATCAAAATAAAATAATATTTCTAAACGTTTTGATAATCTCCTAGCCCAGCCTATTGTGGGAAGAAAATCAGCTTGATGTGCACCTTATGCATTTACAAAGCATTTTTTAAAAGCATGCCATTAGATACAGCACATTGTAATCTTTAACCCTTGATCTGGAACACATTCCCTGAAATATATTTCAGTCTAACCCATGTTCATGTAATCAGGTTGCCAGATTTCCTTCAGACACAGTATTCAGTCTGGCAAATCTATCTTCAAGGTTGGCACATTATTTTGCACACCCCTATTTAGGAGATAGTGATAGTGTTAGACAAGGGCATGCTTTATTCTTCTCTCAAAAAGTGATTTTTTTTTTTTTACTAAGGTTATTTATTTATTTATTAATCACGCCTCCGCTCAGAGATCTAGTTCACATGTCATGGTGGCAATTCCTGGGATAGAAACATAGAAAAGTAGAGTTGGAAGGGGCCTACAAGGCCATCGAGTTGTTTAACCCAGAAATTGTGGGGACAAGCAGAACGTGCAAGCCATGCACTCGTTGTTTCAACTTTTTATTAACCCAGGAACACCCTGCTCCTGGGTTGTTTCATGACGTGAAACCAGAAAAGGTGGGTTGTTTATGGGTTGTCTAACCCATAAGCAACCCAGAGTTTCTGGGTTCACACATCACAAAACAACCCAGGAACAGGGCATTTCTGCTTTGCTAATTAAAAGCTGAAGTGGTGAGCTTGCAGCTCACATGCTCCACTCGTCCACTCCATCTGCTCCACATTTTGAATATGCAAGTGGTGGTATGCTCATAGCTTGCCGTGTCATGCAAACTTGGTGTCGTGGGTTGCTTGAGGGGGTAGATACCCTCAAATACCGGTAATCTATAGCTTGTGTTAGGTTTATTTGAGGGTTATCTACCCCCTCAAATGACCCATGACACTGGGTTTGCACAACATGGCAAACCACCACAAGGTGGGGGCCCTGCGGACGCCATGCAAAAAAGGGTGCCTGGCATGACATGATAGCCCCTGTGGCTAAATTAACCAGGTCACTGGAGGGTAAGAAACTCAGAAAGACTAAGGGTGCCATCCCATGCATGTTTAGAAAGCTGGGGGATGCTGGGAGTTGTAGGACTTTTTTCTGTCTAAACATGCCTAGGATTGTGCCCTAAAAGAAGAAAGAAAATCCTGCAAGACAAAAACAAAACCTACTCAAATTTTCTGCAAACTTTAGTCAAATCAGGAGCTATTGGTAGAAGTTCACAGCTACCTGTTCAGAATTCACTACCTTAAACATTGCCCTTGAAATGTTTGCTCACATTTTGAACTAGGCAACTGAAATTATATCATGTGATTATTACTGTTTGATGTAGCCAATGTATCTTGTTTATTGAGAGCAGTTTGCTTTAAATCCATAGAATTCATAAAATTTAGTGCACACGGAGACCAATATGAATTAATGAAAGGACATTAGCGGAGTGCAAATGTTCAGTAAACAGAAAATGACGCTTATTTCATTGGTTAACCAGTTTCTTATTGATAGCAACCTGTTATATATTCAAAGAAATAGAGGAATGCATTCAAAGATATTCATAGATATACAGGCCTGTGGCTCAAACTGGCACAGCTTGTCTGAGTGTGGAAAGCTAAGCAGGGTCAGGCCTGGTTATTACTTGGATGGGAGACCCCTCCTCTAGTTTCCTGCATTGAGCAGGGGGTTGGACTCGATAGCCTTGTAGGCTCCTTCCAACTCTATTTATGAAATGTACACAACTATCTTGTTAATTTGTTTACTTTCCCCCACCTTTTAAATGGAAACAAATGACTGATATTTCTGAGATTCAAAATCTGCAAAATACCAGTTTCAGAATATGTTATCCTTGTGTTTTTGCTGGTACACAAACATTTTGTCAGACTCACATCAGGAATGTTCCTAGCTAAGAGGCCTCATAAAACCCAGAGATAATTGAGAAGGCCTGCAGACAATACTGTTAGATTTACAGCTGGGTGTGCGTGTGTGTATGCATGGTCTAACTAGGGTAGATTTATTTATTTATTATATTTTTAAATCGCCCATCTGACCGGCCACCCTGCCACCCTGGGCGATGTACAATCAAGATAAAATACAATAAAACACCATTAAAACACAAAACAATATAAGAGTTTTTTTTTTAAATCCTAACCCACTCTATATTCCTGCCTGAAAAGCCATGTTTTTTAAAGCCTGGCGGAAGTACATCAAGGAGGGGGCATGGCGAAGGTCACTGGGGAGGGAGTTCCATAACTTAGGGGCCGCCACAGAAAAAGCCCTCTTCTTAGTCCCCACCAGCCTGGCTGCTCTGATGGGACAAGGAGAAGGCCGTCCGTGGCAGACCATTTGATGTTGCTGGAGGCGCTCCTTGAGAAAAGCTGGACCGGAGCCGTATAGGGTTTTAAAGGTCAAAACCAACACCTTGAATTCGGCCCGGCAAGAAACTCATAGCCAGTGCAACTCCTTGAGCACTGGTGTGATATTATCTCGCTGGCGGTTGCCTTTAACGAGGTGAGCTGCTGCGTTCTGTAGCAGCTGTAGCTTCCGGACCGTCTTCCAGGGTAACCCCACGTAGAGCGCATTACAGTAGTCTAGGCGAGAGGAGACCAAGGCATGAACTACCGATGGGACCAGATGATTAGGAAGGTAGGGGTGCAGCTGCCGTATCAGATGGAGTTGATACAACGCCACCCGGCTCACAGCTGACACTTGAGCCTCCATGGACAGCTGGGAGTCTAGAATGACTCCCAAGCTGCAAACCTGGTCTTTCAACTCAACTATAACGAGTTGAGTTTAGCTTTGTTGTTACAATCCTCCTTTGCACAACCTCAAAGGTACTTAGCTATAAGAAGATCATTCTATACAACTCAACAATGACATTTGTATATGTTGTTTTCTAGATTCATCTGTGGGCCTAACTAAACAATACATGCAACTGCATATAATAAAGGCCCGATGGCCTGTTCCTGTGCTGCAAGACAGGATGGGAGAGGGAGACCATTTTGGAGCAGCAGGTGGAGGCGGTGTTTAACTGTTTCTCTGCCTACCACTTTCCCACTGAAAATCTCCCTTGCCAAGCTGTGTTTCTCACCTGTGGAGCTCAAGAATTGTGTTTACCTTGCAAATATATGTATGGAACCTATGTGTGTCTCTTTATGTGAGGCTTGGGGACTCCAGCCATAACAAGAGTACTTCGCTAATAAAAGATAAGAGCACCTTAAAGAATTAGGACATTTGTGCAGGCTGATTTTTTATAATAGTAGTAGTAGTAGTAGTAGTAGTAGTAGTAGTTACATGGATGCTGCAATCCTATACCCTCTTTCTTGGGAAAAGGTTGTATCGAACTCAATAGGTAGACACGCATAGGATTGTGATGGCGATAGATAGATAGATAGATAGATAGATAGAGGGTCTCCTATGTGTGAATGTGCTGAAAGATCAACCGGGAAGGACAGGGTAGGAGAAGGCAAAATACAGGGGGTGCAGTCAAAAAGACCCCCTGTCCTCCTCCTCACCTCCAAAACCAAATCTTGACATGGGAGGTACATGCATACTTCCCTCTGCTGCTGACAACAGTGAGAATGTGAAAGAGGCTGTAAACATTTTGTTATTCTGTAGTACGAGCAAACTTTATTCCACCTCGTAGTCAACAAATCCATTGCCAGAATAGTCTGATACACAAAGCTCTCTGTAGAGAGATTTGGCATCTTGCTTGCATTGAGCATTTTCAGCTCGACAAGGGAGAAGGTCTCTGCAGTAACTTGTGAAATCTCATAGGATTTAGCTAATAAACATGCTAGTCATGCAGGATTCAAGAGCACCAAAAACACCAATGTTATTAAGAACAGTCAGCAAGTATATCTGTTCTAATCTTCTGCATTTGGTGGTTGTAAACAATATGGCAACCATATAAATTGTTCAGTATATTTTCAATGTGGTTTGATTCAGCTTTCAAATTCATTGGGGCAAAGCAGAAGTGGATGCAGGTGCAATAAGCATTAAGTTTATTTTATTTATTTATTATATTTATACCCCGCCTTTTTTCCTGCAAGGAACCCGCCTTGGCTTACATAATCCTCCTCCTCTCCATTTTATCCTCACAACAACCCTGTGAGGTAGGTTAGGCTGAGAGTCAGTGACTGGCCCAAAGTCACCCAGTGAGTTTCATGGCCGAGTGGGGACTAGAACCCGGATCTCCCGAGTCCCAGTCCAACACTCTCACCACTACGCCACACTGGACTCTAATGGTTCGAATAATACATAGTCATGCAAATATATCTTGAGGCCTACTTCTGACAACCACCAGAACCCTATTTATGTGTTAGGAAAGTGTATTTCAGTCACCCTCTACACATGGAGGGTGACTTTCTGGAGGGGAGAGCCTCCTGTATCCATGGAGGCTCTTCACACAATTTGGAATGGTGGCAAATCAGTGCTCAGAATCTCATGGAGAGCCTCTATGGATACAGGAGGCTCTCCCTTTCAGAAAGTCACCCGCCAAGTGTAGAGGGTGACAGAAATGTGCAAGGAGGGGCCAGGGCTGGCCCTACCATTAAGCAGAGTGAGGTGGTTGCCTCAGGCAGCAGATTTCGAATGTGAAGAAAGGGCAGCACATGGTTAGTGATTTAGTTTGTTATGATTGTATTTTTACTGCCAGAGAAGGAAAGAGGTACATGTGGGTGCATGGCATTTTCTGCCTCAGGTGACCAAATAACTTGGCTGGCCTTGAGTACAATGCACCTTGACTTGTGGTGATGGTAGGGGGGGGGGATTTGCCAATCTGCCTCAAGCAACAAAATGTATTGGGCCAGCCCTGGGAGGGGCCAGAGCTAGCATGCTCTCTCTTCTCACACATTTATTCTACACATTTTTATAACACCAGTACAGAGCTCAGATGAGGAGGTATTGGTAATCCTGTCTGGATGTTATCACTTCAGATTGCAAGTGGGGGCTCACATTGAAGGGAACGAAATAGTTAAAAGAAAACCTTACAAGAGATTCTAGCCAGGCATGTGGACAGATTGCCAGGGTGATGACTACTAATACTAAAAGAATGTAGTCAATGGCTGGTAATGACTGTGGCAATGACTGACAATGGCCATCAATGGCTGTTGTTGATTCACAAAGGTTGAGGTGTTTTGCTGTCTCACCCTGCATACGTGACCAAGATAAGAAAATACCTAGCAGCTGCTTGATTGTAAGATCATCTTCCTGTCTCCTTGTCAGGAAATCCCCCTCCCCTAAAGCAACCCCCCTTTTGTCTTGACCTTGCTGACCAATGTAAAGAACTGTTGCCAAATGACCAGACTTAGGTATGCTATAAAAGTGGTTGTAAGAGCCCTGCCCAGGGTTCTGCTTTGCGACACAGTCCGCAGGACCAATTGTGCACAATAAACCTTTTTCCAATAACCCGAGTTGGTCCTCGTCGTCCTTATCCGAGTTAAGAGGTGACCACTTCATCATGAGGGGGATGCTTTCCAGGGATGTTGAAGAGTCCTTGGTTTCGAGTCACGAGTCTTTGGACCCGAGTCCGAGTCCTTGGTCCAAAATGGTGACTCACGAGTCCCGAGTCACTCCCAAAGCTGACTCCATGAGTCCCTATTAAAATCAATGGGGGTTTTCCCAACAAAATAAGGCTACTTCAGATGTGTGGCTTAAATAAATTCTAGGCACAAGTGTGCCTTTTTATTTCAAAACTCTGCAACTGATTTTGGCAAGAACAGACCAGGCAGACAAACCCAAAATAACCAGACAGGCAGAGGAGGCAGGGAACCCCAAAGGAGGCAGGCAGAGGCCAGGCCTTTGTTTTGGACAATTCAACTGTTGAACTGGTCAAGAAGAGACTAGGCAGGCAGAGGAGGCTGGGAACCCCAAACAGGCAGGCAGAGGCAGCCAAACCCAAAATGTCTGAAAGGCTGCATTTTAGGAAAATGATTTTTAAAAATAAACTTGCTGTACTTCCTAAAACCTATCCATGTTGCATTTGAGGAACACGATTTTGGAACACGAGTCCTTGGTCTCAGGATATTGGGACTCGAGTGGGATGCGAGTCAGAGGGGAGACTCAGTCCGAGTCACGAGTCAAGTCCTGGAGTCCGAGTCCCCATCCCTGATGCTTTCTCCATACAACACATGACAGAGTACACCATGGCATTATTTATTGTACAGAAATACAGCCAAGATGGAGAAGCCATGTGGGAAAAACTAAGTACATTGTTACTGCTGCCATAGGTATGAAGAGGTTAAGGAGCAGCCAGGTGCTGCTAAGCAAATGCCCCTGACATAGTTTTTTCCCCTTTCTCTGACACCCCTCTTCCCCCATCTGTCTGCATAATCTCCAGGGGGGGGGGGCAGGAGACGAAGTTCTGGGCAGACCGGTTGTACATGGTCACATCTGCATAGCTACATCTACATAACCTAAATAGGGTGCATTTACATCTACCCTCAAGGTAGTGCATAAACATTCCGAAGGTGGGGAGCAGTCTCAAAGAGCTGCAAAAGTATCCAGGAGATGCCAGCACCTAAGAGGCGCCACCCCCCCCCCCCTGCAGGGTGGAACCAGCTGTCTCAATAGGATTCAGTGCGATTCAGTGTCAATGGTTGGTAGCGACTGGGTATAAAGGGCATTTCGGTGCCAGTTAACCCTTTAAATGCCGAACTCACACAAAGGACCAGTCCTGGTCCTCCACAGAGAAGCCATGTGGGAAAAACTAAGTACACCCTTACTGCTGCCATAGGTATGAAGAGGCTAAGGAGCAGCCAGGTGCTGCTAAGTAAATGCCCTTGATGAACTGATCATCAGCAAGTGTGACCACCTCTATAAAAGCTGAATTGTCAGGAGTTTGCTGGTCTCCAGCAGTCAGGTGTGTGCTACCACAATGCCAAGGAGAGAAGACATCAGCAATGATCTTAGGGAAGCAATTGTTGCTGCTCATCAATCCGGGAAGGGTTATAAGACCATTTCCAAACAATTTCAAGTCAATCATTCTACAGTGAGGAAGATTATTCACAAGTGGAAATCATTCAAGACAGTAGCTAATCTTCCCAGGAGTGGACGTCCCAGCAAATTCACCCCAAGGGCAGACCATGCAATGCTCAGAGAAATTGCAAAACATCCAAGTGTTACTGTGAAGGATCAGCAACCGGATCCTTTGCGTGAGTTCGGCAACTCTAGGGTTAACCGGTAGAGCAATACCGCTCGTATCGGCTCTCAGTACAATCGGAAAAGACCACACGCCTTTGTATGCCCAAATAAGGCTCTTTATTTGTTTATACAACGATTAGGTCGGAATTACCAGTCTTCTAAGAATACGTTTACAGTCAACAAAACCTTAGTTGACTCGCGTCTTACCCAATGAGCGGGCTCCGCGGCTAGCAGGTTACATTCAGGTCACTCTACTTACATCAAAGACAATACTCTAGTCAGTTTCAGCCCAGCTCTCGATCGGCGCTTCCTAGCGGAGAACGGAGTGCCTGGGCGGCTGTTGCTTAGGAGGATCTGGCCCCGTGGTTCCCAACAACCCGAACCGGGACGGGAGAGGGGTTTTCTACCCTGGATTCCCCGCTCTCCCCCCGCCCCCTAGGTCAGGTGGGGGCTTATGCCTGCCCCTTCGTGCAGATAGGCTTATTCCTGCCCGGGAAGAAGGTGACGTAGGGCAACCTTTGCAGCTCTTCGAGGCTGCCCTTTGTGCTGATGGTCCTTGATGGCCCTTCCTGGACGGTTGTGGATCTCTGCCGAGGTCCTCCTTTGTTGGGGCTGATGGCTTGTCTGGCTACTCCCTGGTGACCTCATCCCTCCTCCCCTGGCCCCCTCCTTTGGGGAAAGATGTGTGTGCGTGTGTGTACTGATTTTTGGGCTTTCTCCACACCCTCCCATTTGGGGAAAGATGGCATTGGGGTCCACCACCCCAATCCCTATCTAACTGTCTCCTACTGAGAAAGCCCGGGACAACCCATCTGCCACGATGTTGTCCTTCCCCTTGATGTGTTCTACTAAAAAATCAAAATCTTGCAGGGCTAAACTCCACCGTAAGAGCTTCTGGTTGGACCCCTTCACCCTATCCAGCCAGCACAAGGGGGAATGGTCGGTCTGCAGTCGGAACCGGCGGCCCCACAGATAGGGGCGAAGCTTGGTCACTGCCCACACTATTGCTAGGCACTCTTTCTCGACAGTGGCCAAGTTCCGCTCCCGAGGCAGAAGTTTTTTACTTAAAAAGGCAACCGGGCACAGCCCCTGCTCTGGTCGTTCCTGCAGCAAGACGGCTCCCATCCCCGCTTCCGAGGCATCCGTCTGCAGAACAAAAGGGGCTTCAAAGTCTGGGGCTTGCAGCACAGGGGCTGCCATCAAGCAGGCTTTCAGTCCCTCAAACGCTGCCTGGCAAGCGGCTGACCATTGGACCTTAACGGGTTGCCGCTTCTTGCACAAGTCAGTCAGGGGGGCGGCTAGCTGGCTAAAATGGGGCACGAATTTACGATAATAGCCAGCCAGCCCTAAAAAAGCTTGGACCTGCTTTTTCGTCTGGGGTTGGGGCCAGGTGCGCACTGATTCTATTTTGGCTTCCAGGGGCTTGACACTACCTCCCCCTACCTTGTGTCCCAGATACTCCACCTCCCCCCTCCCAACCTGGCATTTCTTTGCCTTTACCGTCAACCCGGCACCCTGAATCCTTTGAAACACCTGGCGGACATGTTGCAAATGCTGCTCCCAGGTGGAACTGAAAATGGCGATGTCGTCCAGATACGCGCAGGCGAACTCCCCCAGCCCATTTAGCATTCCGTTTACCAACCTCTGGAAGGTAGCCGGACCATTGCGGACCCCAAACGGGAGGGTGGTGAATTGGAACAACCCCAGGTGGGTCACGAAAGCAGATTTCAAGGCAGCGTCCGCATCGAGCGGAACCTGCCAATACCCCTTTGTCAGGTCCAGGGTGGTGATGTACTTGGCCCCCCCCAGCCTCTCCAGCAGCACATCCATGTTGGGAATGGGGTAGGGGTCCGGGACGGTCACCTTGTTTATTTTCCGGTAGTCTACGCAGAACCGGACACCCCCATCCTTTTTGGCTACTAACACGATCGGGGAGGACCAGGGGCTCGAGCTGGGCACAATGACTCCCAAGTCCAGCATGGCTTGGACCTCCTCGGCCACGACTTGGGCATGGGGCCCCACCGCCCGGTAGGGTAGGGATTGGATGGGGGGGCTATCCCCTGTGTCAATGGTGTGTTGTGTGAGTGTGGTGCATCCTGGTCGGTCTGAGAACAGGGGCTGAAATTCTTCCAAGACCTGGGTGATCTGCTGCCGCTGCTGTTCGGACAGGGAGGGGGACAGTTTGATCTCCTCCATTCCTCCCCCTTCCCCCCACTCGGCCAACAACCCCCCATCAGGGTCTCCCGGCTCCACACACTCTTGTACTCCCCCCACCTTCGTTCCGCGTTCTACATACAGTTTCAGCATATTTACATGGAAAACCTTCTGCCTCCCCGGCTGCCCCGGGAAAGCCACTTGGTAGTTCACCTCCCCCGACCTTCCAATGACGGTCCCTGGGCCCTCCCACTTCAAGCACAGTTTGTCCGTCTTTTGGGGGCGCAGTACCAACACCTGGTCCCCCACTTCGAAAGTCCGTGGTACAGCCGTCCGGTTGTACCACGCGCTCTGCCGCTGCTGGGCTGTTTCGAGATGCTGCTGCGCCGTCTCCCTCACCTCTCGAAGGACAGTCTGGAGGTGTTGCATGAACGTATGCACAGGCACGGAGGCTTTTTCGGCAACCCCCTCCCATTCCGCCCGCAACAGAGCCAAAGGTCCCCGGAGCTCCCTCCCAAACATCAGTTCGTTGGGGGAGAATCCCAGGCTTTCTTGGGGGGAGTCCCGGTAGGCAAATAACAAGTAGGGGAGGGCTTGATCCCAAGTCCCAGGGTGCTTCGCCGCATATGCCCTGATCATCTTTTCCAGAGTCTGGTTGAAACGCTCCACCAACCCATTGGTCTCGTGGTGGTATGGCACCGAAGTCAGGTGCTCTACCCCCCCCAGTTCCCACAATTTTTTAAACAGTTTGGACACGAAGCCCGTGCCGCAGTCCGAAACCACCGTGTGGGGCATTCCTAGGCGGGCGAAAAGAGAGAGGAGAGTCTTAGCCAGGCTGGTGGCGGAAATGGAGGCTAAAGCAAAAGCCTCTGCATAACGGGTGGCAAAGTCAACCACAGTCAATATAAACTTCTTCCCCGTCTTGGTGGGGGGATTCAAGGGTCCCACGATATCCATCCCTATTCTTTCAAAGGGGATGCCCACAATGGGTAGGGGTTGCAGGGGGGCTTTGGGATGGTCCCGGTTATGCCCCACCCGCTGGCAGACATCGCAGGACCGGCAATATTCTTGCACCTCATTTGCCACCATGGGCCAGTAGAACCCCTCTGTCACCCTAACCAGAGTCCGTTTCTGTCCCAAGTGCCCTCCCCACGCCACATCGTGGGCCAGCTGTAGTACAGCCTGGCGGTACCTCGCAGGCACAACTAATTGTCTCTTCTTTGGTTGGGGACCCGGTCCCGTCCTTGGGCAGAATTCTCTGTAGAGGGCTCCCGCCTCCCACAAAAAGCGTTCAGACTGGTCCCCTACCCCGGGCACTTGACTGGCCCGATCCCGACATCCCTGGAGGGATGGGTCGCTCTGCTGCTCTTCTTGGAACGCCTTCTGAGTCCCAAAATCACGGGCCATTGGCGCGAACCCCCCGGGGTCTTCGTCCTCCCCCACAACTGGGGGGAGCGGCGGGGGACGGCTGGCTGCCGCTGCCGGGGCCGCTTTACCGCGACCGGGAGGCGGGCCCGGGGACCTGGGAGGCTGCGGGTCAGGGGCTTGGTTGGCCCGACGCCGGGTCACCACCCCCACCTTGACCTGGGCAGCCCGGAACGCAACGTCGTTCCCAATGATGATTCCCCACTCTTGCTGGCCATGCACTATAACGTCCATCTCCCCTTCCCACCCCCTGTACTTGACCCAGACCCGGGCGAGGGGAACGGCTATGTTGGGAGAGTTATAGGGCTTTATGGCACAGGTGCGCCCCTTTAGCAACTGTCTCTTCTTTACCTTACTTCGAGGTAAAGCAGTGATGTCCGCCCCAGTGTCCCTATACCCCACCTGGGAAACATTGTTTACAGAGATGGACTCACAGAATTTGTCCTGGCTCCACCGCAGCTGCTCCGGGGAGGCAATGCGCATCAATGATGCCTGCGAGATGGCCCCCAGCGAATGCTGTCCTCCGCTCCTCAGGGACCGCGCCGCATCTTCGCCGTCTCCCTCGAGGGACGAGCTGGACTGCTGATCCTCCTCGTGCTCCTCCGGTTCGCGGGACTCCGGCGCAAGCATCCTCCCCACCTTGCCAGGCGATGTCTTGGCGTGGCGGTTCTTTGCGATCAGTTTGGGGCAACTCCTCTTGAGGTGCCCCGGTTCTTTACAATAGAAACATCCACTGGTGCCGGGGTTGTCTTTGGGCTTGCCTAGGGCTCCCTCCCGAGGTTTGGGGTTGCCCTTCTCCACACTTCCCTTGGTCCCGCCATGACTGAGGTTACCCCCCTTGGGTCCTTTGGGCTGCCGATACAGTCCCATTTGGTCGGCCAACTTGCCCATTTCCCTACAGTTTGGGGGGTCCCGATCCCGCACCGCCGTAGCTAGGTCCTCAGGGATAGTGGCACAGAATTGTTCCTGGATCAGGAGCTCCCGCACCTCCGCCAAGGAGGTCCTCCCGGTGGCCCCGATCCATGCGTCCCACACCTGCCCCAGGTGCGCCATCCAGGAGGCATACGTGTCCCCTGGGTTAGGCCGCCCGTAACGAAATTTACGGCGACAATGCTCAGCGGTGAGGGCAAACCTCTCTCTCACCGCTTCTTTGAACGCTCCATAGTCCAAGGGAGCGGTTTGGGTGTGGATGCCCAGAAGATCAGCCAGTTCCCCACTGACTTGCGTCCTCAGGGCAGACATCCTTAAGTTGTCCGGCACCTTCTGCTCTACGCAGGCAGCCTCGAACAGGGTGAAAAAGATCAGTACATCCTGTCCCGACTGGTAGGTGGGGAATTGCTTCCTGTCCCATTTGGGGGTTGTGGTGCCCCCACCCTGGGATGCAGGGGTTCCCCCTTGTCCGGTGCCCCTGGTCAGCCTGGCCAACTCCAGCTGCATCTGTAGCATCTCTTGTTGATGCTGCATCAACTCCTTGGCTTGTTGCCAATTGAGTTGGGGAAAGAGGGCATCCAACCCTCCTCCCCCCATGGCTCCGTCGGTAACCCTTCTGCCGAGGTCTTCTTCCGCCTCTGGGTCCCTTATTTCGCTTCTCCGGCCGCTACTGGTAAGGTTGGGGCTACCCCACTGCTTGGGTCCCTGCCCTCCTAACAACGGTGAGGGGGCTTCCCCCCCTTCCTGCCTTGCCGTCTTTGGCCGCACCACCCACTCCATTGTGGAGGTCTGGGTTGGGGTTTCTGGGCTGCTCGCTAGCTCCACCTGCTCTTGGCTCAGACTATTCATTTTTCCTTGCTCTGAGCGCTCCCCAGCAACCTACTAGCCTGCCCGAAGTTCTGTTAGTTCCGACCGTCAAATGTGGTTTCCAATTATCCCACCGCTGCCACCATGTGAAGGATCAGCAACCGGATCCTTTGCGTGAGTTCGGCAACTCTAGGGTTAACCGGTAGAGCAATACCGCTCGTATCGGCTCTCAGTACAATCGGAAAAGACCACACGCCTTTGTATGCCCAAATAAGGCTCTTTATTTGTTTATACAACGATTAGGTCGGAATTACCAGTCTTCTAAGAATACGTTTACAGTCAACAAAACCTTAGTTGACTCGCGTCTTACCCAATGAGCGGGCTCCGCGGCTAGCAGGTTACATTCAGGTCACTCTACTTACATCAAAGACAATACTCTAGTCAGTTTCAGCCCAGCTCTCGATCGGCGCTTCCTAGCGGAGAACGGAGTGCCTGGGCGGCTGTTGCTTAGGAGGATCTGGCCCCGTGGTTCCCAACAACCCGAACCGGGACGGGAGAGGGGTTTTCTACCCTGGATTCCCCGCTCTCCCCCCGCCCCCTAGGTCAGGTGGGGGCTTATGCCTGCCCCTTCGTGCAGATAGGCTTATTCCTGCCCGGGAAGAAGGTGACGTAGGGCAACCTTTGCAGCTCTTCGAGGCTGCCCTTTGTGCTGATGGTCCTTGATGGCCCTTCCTGGACGGTTGTGGATCTCTGCCGAGGTCCTCCTTTGTTGGGGCTGATGGCTTGTCTGGCTACTCCCTGGTGACCTCATCCCTCCTCCCCTGGCCCCCTCCTTTGGGGAAAGATGTGTGTGCGTGTGTGTACTGATTTTTGGGCTTTCTCCACAGTTACATCTCAGGCACTACAGGCCGCAGTCAGCAGGTGCAACGTTAAAGTTCATGACAGTACAATCAGAAAAAGACTGAACAAGTATGGTTTGTATGGAAGGGTTGCCAGGAGAAAGCCTCTTCTCTCTAAAAAGAACATGGCAGCATGGCTTGGGTTTGCAAAGTTGCATCTGAACAAATCACAAGCCTTCTGGAACAATGTCCTTTGGACGGACGGGACCAAAGTGGAGCTGTTTGGCCATAATGCACAGCACCACGTTTGGCGAAAACCAAACACAGCATATCAACACAAACATCTCTGACCAACTGTCAAGCATGGTGGTGGAGGGGTGATGATTTGGGCTTGTTTTGCAGTCAGAGGACCTGGGCACCTTGCAGTCATTGAGTCGACCATGACCTCCTCTGTATACCAAGGTATTCTAGAGTCGAATGTGAGGCCATCTGTCCGGCAGCTAAAACTTGGCCGAAATTGGGTCATGCAACAGGGCAATGATCCCAAGCACACCAGCAATTCTACAACAGAATGGCTGAGAACGAAAAGTGTGTGGGATAATTAAGTTGCAGTCAAAACCTATGGCTCATGTTTCACCAGGTAGTTGGGTGAAATGGTTAAGATCACTGGTATCTTCTAGGGTGGATTCACTGGAAGATACTCATTGAATCATTAACAGATCCCCAACAGAAGTGGGCGTAGCTATCAGCTCTTCCTCTTTCTGCTGGGACTCTTAGTGAGTGTGGCACCACCAGTTGTTAGCTCCAGGTTGTTTTAGCAGCAGCATGTAACCAGAGTTGCTGGTCTGAACTCCACAAGTTCAGACCCCAAGTATTTCCAAATGAACTTGTAACCAACTGTAAGAAACGTCTTTTAAGCCTGCCTGAATGAAACTGCATAATCTGAGTGAGTAAATGTTACTTTTAATTTTTACAAGACTGTCTCTGATTATTGTTCTGAGGGAGAGAAAAGGGGGCAAAACCAGGGAAATCCAGTCTGCCTTAAAGCATCCTGGATTACCAAATGCTAACTGGCTAACACTAGCCAAATCTAAACTTCTTTTAAGCTGGAAAGGGACTTTACTCTGCTGATCTCACTAACGTGAGATAGGAAGGATATTACTCCACAATATATCCTCTCCTAGCATCTTTTTCAAGTCCCAACAAAAAGAATCAAGGTGCTGCAATGGCCCAGTCAAAGTCCAGACCCCAACCCGATTGAAATGCTGTGGCAGGACCTTAAGAGAGCTGTGCATAAACAAATGCCCGCAAACCGCAATGAACTGAAGCGATACTGTAAAGAAGAGTGGGCCAACATTCCTCCACAACGATGTGAGAGACTGATCACGTCATACTGAAAATGATTACTTCAAGTTATTGCTGCTAAAGGTGGTTCTACCAGCTATTGAATCATAAGGTGTACTTAGTTTTCCCCACATGGCTTCTCCATCTTGGCTGTATTTCTGTACAATAAATAAAGCCACGGTGTACTCTGTCATGTGTTGTTCATCTGAGGTTGTCTTTACCTAATTTTGAGACCTGCTACAGGCCCAATGATTTTTCTTCTGTCCTGATACATGGAACCATGGAACTCGAGAAGGGTGTACAGTAATACCTTGGATTGCAAGTAACTTGGTTTGAGAGCGTTTTGCAAGACAAGCAAATTTTTAAATATTTATTTAATTTTTTTTTACTTGATATACAAGCAACGTCTTGCAATACAAGTACTGTAGTACAGCTTAAATTCAAAATCTCTGTACAATTTTTTTTTGGGGGGGATTTCGTTTTGATATAAGAGTGTTTTGGATTACAAGCACATTTCCAGAACGAATTATGCTCTCAATCCAAGGCATGACTGTACTTTCTTTTTCACATGACTGTAGGATGATAATGAGCCTTAATTGGTGGTGATACTGTTATTACTGAATCGACTGGGTCCACACAACACAGTAAGCCATGGTGGCTTATAAGCCATGTTTGTTTCAGAGTGGCTTGTCGTGTTGTCTGAACCCAGCAGCATGGTTTGTTACCCATGCGCAAGCCACTCTGGCTGGGTTCAGACAACATGACAAGCCACTCTGAAACAAACATGGCTTATCGTGTTGCGTGAACCCAGTCACTGGCCGGATTCACACGTCACTTTAAGCCCACAGAGGCGCTGTAGCCTCTGTGAGCTTAAAGTTGCCCCCAGGCCCTGGCTGTGGCCAACTAATGGTCAGGCAACTGGAGGTCCAGAGGCACTGCCTCTCCCCTCCTCCCCACTCTGCCCTCCCACTGGTATCCCAGAGAACACAACATGGGAACACTGAGAGGAGCGGGGATGGCAGCTGGTGAAAAGTGCCCAAGCGGCACTTTTTGCCAGCTGTCAGAGGCTCCCCTCGCTGTTCACGGCACTGCCAGGGAGAATCAGGTCCCTCTCCCAACCCGACTAGCCTCTCTTGCTAGTCGGGTTGGGAGAGGGACCTGATTCTCCCTGGCAGCGCCATGAACCGTTCCTTCTGCTGGGATTACATAACAGTAATCCCAGCAGAAGGGAGCATTCTAAATCGCTGCCAGAGCTTTAAATCCAGTGGCGATTTAAAATGCTCCCCTATGCTGGGATTACGCCTACATAAATCCAGCAGGTGGGGGCTTGCGTTTCAGGTTGGCACTGAAGAGGAGGGAGCTTCAGGCAGCCAGCTGGAGCTCCAGCCTTTTCTGTGGCGGCCCAAAATGGCAGGTGTGGACGTGGCGAAGGGAAAGAGGAGCCGGCATCTGAAGCTCCCTCCTCCCTTGCCCTTGCTTGACCCCGCCAAGCAAGGACAACGAGCCCCATGGAGAGGAAACCCAGCGCCACGGGGCTCATCCCTGGGCCTCTCTTGGCGCTGAGCAGTGAGATGCAGCGAGAAAGGTCACTTTCCCTCACGGGCTCCTTGCAGGGAGCCCCCCTTTCCTCCTGATCCTCCCAGGGAGAATCGGCTGCTTCTTCCAACCTGACTAGTGGCTGACGGGGAGACGCGCGAGCAAGAGATGCTAGCCAGGTGGGGGGGGAGGAGTGAGTCCCCCTGTCAGCAGCGGCGGCCAGCGGGATCCAGGAGCTCGGCCTCGCTTCCCACCTGGGCCCCACATTCCCCATGCCCCAAGTGGGGGCAGGGAGGAGGAGGAGGAGGTTTCCCCTTGGTCTACCTGGGAGTAGGCTGAGTAGAAAGTGCCTCCTCCCCACTCCCCTTTGTGTGTGCCACCCGTCCGGCGCTGAGGGGGTGGGGTGCCGGCCCGTCCGGCGCTGAGCTTCCTTTCGAGGAAGCCCAGTGCCAGGCAGTTCGTGGCTTCCCTTCACTGGGTGCCACCGTCACTCGGCCATGCATGGGGGGGGCGCACGAAGACAGCCACTAAAAGTGCCAGTTGGGCACTTTTCAGAGCTCTCATCCCCGCTCCGCTCCTCTCGTCTCAGTGCTCCCACGCGGTGTCCCCTGGGATACCAGTGGGAGGAGTGGGGGGGGAAGTAGGGAGAGGCGATGCCTCCGGACCCCCCCCACTGTGCCCAATAATTATTCAGGTACAGCCAGGGCCACAGGCAACTTTAAGTCCAAAGTGGCTACAGAGCCACTCTGGGCTCAAACTGTCGTCCAAACCCGCCTACTGACTGAGTTCACACCACCATGGCTTAGTGTGTTGTGTGAACCCAGTCAGTGTTTCTTAGACATGGCTTTGAAGCCGCCCTTTGAAGCCGCAGCTTTTTCTAGGGTTTACTGTAGCCACCGTGGCTTAGCGTGTTGTGCAGACCCAGCCATTCCTTAGTGCAGTGTTCTCCAACCTTGGGTCCCCAGATGTTTCTGGCCTACAACTGGCTGGGGCATGCTGGGAGTTGTAGGCCAAAAACTTCTGGGGACCCAAGGTTGGAGAACACTGCCTTAATGGATTGGCCTGAGAGGCTTGGTTATTTGTCTGTGTGTGTGTGTGTTAGTTAATATGAGAAATAATTATTGGGACAATATTTGATCTTACAGACAATATTTGATGTTTTGGTCAAAACACGCTTGCTGTGTTTATACATGATTAGTTTAGTTTCATGTTATGTATTTGAGTAATATAAGTTGCTTTTTTCATTTTATTGTTGAGGTTATAAAATTGGTATATGTGTTTTGTTTATGTAAATTGGCTTTGTCTATTTTTATTATATTGTACAGTTTCATTGCATTATACAATCTGTCAGTCCTTTTCTTGTATTCCAAACAAATACATGAGTAATTTCTTACGTATTACATATATTGTTACTGTACCAAACCAATGACTCATTTTCATTATATGATCTTTCTACTCAGACGAAGTAAGAAGACAAAAAAAGCTCAAAGCATCTTCACAGTAAGAGCTAATTTTCCTCATACAGCTCCCGGGTGGTAGCTGTTGCTTGTGAGTCATCAGTAGCACAAGTGGAGGCCATTCTGCGAGGGGTTAAGCCAAGATGGCTGGGACATGCTGGGAGTGTATGACTTCCCCCCCCTTCTGACTAAGCCTGCATAGCATTGCACCTTAGGGTACAAACTGAACTTTGGACATCCCTGCAAATGACCAGCCAGTAGCTGTGTACAGGACTGTGCTAGAGATGAGTACCCACAGAGTTTTGTGTGTCCTATCACCCCTCACATGGTAATCCCCACAAGTAGCCCTGCCACCTTCAGGCTGGTCCACCTACTCTGTTTGCAACAATTTGAATAAGCAGGTTTTATAATACTTCCCTAATTAATATCCCCCTAAGTCACTCACAGAAAAAGTCTTCTTTCTTTCTTGGACAATGATAAAAACAACAACCCAGGAATTAGAATAATCCCCACAACAAAACTGTGCAGAATATCACAAGCATTATATCCACAGGGAAAGCAATTGCAAAGAGCACCACTAAGATATTTTTTTTTGCTCCTGGAGACTTTCTTTTTTGGGAGATAGCAAAAGCTGGCTGTGAAGCCAGCTTTCGCCATCTCCGTTTGACAGCTATGGGCAGTCCCTTCAAAGTGCTCCAATGGCACCTTGGAGAGGCTGCCCAAAGGTTGCCAAACCATTTTTACTGTTTTTTTGCACCTCTAGGTGCTCGGGAAAGTGCAAATGTGCACCCCACTTTTTTCTTGGGAGAGTTTGACAGCGCAATGGGTAGCTTTTGACTGGGACATATAGCTGAGTATGTCCCAGTCAAAATAACCTCCTTGCACAGACAGCACTGATCTCCTGGTGCTCCTTCAATGCAAGAGGCCTTTGGGCTGCATGTATGGAGGAAGTAGAGCCACTGTTGGCTGCTTATGTGAGCCCAAAAGGGCCGAAGGAGCCTCCCTGCATTGCCAGTGTGGACCCAAAGTTGACCTTGTCTTAGAACGAAGGCATTTTTGGTGGGTTTTTTTTTTTTTTTAAATGTGTTCAGTAACTATGGTGAGAGGTCAGGGGATGTTTCATACATCCCCCCACCATATCATCCAAGCATCTCTTCAGCAAAAGTTAATGGTGCGTTTGTTTCCCTCATCTGCAGCAGTGTAGTGGAGCTGAGGCTCACAGGGACACTGCACTGGCACTTTTTTTTTTTTTATTAGCAGGGTCATCTGCCACCCCACACAGAATTCCCTGTGCCCCCCCCCGCAAGCTTAGCTACAATCCTCACAGTAGTTGAGAGAAATGCATTTTTCCTAGCAATGATACCTTGTTCCCTGGTGTAATGCAAAGTATTTTGGGGTGGCTTGGTCTTGACTGGGCAATTAACTTTATAATAGACCAGCTCCTAGCAGATGAAAATGTTAAGATGAGATATAGTTCTGATCATTTGGTTATGGCTACACCTCTAAATGGAAGTCCACAGCCCTCATAAGAAGCGTTGGGTAAGCAAGGGTTCAAGAGAAAAGAAGCAGCCTGTCCACCTCCCCAGCAGGGCAGAAGGCAAAAGGTCATGACTGAAGGTTTGAATGGAAGAGTGAGTGAAGCCTAGAGGCATGCATAGGCAAATGAGTGGCAGGCTTGCATTGATTAAGACCTGAATATTGCACATCACCTAAAGCACAGGAGGATTTCTCCTGAAAAGATATGGCCCACTGGGCAAATACCACCAGAAGCTTACTCCAAAAACAGTCCCATCAGCAGGAAGACCCAAACTTTGCTTTCCTAAGTCATCATCATCAGGCGATCACTCGTGACCGAGTAAGATTGTCTTCCGGGATAAAAGGAGGAAATTCTAAAGAAGATTGTGTAGACTCTAGCGATGGGTCCGTAAGTGACTGTGGAGGCCAATTCTAGATCCACACAGCTTCCCACAGTGAGGACACAGGTTACCAGATAGAAGATGGTCCTGTAAAGGATTCATTTGACGTGCTTTTCACTTAGCACGTTTCTCCCTTTCACCTTGCACTCGGGCTTCTTCAAAGTCCATGGAACCTTTGTGAAAGGTCAACCTCCATTTAGATCGTTCATGGGCCAGAGCTTCCCAGTTTTCGATGTTTATATTGCATTTTTTTTAGATTAGCCTTATGAACATCTTTAAACCTCTTATATTGACCACCGATATTTCGCTTTCCATCCTTGAGTTGGGAGTAAAGTAACTGCTTTGGGAGACGGCAGTCAGGCATTCGAACAACATGATCGGTCCACTGAAGTTGGCGTTGAAGGATCATTTTTTCAATGCTAGTAGTCTTTGCTTCTTCCAGTACACTGACATTTGTTCGCCTATCTTCCCAAGTAATTTGCAGGATTTTCCGGAGGCAACGTTGATGAAACCTTTCAAGGAGGTGGAAGTGACGTTTATAGATAGTCCATGTTTCGCAGGCATACAATAAAGTTGGTAATACAATGGCTTCATAAACCAGTGTTTTGGTCTTCTTACAAATATCCCGATCCTCGAATACTCTATGTTTCATTAGAGAAAAAGCGGCACTTGCGGAGCTATGAGTCATCAAAACATAAAGAGTAATGTCTTTGGCAGAGTTTGAAGACATCAGTGGGGCAAAGACCGCCCCCACTGCTCTCTTTTCTCCAAAAAGGCGGGAAGGAGACTATAAGAACAAAGAGGTTTTAGCAAGGGTGTGTGTCGGGAGAGAGCCTCATCACAGCAGACAAGTAGTAGCCAGGACTTTGCTTTTCTATCCTTCTAGACGGGAATCTCTCCCCCCCCCCCGCTTTTCTGTTCAGGCTTGTCAGGGCAAAAGGGGCTCTTTCTCTTCTCCAGAATACAGGGTGTGTTTGAACCATAGCGTAAGGATATTTTGCTGCCTGACATCACTAGGTTTGCTTTACCAACAAGTAAGACGCTGTACCTACTCTGTATTCTTCTTCAATAAAACCACCCTTTTGTTTCTAGAGTCTCTCTGTGTGTGTAGGTTTGTTTAAGTGTAAAAGGAGCAAAGCGCACACTTTCTACCCCAGCAGCGCAGGTTTTACCCCAGCCAAAGATCCTAAATCTTTTGTAAGAGTGTGGGGTTAGAGGGCCCAGAATTATCTGTCGTAACAAAAACTGCTAGAACTTGTTTGTTGATGTTGATCGACACAGCTGTCTGCATTTTTGGACTCTCCTTGGGGGTGTGGCTATGGGGACTGTCATGATGAGTGCCTGCGCTTCAAAATTTACCACTGCACCACTGCTCCTGAACGCAAGTGACACTTGCCCTTTTGAAAAGCCTTGAGAACTCTTTCAGCATTGGCCACCCAGCGGCAATCTCTCCTTCCTCCTCTGTGAACAGGAGTGCTGCTGCCAAGTGGCTTTTCTTCCTATTTAAGGGTATAAAAGATTCTTCAGAGGAACAGTTTGTCCTCAGCTTGGCATAACATTAAACTAAGCATTTGCCATTTGCTGTTTTGCAAGCTGTTGTGCTTCCTGTGAAAGCAGTAAGATACAGCAGAGACATCCCTAAGTAAGAAGAAATATCATTCTGTAGACGACGCTGGCCGGTCTCTGCCAGAGAGCGAGGCTACCCAGGGATTGCTTCAACAGCCAGGTTACAATAGCAGATATCCAATGAGGCAGAGAAGTTATCTTTGAGGTGAAAGAAGACTAGATTGTGTTCAGCTATGGATATTTTATTTTTCTCAAGAACAAGATAGGAAGTTAAAACAAGACAGGAAGTTAAAAGTATAGTGCTGGTAACAGCCAGCTTCTAAAGCAAGTCGACACAGAGTGAGATCTGCTAAGCTGAATGCAATCCCATTTATGGTGGCCCACCAGAGGTTTGATAACCTCGAGCTTTGGCTGCCTGCCAGGAACTGCAAAAACAGGAGTGTTGCCAAGCTCTTGCGAGGCCACACTACATGGTCACTTGGAAGTTGTACAGCTTGATCTAGAGAAAAAAATCATCTGCAAAATGACCACACATAAGAATGATCTGGTCACACTGGTCAAATCAGACCTAAACATGGGTTAGAAATAACAAAAGAGCAGTCCGCTGAAAACAAAAGAGGTGTGGGATAAACAGAACAGCTTTTAAAGTGCTAGTGGGCTCAAACCAGGGGATCTGGTAGCATGGGTGTCTTACCTTCTGTTAAAGCGGCCACTTACGCATCACCAAAAAAGGACAAAAAAAAGGACACAGATTTGCATAAAATGTACCTATATATGTACACACATGTTGTGTGTGCCATATCTATCTATCTATCTATCTATCTATCTATCTATCTATCTATCTATCTATCTATGCACACACAAATGTATGTATGTGTGAAGAAAAGAGCCTTTGGGGGTTCCTACATGCACACACACACACACACACACACACACACACACACCCTCATGTGTGAACCGGCTAAAGCTGGGTGGTGGTGGTGTATGGTTCCTCTTGATAGCCCCTGCTGGTGTCCCAAAGTCTACAGTGACCTGGCTTTCATATGCAAATGTAGTTCAGGCCCAGTAAGTCATGAGTCATGAGTCCCTCTCCCCTGCCTGGCCAGGTGAAGTTCATCCTGATTGGCTAAAAGCAGAAAAGCTACAGAAGGGGGGGGAAGGTATATTTTCCAAAGTGTGGGTTTTGTTCTTTGTCTTTGTTCGTTGCGTGGTTGCTGGCTGTGGAGCAATGGCGGTAAGCCACGCAGAGGTCCAAGCCTTCGGGCGGCCTCAGGATCTGACCCCAGGTAGCTCCTGGTGAAATTAGCTGAATGAGGGCTTTGGCAAGGCAAGCCTTGTGGAGGGCTACCCATCTCGGACCTTCGGGTAGGTGTGTAGTCTCCCCGGGCGGCAAGGCTGTGCTGGACCCAACCCTGAAGAGAACTGACCCCCAGGTAACTAGTTGTGTGCCTGGGAGATATAAGGAATCAGTAGGTTTTGTTATTTTGCAGCTCTATTACTTTGTACCAAAGCGTCTCTCTCCATTTTCGTGTGCTTCCCTCATTTCCCTATTCTTGTTGTAATATGCTACCTGAATAAACCTTCTTTTGGTTTTTTACCCCACATGGTGTTTGTGGATGCTCTGTGTTTCCAGCAACTAAATCCAGGTTTCAGTCAAAAAGGCAAGTCCCTGAACAGAGATTCAAGTAGGATTGCAGACAGCTGAGGCTGGCAGTCTGGTACCTTGAGATATCTGGGGGTCTTGGGTCCTTTGGGGTAGGAAAGGGTGGGGGTGTGGCGGGTCAGCCAGCCCCCCCTTCCTCCACAGTATGTATGTATGTATGTATATGTTGTGTGCGTATCTCATCTGTGTGTGCTTACTGTAAATTAAATAGAGATACAGTTCATCTCACCATAAAGGGGAAGACTGTGACCAGGTGACCTGTTTGTCTGCTTAGTCTGCTATCCAGGTGCTAACTGTTGATGGGCAACTCCAAGGCCCATGTTTTCCCATCTTATGGTTCTTTATCATTAAATCCGACATAGACTGGACAGCCCTTCAGACAAAGGACTATCCTCTGACAACCCTTCTAACAGAAGACTATCTTCTGTAAAGAAGGACACATGAGCACCCTATCGGTGCCACTGGGGCAGCTTAAGAACATAAGAAGAACATAAGAAGAGCCCTGCTATGTCAGACCAAGAGTCCATCTAGTCCAGCATTCTGTTCACACAGTGGCCAACCAGCTGCCCACGGGATCCCACAAGCAGGACATGAGTGCAACAGCACCTTCCCACCCATGTTCCCCAGCAACTGGAGTACATAGGCATACAGGTAGAGGCTCCACCTAGCCTGAGCCTTACAGCTCCACAATCTCCCTTTAACAGTGGTGGGAAGGGAAGTGACAGCCAGGCATCCCAGAAGGAATGAGGTGAACTGGGGAGCCAAGAGGGATCTTGCTAGCTTTATGTAAGAACTTTACTGAACAGCTTCACTAAAATCTGTAAGTAGGGGGAAAAGAGACAAAAATTATAATAACACATGTAATACATGTAACTTAATGGACTTATTTCAAAGAAACTAGCTAATTCTGCTATCTTATGTGGAGGAACTGCTCTTGAAAAATGACTTTAATCTACTTACTAGACTTCATTATTAAAATCAGGCTTTAAAGTAATGTACCATGTGAGCAAAAAACTATGAAAAATCCACACAATAGGTCTTAGGCAAGCCCAAAGATGAATGAGTAAAAAGCACGCAATGCACCTTTCTGTGACATCCATTAAGTATGCTTTTGTAAATGTGAATTAGATGTGCTGGAGGTTTTTGTCTGTGTTTTTTTTTAATGGTTTGCATTGTGCAGTGTTTTAAAAATGGAACGGAAATATTCAAAATTCATGTGAATTGCATACAATATTGTCAAAGCTTTCCCTGTCAGACTGTCACAATTCTGAGTCGCGTGTTACTTAGAAAATATTTTTTTTGTCCAAAATTACAAATAACAATGCTAAACAACAACAAAAAGTGTGTGTGTGTGTGTGTGTGTGTGTGTGTATGAGGATTTGTCAAAGGAACCAAGGCTTTAATAGAAACAGAAATACTTTTCATGCATTTCATGGCAATTGTTTTTACTGGTTGACCAGCGGACAAGTCTATGTAGCATAGTTGTGTAGAAGAGGGAATTTTGGTGGGTATAATACCAGGACCTGGATTTTTTCTTGCTCCTTCTTGTGGATTCGGGCCGATGTGCCCCATTGAGGATATGCGTGTTACCTGTCTGGCCAGTCCTGCATCTCCTGTCCCCCGGTGGGGATTATGCAGACAGGGGTTGTTAGGGGAAACTACGTATGGTTACCAAGGGGAAAACTGGGTCAGGGTTTGTGTCACTGCGTGTGTGTGTGTGTGTGTGTGTGTGTGTGTGTGTTCAGGCTTTCTCCACACTGCTGTTATCTCCAATGTGATTGGTGCACTAAGAGAAATCCCTGCTGATCCTCCAGCCATCAGTCTAGGACCCATGAACTTACTTGTGCTTTTAAAATGGGGATGACGGACCTTTGGCCTGTTTGCCCCCATGGGTCTTTGGGAATGATCCCTCCCCATGAAGGATAGGCGGGAGAAGAATCCCCGCTGTTATCTCCAATGTGATTGGTGCACTAAGAGAAATCCCTGCTGATCCTCTGTGGAAGACCAGCAACCGGGTCTTCTGCTGCGTGAGTTCGGCACTTAACGGGCTAACCGGCACTGAGATATAGCCTGTCAAGGGGATATTTGGCAATTGAAACTCGACCGCGAGCTAAAAAACACACGAGTCCATTCACAGTCAAGAATAGACGCTTTATTTACTACAGGTTAAATGGAGCGGAACTAATAGACTTCTAGGAATACTATAACATAAACAAGACCTGGTCGTGACCTAGGATATCTTGAATGAATTGGTTCCCAGGCTAGCGTACTGCAGCAATGAGTTACCTTAGACCAGAGACTCGACGACTCCAGCCTGGCTCCGAGCCGCCTTGCTCGGGGAAGAGAACTGCTTGACCCAGCCGGTGCTGGCTTTGGAAGGTGTTCACCTGCCCGTGTTCCCAACAACCTCCGTGGAGCAGGCAGAGGGGTTTTCTACCCTGCACGCCCCCTCCCCGCCCCTGGGTGATCAGGTGGGCTTATTCCTGCCCCCTTTACGATCAAGTGGGCTTGTTCCTGCCCGGGCACAGGTGGCGCCTTTGGGCTTATCATGCCCTCTGAGCATACTTAGCAGCTCTTTGAGACTGCCCTGCATTTCCTGATGGTCCATGCTCCTTCTTGTGGATTCGGGCCGATGTGCCCCATTGAGGATATGCGTGTTACCTGTCTGGCCAGTCCTGCATCTCCTGTCCCCCGGTGGGGATTATGCAGACAGGGGTTGTTAGGGGAAACTACGTGTGGTTACCAAGGGGAAAACTGGGTCAGGGTTTGTGTCACTGCGTGTGTGTGTGTGTGTGTTCAGGCTTTCTCCACACTGCTGTGATCTCCAATGTGATTTGTGCACTAAGAGAAATCCCTGCTGATCCTCCAGCCATCAGTCTAGGACCCAGTGTTACTGTGCGTGGGTCCCCAACTAAGTGTTTGCTGGTGGAGTTCTAGCTGGTGCTTCAGCCAGAAACCAGATGATGTCAGGAAGCGTGGCCTACCTCCTGACATCACCGGCCTACAAAGGGCCAGGTGGGGAGTCATCTGCCCCTCCCACACCCACTTATAGTTCTCCACCCTCTTTTAATGGCTGCATGGCTAGGAAAAATTCAACAGATGAAGATTCTCTGGTATAGACATGTTATGACTGAAAATGAAAAGCTGAGCCTGCCTGAAAAAGGAGGGTGGGGGGACTCCTACTGATGCATAATGTTTCCCCTCCTTCCATAGGAATCTGAAAGTCTTGAATATGGTATCCCCTTACATGCACATTATCCCTTACACACACACACACACACACACACACACTTACACTTACACTTCTGTGGGCCCTATCCATTTCAATTGATTTGGAACTATCAAAGTCACTTTTGACAAGCCTCATTAACACCAATGTGATTATTCCAAAGGAATCGTAGACAGGTCTACTCAGTGCAATCATAGCCAGGTCTACTCAGAAGTAAATCCCAGTTCCACTGAGTGCAATTGAACTTACTCCTTGGTAAGTGCATATATAAGATTGCAGCCTCAGTGTGTGTGGAGTAAGATTAAAACATCCATACGTTAGAATTATCTCAGGGTAGCTGGAATCTCACTTTCCTACCTGGTATTGATGATACAGTCTGAAATGGAAAGTTACCAGCAAAAGGTAAGACTTCTGTGGAAAGAACCAGAAGTTAACTTATATGGCATGGGTTAAGACAGTTCTCCTGCAAAGGCCCTACAAAAGCTACAGCACTTTTGCACAGTTCTCATGCATTTCAGCTGGGATTTGTGCAGGAGAACATCCCAGTGGACTGAGCCTCAGAGCCTGAGCCTATGCATGTTTATCCAGAAGTAAGTCCCACTGAGTTCAATGGGATTTACTCCCAAGTTTTATGGAGAGGACTGCGATTAATAGCCAACTCTCAGTGCAATCACAGATACAGAGTACCTCTCAGAATCCATCAGTAAAGTTAGCATTGCAGAATGGAAAACTACAAAAAAATGAGACTGGAAAGCCTTGAGAGAGATTCCCGTATCACATCAGAGGCAGTGTGACTCTGAATACCAGTTGCTGGGGAACACAAGGCGCTGTTGCACTCATGTCTTTCTTGTGGGCTTCCCAGAGTCATCTGGTTGACCACTGTGAGAACAGAATGCTGCACTAGACAGGCCTTTGGTCGGATCCAGCAGGGCTCTTCTTATGTTGGCTGCTATGCTAATCATTTGTCAAAAATATCCAAATGCGTAGACAACCTAAGTTCAGCCCCCCAGACCAATGAGGCCTATAAGGCAAGTCATTTTGGTCTGAAACATTTACTCAGATTGCAATATCTAGAGCCTTTGGGAACTCATGTTATACCAAAGTGCAAGGCAAGAGAGTGGGGAGCTAGTGGGTGCGGGACAGCATGGCCAATGGTCAGGACTCAGGAATGCTGGGAGTTGTAGTCCAAAGGAACTGGAAGGTTGAGGTAGTCACTTCTCAATGAACTTTAACGGCATCATGGTAGCGGGGCCTGGACAAGCATGTGAGGTCTGGAACAGGTGTCAATTAGTGACTTGGAAGGAGGGTTAAGATGGCCACACCTTCGCTTTTAAGTCTCCAGAGCCTTTGCTAGGAACATCTCTCTCATCTTCCCTGTCTGCGTTTTTCTGTTTGGATCTATCACTGACTGAGCTATTGGGAGCACTCTGCACTTGGACTCTACCTAATTTGGACTTTCTTCTCTTTGGATTTTACTGTCAAGAATCTGCCATGGAAAGGACTGCCGTATTTTTCATAGATGGTGCATTCTTGTGGCTATGGATGTGTCTCTGTCAAGGAGCCCAGAGCCTGGCTGGCTTGGGGCTAGTTCCTGACTTCTGGATATTCCTATGCCTCGAACCATGTGGTATAGAGATCCCAAAGCTGGGAGCTTTGGACATTGGAATCTCTGCATGTGCGGAAGTACTTTGGACTCAAGTCTGATCTTGTTTTGGACCCTTATTGTCAAGAGGCCTGGACACACAGTATCCAGAGGGGCCAACCGAAGTGGGGTTGATCTTGACCTTTGTGGAGGTGTGCATGCTGGTTCAGGTCCTCTTCTAGAATCCCTTCCCTTGCCTCATGGGCAATAGTGCTTAGATCCTTCCCCTATTGGAGGAGTACCTAGGAGTTGCTCAGATCCTAAGGCCAAGACTCACAGCACCCCAGAGGTTCCAACTCAGTGGCAAGATTGGCCCTCTATGGGTGTGTGTGGGTAAGTCAGGCCAACCAACCAACCACAAGTCTGAAGTCTGCCCACGCCCACCCCTGTCCTACAATTTCCTCCTAGCCAATTTTCAAGTAGATGCAGCCTTTTCCACTGGACCAGCTGTTAAATAATTAGGGCTGCAATCCTATGCTCATTTATGTGTAAGCCAGCCCATTAAACTCAGGTAGAAGTCAAGATAAAATGACACAAAATTTCTACATGAAATGAACCTCCCATGTGAGAAACTGCAAATCCCATGTATAGAACATAATGAGTGAAAATCATGTATGTGTGAATTTTTTTTGTTAGCTTTAGTGAGGTCACTAAGGCAAAGCTGGAGAATCCTGGAATGAAACTAATTAAACTCAATTCTGACAAGCTATACAACTGGGAAACATTTCTTTGTGCCCCTCTTATTTTCTCTATGCCTATATTTTCTACAAGCATACTGACTTACCATGATCCTGTGCTTTATATAATATGTTTCTATCTTATGATGTTCCTGCAGTGTTATTTCTATTTGTTTTATTCCAAGTTATGTATATAAAAGGCAATCTTTTGATATATTTTTTTAAAAAAACAAATTGTTTACTAGGAAACACAGCTGGAGCAGGTGTGCCCTTGGACTAAAATACAATAACTTGTCTAAGACAAATTGATCTGCTCAGATTTCCCAATAGAGATCTATTCTGCACTTCGATATATCTGATGAAATACATTTCCTCCTTTTGGGAAGGATACTTTTTAAAATACAAGAAGCCAGAAAGCTCTCTGGACTCGTAATGGAGCCAACCTCTGCTTCCCTTCAAGGGGTCAAGCAAGCTTCTACTAATTTAAAAGGTCTAGGAGGTCCCAATTAGCAGTTAATGAACATGATACTTCATTGCTTTTTGAGGTGCTGAAGCATCCCTGACTATTCAAGCCTTCTCTACCCAGCCTTCAAGTTGAGCTGACTGCCAGTATGTTCCTGCTTTGCACTCGGTTTGATCTTTTAAGAACATAAGAACAGCCATGCTGGATCAGACCAAAGGTCCATCTCATCCAGCATTCGGTTTACACAGTGGCCAAACAGCTGCATTCATATTCCTCAGCATCTGGTGTACATAGGCATACTGCCTCCGATACTGGAGGCAGCATATAGCCATCAGGACTAGTAGCCATTGATGGCCTTATCCTCCAAAAATTTGTCCAATCCCCTTTGAAATCCATCCAAATTGGTGACCATCACTACTTTTTGAAGTAGTGAATTCCATAGTTTAACTATGTGCCGTGTGAAGCAGTCCTTCCTTTTTTCTGTCCTGAATCTCCCACCATCTCTTGTTTTGCAGGGGTGAATGACTGGTAATTGGGTTGTGTAATGCACTTTTCCTCCTGATAGTTGTTTCCAAGGTTTTTCTTATGTCAGAGACACCCTTGCATCTTTCCCTATTGCCACTCATAAGCATCAGCATCCTACCCTACACTTTATAATGCTTCAGCTTTGCTTGAAGTAGGCATGTTGAGCACTAGTACATTCTCATTTCAAAACATTGAAACTGAAGCTGAAGTAGATAATTGAAATCATGAGAAATTTCTTTTTCTTCACATATGTTAATATAATACTCTGAAGCAGGCAAAAAGTAGATCTCCAGATGTTTTGGAGTTCAACTCCCAGCATTCCTGACCATTGGCCATGCTGGGAAGGGCTTGTGGGAGCTGAAGTCCAAAACGTCTGGAGATCTACCTTCCTCTACCAGCCCTGCTTTAAAGCTGCAATCTTGTGCATACTTTCCTAGGAGTAAGTCCCATAGAACACAATGACTTACTTCTGAGTAGATGTGTATGAATTTGCATTGTGGGTCTACATGATCCTATACTCAACCTGACAGTTCAATACTGGTATATAAAAGAATCTCCCCAGCTGATGTGATCCCCCCCCCCACACACACACACACTTCCACCAACCCAACATTTCTTTATTATCCACAATTAGATTTACCACTTCTTTTCAACAGTATGAGACAAGTCTCCCTGACTTTTCTGCCCCAATTTCCACTCATTAATTAGGATCAAGATTAAAAGTAAATGTGTGAAGCCAGGAGCTATGTTATTTTATTCATGGAAGACAACTTGTGATGGCTTCATTAAATTGTAACTGGGAATAAAGCAATTAGAAGGTCATGCAGCCTCATTAAAAATACATAATGAGTTGCTCTTGACCAGATTTATATATTTTTTTAAAGATGCAGACATTTATGGTCAAGCTAATACTATCTTTTAAATCTAAAATGAGAGTGAATCCCCAAGGTTAGCTGTCTGCTGAGATACCACAGGCACCTCTCCTCCATGGATGTGTCTAATCCCCTTTTAAAGTCCCCACCAAAGATCTTTTGCAACACAAAAATCTTGCAGGCTTCCTCTCAAATTTGCTGCTCTAAATTTCTGTTTGCTCCCCCCTCCCCCGGTTTGAATCAATGATCTCCCAAGAGCAGCTTTTCAGAAGGTAAACCAGTGCTTTGCTTTCCCCCCATCTTAGCTGGAAAGTCCACAATTAACTACCAAAGTCAAAGGCAGCTTTACTAAAATGGTTGAGCAGGCTAGTTCTACTCCCACACCAGCTGCCCAGGGCTGTCTCCAGCCTGGTGCATCATCTGTTCTCAAAGGCTGCTGTGGTTCTAGTTCGGGCTACAATGTGTCCTTATGACACAGCACATATATGCTCAGGCTCAGGAAACAGGAGGGAGGTGTGTGCACCTTCCATCAGGAACCTGGAGAGAAAGGTATGGGGAAGTAGCGATGGGGGAATGGAGTATAATAGTCAGTGGCTCAGCACATTGTTGGATCTAATATGGTCCAAAGACCACCAATTGTGGAACATGGATCTAGGGCATGGCATGATGCATTGTTAATTGTGGGATTGCTTTTATGCATCAATTTAAGGAAAAGGTACACATTCCTTAGAAATCAAATGTGTAACTATTGTATAGTGCTAAAGTGAAAGTTGTATCCTTGTCATGCAGTTCCCTACAATCCACACATACAGTGCCAACGTCTGCAGGAAAGAGGCCTTTGTGCACACAGCTGTATGTATGAAGGCCTCTTCCGTGCAGATGTTTGTGTGGTATGCACGGACAACTGGCAGAGGTGATGTGCATGATGCTGAGGGCAGAGCTACTCAGCACGGCCCCACCCCTGCTTATGTGTTGAGGCGAATACTTTTAATCATGCCTGGATCAGGCCTTGGTGTTTTAACATTCTGTGTGTTCTTTTAATCTAAAGCACTGTTAGTTCGCAGAGAGTACCTGGCCTTTTGCAACATGTGAATATCAGACCCATGGGATTTCTATAACCTAAAGCAGCTCACCATACTAAGAGAGCTGCTGACTCTAGGCTAGCAACTAGAAGCCATCCTACCAGATTGTAAAAATACTTATAAAGATTAATCAACCTATTGTAGCATGAACTTTAACCCACAAAAGCTTATGCTTACCAGCGTTGACTCCAGATTTTGGGTGGCCCTTGGGCAAGGTGCCCTGAGCTGGCTCACCTCCTTGCTACTGTCACCGCTGCCCAGTTCACTTGCCCTCTCCCTCTGGATCCAATTTGCACCACTGTTCAGAAGGAGAGGGAAAGGCATTGGAGGCTTCTCCTTTCTTCTTCTTGCTCTTGTCACTGCTTGCGTGCTTGGAGAGGGCAGGTGAGCAGGCAGCAACAGTGAGAGGAGGAGAGGGCTCAGGATGACCCTACTGGAATGTGGGCCTCAGTTAGTGCCCAATGATGCCGACCCTTGATCCCAGCCCTGCATGCTACAATAAATCGTACTCTTCATACTAGTTTATCAACTATGTGCTGGGTGCCTTTCTGAACTAAGAATGTTTGGTAGCTGGCTCTGCTCCTGAACTTTATAGTGATCACCTTACTTCAAAATTAGGGTTTGTCTTTGGGGGAAATTGCTGAGAAAAGGAATTCTTCACTGACAAATCCTTAATTGAAACTAGAATAAAGGATACCGCTATCCAGCTGGATGTAGCATCTGTACAAACAAGTAGAAACTTACCTTGGCATACTTTTATGAAAGTCTCTCATGACTTGGAGAATGGTCTCTTGGTTTATCCTATCATATGAACATGATGGATTGGACCAAAGGCCTATTTAGCCCAGCATCCCGTTTCCCAAAGTGGCCAACTAGATACCCATGGGAAGCCTACAATAAACTACCCTCTCCTGCTGCTGTATTCAGAAGCATGCTGCCTCTAATCCTGGAGATAGCATATAGCCATCATGACTAGTAGCCATTGATAACCTTATCCTCCATGGATGTGTCTAATCCCCTTTTAAAGCTGTCTAAGTTAGTGGCCATCACCATATCTTGTGGAAGTAAGTTCTATAGTTTAACTATACACTGCGTGAAGTGGCCAAAATGAGTCTGATCATCAGTCTATCTATCCCAGTATTACCGTATGTACTCTGGCCTTCCCCAACCCAATGGCCTCCAGATGCTTTGGACTACACCTCACACAATCCCTGACCATTGGCCATGCTGGTTTAGGTTGATGGGACTTGTCATCCTAAACATCTGGAGGGTGTCACATTGGGGAAAGCTGGCCTACTCTGACTGGCAGCAGTTCTCCAGGGCCTCCATACAATTTTGGCTGGAGGTGGGAACAGCATCATGTCATTCAAACGGATACTGAGAATAATCAGAAATGGTTATCTTGGGCAGTGTCACAGAGATATAACAGAAAGGTCCCACTGAGCCAGACCTGTCATCTGCTGAGGCAGACATTTCCAGACACTTCTATCAGATGGAGACTCAAAAGAATAGCAGAGGGGGAAAACTGTGATGGGGGGGGGAAGGAACAAATGAATTTAAATGTGTCACAGAAAGCTGATAAAATCCACACCAAAAGGTGCTAAGAAAATGTTTAAAACCTCTGGTTACTCACTTTCTGAAAAAGGGTGTGTGGGGGGGTGAGAAGTGCCAGATTTACACAAGCCCTAGGCAGGTGCTGAGTCTGCTCCTGTGTGGGTTGGAAGTGGGGAGGTGGCGTGGGCTTGCAGGGCCGGTGCTACCATTAGGCCAACTAGGCGGCTGCCTAGGGCGCCGGGCTAAAGGGGGCGCCGGGAGCATAGGGCTGGAGGGAGGGAGGGCTCAAGTGGGAAGGGGGGGCGCTAAATATCTGATCTTGCCTAGGGCACCAAACTGCCTTGCACCGGCCCTGTGGGCTTGCATCATGCAAGTCCTGCCCCCAACATCTCCACCCTGCTTGCTCAGTTCCCAGCCTTCCTGTGTTGAGGGGGAAGATCTGAAGGGGGATTCTACTCCCTAGAAAATGAGTAGAAGCCTTGTACGCTTTATCCCCAATCTGGAGTAGTTCCAACCCAAGTTTTGATCAGGTAGTAGGGTCTCTCTCTTTGTGTATGAGTTAGCCCTGCTTAAGCAGCCAGGAAAGGTTCTGGGAGGCCTCACTTTATATGCCTGCTTTTATTAAAATCATTTTTAATTAACAACAACCCCCCCCCCCAATACTTTGCCCTAAACACTTTCCCTAGATTTCCCAGGGTCCCTAAAGAATCTTCCTGTCACTACAAGGAAAAGACTGCAAAGAGAGATGGAGCAATAGCAGCTCTGTGTCTCTCATGATGTCTAGTTTGCTCCCCCCCCCCCCCGGGTGTGGGCTTGGGACATGTACCGTATTCACAACAAAGACTGGACAGTTGGGAAACTTTCAAGTCTCTTGTTTACAGGGTTTGAATCTAGGCAAAAGGGTGTATTTATACCACACCTTTTCAAACTGCAATAGTTTACACCCATATTAACTTCACCTATAAAGTACTTCATATCTACACTGTTCATTCATCCACCTGAAGGGATTAAACTACTGCTCTTCTCTTTCCCTTTATGCTAAGGAAAGTAGGACTTTGCTTTATGACTTTTGCAGGTGTTACTGTAGAAGAAACGTGTGAGCAGTGTGATGTCTGGCAGTGCTGGCACCAAGTTTTTGAGGGCCCTTGGTCAAGGCATCCTCAGTGTGTCCCCCCTCCCTCAGCGAGTCTACCTTCTCACAGCCACTGTCACCAGCTGCTCCTGCTCCTCATCCTCTTTCTCATCATTGCTACAAGTTGCTTGCTTGACAGCAGAGAGCTAGTGAGCAAGTAGGCAGGGGCATCTGCTGCTCCTCCTTCTTACCACCACCATTGTCTGGTCCAGAGCGAGAGAGGCAGGTGAACAAGCAGGTTGCAATGGTGAAGAGGAGGAGCAAGTCCAGGGGGCTCTTGCCACTGGGCCCCTGTTTGGGTGTAGGCCCACAAAAGGTGCCTGACCATGCCTATCCTTGATGTCAGCCCTGATGTCTGGGGAGGGGAACATGCAATAGAAGATAACGTCTCCATGATTAAAATTCCAAACATCTCCATGATTTAAAAAGCAAACAGGAATAAGAATATAAGAACCCTGCTGAATAAAACCAAAAGCTTGCTTAGCCCAGCATCCTGTTTCCTACAGTGGCTAATAAGATTCTCCACCTCGTGCATAATTTTATAAACCTGTATCATGTCCCCTCTTGTCTTTTTTTTTTTTTTTTTAACCAAAAAGCCCCAGTCATTGTAATCTTTCTACATATGGGAGTTGCTCCAGCCCCCTCATCATTTTGTTTGCCCTTTTCTGCACCTTTTCCAGCTCTACAATATCCTTGAGATGTGACGACCAGAACTATACATGGTATTCCAAGTGTGGTCACACCACAGATTTATATATATAAAGGCGTTACAATATTGGCAGTTTTATTTCAGTCTCTTTCCTAGTGATCCCTAGCATGGGACTTGCCTTTCTTTTTCACAGCTGCTGCACACTGCCACTACTGAGTCATCATTTTCATTGAGCTGTCCACCACAACTCCAAGATCTCTTTCCTGGTTAAAATCACCACCAGCTCAAACCCCATCAGTGTACATTACCTTTCATTTATTCGCACTGAACCAGATTTGCCATTTGAATGCCCATTCACCCAATTTGAAGAAATCCTTTTGGAACCCTTTGAAATCCCTTTTTGTTTTTACCAACCTGAATAATTTGGTGTCATCAGTAAACTTTGTCACTTCGCTACTCATCCCTAACTCCAGATCATTTATGAGCAGCTTAAAAAGCACCAGTCCCAAATTCCCAATACAAATCCTGGGGGCACCCCACTTTTTACATCCCTCTATTGTGAGAATGACCCATTTATTCCTTCCTGTTCTTTAACCAGCTATTGCTCAATTTGAGGATCCATTTCCCTTTAACTGAACATTATGTATTAACTACCCACTCAGGAAAGGCCAGTTTGAATAAATACATTTTTAATGCTTTCTTAAAGGCCTGCACCAATGATGTAAGGCATAAAGCTTCAGGAAAGGAGCTTCATAATCGAAACTCTTATGTTCCTTGAAAATTTAAAAGCATGTGCACTTCCACTAGTATCACGGATTTTTCAAGAACAAAATTTATACAAGCAATGATTTCCAACCAAAAAGAAGCCACTACAAGACATGCCCACATCATATGCCTCAGTGAGGCATTGTCCTCATTACATTGCCAGCATCTAGCTGAACTAGCCAGCTGCCCGGCTTCAACACCTTTCCATTGATCCCCGCCTCTCAAGATCTGCTGCCTGAATCAGCTGCCTCACTCTGCCTAATGGTAGAGCCAGCCCAGGGTGTGGTTTTGTGGTAGCACTCCCAAATGGATGTCTAAAAATGGTCCCTGACAGGTCCAATAGCCCAGTATTGTATACTCTGGTTGTCAGTGGCTCTCCAAGGTTTCAGTAGAGAGAGGTTCTTTCCCATCACCAGCTCCCTGATCCTTTCAACTGGAGATGCCAGGGATGGAACCTAGGACCTTCTACTCCACTACTGAGCTATGGTCCTTGGATTGGAGGAGTGGAGAAATGAATCTATGTTCTCAGAACACAACAGAACTGTATTGCAATGTATTTCCCATTTCAGAAACTGAAATACCCATAAGTTTGAGCTCTGTATGCTCATAAGTAATTAAAGAAGTGTTTCTGAAATGGCAAGGTGTTGCAGTGTGTGTGTGTGTGTGTGTGTGTGTGTGTGTGCATGCAGGAGGCAGCTTTGCTGGTTCAACTTCTCACCCTTTTTTGTTTGAGCAGTGTTCCTTCATTGAACAATATAAGCAGGGAACACTCTGTCAAAATCCAGCCCTCCCAAATGAAGAGTGAGCTGCAGGAGCTTTTCACTAGGATCCCTAACTTCTAGGTTTCAAAAACTCTGGAACTTAAACAGGGCCCCAGCAGACATTGGCAAGCCAGGCTCAAGCAGATGTGCAGGGAAGTGTGTGATAACAATCCCCATAACTCTGACATGACCACTTCCTTTTTCTTCTATCTTCTGACTATCTTGCTTATCACCCAACAACAGAGCCCATGCCAGCAGCTGTAGAGGAAAGGAACCATCGTTTCACATGAAGCTGTCATTTCATCTGTAGCAGCCTGTGCAATGGCACTCCGGGGCCAAGCTTACGAACCGTGTGCCTTAGCACACATGTGAGGGCTACCCTGATTGAGCTGGCTTTTTCATATACACAATTCTGGCAGCTGGGCTGGCCCAAAGACCAAGCCCCCACTCCTAAAACAGTCAGGTAGTTCGGGCTGGTTTTTTTAAAATTCCTACTCAGCTGAGAACCTCACCCTTCCACAACATTTGTCAATGTCATCTCTCGCCACCTGCCAAACTGTGCAACTCATTAGGTCATACCACAGCCACTTGAGGCCTTCCCACATTTAACATCCTCCCTCCGTCCTCCGTCCCCCCACAGTTCCCATCCTCCCTTTGCATCCCCGTTGCAGCAATCTTCTGAATGGTGGGAGATTCAGGACAGCAAAAAGGAAGTACATCTTCACACAGCACTTAGCTAACTATGGAATTTGCTACCACAAGATGTAGTGATGGTCACCAATTTGGATGGTTTTTAAAGGGGTTTAGACAAATTCATGGAGAAGGCGATCAATGGCTGCTAGTCCTGATGGCTATATGCTACCTCCAGAAAGTGGAGGAAGGAACTAGAGGAGCGGCTATCCTTGACCTGATTCTAACCAACAGAGACGAGTTAGTGGATAAAGTAGCAGTTTCGGGAACTCTGGGGGAAAGTGACCATGTTATACTTGAGTTCTTGATTCTAAGGGGAGCAAAAGCTGAGTGTAGCCAAACACGTACCCTGGATTTTAGGAAAGCCAATTTTAATAAACTCAGAACAATGATAAGTGAGGTCCTATGGCAAGCGACTCTAATGAGTAAAGGAGCCCAGGATGGCTGGGAGTTTTTAAAAAAGGAAATTTTAAAGGCACAATTGCAAACAATTCCCACAAGGAGAAAAGGCAGAGGGCAACAGAAGAAGCCAATGTGGCTTCACAATAAACTCAAAGATGACCTGAAAACAAAAAAGAACACGTATAGGAAGTGGAAGGAAGGACAGGCCACAAGGGAAGAGTACAGGCAGGTAGCACAGAACTGCAGGAATAGTGTCAGGAAGGCTAAAGCTGAGAATGAGCTAAGGTTAGCAAGGGATGCTAAAAACAACAAGAAAGCTTTCTTCAGATACATGCATAGTAAAAGACAGAGGAAAGAAATGGTGGTTCAACTACGCGATGAGGATGGCAAATTGATAACAGAAGACAAGGAAAAGGCAGAAGTGTTCAATTCCTACTTCGGCTCGGTCTTCTCCCAAAAGAGGGTCTATGACCCCCCTGGCAAACCTGAAGAGCAGATTGAAGGGACTGGATTGCAGCTTGAGATTGATAGGCAAATGGTCAAGGAGCACCTGATTACTCTGAACGAGTTTAAATCTCCAGGGCCTGACGAGCTGCATCCCAGAGTAATAAAGGAACTGGCAGAAGAACTCTCAAAACCACTGTCTATTATCTTTGAGAAATCATAGAGGACAGGTGAAGTGCCAGATGACTGGGGGAGGGCAAATGTTGTTCCCATCTTCAAAAAGGGCAAGAAGGAGGAACCTGGGAACTATAGGCCAGTCAGTCTGACATCAATCCCTGGGAAAATTTTGGAGCAGATTATAAAGAAGTCAGTCTGCAAGCACCTTGAAAGCAATGCAGTGATTACTACACGCCAGCATGGATTTGTCAAGAACAAATCCTGCCAGACTAATCTGATCTCATTTTTTGACCGGGTAACCTCCCTTGTGGACTATGGGAATGCTGTGGACATAATATACGGTACCTGGACTTCAGCAAAGCTTTCGACAAAGTGCCTCATGATATCCTGATTAGCAAGCTAGCTAAAAGTGGGCTAGATGGAACAACTATCAGGTGGATCCACAATTGGCTACAGAATCGGACTCAAAGGGTGCTTATCAATGGTTCCTTCTCAAACTGGGGAGAGGTAATGAGCGGGGTACCACAGGGCTCGGTCCTGGGCCCGGTGCTCTTCAACATTTTTATTAATGACTTGGATGAGGAGGTGCAGGGAATGCTTATCAAATTTGCAGATGACACAAAGTTGGGTGGAACAGCTAATACTCTGGAAGAAAGAAACAAAATTCAAGGAGATCTTGATAGGCTGGAGCGCTGGGCCGAAAACAACAGAATGAAATTTAACAGGGATAAATGCCAAGTGCTGCACCTAGGGAAAGGAAACCAAATGCAGAGTTACAGAATGGGGGACACTTGGCTCAACAATACCACAAGTGAGAAGGATCTTGGAATTGTGGTAGATCACAAACTGAATATGAGCCAGCAATGCGATGTGGCTGCAAAGAAGGCAAATGCTATTTTGGGCTGCATTAATAGAAGTATTGCTTCCAAATCACGTGAAGTGATAATTCCCCTTTACTTGGCACTGGTTAGGCCTCATCTTGAGTATTGCGTCCAGTTCTGGGCACCACACTTTCAGAAGGACGTAGACAAACTGGAGAGGGTTCAGAGGAGGGCAACAAGGATGATAAAGGGACTGGAAACAAGGCCCTATGAGGAGAGACTGAAAGAACTGGGCATGTTTAGCCTTCAGAAGAGGAGACTGAGGGGAGATATGATCGCACTCTTCCAGTACTTGAAGGGTTGTCACACAGAGGAGGGCCAGAATCTCTTCTCGATCATCCCAGTTTGCAGGACACGGAATAATGGGCTCAAATTACAGGAACCCAGATTCCACCTAAATATCAGGAAAAATTTCCTGACGGTCAGAGCAATAAGACAATGGAACCTACTAACTATGGAGGTGGTGAGCTCTCCCACTCTGGAGGCATTCAAGGTGCGGCTGGACAGTCATCTGTCAGGGATGCTTTGACCTGGATTCCTGCATTGAGCAGGGGGTTGGAGTCGATGGCCTTGTAGGCCCCTTCCAACTCTACTTTTCTATGATTCTATGTCTGTGTACACCAGTTGCTGGGGAACTGCAGAGAGCCAGTGTGGCGTAGTGGTGAGAGTGTTGGACTGGGACTCGGGAGATCCGGGTTCTAGTCCCCGCTCGGCCATGAAACTCACTGGGTGACTTTGGGCCAGTCACTGACTCTCAGCCTAACCTACCTCACAGGGTTGTTGTGAGGATAAAATGGAGAGGAGGAGGAGGATTATGTAAGCCGCCTTGGGTTCCTTGCAGGAAAAAAGGTGGGGTATAAATATAATAAATAAATACCGGTAAACATGTTTGGGAGAGTGCTACTCATGGGCAGCTGTTTGGCCACTGTGTGAACAGAATGCTGGACAAGATGGGCGCTTGGTTAGATCCACCATGGCTCCTCTTATGTTTGCATCTTGCATGTTCCATGCCTAGGTGGCTGCATCCTTGCTGGCATGTGTTTGAGAGACCAGCAGGCCCTAGGAAACCACTTCACTTTTCCCAGCCTTCTCACAGACTCCAGATAATTCTGTTCTTAGTGCAAATACAAACTGAAAAGAACCTTGAACTTTCTCTGTTACTTTCTTCCATCTATGCAGTAAATACTGTGGGAGATAGAAACAACCAACAAGCTAAGGTTCTTTTATAGCACCTATTGTTCTCTGGAAGCAAAAGTAGGTATGGAATGTTTAATAACTGATGCTAATTCTACCCCCTCATTGCCTCTTGGCATTTCAAAATCAACATTTGGCCAAAGTATAAAATACATACCGGTATTTCCCCACATCATACAAAGAAAGGAATTGAATCACAAGATAATACAGTTCTAGTGAATAAACAAAGGTACATTAAGTACTTGAAGACTCTTCAGCTTTATAGCTTAATTTAGAGATATGCAAAAATATGCATTCAGGCCAATGAAAATTTAGCCTCAAATGTCAAGGATTCTGCATTACTGCTTTTGTCAATGAGAGGGAGTTTTTAAATTGAACTGTGGCAGAAGCCTTGGCATTTGAGGCTTGCAACAAGATACAATTATACTGCTAAGTGATTCAACAACTTCCAGATGTGGAGAAAGGAAGGGTGCAAGTACATCATATCTGCAGAACTAACACAGTAGGGCAGAGATGGAGGCCCAGTTTAAATGTAGTGTTAAACTATGTGTTGTGAGAATGAGCCATGGTGAGTTTGAGTTTCACACACTCCCACTTCCCTCTGCTGCTTCACACACAAAAAGAGGAGACTGAAAACTGCCACTTCAGGTTTTGAATAAACCATTGTTTCCTATTAGGACAGAACTCAGGAAACTGTCTAATTCTGGCCAGTTCAAACAAACCAGTATCAAATAATGGTTTCAGATCCTAGTTTGTTAACCAACTACAGTTAAAATTAACGACACTTTCCTGAGTTTAGACCAGGGGTCCTCAAACTTTTTAAACAGGGGGCCAGTTCATTGTCCCTCAGACTGTTGGGGGGGCCGGACTATAGTTTGAAAAAAATATGAACGAATGGATCAAGTAAAAAAAAAAAAAGGACTGGGGTCCTTTTTTTTTACTTGATTAAATGGAAAGTTATTATAAATTAATAATAAATTAATTATAAATTAATTTGCTGTCTAAAATTGAAATACATTAAATTTTAAAAAGGTATAGAAAGGCTTGATTTGTACACTGCACATATCTTATTTGTAGTGCAAAAAAACAATACAATATTTAAAATGAAGAACAATTTTAATCAACATAAGCTTATTAGTATTTCAATGGGAAGTATGGGCCTGCTTTTGGCTAATGAGATGGTCAATGTCCGGTTCCATATTTGTCACTGCTAGTCGTAACAAGTGATGCAAGTGTGCATCAGTTAGTCTGGATCCGGTTGGAGATTTCAGATGTTTCATTCGGGAAAAAGTCTGTTCACAGACATAGGTGCTGCCAAAGATGGTTGCCATTTTGAGTGCATGGTTCCTGAGATTAAAAGGAAGGAAGGCTGATGGAAGCCTTAACCCTAGTTCTCTGGAGTGAAAGTGAAGGAACACGTCACACGCACAACCTTCAGCACTGCTTTAGCAGAGACTGTTCTTCCCTGGCTCATCTCCCACTCCAACAATTGGGAACCCAGGGGGGTGGAGGGTGAGAAGAAAGGAAGCAAGCAGCTGTTACTTGGGAAAGGCTTGGCAAGAGGCGTTCTTCACTCTCCGAACCAAGGTAGGCCAGCAAGGAATTCCCCAGAGAGAAGGGGAACAGGATAGAAGAGCTGGCAGTTATCCCACTCATAACCCATCGCGAAGCCTCCCACCAGCCACTGCCTCCGTTTCCCCCAAAACAAATGCAAGTCACAGCCGGATCCTGAACCTATTTTACTCAGCAGCAAGTCCCACTGAGGTCAATAGAATTTGCTTCCTGGAATCTGTACTGAGTACTTCAGCAGCAGTGGCCAACACCCCCCCAGAAGTCACACACATGTACCCCGAAACCCTTCATTCGCACTGAGCCTTGCTCCTCCTGTTCCTAGACTCAGGGTTGGATCCCGATTGAATCCTACTCCAGAGTAGACCCACTGAAACAAATGGGACTGCAGCCCCACTGATTTCAATGGGTCTACTCTGGAGTAAGACTCAATTGGGATCCAACCCGCTTTGCAGCTCTGTGTTGAGTACTCACACATGCCGCAGGAGCAAATGCTTCCCTTCCTCTGTGTCCCAGCCCCTCCGTGCCCACCAACCGGTTTTGCCTTAGCCTCCCCACCCACCAACCCGGAGCAGGCAGGCAGGCAGGCCCAGCTGGCCTGGAGAAGCCTCCTTCACTCACCATGCATTTCTTGCTGAGGAAGCCGAAGAGGCTCTCGTTCTCTTGCAGGGTGAGCAGCATGGAGCCCATGTCGGTGACCCGCGGTGGCGGCGGGGGCTGCTGCTGGTTGTTGCTCATTGCAGCGGCAGCCACCGGCGGGGCCCAGCCAGGACCCCCGCCTCCACCTCCTCGTCCTCTGCCGGCCGTTCCTGCTCGTCGCCTCCCTCCTCCTCCTCCTCCTCCTCCTCTCCCTCCTCGCCACCTCCTCCTCCGGTCCTGGCCGAGCCTTCTTCGCTGGCCATGCCGAGAGGCAGCGCCCGGAGTGGTGGTGTTGCTGCCGCCCAGGCCACCACCGGGCCTGCTCCTCCACTATCACCACCACCACCCACCGCCGCCTCACGAGCAGCCCCTGTCGCCGCCATCCTGTCTGCCTGACACACTGCTGCTGAGGGACCACCTGCCTGCGCCGCCGCCGGCTCAGCCTCCCCTTACCCTGCAGGGAGGCAGGCAGGTGGGCGGCCCGTGCCCCGCCGCTGGCTCAGCCGCCACTCCTCCCCTTCCCCCGCAAGGAGCCTCTAGATCGGCCGCCAGGCCGGATGTGGCCCTCGGGCCTTAGTTTGAGGACCCCTGGTTTAGACATAACAAGAAAGAGTGGATTATTTGAAGTTCATAGGATCATAGAGTTGGAAGGGCCATCGAGTCCAACCCCCTCCTTAATGCAGGAAACTAGAGGAGGGGTGGGCAACTTGTGGCCCTCCAGATGCTTTGGCCTACAATTCCCATCAGCCCTAATTAGCATAGCCAATGGTGAGGGATCATGGGAATTGTAGGCCAAAACATTTGGAGGGCCACAAGTTGCCCATCCCTGATTTAAGTGGAAGCTTCCAGTCTCCTCCCTTTGTGCATGCCAATGGAGGGGACAGGGAGCATGTGATCTCAAGACTCACCATAAATAAATCTCAAATAAATCTCTTTGTACTGCTAACAATGGTCAGGGCTGGCCCAAGACATTTTGCTGCCTGAAGCAAAGGGAAAGATGGTGCCCCTCTTCATTCCATGTACAAAAGCTGACCAGGCTAGCAGTTGAATCTTACTGCAATACTGGTGGCAGGGCATCTGGAGGGCAGCAGGCTAGCTTAGGACAGGGGTGGATAGAAGGTATATCTGGATCTACTGGGTGATCTCTGGATGATCAGCAAGGATACAGTAGTAACAACAAACTGACTCTCTCTCCTGCCCCCTCCAAATTATACTGCTGAAATAAAGAAAGCTTGGGGAGGATTTTTGTGTGGAAGGGTGAGCTCAGTTCAGGTACTCAAAACAAATTCTTGGGCTCAGAATTTTTAAAATTCTAAGTGTCTGTCTTTTGTGCCTGACTCTGCTTCATGGATACGGAGGTCCTAGTAAAAAAACAAAGCAGATCCCGCAAGCCTGGTTTAGGGGGCACAGGGAGGGCCAAGTGGCATACGCACCTTACCGTCACACCCTGCCCCCTCAGCATCTGCCACCTGAGGGAGCCACTTCACTCTGCCTAATGGTAAATCAGGTCCTAACTCTGGTATAGTGTTATGTCTGAACCAGGGAAGAGTCTGTCTCCAGCAGTAAACACGAAATACCTATCTCTAGGCTGTTTTCATTTTAAATAATTTGATTCATGACTATTACGTGCAAGAAACTAATTATTCAAGTGCTATGCCACTATTTCAAATAAATCCCATTGCCTTGGGATATTATTATTAATAACAACACCATAGAGTAGTGCACACAACCCAACAGTATATGTGATATTGGATATGCAATGCAAGGCCTACCAAGAAGAGGCTGTGCAGAATTTTGAGGAGAAAATGGATCTCAGCAAGGCTGTTGTTGTCAGACCTGTTTTGCCAATACCTAAATCACTGCAAGACGGTGCAGCACAGTAAGAGTGCAAGATGTGAGCTAAGAAATCTCACCTCAGTGGTCCGAGTCCAGGGGTGGGCAACTTGTGGCCCTCCAGATGTTTTGGCCTACAACTCCCATCATTGGCTATGCTGGCTAGGGACTTGTAGGCCAAAACATCCAGATGAAGGAAACGAAATAGTTAAAAGAAAAACTTACAAGATTTTCTAGCCAGGCATGTGGACAGATTGCCAGGGTCCTGACTAATACTAAAAGAATGTAGTCAATGGCTGGTGATGACTGTGGCAATGACTGACAATGGCCATCAATGGCTGTTGTTGATTCACAAAGGTTGAGGTGTTTTGCTGTCTCACCCTGCATACGTGACCAAGATAAGAAAATACCTAGCAGCTGCTTGATTGTAAGATCATCTTCCTGTCTCCTTGTAAGGAAATCCCCCTCCCCTAAAGCAAACCCCATTTTGTCTTGACCTTGCTGACCAATGT